>JASWHV010000003.1:6802082-7402082 GCA_030760725.1 Neostapfia colusana
CACAAATATACATCGAATAGGTCTTTTGTAAAACTAAATTATGATGTAAAGAGCTCGCTCCGAACTCGAAAATGATATACTTTTATCTTTTCTGCTTAATATATACCGGCTTAAAGCAGTGTTTTTCTAAAAAAACGAGCTACTCCATCCGGAGTCTAGCTTGTTCAGCACACGTCACATTGCGTCATTCTCCTTGCCTTGTTCCTTTCCCTCTCTTGAGCCGCCGGGAAGCGTGGGTTTGCTTGGACTTCTGTAGAGGGAAAACAAAAGTAAAATGAAGAAGCTGAGGAAGGCCTGAAAGGAAGGAACCTAAAATTTGTTTGAGCCTCTGTCAAGCTATCAGGCTAAGCTAAAGCAATCGCCTGGCGCAGCTGCCTGCTACACAAAGGGAAGGCTCGTTCAGCACTATTCAGGAAACAGAAGGCACTAGAAAAAAAATTCGAAACGTTGGGTTGCGTGAGAGCTCAATCCCAACTGCCACGATCGACCACCGTAGACCTTACTAGATGCATCATCCGTGTCCCGTCACCGGCCGATCTGCTCCGAGAAAACATCAACTTTGAAAACGCATTGATTAGCATCGCGTAGTCGTTGAAGAGAGGGGGCGAAAGGGACGCGTCTCATCTCATGCGAGCGCAAACCAGGAGGAGCAATCAAAGTGATTTCAGGCTCGCTGGTCGAGGAAAACGACAGGCGTCAAGGCTGGATGTGGCTACGGATGAAAACGGACGGATATGGATCGATGAAATGCTTTTTCATATCCATATCCATATTAAAATTTTCGGAAACGGATCGGATCGGATATTATCGGAAACGGATATGATATCGGATATGTCGGATGTATCGGAAACGGATTCATCGGATCGGAAAAATATGGATATCGGACGGAATTCGGATATTTGTTTCGGAAAAACAATTCACAAGTAACATATAATTTATAGTTCATACATCTAATACAAAGTACATCCACATTAAATTCATATATGGTTCGTACATGAAACTTGAAACAAATAGTTCATACATAATACTTAATAAATAAATGGTTCATACATAGACATAGTGCATATTGTCCAATCTTCATCACCGCTAGATGAAAAAATCAGCAACATCATTCATCTCATCGGGATCACTTTCTATGTTCTCGTCCTATGAAATAATAAAGCAATAAGTGAAATAATGTTAGGTAAAATGATTCTACTAATTTTATTTATAATAAACAAACCTGAATTTCATTGATACTCATCGTCTCCACAAAATCATCACCAATAGTAAGTATACTTTTACGATCTGAAATATATGAAAATGACATAATCAAGTCTAAACCCTCAAAAAATAAGAAACATTAAGCTAAAACATAAACAAACTTCTCACCTTTTCTTGCTGCAGCAATCTAACTCTTGGTGCAAATCAAAGCTTGTACAATTTTAGGATCAAGTCGATTACGGTGTGGATCAATCACACGTCCGCCAGCACTAAAAGCCGATTCTGAAGCAACTGTTGACACTTGTATATCTAACACATCTCGAGCCATTTGAGAAAGAATCGGATATTCATTTTCTTGATTCTTCCACCATGATAAAATATCAAATGCAGAAGATCCACTATGCTTATATAGTGGTGCAGCCATATATTTTTCTAGATCATTTGAGCATTCTTCAGCTTGAACATATGACTCATTTAGAAACTGTTCTAACTCTTGAGCTTCAGCATCCATAAAGGAGTCGGATATTATACTTTTGTTAGTATCTAGTGTCTTTGAAGGAGGTGTTTGTGCAACATAAAACTGATACATGTGTCTCATTATAGTAACAAATTCCTCAATCATAGAATGATATGACAAATCACCATAGAACTTTCTTGTATAGAACTCTATTACTTTTCTCTTGTACCTTAGAAAGAAATATTTTGTTTCAGCAAATAATTTGAAACTCTAATAGCATGCTTAATGGTGATAACATAAACAGAATGTACCTTGGATCAAGAAAATTTGCCACTGCAAGAGCCACATTTGATTTTTGCCAATATTTCTCAAACTTCTTGCCCATAGGAATGGACATTTCACGAATAGTTACATCTTGATGTTTAGACCACTCGGCAAGCATACTTTTAATCTCACAAAAGCCTTTGTAAAATAAGTTGGCAGTTGGATATAACGTACCGGATAGAAGTTCAGTTAACTCATGAAATTTTCTCAAAGCATGACATAATGTGTTTGCTTTTATCCAATCATCAGCAGACGGACATATGTGGTCATACTTTCGCCGATCAACCCTCTTGAGCCTCATAAAAGCTTCCTATAAAAGAGATAAAAAATATAAGATATGGTTAGCACCTTGTTGAAGAAAGTTCAAGAAATTTAAAAGTTCAAGGAAGTAGACCTTGTAGTATAAAGCATCCCTCAACATCAAATAAGTTGAGTTCCACCTTGTTGATACATCAAGTGAGATCCCTTTGTTAGTTTCCAATCCCTCAGCAATTGCACACTTTATCAATTCCTCCCATTGTTGTGGAGAACTCTTCACAGCTAGGACCAGTGACTTGATATTTACAATAATACTAGAAATGACACTCAACCCATCTCTAGCAACTAGGTTTAAAACATGGTTAGCACATCTCACATGAAAAAAGGCACCGTCACACACTAAATAAGAAGTGTTACCATTGGTCTTCAAATCATCTATTATATCTTTAACCGCTACTTCATTAGATGATGTATTATCCAGAGTCAATGAGAACAATTTCTTCTCTAGATTCCATTTAACCATGCATTCAGTGAAGGATACATACAACTTTTGTCCTGTGTGTCTCCCTTCTACATGAAAGAAATCAATGATCCTCTTTTGAATTTGCCAATCATCATCTATCCAATGCACTGTGACACACATATATCCTTTGTTTTGATTTGATGTCCACATATCCATTGTTGTACTGAATCTACACTTAAAGGACTTAAGATATGCAAATAACTTGCTCTTTTCTTCAGAATATATATCCAAGATATCTTTTCTAACACTAATGCGAGATTTCAATGAAAAACTAGGACGCAAAGACTTGAGAGCGTCCACAAGATACTCATGCTCCACAATGTTAAAAGGATACTCGTGCATGATAATTGCCAAATTGAATTTTCTTATGCTAACCTCGGGATCATACTTGTAGGGTTGAACATAATGCATGTCTTTTTCATGATCTTTTCCTGTTGCTAGCTGTTGTTGACCTTTCACAACATTGTGTGCAGTTTTTAGATGTGTCCAAAATCTACTTGTTCCCATGGTGCTCTCACATCTATATTTTGTCTTGCACCTTGGAAAGTTGCAAGATGCCCATTTCTGCACATATTGTTTGCCATTGACTATTACAGTCTTGTCCTCCTTAGTAAAATGTTGCCACACTTCTGAAGTTGCTTTCTTAGCCTTCTTTATAGCTCTTCCATTACCATCATCATCATCATCACTAGCAACAACTTCAACATTGTCACTAGCAACAACATTTACACTTGAAGAAGATGCGGCAACATTACTACTAGCAGTAGCAATAGACATTCCTGCATACGAATTTTTTTATTGTCATACACCTGAACAAATAACTAATTTTTCTAACAAATGAGTAATAATTATACCGGTCGGTAGTATTGGAGAGGACCCCAAAAGAAGATGACGTGTAGGCGCTGATTTCGAAGCCGACGCGTTAGTGGGTGTCTCTTCCATTGTTGGACTAAACAACAAAGTGAATTAAGTAGTTAACACCACTACCGCTAATCATAAAAATTGCAGAAAATAAATATACAACTACCTCGTCGACGCTAGGGACAAACGCGGAGGTCGGTGCAAGGAGCTGTTGGGGCGGAAGGAGAACCGAGCGGTGCTGCCAGTGCCAACCGAGGCGCGCCCCTGACTGCCAGTCGTTCGGGGGGGGGGGGGGGCACCAGCCCGGTGGTCGATCGACCGAGGCCTGCGCGGCGCGGGCTAGCGGCGCCGAACGCCCGGCAGTCGGCGCGACCGAGGCCTGCGCGGCGCAGGCTAGCGGCACCGAACGCCCGGCAGTCGGTCGGCGGGGGGGGGGGGGGGGCGGCAGGTCGCCCGGGGTGCGCTCAAGGTTCAGCTGGGGCGAGCTCCTGCCTGCCCTAGGTCGCGGCGGCGGGGGGGGGGGGGGAAGATCCAAACTGAAGAGACAGGCGTGGGCGCGTGGGCTGGGTCGGCTGGCTGCGGCCTGCGGAATTGGGTCGGATATGTCTCGGACATTGTTCGGATATATCCGATCCAATATGGATATCCGACAAAACGGACGGATTTTAACGAAAACCATATCCGATCCGATATCCGATTTACAATATCCGAATCCATATCCGTATCCGAAAAAAATCTGACCAAAATGGATATGGATCGGATATCTTCGAAAACGGTTGCGGACGGATCGGAAAATATCCGATCCGTTTTCATCCCTAGATGTGGCGCTCCGTGCTCCGTTTGGAATGCACGGGGTTGGTCAGACTCTTCTGGAATTACTGTACTATTGTTCGTCGCAAAAAAAATCGAGACTCCAAATCAGACATATAGGGATGAAAATGCGTCAGGTTCTAGTTGGGTGGATAAAAAAACTGACCGAAACAGCGGATGAAATTTAAGACTCGCATCTGCATCCGTGGGCAAGAATTCGCACCTGCACCACACGTTGGGTTTCAGGTGGGTTTCGTTTGCCTGTCGGGTCTGACTTTTTTTATAGACATAATACAACATTTAATAAATAAGTCTAAGAAATACTCCTTGTTGAATGACAATGCAACAAAAAATATTAAGTTGCTTATAAGTATTGTAAATATAGTTTACGATAAGAAAGATGAAACTATTAAATTATAAAAAACAATCAGATTTGACTTTAAAATTATAAACATAAATTATTTTGGGTACCCATAGGTGTAAAATAGAACCCGCACCCACACCGCGATAAATCACGTTAAGTGCGGGTTAGACCCGTGGGTCGAAAATCCCGCCTTCACCCGTCGGGTGCAACACCCATCGAGTACCCGCACCCACGGGTGAGATTACATCCCTAGAGACAAACGATCTTGTCCATCTACAATGAAACGGCCAGTACACCAGGATATAACTGGCGAGTTGTGCGCGCTTTACTAGCACGATGTTGTCCGTGCATCGTGGGCACGTCTAGAGTCCGCACTAGTCCAGAAACAAGGACAATGGTACATTAAAACATGCACAAATCCATTATGTGCTTTCATTGTTATTCCTTCCTTTTGTAAATTATTATCATTAAGGTAATTTTAATTTATTTTTAAATTAGAGTACTTATCCTTTTATATTAAAGAATGGTGGTAGTGCGTCTCCACTTGTGTACTAAGAGCAACTTGAATCGAGTTGCTTTTTTTCCTTTGTACTCTCCTTAATAGCAAATGTTATATACAGATCTAGCAATTCATTTCACATGACACTCCAACCAATTTGCTAAAACTTGTATCCTATATATTACTTTCTCATGGTTTATTAATATCTAATAACTAGTTTCAAATTCAACCAACAACTATATTTGGGGCTGTCGGAGTGTGTGAGTTGCGACACTTCTCGCGGCCTGCTCGGAAGTAGCCCACGAGGTTCTTTGATCGGAGGGACTTGGCGCTCTACATGTTTGGGGCTCGAGGGAGCGAATGAACACCGAGATTTTACGTGGTTCGGGCCGACGGAGCGTAATATCCTACGTCCACGGGAGTGCTTGTTGTATTGCTTGCTTGCGCATGCTTGTGCTTGTGCGTTGCGGGATCTGGAATGCAAACCCCCTGTCGTGTGGCCACCCCGGTCCTTTTATAGTCCAAGGTCGAGGTGGTTATAATGAGGCTTGGGGCCCGACAGGTGGCCATAAAGCTATGTAAACCCTATATATGATCTAGGGCTTCGTTATCTGAGTAGAGTGGTTGACGGGGGAGTTAAGTCCCGCCGCCTAGCGCACTGAGCGCCCCTGTCGGTGTGTAAGATGATGATGAAGACGTCTTCTTGTCGCCGCGTCTTCTCGTCCTTCTCGGGCGGCTTCGTGCCGTTGGGCGGCTCTGTAACGTTGTCATGCCTCGCCGTCCTGTCTTGTCACCGTAATGGCGAACGGGTGAAAGACGGAGGCGTGTGTAGTGCGCCATGCTTCTGGGGAAGGCGCGAGCCTTGAATGTGAAGCCTGACAGCGCACTTCCTCCTTGACTTCGTCGATACACGACCCACGATAAATCGCGGGGCACGTGGCGGCTTTGGAGCTCTTATTGACGGGTTTGGAGGCAGGGGACACATGGTAGCTCCGGACCTCACCTCAGCGGGCAGGCTTGGACCGGAGCCCAGGGAACGTGTCGGCTCCGGAACCTTCCTCGGCAGGGAGGTGGCTCTAAGCCAAGAGACATGTGGCAGCCCTAGACCTTACCTCAGCGGGGAGGCTCAGACCGGGGCCCAAGGCACGTGTCATCTGTGGAGCCTTCCTCAGCGGGGAGGTGGCTCTGAGCCAAAAGACACGTCGTAGCCCCAGACCTCAACTCTGGGGAGGCTCGGACCGCGGCCCAGGGCACGTGTCAGCTCCAGAGCTTTCCTCGGCAGGGAGGTGGCTCTGATCCAAGAGACACGTGGCAGCCCCAGACCTCACCTTAGCGGGGAGGCTTGGACCGGAGCCCAGGGCATGTTTCATCTCTGGTGTTGTCCTCAGCACGGAGGGGGCTCTGAGCCAAGAGACACGTGGCAGTCCCGGACCTCACCTCAGCAGGGAGGCTCGGACCGGAGCCCAGGGCACATGTCGGCTATGGAACTCAAGCGCACGTGGCAGCCCCAGGGCTGACCTCGGGGCCAGGGGCACGTGGCTATGCTAGGGCCCGCATCAGCAGGGAAACGGGGCCCAGGCCGTATTTTACCCTCTACGCAGGGGTACTCGGTCTGCAAGGTACCGACAGTGGCCCCGGGCCCATCTTGAGGGAGGCAATGAGCCCGCAGGTGGGGCCCTCATCTATCCCGCGTGGTGGTAATGAATCTGCACTTTGGAAGCTGATGTGGTGGCGAGATTTTCGTGTAGTGGTCAAGTGGTTGTACCTGGGAGACGAAAAGGTTGCACGTTCTTGGCGTATTGGGCATATTCGTCAGTCAAAGCAGTAGCGTCGTGTCTTTTCTTGTTTGACTGGTCACGACGACGCACCTGAGGGGTTGCCTCGGGGTAATTACTACGGTAGCCCATGGGTCGCAGGTCTACCCCACTGCTCTCCCCGGGAACCACCGGACGTTCTTGAGGTGTTACTCACCTGGCCCCAAATGTCTGAACAGTGGACCTGGGTCCTACCCGTCATTGGGGGGGCGAGTGTCAAGGCGACGTGCTCGAGGGGTTGCCTCGGGGCACTTACTACGGAATCCAACGGGTTGGTCACTAAAGCTCCACCGCATCGCTCTTCTCGGGAACCACCGGACGTTCCTGAGATGTCACTTGCCTGGCCCCCTGTGTCTGATGGGTGGACCTGGGTCCTACCCATCAAAGGGGGAGGTGAGTGTCGAGGCGTCGTGCTCGAGGGGTTGCCTCGGGGCACTTACTGCGGCAACCAATGGGTTGGTCACACCACTCTCCTCAGGAACTGCCATATGTCGAGAGGTTATCCGCCCAACCCCCAATGTCTGATAGGTGGACCTGGATCCTACCCATAACTGGGGGAGGCAAATAACTCGCGGTGTGCAGAGGTGGAAGCCCAATCATCGCACCCGTTGCCTTCCCAGAGGTCACATGTGTGTATAAAAGGAGGCCTATCAGTGTTGGGTGGTACCCTCCTTCATCATGCGGCCTTTGTTCTCCTTTTGCGCTCTGGAAGCCTCCGCTCGCAAGCACTCTCGCCCACCTGATGCTCTTACGCCGGTAGCCGTCTTCATCCACTTTTACGAGATGTTCGTGTGTGTGCGGCCTTCGGTGCGGCTCCCTGAGGCATCCTTCTCCTTGATGGTCCCGGATCGAAGCACAAGCCATCCGAGTGGCACGCCGATTGTAAGGGAAGCCGTTGGGGACAGGTTCCTCGATTCGCAGGGTGTCCCTACGCCGGTGTCGTGTGAGGCATGTCCTCTAGGCGCCTTGCCGGAGAAGGGCGATCGGCCAACACCGGAGGAAGGTTAAGTACAGAGTGGTCAATGAAAGTGCATCTAGGTAATCCCCGTGGGTTTTGGTTGATTGATGACGACAATTAAGATACTAATAAGTTTCTACTGAGTATGAGCACAAGTGTTTATCAAAGAAATGCATATGGAGTCTCTCAAGAAGCAAAAGGAAAATAAGAAGACTTGGAAGAGTAGAAAATAGAATTTTCTATTAATTTTCACATTTTCTAGTTATGTACAAGGTCTTCTCTTTTAGAGTGCTTGAGAATCATTAGAGAGCTCAAACGAAGGGTAGAAAGTTAGAATCATAAGACGAAGGAGTCATAGACATGAAGAAAAAGGGGAGAACGGACTTGTCCGGACAACTGGCCGGACTAGTCCGTTCAGATCCGGACTAATCCGTTTTGGACCGGATAAAAAGTCTCTGAGTTAGTTCGGACTTGTCCGTTCAAGGCCGGACTAGTCCGTTGTTGTGTGAGTCTGAGCCGTTATGAGACTAAGTCCCAGAAGGCCGGACTAGTCCGCCCAAGAGGCCGGATAGTCCGCCCAAGAGGCCAGACTAGTCCGCTAAGCGGACTAAGCCGCTGAGGACCGGAGAAGAAGTCTCTGAGTGCCATCGGACTAGTCCGCTCCACAGGCCGATCTTTTCAGACTAGTCCGAATTAGGACGGAACAAAGGTTCCTGTGTGAGCTCGGACTAGTCCGAGGTTGGCTGGACTAGTCCGCAACTCCAATTTAGAGAGTTTTTAGACTAAGTCTGGTAAGACCGGACTAGTCCGCCCTTTGGGCCGGACTAGTCCGTCCTTACCAGACTAGTCCGTTCTCATACGGAACAAAGGTTCCTGATTGAGATCGGACTAGTCCGCTCTTGGCCGGACTAGTCCGGGGTTTCATGACCGTTTGAATCCAACGGTCACTAAAACTTTATTTGGTAACCTGTGACGTGAGTGGTCCCTCAAGAACGGACTAGTCCAGGGTTGGGACCGGACTAGTCCGTACTTTAGTTGGTAACGTCTAAATGCCGGGATTTCTATAAAAGGAGACCCCCCCGGCTGAGAATGAGTAAGACATGAACCTAAGCGCTGAAAACTCATTCCTAGAGCTCTTCTAAGCCTCTTTCCTCACCTTCTAGACCCCTAAGATTGGATCTTAAGGAGTTAGTGGTTTTGTGAGATGAAAGATGTGGTGATCGACGTTTAAGCTCTCAGTTTGATTCCCTTGCACTCTAACTGTTATTTTGAGTTTTTAACAGTTGTACATTGAATTCTAGAACTACTTGGTTGGTGTAGGGAGCCTCAAAGTGTGAGTAGCCCCTAAGATCATTGTATTCACATTCGATTGATAGTGAGAAAGCCCGGGCTTGATCTTGGTGATCGCTCGGTGAGGGAAGGGTTAGAAAAGACCCGGTCCTTGGTGGACTCCTCAACGAGGACGTAGATTCCTGTGTGGAATCGAACCTCGGGATAAATCGTGTCTCTTGGTCTCTCTACTATTTCAATTGCTCACTAGAATTTCTTATCAAATTTTCATTGTGTTATTGTCCGCAAATTATTCTCCTATTTCGTAATCTAATCATTCTAAACTATTTAGTGATATCATTTAACTACTATATATTTTCCGCTCAAACCTTAAAAAGAAACCTAAAACACAAATTTAAACGTAGACCGGACTAGTCCGACCTCAAACCGGACTAGTCCGGCCTGCTTCTGTATTTTATCCGCTGTTTACTAAAATTTCAGGTTTTATTAGCCTATTCACCCCCCCTCTAGGCAACTTTCAATTGGTATCAGAGCCTAACTCTCCACAAAAGCTTAACCGCTTGGAGAGGAGATGGGGGACAAGGCCGGTAGCCAAATTGATCTCATCAAGGGAAAAGGAGCAAGTACGAGCAACTTTGAAGAACAAGGTTCTAACCCGCCTACAGCGATCACCCCTTCACAAGACGTTTCAAGCTCAGAAGAAGATGAAGAAGTTCTTTGTCTCATGGCACTCCTCAAAAAGAAGAAGGAGGAAGCTAAGAAGAAAAAGAAGGAGATGTTGAAGAAGAAGCTCAAGAGTAGTCAACAAGACTACTCGCGATATCCTTTTAGTGGGATCTTTGATAAAAAAAATCAAATATGCACGTAGTGCATCCACAATCACAAGATCTCCCTTCATCAAAGATGGACTTGGTTATACTAGGGGAGGAAAGCAAAATGCTAGAATCCTTAAAAACAATAGCAAATGTGTAGCCTTTGTGAAAGAAAACTCAAGTCAAGACAAGAGTAACAACCTTGCATCTACCTTACATAAGATTACCAAAAATGTAAAATCTATAGTATTTCATAATTTCGATGCATCTTATGTTCTTATGAAAAGCAAGTATGGTAAAGTTTATGCAAAATATGTTGGGCCACTCCACAAGAGTCCAAAAACTTGTGTGTGGGTGCCCAAATGCCTAGTAACTAACCTCAAAGGACCCAACCAAGTTTGGGTACCTAAGAGCAATGTTTAAATTGTTTTGCAGGCCTACTCCTCCGATGGCACTAAATGGGTGCTAGATAGTGGGTGCACTAATCATATGACCGGAGAGAGGAAAATGTTTGTTGAGTATGAAGAAAATGATGATCCAAATAAAGGCATCTATTTTGGTGACAACAGCCAAGGAAGGGTACTAGGTATTGGTAAAATTGTAATCTCTTCTCAACACTTTCTTTCACATGTTCTACACGTTGAATCATTGGATTATAACCTATTGTCCATATCTCAACTATGTGAGAAAGGTTATAATTGCTTGTTTACTAACGAGGATGTGACCGTCTCTAGAAGAAGTGATAACTCAATTGCCTTTAAGGGTGTGTTAAAGAGAAAGCTTTACTTGGTGGATTTTTCCACAGATAAAGCTCAGCTTGACACATGCTTAATAGCAAAAACCAACATGGGATGGCTGTGGCATAGAAGACTAGCCCATGTTGGAATGAGGAACTTACAAAAACTTCTAAAGGGGGATCACATCCGTGGACTAAAAGGTGTTGTTTTTGAAAAGGATAGACCATGTAGTACGTGCCAAGCAGGAAAGCAAATTGGAACAGCTCACCCCGCCAAGAACGTGATGACGACAACAAGACCATTGGAGATGCTTCACATAGACCTCTTCGGCCCTGTCATCTATATAAGCATTGGCAGTAACAAGTATGGTCTTGTAATTGTTGATGATTATTCTCGTTTCACTTGGGTATTTTTCTTGCATGATAAAGGAGAAACTCAAGGTATCCTCAAGAAATTCTTGAGGAGAGCTCAAAACGAGTTTTCCACAAAAACCAAGAAGATAAGGAGTGACAACGGTTCTGAATTCAAGAACACTCAAGTAGAAGAGTTTTTGGATGAAGAGGGCATCAAACATGAGTTTTCAGCCCCTTATACTCCCGAACAAAATGGGGTGGCTGAAAGGAAGAACCGAACACTCATAGAGATGGCAAGAACCATGCTCGATGAATACAAGACCTCGGATCGATTTTGGGCGGAGACAGTCAACACCGCTTGTCATGCTACAAACCGCCTCTACCTCCATCGACTCTTGAAGAGAACCTCATACGAGCTCCTAACCGGTAACAAACCCAATATCTCCTACTTTCGAGTTTTTGGAAGCAAATGCTATATTCTCAACAAGAAGTCTAGAACTTCAAAATTTGCTTCGAAATCCGATGAAGGTTTCCTACTTGGTTATGACTCAAACATCTACGCTTATCGTGTCTTCAACAAAACCTCTGGGTGCGTTGAAATTGCACGTGACGTGGTGTTTGATGAAACTAATGGCTCCCAAGCGGAGCAAGTTGATCAATGTGTATTAGATGAAGAAGAAGCACCAAGTGAAGCACTAAGAAGAATGGGGCTTGGAGAAATCCGTCCCCAAGAAAATGTAGGACAAGATGCTACAAGCTCATCATTGGCACCTCTCACTCAAGATCAAACTCAAGCACCCCAAGATCAAGACGGTCAGTTTGAGGAAGAAGAAAATCAAAACCATGGTGTCGATCAAGGGGGAGAAGAAGAAGAAAACCACTCAAGAAATCAAGTGCCTCACCCAAGGGTTCATCAAAGCATTCAACGAGATCACCCCATTGATAACATCCTTGGAGATATCACAAAAGGGGTAACAACACGTTCTCGAATAGCTAACTTTTGTGCACATTACTCTTTTGTGTCGTCCTTGGAACCATTTAGGGTGGAAGATACACTCAAGGATCCGGATTGGGTGGTAGCCATGCAAGAAGAATTAAACAACTTTACAAGAAATCAAGTATGGGAGCTAGTGAAAAGACCAAATGCAAACGTGGTAGGCACCAAATGGGTGTTCCGCAACAAGCAAGATGAACACGGAGTGGTGACGAGAAATAAGGCCAGACTTGTGGCAAAGGGATATGCTCAAGTCGAAGGTTTGGATTTCGATTAAACTTTTGCTCCCGTAGTTAGGCTTGAGTATATTCGTATTCTATTAGCCTATGCTACTCATTATGATTTTAAACTCTATCAAATGGATGTGAAAAGTGTCTTTCTAAATGGTCCAATCAAGGAGGAGGTGTACGTGCAGCAACCACCCGACTTTGAAGACCAAGAATATCCTGATCATGTGTTTAAATTGCATAAAGCTCTCTATAGCCTCAAACAAGCTCCTAGAGCTTGGTATGAATGTCTTAGAGACTTTCTCATTGATAATGGTTTTAAGATAGGTAAAACAGATTATACACTATTCACAAAGAATGTAGACAACGATCTCTTTGTGTGCCAAATATATGTTGATGACATTATATTTGGTTCTACTAACAAATATTTTGTAATGAGTTTAGTAAGATAATGACAGATAGGTTTGAGATGTCCATGATGGGAGAGTTGAAGTTCTTCCTCGGATTTCAAGTCAAGCAACTCAAGGAAGGCACGTTCATTAGTCAAACCATGTACACACAAGACATACTCAAGAAGTTCGACATGGACAAAGCAAAACCTATCAAGACACCAATGGCAACAAATGGGCACCTTGACCTCAATGAAGATGGACCAAGCGTGGATCAAAACGTATATCGCTCCATGATTGTCTCATTACTTTATCTTTGTTTATCTAGACCCGATATCATGCTTAGTGTATGTTTATGTGCAAGATTTCAAGCATCACCTAATAAATGTCATTTAACAGCCGTTAAAAGGATCCTAAGATATCTAGTTCACACACCTAACCTAGGATTATGGTATCCAAAGGGATCTAAATTTAATCTCATCGGATACTCCGATGCGGATTACACCGGATGTAAAATAGATAGAAAAAGCACCTCACGAACTTGTCAATTTTTGGGTAGGTCCCTAGTATCATGGTCATCCAAGAAACAAAATTCCATTGCTCTCTCCATAGCTGAGGTGGAGTATGTCGCAGCCGAAAGTTGTTGTGCTCAACTTCTTTGGATGCGACAAACTCTAATGGATTATGGTCACAATATGAACCACATTCCACTCCTTGTGATAATAAGGGTGCCATTAAGATAACCCACAATCCCGTTGAGCACTCTAGGACCAAACATATAGACATCCGGTATCACTTTTTGAGAGATCATTCTATAAAGGGGGACAAAGCTATCTTACACGTAAGAACTGAAAAACAACTAGCGGATATTTTTACCAAACCCCTAGATGAAAAACGATTTTGTGAACTTCGAAATGAGCTGAACATACTAGACTCTAGGAATGTGAGTTAAAAAGTTGTGCAAATAGAAGTTCTCCAAAATTCTTCCACAACTTTCAAAAATTGCACGATTGTGAAAAACTTGTTCCTCCACTATTTTCTATACTGTGGTCATCATGTAATTATGTGTTTGATATGGACCATATAGCAGGTGCAAGTAAATCCACCGCAAACAAAGGCAAAATTCTAATATATATAAGAATTTTTAGACTTTAAGAGCCGTACTAGTCCGACCTAGAGGACGGACAAGTCCGGGCATCCTAAGAAGTCAGAGATGCAACGGACAAGTCCACAACGGACTAGTCCGCCCAGCACCCGGACAAGTCCGGACTAGAGACTAGTCCGGATCTAGTCCGGCTGACCGGACTAGTCCAGACTGGGGACCGGACTAGTCCGGCCCCTGGAGACTTAACCTCCAAGGGTCGGGCTGACACCCCTCCCTCTCCCTCACTCACCTCCACTCCACTTCTCTCCTCCAAAACTCGCCCCCGTTGGCGATTTTGGAGTCCTCTTTCAAATCCCTCGAAGGCATCCTTGATTCAAGGCTTGTGGAGTGCAGGGAACTCTTCTCCGACCATCTCCACTCCTTCGAACCGCAGATTTCGTCGATTCCTTCACTCCAAGGTACTTTTTAACCTAGCTTTGACTTTTCACAAAAATCTTATCTCTAGGATATATCTTTAGTACCTTAGGGCTTCTCTGAGATTCCTATACCATATTATTTCAAAACCCCATAGTATTGCGACTACTTTACTGAATTAGTAATCAAATCACATTAGTTAGGGTTTAAAACTGTAGGGTCCGGACTAGTCCGGACTCCAACCGGACAAGTCCGGCCAGAGCGGACTAGTCCGCCTCCTGCCCGGACAAGTCCTGCTGATACAGTCTTAGTCCCTAACTTTGGGTTTGTAAACTAATTTAAACGCAAAACTCCATCAGCTAAATACTTCTTTTCTCACCAGATCATGTCAGGACCCAACGACAGTCCTCTAACAAACCCCGAGGCCGAAGCGACTCGTCAAGCCGCTTATCATGCGGCAGCCGAGGCAGAGGCAGTAGAGGTTGCTGCAAGGTTGGCTCAAATGAAGAAACTGGCTGACAAGGAAGCACAAGCCTCCCAGTCCTTTGATCCTCCAAGGAGGAAGAGACTAGTCACCCTGAAGGACAAACAGCCTGCCGAGCCACAAAAATCGACCCAAGACAAAGGAAAAGGCAAAGCAACTAATCCTTCTAGGAAAAAGGCTCTAGCCAACAGGGGACTCGTCATTCGTGACAACCCTAGACGGGGAAGGGGAAATCCCCCACAGGGACCTGTTGGGCCCCTTGAAAGGGCACCTCCCATGCACAACCCAAACCGCCAACCCAATTTGGCAAGTGCAACCTTCAAGGGGAAAGGAGCCGACAAAGCCAGAAGGTTCCTGGAGGAGGAAGTTTACAAGTACGAGAAGTCCACATCAGACCCTCGCTTCTGGTGTGACTTTCATTGTGACTACTACCGGCTTGTATATCTCCCAATGAAGACACCGGTAGTTGATGCTCAGTGGGTGGACTGGTCATACATGGCCAACAAGAAACATCAAGCCTTTGATGCAGTAATTGAAGCAACAGAACGCCAATGGGATCAAAGACTTGATGGCTTTTCAATATGATTGGAACATTGAGGTCATAGTCCCGTTTTACACCACCTGTTACTTCCACACCTATGGAAATAGGAAAATCACGTAGATGACAAATGGTGTGGTGTACTCTGTTCTATATGATGAGTTTGCTCGCATCCTTGGACTTAGGGAGCACTTGAACTATGAGATTATAGTTCACAATGAGAGAACCCTGGGAAAGGATGACTTGGACTTCATGCATCCTTCTTATCTCTCCTATGAGGCATCCTCAACCCACAACATCAAACCCTTCTTTGGAGTGATGAACAGGATTCTAAGGAAGACTCTAGCTCCAAAAGATGGAGATGCGGGAATGATACAGGGGTATCTTAGAAACCTGTTGAAGCTGCTCAATGAAGAAGAGAGATTCAATGTCTTTGACTACATCTACAACGACATCTTCAACATCTCCCACACCCCGAACAGATCTTGTGGCTATGCACCATACATCATGTGCATGATCGAAAAAGTCACAGGACTTGAGTTTGCAAAGGATGTGAAGCATAGGAAGCTACATCCTTAGATGCCGACTCCTCTTCCTCGCCCTCCTGCATCCATGGGCAGGAGCTCCACTGCAGCTCCATCCACCTCTGCCGGACCATCCATCCCTCCGTCATCGGGTGGCTCCTCTAGTGGACTGCAGAAGATCTTCAAGGCCATATTCTCCTCGTGCCGAAAGGTGGAAGTTCGCACGCAGAAGATGAAGCAACGCCAAGAGAAGTATCTCAAGGCCATGTGCGACAAGATGGAGATACCTATGTCTCCACCGTCATCAGATGATGACGAAGTGACAGAGTTTCCCACTCTCACAGAGGATGAGCTTGCCTATTTTGGATCCTCCTCAGCTGCTCCTCCTACCTCCCACACTCATCACGAGGATGACAATGAAGATGAAGATGAGGATGAGGATGAGGAGACTCAGAGTGACCACGACGAAGATCAAGATGATAGTGATTAGGTTTTCTCCTTTTTCTTTCCCTTTTTTGGTGCCTTGATGCCAAAGGGGGAGAGAATAAGGGGGAGTAGTCTAGTCATAGTCTTAGTCTTGCTCTTTAAACTCATTTTATGATGGTTTGTAATAACTATGCTACATCATATGACGTTATGTTATTTTTATAATGACTATGCTATTTTATGTCTTCATATTATGCCATATTGAAATATGCTTGTTCGTAAATGTTATATCTTTCTTAATGTGGTTACTGCTTACATCACACTTAGTCACCCCACCATAACACATGTAAGCATGAAACTCCCCAAGAACTCACTCTTGTGCATATTTTTCTTGATAATCCATTGTGCGCACATCTAGGGGGAGTAAATTATACACACATGTTTTATGAAAACAATCTACTATATCTACTTTTCGAAAATCTTAATGAGTTGTCATCAATCACCAAAAAGGGGGGAGATTGAAAGTGCATCTAGGTAATCCCAGTGGGTTTTGGTTGATTGATGACGACAATTAAGATACTAATAAGTTTCAACTGAGTATGAGCACAGGTGTTTATCAAAGAAATGCATATGGAGTCTCTCAAGAAGCAAAAGGAAAAGAATAAGACTTGGAAGAGTAGAAAAATAGAATTTTCAATTAATTTTCACATTTTCTAGTTATGTAAAAGGTCTTCTCTTTTAGAGTGTTTGAGAATCATTAGAGAGCTCAAACGAAGGGTAGAAAGTTAGAATCATAAGACGAAGGAGTCATAAACATGAAGAAAAGGGGGAGACCAGACTTGTCCGGACAACTGGTCGGACTAGTCCGTTCAGATCCGGACTAATCCGTTTTGGACCGGATAAAAAGTCTCTTAGTTAGTTCGGACTTGTCCGTTCAAGGCCGGACTAGTCCGTTGTTGTGAGTCTGAGCCGTTATGAGACTAAGTCTCAGAAGGCCGGACTAGTCCGCCCAAGAGGCCGGACTAGTCCGCTAAGCGGACTAAGCCGCTGAGGACCGGAGAAGAAGTCTCTGAGTGCCATCGGACTAGTCCGCTCCACAGGCCGGACTAGTTCGATCTTTTCAGACTAGTCCGAATTAGGACGGAACAAAGGTTCCTGTGTGAGCTCGGACTAGTCCGAGGTTGGCTGGACTAGTCCGCAGCTCCAATTTAGAGAGTTTTTAGACTAAGTCTGGTAAGACCGGACTAGTCCGCCCTTACCAGACTAGTCCGTTCTCATACGGAACAAAGGTTCCTGATTGAGATCAGACTAGTCCGCTCTTGGCCGGACTAGTCCAGGGTTTCATGAACGTTTTATTCCAATGGTCACTAAAATTTTATTTGGTAATCCGTGACGTGAGTGGTCCCTCAAGAACGGACTAGTCCGGGGTTGGGACCGGACTAGTCCGGACTTTAGTTGGTAATGGCTAAATGTCGGGATTTCTATAAAAGGAGACCCCCCGGCTGAGAATGAGTAAGACACGAACCTAAGCGCTGAAAACTCATTCCTAGAGGTCTTCTAAGCCTCTTTCCTCACCTTCTAGACCCCTAAGATTGGATCTTAAGGAGTTAGTGGTTTTTGTGACAGGAAAGACGTGGTGATCGACGTTTGAGCTCTCGGTTTGATTCCCTTGCACTCTAACTGTTATTTTGAGTTTTTAACAGTTGTACTTTGAATTCTAGAACTACTTGGTTGGTGTAGGGAGCCTCAAAGTGTGAGTAGCCACTAAGATCATTGTATTCACATTCGATTGATAGTGAGAAAGCCCAGGCTTGATCTTGGTGATCGCTCGGTGAGGGAAGGGTTGGAAAAGAACCGGTCCTTGGTGGACTCCTCAATGAGGACGTAGATTCCTGTGTGGAATCGAACCTCGGGATAAATCGTGTCTTTTGGTCTCTCTACTATTTCAATTGCTCACTAGAATTACTTATCGAATTTTCATTGTGTTATTGTCCGCAAATTATTCTCCTATTTCGCGATCTAATCATTCTCAACTATTTAGTGATATCATTTTACTACTATATATTTTCTGCTCCAACCTTAAAAGGAAACCTAAAACACAAATTTAAACCTAGACCGGACTAGTCCGACCTCAGACCGGACTAGTCCGGCCTGCTTCTGTTTTTTATCCGCTGTTTACTAAAATTTCAGGTTTTATTAGCCTATTCACCCCCCTATAGGCAACTTTCAGTCAAGCCTTCCTCTGCGAGGCACTATTGTGGACAACCAAATCTACCATAGATGGCGTTTGACCAACATGACACTAGACGTCACCGTTGCCTCGGTACAGCAGTTCAGTGATGCTTGACGAGAATAGAGGCTTCAGACTGATATGTGTAACATCCCACATATAAAAGTGAAGGGAATTTTAAAATTTACAAACAAAAAAAAGTTTAGAACCCAATCTACCAAAAGTTCAAAGCTTAAAGGTGAAAATGAACCAAAGGACAAAGTAAAATATAATGAGAATGAAGCAGAACTGAATTTGGGCCGGAAGCCCATTTTTCTCCCCAGCCCCTTTTTCTTTCCTCTACCCCGCTCACAGCCCAGCCCACCTTTCTTTGTATTTTCCTTTTTCCCACTGACCGGCGGGGCCCGCCCGTCAGGTGGCTCTTCCCGTTGCCTTTCTTCTCCCTTTTCCCCCGCGGTCCCCGCTCTCTCCTCCTCTTTTCTCCTCCGGTCGCCGACCAAACGCCAGAGAGCCCAACCGAAAGGGGCCCCTGTCTCCCCCGCGATGCCTCCTTCCCCTCGGATCCTCCGCCCCTACCGTGCTATAAAAGCCCTCCCCGAACCCTAACGCGCCCCTGCTCCTTCTCCCCGCCGCGGACGGAGCCGAGCGGGCTCTCCGGTCTACCCGCGGTGAGCCGCGGCACCCCGGCTCTTCCCTTTCTTTTCTCTCCAACCATCGACGAGCTAATCGGGTCATCCGTCCTCGTAGAGCACCGGCGACCCCTCCTCGGAACCCCTCCGCCACCCGACCGGCGTCGAGCTACCCCTTCACCCCCTCCGGTGAGTTCCCCCGCCTACCCTTCGATCTCTGTGCTTCCTCTGGGTTCCTCTTCAAGCCGGCCCCGCCAACGACCCGTTCGACTGTAGGACACCTCACGAACAGGGGAACGTGGAGGAAGTCCCCCCCCCAACGCCGGCTCCGTCGAACGCCGAAGTGCTGCGAACGGACCCCGCCCCGCACACCGCCGCCGAAGGCACCCGAGCCCCGAAAACCCCCTCCGGTGAGACCCCCACCCCTCCTCTTTCATTTTATGCCGACGCTATGAGATAGGGATCAGAATAGGAGTGCACCGGCGAGCCCCGAACGCCCTCCCCGTGATGCGCCGCCGCGGGAACGACCGCCGGCGACCGTTTCCGGCCGGGGGAAAACCCCCCCCCGTCCGATCGGGAGCCAACGGCCCCGATTAGACCGGGGCGTACCGGTTCGGGATTTTAAATCCCGACCGTCGGTGCGCGATCCGGCGGCCCCGGTTGAATCTCCCTCTTTCCCGCGGGCCGTTTAGCACTTAGGCCCCTAGGGTCTTCGGTAGAAAGCAAACTAACCCTTGCAGAATTGCTAGCTACCCCCTGTGCTTCTCTGTTCTTGCGCAAGGCACCCCAGAAGCCATGGGATCTAACATTTCTACCCCTGAAGATCCCTGTTTCCATGTTTTAACCCCTGGTACATTAATTTTAATCTTGGAAAAACTTCTGAAAAACCCCCTGGTTGCTCTGATTTGGTGTTTAGACCCATAAAAGGGGGCTGCTTTCACACCTAGGTCCTGTTTAATGCTGCATATGGAAGAAATACCCCTGTGGGTGTTAGGGAAGTCATGAAAGACCCTAGAAAACTTGCTGATTTTTACTCTAAGACCCTTCCAGACCACCTAATGGCACTTTTAGGCCCCTGTAATTACTGTTTTATTTGCAGCTAGGACCTTGCCATGTTCTGAATTCACCCCTCCACCACTAGAACATGTTGGAAACTTACCAAAACAACCCTGGAATGTTCTGTTTAAAAGGTAGGCCCCCAAATAAATCTGTTGGTCCCTGTGCTATTCCAGAAATTTGCAAAATGAACCTCCCATGTGTGCTGAAATGACATTTTAAATCATGTGGTAAGCTGCAGCTTAATGTAATAAAAAAAATCATAAGTAGCTGCTGAAAACTAGGGATAGCATCCCCTCAGACCTGCCACAAACTAATAAAACCCCTCAGGGAAAATCTGAACCTACACCCTGACCCCCCCATACTTGCTGCCATTTAACACATAAGCCCCTGCCTGGGTTGAAAATTTACCTTTGGTAGTGTTATAGTGCTGAAAATTTATAAAACACCCTAGAGCATGAAATAGGGATATTATGACTTAAATACCCTACTGTATCTTCATTAGGGAACCTCCTGGACAGTTCTGAAACTTCATTTTAATATATGAATATTTGCTGAAAATTGATGAAAACACCCTTCCACCTTCTAAAAATCACACCTGAGGTCCAAGTAAGACCCCAACATTTGTAGAACACTCTCACAAGAACAAAATTACAGGGAGATAAGGGGATGACATTCTACTTTGTGCCCTGATGTTTTAATATGGATGTTGGGTAGCTCTTGCTTACTTGTTTACCTTTATTTTTATCTGTTATGTCATGGACAAAATTAGCCCCCGAGCCGACGTTGGACCTGCAAGCCCAAGACTTCGACGACCCCGAGCAGCAGCACTTCTCGAGAGGCAAGTGCCCTTGACCACTTTGCACCTTTTTAGGATTTTAGTTAGAATTGCATGCTTAGGTCTTAAATTGAATCCCATGTGTTGATGGTTTACTAGTATTTCCAATATTTGCCTTGTAGCCGGGATGGGTAGTATAGGGTTTACCTTCATGTCATTATTTTCATGCTTAGCCCTGCTTAGTAAATGGGATGGAAGTAATTTACATTAATGTTATATTATCATGATCATTGAGATATTGTGTGGAGATATATATATGGTACATATATATGTGGTGATATATATGAGTTGTTTGAGGTGGGTAGTGTAGGGATCTAGCAGGCTGGTGGGTTACGGTGGGTGCTGAGTGCACGAGACTCGGGTTAGTGGTTGGTTAGCCTGCGTAGATCCTAAGGACCGGTTCGTGAGACCCGTCAACTGGCTTAAACAGTGCCACCACAGGAACTGTTATGGGGCAGTGTGGCCAATTAAGTTGTTTCTATCTTTCCTTGTGTACACCAGAGAGATGTGTAAGTGGCGCAAGAGGGGGCTTCTGCGGCAGAGGTTTCAGAGTGCCGCAGCGGTGAATCCTTAGCGGGTGTGCACGGGTTGGGTAGTGCAATGTAAAGGCCTTGTCGTGTACTCCTGGCCCCACACCATAGGGAGTGTGAGAGGGCGGAAAGGAGTTTCTTGAGTCGCCGACGGGTGATGAAAACACGACTTGTGGGTAAAGGGTACAAACTCTGCAGAGTCAAAACTGTCTAGACAGCCGTGCTCACGGTCAAGAGCGGGCTGGTAACTCTCTCATGATTAGCGTGGGTTGGTTGGTATGGTTTGGGAGTTGGTGGTTTGGGTTGAGATTCCGGTGATAGTGGTGATCACCTGGGGATGTGTATGGGTTGGGCGGGAATGTCACTAAACAAATAGGACGCTTAATAAAGCTAAGGAATAGGTTGCGTAGTGCAATAGCCGTGTCAAGCCTCCCTTGTAACTTGCCTCATCATGCATAAACTTTCCCACACTTGCTGAGTACATCATTGTACTCAGGCGTTTGCCTCTTTTCTTTTTCGTGCTGCTCAGGACCCGAGGAGGCCGCTGAGGATGACGTGGATGACGGCTTCGACCCCGATGCGCAGATCTAGGCTGGCGTACCGCCGGACGGCGCCTGTGGAGCCCACTTTAGATTTTCCGCTGTCATGATGTACTTTTCTTTTGAGCCCTTGAGGCATTTATGTACTCGGTTGGTGTAATCGCCGCACTTGGCTTAATATTACTAATGATACATTGCTCTTATTCATCTCGTGTGTGAAATGACTTGATCCTGGCACACACGGGGGTACGCTTGGTGACTGTTGCAGGTACCGGGCGTGACAGAGTGGTATCAGAGCCAAGGCTGTCCCTAGGACGCGAGCCTAGATAGAAACGGATACGAAATAGATTTAATTTTAACTTAAAAACTATTTGCAACTATAAACCTGCGTGGAGTTCGCGTGAGTTTCTATGTTTCACACGACTTACCCCTTTTTCCCAAGCTCGTCTCGTTCAACCCATCTGTCTTCCTCACTCGTATCTCATTCAAACCTAGTAGGGTCCGTTACCACGGGCAATCCGATAGTACCTAGGATAGGAGATACCGAGCCATGGTGAAGAAGCGTTAGTTCCGTAGAGATAGGACTCGTACGGATAATGGGTTGATTTATTGCATACTTGTTTGATGAGTGCTGCATGCGCATTTGTGGTTCTTTATATATAGAATTATGAGCCTGATAATAGATTTTTCTCTAGATTTTCCAGGTTCTAAGCTATTGTTGCTATCTGTAACAGATGGCAGGTAGGAGACGAGGTCGAGGACGAGGTCGAGGGCGTGAAATGCCCGAGGCCGATGAGCCCCCGGAGTTCCAGGTCCCAGGCTGGAACGGGCGAGCGGCTCGACGAGGAGCGGACTACATGACTGTGCAGGACATGCTGGCCTCTCAAAACCAGCTCCTGCAGGGCCTGGCAGCAATTATGGCCCACAACCACCAAGCCCCTCCGCCTCCACCACCACCGGCACCTGGACCACGGTCCAAGCTGAGAGACTTCCAGAGTACTCAGCCCCCGGTCTTCTCGAGTCCGGTGGAGCCGATGGACGCGGATGATTGGCTGAAGACGATCGACAGCAAGCTGCGGTTGATCCAGTGCGTGGGAGGAGAGCGTGTCTTGTTAGCTGCTCACCAGCTAGCGGGACCCGCGGCAGACTGGTGGACAGCTTACACCGCTGCTCACGCCGACCCTGAGGCTATCACTTGGGAGGAGTTCCAGCTCAGCTTCCGTCGCCACTTCGTGCCAGCTGGTGAGATCAAGATGAAGCGGCAGGAGTTCCTTGGACTGAGACAGGGTGGCTCGACAGTGCGTGAGTACCTCACACGCTTCACGCAGCTGTCCCGCTACGCACCGGAGGACGTCAGGACTGATGACATGAAGCAGGACTGCTTCATACGAGGTCTTGATGAGGAGCTGAAGTGTGCCCTATCGTCTAGCTACTACGACGACTTTCAGAAGATGGTGGACAAGGCCTTTGTGATGGAGCGACAGATGCCAGAGCTCGAGGCGCACAGAAAGCGCAGGATGGGATGGCAGGGACAGTCTTCGGGTAGCAGCAGCCGCACTCGCTTTGCACCACTCCCAGCTACGCAGACAGGCCGGTACGTGGGACCGAGTCCGCCTCAGAGGTACCCTTCTCCAGCTTACAGGCAGCCGTTTTCACAGCCACAGCGCCCGCAGAGCCAGCAGCTACAGCAGCGACCAGCTTTCCCACCCCGCACAGCAGCGCCTACTCAGCAGGGACAGTTCACCAGGGCGCTGGGCCCGTGCTACGTGTGTGGCGAGATGGGCCACCTTGCCAGCAGATGCCAGAAGAAGAAGCCACCACAGCAGCAGCAGCAGCCGCAGAGTCTCCCGCGTGGTCGAGTGCACCACGTAGCTGTGGAGGAGGCTCAGTTGGCTCCGGACGTGGTACTTGGTACGTTTACCGTCGACTCGCACCCCGCTACTATTTTATTTGATTCTGGTGCTACTCACTCTTTTATTGCCAAAGATTTTATAAAGAAATATGATATGAGGGCAATAGCTATGTCCCGTATGCTAGTGGTCACTTCTCCTGGAGGCGAGATCAAAACAAGTCAGGAGTGCCCAAAGGTGAGCATCAAGATAGTGGGAAAGGAGTTCAAAGCAAATCTTATTGTGTTGGAGTCACAAGGCCTGGACGTGATCTTGGGGATGGATTGGTTGGCCAAGTACGAAGGTGTGATCCTTTGTGCCACCAGGACCGTCAGGTTGTCACACCCAGACGGTGTTGTGGTGGAATACACCTCTCTACCCCCGCCAGCCGAGAAGGTCCACCTTAACCAGCTCGACACTACCGAGGGGATTCGCGTGGTTGGCGAGTTCCCGGACGTCTTTCCAGAGGAGCTACCAGGTATGCCTCCAGATCGCGATATTGAGTTTGCTATAGAACTAGTGCCTGGCACGGCCCCTATATATAAACGGCCGTATAGGATGGATGCCAAGCAATTAGCGGAGCTCAAGGACCACCTCCGAGAGCTTCTAGATAAGGGCTATATCCGTCCTAGCTCCTCTCCTTGGGGAGCCCCGGTCATATTTGTGCCGAAGAAGGATGGGACCCAGAGGTTGTGCGTAGACTACCGAGCCCTCAACGCCGTCACGATCAAAAACAAGTATCCTCTGCCTCGCATCGAGGATCTGTTTGATCAACTTAGAGGGGCGTGTGTGTTCTCAAAGATTGACCTTCGATCGGGCTACCACCAATTGAAGATCCGAGCTTCGGACATTCCGAAGACGGCCTTTGTCACCCGATATGGTCTCTATGAGTGCACGGTCATGTCCTTTGGGTTGACCAATGCTCCTGCTTACTTCATGTACCTTATGAACAAGGTGTTTATGGAGTACTTGGATAAATTCGTTGTGGTCTTCATTGATGATATCCTTGTATTCTCCAAGAATGAAGAGGAGCATGCAAAACACTTGAGGTTGGTGTTGCAAAAACTTCGGGAGCACCAGCTATACGCCAAACTCAGCAAGTGTGACTTCTGGTTGAGGGAGGTGTCTTTCTTGGGACACGTGATTTCCAAAGGCGGCATATCGGTGGATCCAAGCAAGGTGGCGGATGTGATGAAGTGGAAGGTGCCAGAGAACGTGAGCGAGATCAGAAGCTTCTTGGGATTGGCAGGCTACTACCGACGATTCATTGAAGGATTCTCGAAGATTTCAAAACCACTCACCAAGTTGCTAGAAAAGGGAAAGACATTCAAGTGGACGCCGGAGTGCGAGGCAAGCTTTCAAGAGCTAAAGCAAAGGTTGACGACGGCACCCGTGCTAGTGATGCCTGACATGCAAAAGGAGTTCACCGTGTACTGTGATGCCTCCGGGCAGGGACTAGGATGCGTGCTTATGCAAGAGGGACGCGTCGTAGCCTATGCCTCTAGGCAGCTTCGTAAGCACGAGCGGAACTACCCGACGCATGACTTGGAGTTGGCCGCAGTGGTTCACGCTCTAAAGCTGTGGAGACACTACCTCATGGGAAAGAGGACGGAGATCTACACAGATCATAAAAGCCTCAAGTACATCTTCACACAGCCAGACCTCAACCTCAGACAGCGCAGGTGGCTAGAGCTCATCAACGACTTCGATGTGGGCATCAACTATCACCCTGGAAAGGCGAACGTCGTTGCCGATGCTCTGAGCCGAAAAGCACATTGCCACGCTTTGACGCTACAGCCCCAGTTGTGCGAGGAGTTTGCAAAACTCAACCTTAACCTGGTGACAAGCGCAGAGGCAGTGGTAATGGAGGTGGATTCAACCTTGGAGCGTGACATTAGAGAAGGCCAAAAGAACGATGAGAGGATCCAAGAGATCAAGCAGTTGATGGATGAGGGCAAGGCTCCAGACTACAGGATAGATGAGCAAGGAACGTTATGGCTTGGCAGGAGGATCTGCGTGCCTGACATTCAGGCCATACGGCAGACGATCTTGAGAGAAGCACATGACTCAGAGTACTCCATTCACCCTGGGAGTACCAAAATGTATCAAGATCTCAAAGACCGCTACTGGTGGCACGGCATGAGGCGTGACGTGGCAGAGTACGTGGCCTTGTGTGACACGTGCCAGCGCGTCAAGGCAGAGCATCAAAGGCCTGCCGGATTGCTTCAGCCACTCAAGATACCAGAGTGGAAATGGGAGGAAATCAGCATGGATTTCATTGTGGGATTGCCCAGGACCCAGTCAGGTTACGACTCCATTTGGGTAGTTGTGGACCGCCTGACCAAGGTGGCTCACTTCATCCCCGTGAAGGAGAAGTACAAGGGGGCAAAACTGGCTGAGTTGTACATGTCCCGGATTGTGTGCTACCACGGGGTTCCAAAGAAAATCGTTTCCGATCGCGGCACACAATTCACCTCAAGGTTCTGGCAGCAGTTGCAAAAATCCTTGGGCACACAACTGAACTTTAGCTCAGCATATCATCCCCAGACAGATGGACAGACGGAACGAACCAACCAAATTCTGGAGGATATGTTGAGGGCTTGTGCCCTGAAAAACAATCAAAGTTGGGACAAGTACCTACCCTATGCAGAGTTCTCCTACAACAATAGCTACCAGGCAAGTTTGAAGATGTCACCCTTCGAGGCCTTGTATGGTAGGAAGTGTAGGACTCCTCTGTTCTGGGATGAGGTAGGTGAAGGACAAGTCTTTGGCCCGGATGTGCTCAGGATTGCCGAGGAAAAAGTGCGTGAGATCCGCAAGAACCTAAAAACCGCACAATCGAGGCAGAAAAGTTATGCGGACACACGCCGGAGAGAGTTGACCTTTGAGGTGGGGGATTACGTGTACCTCAAGGTGTCTCCCATTCGAGGACTCCGTCGTTTCAAAGTGAAAGGCAAGCTAGCACCCCGGTATATAGGACCCTTCAGGGTGATGAGTAGAAGAGGAGAGGTTGCTTACCAACTCGAGTTGCCTCCTCGCCTGTCAGACGTGCACGACGTGTTCCACGTCTCACAGTTGAAAAAGTGTCTGAGAGCACCCGAGGAGCAACTACCCCTGGAAGATATCAACGTGCAAGAGGATCTCTCCTACGATGAATGCCCCATCAAAATTCTCGAGAGGTCAGAAAGAATTACCAGGTACAAGAGGGTCCCGATGTGCAAGGTACAATGGAAGCACCACTCCGAGAGAGAAGCTACGTGGGAGCGAGAAGAAGATATCAAAGCAAGCTATCCGCATCTCTTCAAGTAAGTCACTTCAAATCTCGGGTCGAGATTTCTTTTGAGGGGGGGAGTGTTGTAACATCCCACATATAAAAGTGAAGGGAATTTTAAAATTTACAAACAAAAAAAAGTTTAGAACCCAATCTACCAAAAGTTCAAAGCTTAAAGGTGAAAATGAACCAAAGGACAAAGTAAAATATAATGAGAATGAAGCAGAACTGAATTTGGGCCGGAAGCCCATTTTTCTCCCCAGCCCCTTTTTCTTTCCTCTACCCCGCTCACAGCCCAGCCCACCTTTCTTTGTATTTTCCTTTTTCCCACTGACCGGCGGGGCCCGCCCGTCAGGTGGCTCTTCCCGTTGCCTTTCTTCTCCCTTTTCCCCCGCGGTCCCCGCTCTCTCCTCCTCTTTTCTCCTCCGGTCGCCGACCAAACGCCAGAGAGCCCAACCGAAAGGGGCCCCTGTCTCCCCCGCGATGCCTCCTTCCCCTCGGATCCTCCGCCCCTACCGTGCTATAAAAGCCCTCCCCGAACCCTAACGCGCCCCTGCTCCTTCTCCCCGCCGCGGACGGAGCCGAGCGGGCTCTCCGGTCTACCCGCGGTGAGCCGCGGCACCCCGGCTCTTCCCTTTCTTTTCTCTCCAACCATCGACGAGCTAATCGGGTCATCCGTCCTCGTAGAGCACCGGCGACCCCTCCTCGGAACCCCTCCGCCACCCGACCGGCGTCGAGCTACCCCTTCACCCCCTCCGGTGAGTTCCCCCGCCTACCCTTCGATCTCTGTGCTTCCTCTGGGTTCCTCTTCAAGCCGGCCCCGCCAACGAC
Source organism: Neostapfia colusana (assembly GCA_030760725.1). Taxonomy (NCBI): domain Eukaryota; kingdom Viridiplantae; phylum Streptophyta; class Magnoliopsida; order Poales; family Poaceae; genus Neostapfia; species Neostapfia colusana. The sequence continues at coordinate 6,830,260 of JASWHV010000003.1, forward strand.
CCGTTCGACTGTAGGACACCTCACGAACAGGGGAACGTGGAGGAAGTCCCCCCCCCCAACGCCGGCTCCGTCGAACGCCGAAGTGCTGCGAACGGACCCCGCCCCGCACACCGCCGCCGAAGGCACCCGAGCCCCGAAAACCCCCTCCGGTGAGACCCCCACCCCTCCTCTTTCATTTTATGCCGACGCTATGAGATAGGGATCAGAATAGGAGTGCACCGGCGAGCCCCGAACGCCCTCCCCGTGATGCGCCGCCGCGGGAACGACCGCCGGCGACCGTTTCCGGCCGGGGGAAAACCCCCCCCCGTCCGATCGGGAGCCAACGGCCCCGATTAGACCGGGGCGTACCGGTTCGGGATTTTAAATCCCGACCGTCGGTGCGCGATCCGGCGGCCCCGGTTGAATCTCCCTCTTTCCCGCGGGCCGTTTAGCACTTAGGCCCCTAGGGTCTTCGGTAGAAAGCAAACTAACCCTTGCAGAATTGCTAGCTACCCCCTGTGCTTCTCTGTTCTTGCGCAAGGCACCCCAGAAGCCATGGGATCTAACATTTCTACCCCTGAAGATCCCTGTTTCCATGTTTTAACCCCTGGTACATTAATTTTAATCTTGGAAAAACTTCTGAAAAACCCCCTGGTTGCTCTGATTTGGTGTTTAGACCCATAAAAGGGGGCTGCTTTCACACCTAGGTCCTGTTTAATGCTGCATATGGAAGAAATACCCCTGTGGGTGTTAGGGAAGTCATGAAAGACCCTAGAAAACTTGCTGATTTTTACTCTAAGACCCTTCCAGACCACCTAATGGCACTTTTAGGCCCCTGTAATTACTGTTTTATTTGCAGCTAGGACCTTGCCATGTTCTGAATTCACCCCTCCACCACTAGAACATGTTGGAAACTTACCAAAACAACCCTGGAATGTTCTGTTTAAAAGGTAGGCCCCCAAATAAATCTGTTGGTCCCTGTGCTATTCCAGAAATTTGCAAAATGAACCTCCCATGTGTGCTGAAATGACATTTTAAATCATGTGGTAAGCTGCAGCTTAATGTAATAAAAAAAATCATAAGTAGCTGCTGAAAACTAGGGATAGCATCCCCTCAGACCTGCCACAAACTAATAAAACCCCTCAGGGAAAATCTGAACCTACACCCTGACCCCCCCATACTTGCTGCCATTTAACACATAAGCCCCTGCCTGGGTTGAAAATTTACCTTTGGTAGTGTTATAGTGCTGAAAATTTATAAAACACCCTAGAGCATGAAATAGGGATATTATGACTTAAATACCCTACTGTATCTTCATTAGGGAACCTCCTGGACAGTTCTGAAACTTCATTTTAATATATGAATATTTGCTGAAAATTGATGAAAACACCCTTCCACCTTCTAAAAATCACACCTGAGGTCCAAGTAAGACCCCAACATTTGTAGAACACTCTCACAAGAACAAAATTACAGGGAGATAAGGGGATGACATTCTACTTTGTGCCCTGATGTTTTAATATGGATGTTGGGTAGCTCTTGCTTACTTGTTTACCTTTATTTTTATCTGTTATGTCATGGACAAAATTAGCCCCCGAGCCGACGTTGGACCTGCAAGCCCAAGACTTCGACGACCCCGAGCAGCAGCACTTCTCGAGAGGCAAGTGCCCTTGACCACTTTGCACCTTTTTAGGATTTTAGTTAGAATTGCATGCTTAGGTCTTAAATTGAATCCCATGTGTTGATGGTTTACTAGTATTTCCAATATTTGCCTTGTAGCCGGGATGGGTAGTATAGGGTTTACCTTCATGTCATTATTTTCATGCTTAGCCCTGCTTAGTAAATGGGATGGAAGTAATTTACATTAATGTTATATTATCATGATCATTGAGATATTGTGTGGAGATATATATATGGTACATATATATGTGGTGATATATATGAGTTGTTTGAGGTGGGTAGTGTAGGGATCTAGCAGGCTGGTGGGTTACGGTGGGTGCTGAGTGCACGAGACTCGGGTTAGTGGTTGGTTAGCCTGCGTAGATCCTAAGGACCGGTTCGTGAGACCCGTCAACTGGCTTAAACAGTGCCACCACAGGAACTGTTATGGGGCAGTGTGGCCAATTAAGTTGTTTCTATCTTTCCTTGTGTACACCAGAGAGATGTGTAAGTGGCGCAAGAGGGGGCTTCTGCGGCAGAGGTTTCAGAGTGCCGCAGCGGTGAATCCTTAGCGGGTGTGCACGGGTTGGGTAGTGCAATGTAAAGGCCTTGTCGTGTACTCCTGGCCCCACACCATAGGGAGTGTGAGAGGGCGGAAAGGAGTTTCTTGAGTCGCCGACGGGTGATGAAAACACGACTTGTGGGTAAAGGGTACAAACTCTGCAGAGTCAAAACTGTCTAGACAGCCGTGCTCACGGTCAAGAGCGGGCTGGTAACTCTCTCATGATTAGCGTGGGTTGGTTGGTATGGTTTGGGAGTTGGTGGTTTGGGTTGAGATTCCGGTGATAGTGGTGATCACCTGGGGATGTGTATGGGTTGGGCGGGAATGTCACTAAACAAATAGGACGCTTAATAAAGCTAAGGAATAGGTTGCGTAGTGCAATAGCCGTGTCAAGCCTCCCTTGTAACTTGCCTCATCATGCATAAACTTTCCCACACTTGCTGAGTACATCATTGTACTCAGGCGTTTGCCTCTTTTCTTTTTCGTGCTGCTCAGGACCCGAGGAGGCCGCTGAGGATGACGTGGATGACGGCTTCGACCCCGATGCGCAGATCTAGGCTGGCGTACCGCCGGACGGCGCCTGTGGAGCCCACTTTAGATTTTCCGCTGTCATGATGTACTTTTCTTTTGAGCCCTTGAGGCATTTATGTACTCGGTTGGTGTAATCGCCGCACTTGGCTTAATATTACTAATGATACATTGCTCTTATTCATCTCGTGTGTGAAATGACTTGATCCTGGCACACACGGGGGTACGCTTGGTGACTGTTGCAGGTACCGGGCGTGACAATATGTTTGCTATCGCCCTTGGTCTTATAGTAAGTGATCGTCTCGCTTCGTAGAGACTGGCTTGGGGACAACGAAGAATGCCATGAAGCAGAAGATTGCTCGACTTGTAGCTGCTAAGTTCCTTAGTTGTCTTGTATCCCCTTTTGTATGCCGGAGCTCTGTCATCAATGAAATCCCTTTGTTCCAAGTCTTGTATTGCTCTAAGTTGTCGATGTAGACTTCGGACCCTTGGCGACGCAAGGATCCGAAATGACCTAGCCGACGTGGATAGCTCTTTGCCAATGTCTTGAGCTTTTCCCCCAAGGTTCTTAGTAGCGTAAGGACCTAGGGCGCTCCGGCAGTGTGACTACCACTCCTTACGGGTTCTTGGCAGTGCAATGACTCTAGGGAAGTTCGGCACCTTGTCTTCAGCTTGTCCCAGAGAGACGTGTGGCAGCTCCGGATCTTACCTCAGCTAGGAGACTTAGTCCGAAGCCCAGGGCACATGTCAGCTTTGGAACTCTTCTTAGCAGGATGAAGGCTATGGAGCTAGGTGACACGTGGCAGCTCCGGACCTTACCTCAGTGGGGGAGCTCGGACCGGAGCCCAGGGAACGTGTGAGCTCCGGAGCTATCCTCAGCAAAGAGGTGGCTCTGAGCCTAGAGACACGTGGCAGCCCCGGTCCTCACCTCAGCGGGGAGGCTCGGAGCGGAGCCCATGGCACGTGTGAGCTCCTGAGCTACCCTCAGTAGGGAGGTGGCTCTGAGCCAAGAGACACATGGCAGCCCTAGACCTCTCCTTAAATAGGAGGCTCGGACCGGAGCCCAGGTCACGTGTGACCTCCGGGGCTATCCTCAGCAGGGAGGTGGCTCTAAGCCAAGAGACACGTGGCAGCCCCGGACCTCACCTCAGCGGGGAGGCTCGGACCGGAGCCCAAGGTACGTGTGAGCTCCAGAACATTCCTCAGTAGGAAGGAGGCTTTGAGCCAGGAGACGCGTGGCAGCTCCGGGTTCTACCTCAGCAGGGAGGCTTCGGACCGGAGCCCAGGGCACGCGTCGGCTCCGGAACTCAAGCACACGTGGTAGCTACAACACTGACCTCAGGGCCAAGGACACTTGGCTTGCCCGTCTACAATTGATATGCATGAGTAAGCACAAAATATAAAGAGAGAATGCACATGGTAAGACAAAACTTTTTTACTTCAGGCTCCCCTCATAGGAGGAAACATGCCGTACAAGAAGGCAGCGACCCGCTCCAGATGACGAGAGTAGCAGGATCCTCCGGGGATTAGCTGTTGTAAGCGCTTTTCCTAGACACTATGACACCTTTTCAGAAAAAATAAAGTCCTACTGATGTGCGAAGGATAGAACTTACGGAGGTGTTCTATGTTCCATGGATTGGGTAGTGGTGCCCCATCCTATGTGGCTAGGCGGACGCACACGGGGCGGCATACTTGTGTCACTTGGAAGGGGCCTAGCCAGCTGGGGGAGAGTTTGTTCCCTCCCTTCTCGAGAAAGTATTCGCTGGAGCACTAGGTCACCCACCTCGAGCTGTCTACTCCGCACGAACCGCTGCTGATAACATCGGAGCGCTTGACAATATCGCACGTTTCGGACAACTGCTTGCCACCTTCGCTCATCGACAAGGTCGATATCTTCATGTCGGAGCTGATCCTGCGTGGCTTTGTCGTACGCACTCGGACACGGTATGAGCCCATGGTGATTTCCGGGGGGAGGACGACCTCAGCCCCATACACCAGGAAGAAGGGTGTTTCCCCTGTCGAGCGATTGAGAGATGTCTAGCTAGCTCACAGTGCACACGGAAGCTCTTCAACCCAATTGGCGTCGTGCTTCTTCAAGCTGTTGTAGGTGCGCGTTTTGAGTCCCCTGAGTATTCTTGGCGTTTGCTCTTTCGGCTTGACCGTTACTCTCTAGGTGAGAAACAGAAGCGTAGCAAACTTGGATGCCGAGATCTTCGCAGCAGTCTTGGAACACTGCACTGGTGAACCGGGTCTCGTTGTCAGTGATGATTTTGTTTGGGACCCCAAACCGGCAGATGATCGACTTGATGAACTTGACTGCCGACTGCTTGTTGATGGTTACAATAGGGGTAGCTTCCGGCCACTTGGTGAACTTGCCTACGGCGACATATAGGTACTGGTACCCTCCGATGGATCTGGTGAATGGTCCCAAGATATCCAGCCCCCCACACAGCGAAGGGCCATGAGGGTGGCATCATCTGCAGCATCTGTGCTGGTGTGTGGATCTGCTTAGCGTGGAACTGGAACACCTTGCATCTCTTAACCAGGTCAATGGCATCGTGGAGAGCTGTCGGCCAAGTAAAAGCCATGCCAGAAGGCTTTACGAACCAGCGTGTGGGAAGATGCATGGTTCCCACACTAGCCTCCATGGATCTCTGCGAGGAGGTCGCAGCCCTCCTCCAGGGTAATGCACTGCAATAGGATGCCATTAGCGCCACGCGGGTAGAGATTTCCTTCTATCAGCGTGTATCTCTTAGCCAACTGAGCGATCCGTTCAGCGGATATACGTTCATCGGGAAGGAAATTGTCTTTCAAGTAGTCCCGGATCTCTGTGATCCATGCGTCGGGACCTACTTGAGCACTTGTATCTTGAGCATCGGGTTGCACGGAGTCCCCGGTGATGCTTACGATTCTTGGCGGGCACCATGGTAGCAGGGCCGCTGAGACCGCCAGCTTCGAGGTGTTGATCTCTCCCCCTTTGCCTGGTTCGATCGGTGAGGCGGTAGGTCACAACAACTTCCTTTCAATGACCCCCTCAGACACCGAAGCCCAAGTGGAAGCCTTTGTTGACAGGTTGTCGGCTATTGTGTTGTTGGCGCGGGGAACATGGCACAAATCCAAATATAAGAAGTCCTTCTCCAACTTTTGTACTTGGAGGAGATAGGCTGCAAGTTGTGGGTCATTGCAGCAGCACTCTCCCTTGACTTGCTTGATGATCAGCTGAGAATCACCCTTAACCAACAACTCCTGGACGCCGAGGGATAGCATAGTTTTCAACCGGAAGATGAGAGCTTCATACTCTGCCATGTTGTTGGTTGCCTTAAAGTCAAGTCGCACCATGTATTTGAACTGCTCTCCGGTTGGTCTAATGAACAGAACCCCCGCTCCAGCACCTTGCTTTCGTGAGGAGCCATCGAAGAAGAGAGTCCAGTGGGGCCTAGTGAAGACCGGAGTTCTGGGCTCTGGTTCACCGATGTCCTGGCCCCCTGGCTGGCATGGTGGTGGAGTCCACTCTTCCACAAAGTCAACCAACACATGACTTTTCACCGCATGGCGTGGTAAGAAGTCTAGCTCGAATTCTGCCAGCTCCGCAGCCTATTTAGCTATGTTTCCAGTGGTGTTGGGGTGTGGAGGACAATTCTCAGTGGGTATGAGGTAACCAACGAGATCTTATGATCTTGGAAGTAATGGCGCAACTTTCTTGATGCAATGAGGACTGCATCGAGCAGCTTGTGCACCTATAGATATCTTGTCTTGGCATCGTTGAGGACATCGCTGATGAAGTAGACCGGACGTTGAATGGTTCGGACCCTCTCGGAGGGGTCCGTAGCGTCTTTTTGTAGGGGTTCGAGACTCGGGGGCCCCCCGGCCGCCGGGTCCGGTACTGCACTCCGGGAGCTCGGACCTAGATGCGCTCCAGTTGTCGGGTCTAGATGGCTGAGACCCGACTAGCTCTTCTTGGGGAGGTCCGGGACTCGAGGCCCCGGGTCCGGGACTACACTTCGGGAGCTTGGACCCAGATATGCATTGATCATCAGGTCTGTCTGTTTGGGGCCTGATTATCTCCCCACCCCAAGGGTCTCCTGTGGAGTCTGAGCCATGGAGCTTTAGACCAAATGCAGCAGGAGCCTTTACTAGGACTTGAGGTCGATGGAGTTTTGCCCGCTCCGTAACCAGAACCGTGCTAACGACCTCAATTGTGGCAGCGATATAGAGGAGTAGAGGCTCGTCATGTTCCAGTGCCACCATGATTGGCAGCGTTGTGAGGAACTTTGTCAGCTTCTGGAACGCCTCATCGGCCTCCTCGGTCCATATGAATGGACCGGTTTTGCGTATAATCTTGAAGAACAGAAGAACCCGCTTGGCTAGCCTAGAGATAAACCGACTGAGTGCAGCCAAGCATCCGGTAAGCTTCTGCACGTCCTTGATGTGAGCAGGGGCCGCATCAGTTCTATCGCCTTAATCTTCTCTGGGTTAGCTTCAATTCCTCGGTGTGAGACCAAGAAACCGAGCAGCATCCCGGCATAGACCCCGAAGACACATTTGTATGGGTTCAACTTCGTGCGTGTTGAATGCAGTCTGTCAAAGACTAGGGCTAGGTTGTCGAGCAGAGATGCTTGGGACTTAACCTTCACTACGATGTCATCGACATAAACCTCTACTAGGTCCCGAATGAGGCTCCCAAACGTTTCGTGCATTGCACACACAAAGGTGGGAAGAGCATTCTTCATACCATAAGGCATGGACACATAGCAGTATAGACCATCTACTGTGATGAAGGCGATATGCTCTTCATCTTCCCTAGACATTGGTATCTGATTGAAACCTGAATATGCATCTAGGAAACACAGTAGATCACAACCGGATGTAGAATCAACTATTTGGTCTATACGGGGGAGAGGGAACGGATCCTTTGGACATGCCTTATTGAGGGTGGTGTAGTCGATGCACATGCGTAGCTTCCTACTAGCCTTGGGGACGACAACAGGGTTGGCCAACCATTGCGGATGGTGGACCTCTCGGATGAACCCTGTGTCGAGCAGCTTCTTGATTTCTTTACAGATGAAGTCTTACCGCTCGATGAATTGCTTCTGAGGCTTCTGTTGGACCGACCTGACATCGCGATGGATCTTCAGTTGGTGCTCAATCACCTCCCTAGGGACCTCGGGAATTTCCGACGGTTTCCACGTAGACACATTGACGTTGGCCCGGAGGAAGGTGACGAGTGCATTTTCCTATTTGCCACTCAGGCCCCAGGCGATTCGGGTGGTCTCGGTGACATTAGGACCGACTTGGACGACCTTGACCGGTATGTCCTCGCCGTCCGAGGGCTGCACACGAGGTACAAATATCATCCTTCGTTGACGCATGCTTGGAGGCGGCCGACTAGCTTTAGCGTGACCAGAAGCGGCCTCCTGTGTTACCGCCAGCTCTTGGAGTTTTTCCAGCGCTAAGACAGCTGTGGTGCGGTCACCGCGGATCTTGAGGACGCCACCCGGGGATGGCATCTTATGACCAAGTAGCTGTAGTGGGCTACCGCCATGAACTGGTATAGGGTGTAAAAGACCAAGAATTTATTTACTAGAGTGTTCATCACATAACCACACCACATCTCATTTGGTGAAGGTCTCATGAACATTTGTGAAGAGCAAGTAAACACTATCAAGAGGTTGATTATAGGAAGAACTCACAAATCCCAAAAGTAGGATCTCACACATATAAACATGAGAGGTTGAGCTCACCATTAGGCCCTAAATATTCTTAGGAGTGCTCATGCCAAGTTTCATGCAAATCCAAATCATTTTGAGCCACTTTTGGATACAATTGCAAAAAGGGCTATTTGAATGCAAATTCAAATTTCAGCCATTTTCATTACTTGGATTCAAAAGTTGACTTCATATTCAAACTCAGCACATTTTTCTGAGTTAGTGCACCAATTTTCATCCCCATTGGAGTTCGTCTTGTCGGGAGCTATATTTGGTTTAGTTCAAAACTGAATTTGAATTTCAACTTCACATGTGACTAAAATTTAGCCAAACTAACTTCAATTTGTGGAAATCAAATTCAACTCATGACTTGGGAGTGAAGTCTACAATTGAATTGTGAGTAGCTAAGATATTTGTGGCATAACCAAAAGAAAAGAATTAGAGGGGAGGGGGACCCACTGGTCAGTGAGCCACTTAATCTTGCAACATAAGTCATTGGGGTTCTGCTCTCGGTTCAGACTCGATGCAACCGAACTCACCTCCGGGTGCCACCGCGTGAGCCACAAAGGCCACCTCCTGCTTCCTTCTTTGAGCTGGCGAGCTGCTCACGATGTGGTCACCGCACGAAGCAGTCGGGCGCTCACAGAACCGCCACCCCGAGACTTTGCTCCTCCTAGCACAAGAAAAGAACCGAGCTCACTGCCGCCGCTCGAAATCGATCGAGAACTCGGCAAAACCCACGCACAGTGCCCTTAGCGGCAAAACAGCGCTGGAAATCGTTCCTCCACTTATTCGGCGCAAGAACTGCTCGAGTCTCGGTTTCTAAACCCTGAGCGTGAGTCTTCTTCACGGCCGCCGAGCTGCACCGCAACAATGCTCACGTGGTCAAACCGACAGGGTGGGTTTCACGGCCGAGTAAATACACCCACGGATGCGTTGGTGATCCGTGCTGCTCCTCCCCGAACCATGAGTCCAGCCGTAGCTCCTCGCCAATGAATTCGGCGAAATTCATCTGAGCCCGGCAACTCGACACCTCGGTACGAAACCGAGAAATTCTCACTTCATGCTTGTTCTTAGGTCACAAAAATCTTGCACATAAGAGCTAAACTAGATGGCAATCATCTTCGCTTCACAACCCTAGCTCCAATAGCCACGTAGACCAACCATTTCCAGTTTTTCCCGAGCGCAAACTCGGCGACGCGTCTCGGGCGCACGGTGAAACCATAGTAGCCGACTTTCCCGACCTCGGTTGGACTCATGTATAGCTTCTACGAGTTCCACCGGTGCTGTAAAGCCAAAAACCCAAGAGTTTGGCGGGCTAGGACCACCGGCCGACGACGCCGAACCCCTTCCGAGGCCGCTGCACGTCGCTGGCATAGTTCCGGTCTTTTAGTGGAACTACCAACCCCACCAACAGGTTTCCCGACCCCGAAAACCCCCTGGAAGCGAGTCTCAGGCCGGAAGACGGCCAGGAATGCGCGGCCGGCGAGGCGCCGCCTCGGTCCGGCGAGGAGGGCGCGCACCCGGGAGGAAAGAGCGGGAGGAAGAAGAAGGGTGGGGCTGGCCCATCTGTCAGCGGGTGTATTTCAAAACTGGGATTGGCTGTGTCTCAGGATCCGGTGCAGCTACACAGCTGAAAACCCCGTATCCCCGTGTGTCCTCAAATCCGATTGGCTGCAGCTTAAATAGTGGATCCAGCTATATTTTCAATAAGGAAGAAATTTCAGTTTTAGCTCCAACTTTAGGAATTCATAACTTTGTGTAGGAAACTCCAAATTGGGTGAACCAAATTTTGTTGGATTCAGATTTTCGAGTAATATCCAGCAAAATAAGTTTCAGCTCATGAAACTTGTTATTTTTTCCAGAATTAATTCCCTAAAATTTAAACTGTTGGGAATTTTATCTGTAGAATTACTTTATGGAAAATTCTGAAATTTGGCCAGAATGTTCATTTGAAAATCCTTGACACACAAGAAAAAATTCAGGTCCATTCAAGTTCATTTAGTCCCCCTAATGGTGTGATTAAATGAACTGCCCTCAGAAAATGGAAAAATATACAGAAACATTTTTCAGATTTTCCAAATCTTCATTAGGGCATAAATTTCTCTAGGATTCTTCAAATTACATGAACCCAACTACATTAGAACCATCTCAAACTCTAGTTTCCAGAAAGTGATGGTTTGATCCATGAAAATCCATGGAAATCCTTAGAGGCTCTAGTAATGACCGTTTAGACTTTATTTGTACAGAGCCCAAATATGCCTTGATTCAAATGAAATTTGGTCAAGTTTCTGGTTAGGTTCTCACCAAGCCACAGTAAAAATTTTAGCGCCATATGGGATGTCTAGCTCGAGTTATGGTCTTTATATACTAAATTTAACACATTTGCATTTAAGTTGGCATATCGTTACATTGCTTACGTGTAGTCGCTGAACGCGAGGAGACCCCAGAGATCCTTGACTTCATACCTCCATAAGAGACCTTAACCCCTGACCAGTAGCAGCAAGGCAAGCCCCGGTTTGCATTTAACAAGTTTTATAAAGTTTTGCTTTATATACATTTAGCTTGAGGTATGTATGTGCATTAGGTGTAGGATGGATGAAACCCCAAATGCATAACCAGATTATTCAACAAGAGTGAGGGTAGTGTATAACTCCTCGAGTAGTTCATGCTGTGCTGAATGTTTAAAGACTTCGGTACAAGTCGAGTAGTTGAATCTACTTGCCAGTATAGGGATTGTCACACACGGGATGGGTTCGAGATATGAGATCACTTTAGTAAGAAAATGATACTAGGCAGGGGCTAGAACGCAGCAAGAGGAAGTATTGTGGGCGTAGCCCTGTCCGTGTCGATTGAGGACTGATCCGTGTGCGGCCCCGCTAAACAAGTTTGAATGTACCGAAGGCATATCGGATATATGGGCTCCGATAAACTGATGTAATCTAATCCTCTGGGCGTCGAGGCATAACACACCGATTTATAGGTGTTGGTTGAGAGAAGCCAGGTGGAAATCTGCTAATGGGCATAGAGAGATACTCTGTGTAGGGAACCTCCAGCTCGTTTCGGTGCGATCGGTTCGACGTTTGGGCTGTTGGGTGAAAGGTTGTCCCATACGACATCGAGTGAGCGTGCTGTGCAGCTCCACGGGTGGGCATACGTGACGTGCTATTCGGGTATCCCTGCAGGTGTATATCGAGTCGATTCGCCGTCCTTCGCGGTTATGAGTACCGCTTGTTCACTTTGTCGTGACATAGGTTAATATATGGAATGTTATGATTCAATATTGCTGATATGATTAACTTGTATTGTTACATGTGTGCCACCAAATATTGCTCACTAAATTTCAGTTTCATGAACCGTTAACTTGTGACTAAAAGATGAATTAAGGATAAACTTGTAGGTGAGTGCTTTGCTATAAATTGTCATCCTAACTTTGTTATGACTTGCATGTAGAGTTTCCTGTGTAGGAGCGTCGGTTAAACCTTGCTGAGACATCGTGCTCACGGTTGCTGCTATGAGTGTTTGCAGGTGAGGAGTACCCCACGGACTCGGAGTACGAGTCCACCGGCGAGGGCTACCCTCGGTCGGGGAATACGCCTGAGTGGGAGCCGTACACGCCGCGCTGAGGTTGAGCGCAACTAGTGTGGGTTGTCCGTAGGGACGAACAGCCAACTTTTGCTAGTTAGGTGTGGCGTGAGTTGTATAAATAGCTTCCGCTGTAGTAGAGTCTGTACAGGAGTTGTAACTGAATGTGTGTACTACTTTTGTACATATTCAGCATGTTTTCAATGTAATACAATAGTTTCCTTATGATGTGTGTTGTCCGGTGTTGCATCGTGTGGCACCACCTTCTGATTTCCTGGGATGTACGGATTTCGGTCCGTCATACAGGGCTGGCCTGCCGATTATGGCATTGAAGGGGAGGCTGACCTCCGCAACGTCAAAGACGACGCTTTCCGTACGGTAGTTCTTAGGCGTCCTGAATGTCACCGGGAGGGAGATACTTCCACATGGGAAGATTGGGTCCCGGCCTACCCCTGAGAATAGTCTCGAGGGGGTAAGATGGGACATAGGGATCTGCAGCTTCTTGAAGGCTGCGAGGATGATAACGCTGAGGGACGCCCCACCATCGATCAGAACGTGGTACAGCTTCACGTTGGAAATGGTTGGGGCGACGAGGAGAGGCAGATGTCCGGCGCCTGCCATGTTCTTGGGGCAGTCGGAGGCGTCGAAGCTGATCAGCGTCTCCATCCACTTGCGATGCGGCGCCGGCCCCGGGGCTGGGGCAGCCGCTGCCACTGCTCAACGGAGGGTCTTGACGGCTCGCCTGGATGAGACATCGGAAGAACCCCCCATACATAACGTAGAGTGCACCAGCTGTTTGGCTACTGGCTTAGCCAGACCTGTGCTCCGGAGTGGGAGGTAGTCTCGTCGTCTCCCATCTGGAAACGAAAGCGAGTCTAGCGAGAAGTCTCACCATGGGAGGTGATGTTCACCATGGTCGCATGGAAAGCGCGGAAAGCCCCCCTACCTGGCGCGCCAAATGTTGAAGCGTGTGATCTGCGACACTCCTCCCGGCCTGCTCGGAAGCAGCCCGCGAGGTTCTTTGATTGGAGGGGTCTTAGTGCTCTACGTGACCGGGGCTCGAGGGAGCGAATGAACACCGAGGTTTTACGTGGTTTGGGCCGCCGGTGCGTAATACCCTACGTCCACGGGAGTGCTTGTTGTATTGCTTGCTTGCGCGCGCTTGTGCTTGTGCGTTGCGAGATCTAGAATGCGAACCCCCTGTCGAGTGATCACCTCGGTCCTTTTATAGTTTAAGGCTGGGGTGGTTACAATGAGGCTTGGGGCCCGACAGGTGGCCCCAAAGCTATGTAAGCCCTATACATGATCTAGGGCTTCGTTCTCTGTGTAGAGTGGTTGACTCGGGAGTTAAGTCCCGTCGCCTGGCTCGCTGAGCGCCCTGTCCGTGTGTCAGGTGATGATGAATACGTCGTCTTGTCGTCACGTCTTCTCGTCCTACTCGGGTGGCTTTGTGTCGTTGGCCGACACTGTACCGCTGTCGCGCCTCGCCGTCATGTCTTGTCACCGTAATGGCGAACGGGTAGAAGACGGAGGTGTGTGTAGTGCGCCGTGCTTCTGGGGAAGGCGTGAGCCTTGAATGTGAAGCTTGACAATGCATTTCCTCCTTGACTTCGTCAACCCACGGCCCACGACGGATTGCGGGGCACGTGGCGACTTCGGAGCTCTTATCGACGGGTTTGGAGGCAGGGGACACGTGGCAGCTCTGGACCTCACCTCAGCAGGGAGGCTCGGACCGGAGCCCAGGGCACATGTCAGCTCCAGAGCCTTCCTCAACAGGGAGGTGGATCTGAGCCAAGAGACACGTGGCAGCCCCGGACCTCACCTCAGCGAGGAGGCTCGGACCGGGCCCAGGTGAAAGTGCATCTAGGAAATCCCTTGTGGGTTTTGGCTAATTGATGACAAGCATATGAGATCCTAACGAAATGATTGCAGGACAAACTAAGTGAACTAGCTAGGTGCGCACAAAAAGATGAAAAATAGAGTGGTGCCTGAAAAGGAAGACTTTAGTGGAATTTGGAAGAACAAAGTAGATGAAAATGTATAGGGTGTGTGTGAGAGACACATCCCAAGAGCTCATGACTTTGAATAAGGGTAAGGGGTTTAAAAATCAACTAAAATCCACTGAAAACCGGACTAGTCCGTTCAGGGACCGGACTAGTCCGTTTAACTTTCTGGAAGACGCAAACATAGTGCACCGGACTAGTCCGCCTTGTGAACCGGACTAGTCCGGTAGTAGGTTTAACAACGGTAACTTTTTGGGAAAGCCTATAAAAAGAGGTCCTTCGTCTTTTCCCTGATAGGACACGACACATATTGTCAAAAGCTTGAACCCTAGCGCCGCCACCTGACCCAAGAGCCCAGAAACACATCTCTCCATACATCTAAGGTGCAAAAAGGCCAAGATCAATCAAATACTTGGATTTGGGATTGAGAGATCGTCGTTCTTTCGTTGTGAGCTCTTGGGGTTTGATTTCTCTACACTCATATTCTGCATTGTAATCTTTTTGAGTGTATTTCATCACCTTCTCACTGTAATTCTTGTGGGAGCCCTCAACGTGTGAGGTTGCCCCACAAACTCGGTGATTACCCGTGATAGTGGAGTCAAGTCGGCCTTTGTGGTGACTTGAAGAGGAAAGGGTTGGGAACCCGGCTCTGTGTGAGCTTCCTCAACGAGGACGTAGATCTCTTGGTGAGATCGAACCTCGGTAAAAATTTGTGTCTCTTGTCTCTCATTTGTTTTACATTTTGATACATTAGATCACTAGTTTGCTAGTCATCGTTTGAGTTCCTTATAAGTTTGCACGTGCATCCATACAATAAATTTAATTTATAAAAACTGTTGTTCTCATTCCGCTGCTGAAAGATTAAATTTGTGAGACACACTTAATAAACTCAAATAATTCAGCACACCGGACTAGCCCGCCCACACAACCGGACTAGTCCGGTCAGTCAAGTTTCTGATAACTTTATTAAGTGTGCAGGTTTCTTTAAAGGCCTATTCACCCCCCTCTAGGCTACATTCAATTGGTATCAGAGCCAAGTTCTCCATCAACGAGACTCACATCTCGGAGAGATCAATGGCCTCTGAGAAGAACAACGATATCCCGAAGACGAGCAACAACGATGAGGAGCAAGAAGCCAAAGCCTTCGATGTGCTGAAAGAAAGTCCACATGACGATGAAGAAGTGAGGCAGCTAAAAGCACTCCTGAGAAAGAAACTGCTGGCACAAAAGGGAAAAGAGGAAGAAAAGACGATGGGGAGTGGTCATCACGACTACTCCCGGTATCCTTACAACTACAACCGTCTCAATTCAAATAATCATTATCTCTCTATTCCTATGGGAAGGCCCCCACAGTTTGATGGAAGTGACTACACCATGTGGAAGTACAACATGAAAATGCATCTAATATCCTTGAATCCCAGCCTTTGGCATATTGTCTGCACAGGAATAGATATCCCAGACACGGATGAAGAACTCACCCCGGAACAAGAACAAGAGATTCACAGAAATGCACAAGCCGTTGCAGTAATCACATCGTCACTGAGCAGACAAGAATTCACCAAGATCGATGGACTAGAAAGTGCAAAAGAAATCTGAGATACACTCAAAACTGCTCATGAAGGAAATAGGTCTGTACGTGAAGCCAAAATTGAGATGCTAGAAGGAGAGTTGGGGAGATTTGTTATTGAAGAAGGCGAATCACCTCAAGACATGTACAATCGGATGAAGGCACTCATCAACAAAATCTGTTCCTATGGAAGTAAGAAATGGACTGATCACGAGGTAGTCAAAAGGATGATAAGAGCCTTCATGCCAAGAAACGTCACACTTTCCTCAATGACTAGAGAAAGCCCCGGGTTTCACAAAATGACTCCCGATGAGTTATTGGGAAAGATCATAAATCATGAAATGATGGAGAAAGAGGCTCAATACGTCAAAGACTTAGCCGAGCTCACCTCTTCTAAAAAGAAAGAAGTTGCTCTCAAAGCAACGTGCAGACCCAAACTCAAAGAAACTCGTGAAGACCAAGACGATGGAGATACAAGCGATGAAAGCACCGATCTTGATGACGAAGAAATGGTACTCTTCATCAAAAAGTTCAAACGCATGATGAAGAGAAGACACGGCAACAATTCACATGAAGGCAAAATCAAGGATAAAGGAAAATCCAAGGCTCGACGTACTTGCTACAACTGCGGAGAGTATGGTCACTTCATGGTGGACTGTACTTATGAAGAAAACAAAAAGAAGAAGGAAATAAGATCTCAAGAAAAGAAAAATTTCAGAAAAAGAAGACAAGCCCATCAAGCTCACATTGGGAAGGAGTGGGACTCAAACGACGAGTCCTCCTCCGATGAAGAAGAAGAGATGGCCACTATCGCAGTCAAGAAACCAACTATGAGAGCCACACTCTTTCCGAACATGGGAGGACGGGACATGAACAACCACACTTGTCTTATGGCTAAGGAAGGCAAGAAAAAGGTTAGACTTACTCCTCCTATACTAAATTCCTCCATTGATGACTTTGATAGCTCTAGTGATAATGAAGAATTATTTAGAGGGCTAAGTAAAATTGCTTTAAAGAAAATGGAAATGTTGTCGAACGAAATCTTTGAAAAGGTAGAACTTGTCAACCGACAAGAAGATATGCTCATCCGTGAGAGGAAGAGATATCAAGAAGTTGAAAAGCTTCTTGAGCTTGAAAGAGAGAAGAATGAGTCACTTGAGTTAGAGCTAGACTTGAGTAAGGAAACCTACTCAAAGTTAGAGGACTCGCACATTGGAATCAAGGAAGAACTTGCTAACTTCTCAAAAGTTAATAAAATCCTTGAGGTGCAAGTTGAGTCGCTCAAACAAAGTGACTCCTCTTCCTCCAAGAGCTCTTCCTCCAAAGATATGAGCTCGATAACAATAAGAACCTGCACTTGCTCTAGTAAGAAGAATGTAATTTCTAATGCTTCAACCTCTCATGACATGCATTCTTCTCAAAACGGCATCTTTGATAAGGAGGAGATCAAATATGCACGAAGTGCATATATGATCACTAGACCTCCCAATGTCAAAGATGGTCTTGGCTTTGACAGGAACAAACACATGTCTACTCCTAATCATGCTAAGAATAGAATCATTTTTGTTAAAGAAAAATCCCATGAATCTGAGCTACAAACACTGTTCCATACATTTGATGCTTCTTATGTTCTCATGAAAAACAAGTATGGAAAAGTTATTGCTAAATATACAGGGCCACGCCACAAGAACTTAAAAACTTGTGTGTGGGTGCCCAAGACTCTTGTGACTAACCTGAGAGGACACAAGCAAGCTTGGGTACCTAAAACCCAGAAATAATTCTATTTTGCAGGCTTACTCCTCCGGTGGATCTAAGTGGGTGCTAGATAGCGGATGCACAAATCATATGACCGGAGAGAGAGGTATGTTTGTGGAATACGAGTGCAACAAGGATCCAAGTGAAGGTATATACTTTGGAGACAACAGCCAAGGAAAGGTCCTTGGTAGTGGTAACATTGAAATATCCTCTCAACACACCTTATCTAATGTTTTACATGTAGACTCTCTAGATTATAATCTTTTATCAATATCTCAACTATGCGACAAAGGTTACAACTGTTTATTCACTAATGAGGGTGTGACCGTCTTTAGAAGAAGCGATGGCTCGATTGCATTCAAGGGATTGTTGAAGGGAAAGCTTTATCTTGTTGACTTCAACAAAGATAAAGCCGAACTCAACACTTGCTTGGTTGCTAAGACCAACATGGGATGGCTGTGGCATAGACGGCTAGCCCATGTTGGAATGAGAAATCTGCAGAAACTTCTAAAAGGTGGTCACATCCGTGGTCTTAAGGATGTGGTTTTTGAAAAAGACAGGTCGTGCAGCGCTTGTCAAGCAGGAAAACAGGTTGGAGCACCACACCCCGCCAAGAATGTGATGACCACCGCTAGACCGCTGGAACTTCTCCACATGGATCTCTTTGGTCCAATTGCGTACATCAGCATCGGCGGTAACAAATACGGTTTAGTAATTGTTGATGATTTTCAAGATTTACCTGAGTATTTTTCTTGTATGATAAATCAGAAACTCAGGGAATCCTCAAGAAGTTCTTGAAAAGAGCTCAAAATGAATTCTCATCAACCGTAAAGAATATCAGAAGTGACAATGGGACAGAATTCAAGAACACCCAAGTTGAAGAATATCTCAATGAAGAAGGTATAAAGCATGAATTCTCGGCACCCTACTCTCCTCAACAGAACGGGGTGGCCGAAAGGAAGAACAGAACATTGATCGAAATGGCGAGAACAATGTTGGATGAATACAAGACGTCAGACCGATTTTGGGCAGAAGCGGTGAACACCGCTTGTCATACCACAAATCGGTTGTACCTTCATCGACTACTGAAGAAAACTTCATATGTGCTTCTCACGGGTAAAAAGCCTAACGTTTCCTATTTCAAAGTTTTTGGTTGCAAATGTTTTATTCTGAACAAGAAACCAAGGGCCTCGAAGTTTGCTTCGAAGTCCGATGAAGGATTCTTGCTCGGATATGAATCGAATGCCTATGCCTATCGTGTCTTCAACAAGGTGTCTGGCCTTGTTGAAGTAGCGCGTGACGTAGTGTTCGATGAAACTAACGGCTCACAAGTGGAGCAAGTTGATAAGTCTATGCTAGATAAGGAGGAAGCTCCATGTGAAGCGCTGAAGAAAATGGCACTTGGTGATATCCTACCACGAGAGGAGACACAAGATGAATTTCAACAAGGAAGCAATGATCAAGGGGGAGCTCCTACACAAGATCAGGTTGAGGAAGATCAAGAAAATCAAGATGATCATGGAAGCAATGATCTAGGGAGAGACATAACTCATGAAGACAATGAAGAACAAGCAACTATACAAATTCCACACCCAAGAGTACATCAGTGTGTGCAAAGGGACCATCCTGTCAACAATATCATTGGAGGTATTGCTAAGGGAGTAACTACTAGATCTCAAATTGCAAATTTTTGTGAACACTATTCTTTTGTGTCTTTTCTGGAGCCATACAGGGTAGAAGAAGCCTTAAGGGATCCAGACTGGGTGATTGCGATGCAAGAGGAGCTGAACAACTTCAAAAGAAATGAAGTGTGGGAGCTGGTGGAAAGACCAAGGGCGAACATCGTTGGAACCAAATGGGTCTTTCGGAACAAGCAAGATGAACATGGAGTACTGACAAGAAATAAAGCGAGGTTGGTGGCCAAAGGTTATTCTCAAGTGGAAGGTTTGGATTTCGATGAAACCTTCGCTCCTGTAGCTAGACTTGAGTCCATTCGCATTTTATTGGCATATGCTACTCACCATAATTTTAAGTTGTATCAAATGGACGTCAAGAGTGCCTTTCTCAATGGTCCGATAAAGGAGGAAGTCTATGTGGAGCAGCCACCGGGGTTCGAAGATCAGAAGTATCCCAACCATGTCTATAAACTGCGTTCGAGATGTCAATGATGGGTGAATTGAAGTTCTTCTTGAGATTTCAAGTGAAGCAACTGAGAGAAGGTACATTTATAAGCCAAACTAAATATACACAAGACATTCTCAAGAAATTCAATATGGACAAAGCCAAGCCCATCAAGACACCCATGGCCATCAACGGACATCTCGACCTCAATGAAGACAGTCCAAATGTGGACCAAAAGATATATCGGTCCATGATTGGCTCCTTACTATACTTATGTGCATCTAGGCCAGATATTATGCTTAGTGTTTGCATGTGTGCAAGGTTTCAAGCCGCACCTAAAGAGTCTCACTTAATTGCTGTAAAAAGAATCCTAAGGTACCTTGTGCACACACCCAACTTGGGCCTTTGGTATCCCAAAGGATCCAAGTTTAACTTGATAGGGTATTCCGACGCCGACTATGCAGGATGCAAAGTCGATAGAAAGAGCACGTCAGGGACTTGTCAATTTCTTGGTAGGTCCCTAGTTTCTTGGTCATCTAAAAAGCAAAACTCCATTACTCTTTCCACAGCGGAAGCAGAGTATGTTGCAGCCGGTAGTTGCTGTGCGCAACTACTTTGGATGCGACAAACTCCTAGGGACTACGGCTACAATCTAAGTCATATCCCGCTTCTATGCGATAATGAAAGTGCTATAAAGATTGCACACAACCCTGTAGAGCACACAAGAACTAAGCACATAGATATCCGTCATCACTTTCTTAGAGATCATTCATTAAAAGGTGACATAGCTATTTCACATGTTAGGACTGAAAAACAACTTGCGGATATTTTTACCAAACCATTAGATGAGAAAAGGTTCTGTGAACTAAGAAATGAGCTAAACATTCTTGACTCTCGAAATGTGGCTTGAAACATTGCATACCTGGTTGCAACTTAAAATGTTCCTCCGTATTGTCAAAAATGTTCCTCCTCTCCTTTTCTACTCAGAAAACTATTTTTATGAAGAAATCTTGAGGATTATGACCATTGTTTGATTGCTGATTGTCTACTGGTCGTAATCACCAAGACTATTTGCAAAATTAGTGTCCTTGGATCACCTCTAAACTCTACTATCTGCATCAAGTCTGCTGGAACCGGACTTGTCCGGTTGTCGACCGGACTAGTCCGGACAGACCACAGTTAGGTTAATTCAGGGGCACCGGACTAGTCCGCTACCATGACCAGACTAGTCCGGTCAGTCGCATATAGAAGCACATGGCCGGCCCAAATCTCTCCCTCACCCCTCATTAGACTTGCTCTCCCTCTCCTCTTCCAAACCCTAGCCCCCAAAGTGATTTTCTGGTTGAACTCTCAAAATCGAGTTTTTCTCCGCGAAAAAAACTTCCCTTGTCGAGTGGTCTTCCTCCTCCGGACTCATCCGGACTGATTTCCACTTCTTCGACGCGAATCTTCAAATCTTGGTAAATTTGCCCCTTTAAACCAAAATCTCAACTTTTCTAGTTCTAGCTAGTTTTCTTTGATTTCAAAAGGATGTGCATTGCCTCAATAGATGTATTCCTACCATGTTCCTACTCTTGTGCCCTTAGATAGGAGATTTGATTCAAATGAAACATTAGGGTTCTTATGCCAGGCCGGACTAGTCCGGCGCATAGAGCAGGACAAGTCCGGTCCACCGGACAAGTCCGCACTCTGAAACCGGACAAGTCCGGCCTCTGACAGTTGAACCCCTATGTTCCCATTTGAAGTCGATAATGAGTCCATTTGCATCTAATCCTTGAACTCCTTATCAGGCATCATGTCTTCAGGCTCAGATGACAGCTCCTTTCACATTGATGAAGACGTTCAACGCGAGAAAGTGAGGAGGACCAAGGAGAGAGTTATGAAGAAGAGACATGATGTCAATGTCCACTCTCCACCCTCCGACGACAATCAACCTAAGAAGAGGAAAGTCATTGGCAAAAGGCCTCTAAGGAAAGATTGTGCTGAGGGCTCGTCAGGGCCAAAAAGAATCCTCAATAAAGGGAAGGGACTTGCTAGTGGTCCCTTGGGCCCTTGAAGATGAAAAACCCTATTCACCGCAACAGGCAGCCTTTAAGTGAGGATTTCACTGGAAAAGGGAGTGAGCTAGCTGATAATTTCAGGAAGATTCAAGTGTATGACCGACCTAAGCAATGTTCTGATCCGAAGTTCTGGAGCAACTTCCATGCAGACTACTACGAGCATGTGTACATGAAGATGAAGAACCCTGTAGTAGAGAGCCAGTGGCTAAATATTGAATATCTGAAGTCGAAGAGGTATCCTGCCTTTCGTGAGATGGTGGAAGCGTTAGAGAGGCACAGTCTGACGGACCTACTATCCTTTGAGTATGACTGGAACAATGAAGTAATTACCCAGTTTTACTCCACTCTGTACTTTGCTCGTGATGATGGAGACAGTCTTACTTGGATGACTCATGGTTCAAGGTATAGTGTCACGTATGATGAATTTGCTAGGATTCTTCACCTCCAACACACTTTGGATCATGAACTGGTCATTCATAATCTGAAAGCCCTAGAGAAGGAGGAACTTGAATTTCTCTATGACACAAGGATGCCATATGTTCCTCCCACAATCAAATATCTAAAGCCCTTCTTTGTGGTCCTAAATAGAGTCTTGAGAAAGACTATAGCTCCGAAGGATGGAGATGCAGGAACTATACAAGGGACCTTGAGGACTCTCATGAAGGTCATTAGTGGGAGGAGACCATTCAATGTCTTTGAGTATATCTACAACGACATTGTGAACATCTCAATTACCCCCAATAGGTCATGTGGATACGCACCGTATATCATGTACATGATTGAGAAAGTGACGGGACTCGAGTTTGTCAAGGATGTCAAGCATACGGGGTTGAAGCCGCAAAAACCCACCGAGTACACTCTCCCTCCGGCTCCAACTGCCCCGTCCTCTCCACCAGTGGAGAGGAGATCAAAGCAAGCTCATGATGTCACTAGATCTGCAACTGCTCCTCCTGGATCTCCACCTGCCCAAGAATCATCCAGCGGCATCCTCAAGATGCTCTCCTCCATCTTTGCCTGCTGCCGTAAGATCGAAGACAGGCAGCACAACGAAAAGCTTGCAAGGAAGAAACATCAACAGTACGTCAATGCCAATATCAAGTCTATCTGTGCAAAGCTTGAGATTGAACCCGTTGGATCACCGCCCGCCTCCGAGGACTCAGAGGAAGATCATGCTACCGTGGATGCTGAAGATGAAGATCAGACTGAGACTGACGGAGGAGGCAGCGATGAGTGATTTCCCTCAATTTTTCCCTTTTTGGTGCCTTGATGCCAAAGGGGGAGAGATTGAGATTAGGGAAGATTGAGATTAGATTTGGACTATTTCTATCTAGTATTAGTTATTAAGCTCTTCTGTGGTCAAGGACATGTACCTATTTCTATCTAGTATTAGTTATTAAGCTCTTTTGTGGTCAAGGACATGTACCTATTTTAAAATCTTGTAATGCACTATTTCTTATCTTATGTGTGATGCACTATATGTTCACTATTGTTTGTCTTTATTCTATCACATTTTGTTTATCACACACTTGTTAGGCATCCCACCATAAGGTGTGTGCATATGTGAGAAGCTTTTTGTGAATTCTTTATTATTCTCATATGTGCACACCTTATGAAAATCAACCTTTTATTCTCAATTGTGATATCTCAAATGGTTGTCATCAATCACCAAAAAGGGGGAGATTAAAAGTGCATCTAGGAAATCCCTTGTGGGTTTTGGCTAATTGATGACAAGCATATGAGATCCTAACGAAATGATTGCAGGACAAACTAAGTGAACTAGCTAGGTGCGCACAAAAAGATGAAAAATAGAGTGGTGCCCGAAAAGGAAGACTTTAGTGGAATTTGGAAGAACAAAGTAGATGAAAATGTATAGGGTGTGTGTAAGAGACACATCCCAAGAGCTCATGACTTTGAATAAGGGTAAGGGGTTTAAAAATCAACTAAAATCCACTGAAAACCGGACTAGTCCGTTCAGGGACCGGACTAGTCCGTTCAGGGACCGGACTAGTCCGTTTAACTTTTTGGAAGACGCAAACATAGTGCACCGGACTAGTCCGCCTTGTGAACCGGACTAGTCCGGTCAGCTCACTGGAATGCAACCGGACAAGTCCGGTCATGTCTCTGTTGTCCTCTTTAGAGGACTGCGGACTAGTCCATCCAAGCGACAGGACTAGTCCGCTGAAGTTTCTGAAACCCCATTTCACATAGCACCGGACAAGTCCGGTTTGTGGACCGGACTAGTCCGGTTAACCCACTGGAAGTAGACCGGACAAGTCCGATCATATACCGGACTAGTCCGGTAGTAGGTTTAACAATGGTAACTTTTTGGGAAAGACTATAAAAAGAGGTCCTTCGTCTTTTCCCTGATAGGACACGACACATATTGTCAAAAGCTTTAACCCTAGCGCCGCCACCTGACCCAAGAGCCCAAAAACACATCTCTCCATACATCTAAGGTGCAAAAAGGCCAAGATCAATCAAATACTTGGATTTGGGATTGAGAGATCGTCGTTCTTTCGTTGTGAGCTCTTGGGGTTTGATTTCTCTACACTCATATTCTGCATTGTAATCTTTTTTAGTGTATTTCATCACCTTCTCACTGTAATTCTTGTGGGAGCCCTCAACGTGTGAGGTTGCCCCACAAACTCGGTGATTACCCGTGATAGTGGAGTCAAGTCGGCCTTTGTGGTGACTTGAAGAGGGAAAGGGTTGGGAACCCGGCTCTGTGTGAGCTTCCTCAACGAGGACGTAGATCTCTTGGTGAGATCGAACCTCGGTAAAAATTTGTGTCTCTTGTCTCTCATTTGTTTTACATTTTGATACATTAGATCACTAGTTTGCTAGTCATCGTTTGAGTTCCTTATAAGTTTGCACGTGCATCCATACAATAAATTTAATTTATAAAAACTGTTGTTCTCATTCCGCTGCTGAAAGATTAAATTTGTGAGACACACTTAATAAACTCAAATAATTCAGCACACCGGACTAGTCCGCCTACACAACCGGACTAGTCCGGTCAGTCAAGTTTCTGATAACTTTATTAAGTGTGTAGGTTTCTTTAAAGGCCTATTCACCCCCCCTCTAGGCCACATTCACCAGGGGACGTGTCAGCTCCGGAGCCTTCCTCGGCAGGGAGGTGGCTCTGAGCCAAGAGACATGTGGCGGCCCCTGACCTCACCACAGCAGGGAGGCTCGGACCGGAGCCCAGGGCACGTGTCAGCTCCGGGGTCATCCTCAGCAGGGAGGTGGCTCTGAGCCAAGAGACACGTAGCAGCCCCGGACCTCACCTCAGCAGGGAGGCTCGGTCCAGAGCCCAGGGCACGTGTTGGCTCTGGAAGTCAAGCGCACGTGGTAGCCCCAGGGCTGACCTCGGGGCTAGGGGCACGTGGCTATGCCAGTGCCCGCCTCAGCAGGGAAATGGGGCCCAGATCGTATTTTACCCTCTACGCGGGAGTACCTGGTGTGCACGGTACCGACAGCGGCGATTATATTTCTAATGACGATTTTTGGCACACTAACCACGGTCATGATGATCACACACTAACCACATTACATCAACCACATACTAAATATGAGGACATGAAAATATGTACTAGTTATGACTTCATTATATAATATTATATATTAGTAATGTTTTTATTTCTTATAATGATGTACTATGTATTAGTAATATATTTTATTCAAAAGTGAGCATATATCAAAGGAGATGACTTTGCTACTTCTAGCACATGGAGGGAGTTGGATAGCAAACCAACATAAATAGCAAACCGAGTAGCAATTCGGTTCGAGGTGTTTTTCCTCTGTTTTAGCTAAATATTAAGATAGCAAAGCAAATAGCAACTCCATTGGAGTTGCTCTAATGTTTTGGAATTGAACTATACTCCCTATAATAGGACCATAGGACCAATGCTACAGAAAGTAAGTCTCAGCCGATGAGAAGCTTGCTCTCTTCCAAAAGTTGTACGTTGGCACCTCCAGATTGAAGGGTACTGGGCCCTTGCGGATCCTACCAAAGATGTCATAGTGGGAACCATGGGCTCATGGCACAGGCACAACCAACCGCCAAAATTTCCCGCATCGGGGAGTAGGGGTGGGCATTCGGTTAATATAGTTTGGTTAATTCGGTTAAGAGAAATTTTGGTTGTGAAAAATTGATAACCGTATTTGATCCACAAAATTATAACCGCGCAATTCGGTTATGGTTATTTCGATTCGATTTTGCAGTTAACCACATTCTAATTTGTAACATAATTTATTAGGAAAAAATGATAATAAACACATAAAATAAGCAATAAATACCAACATGACATATATGTGCCGGTAATAGATGGAAATTATTAAGATTAGGTTGTACTATGAGAAAAATTTTGGTAAGTATAAAGGTTATTACTATTAAACTTTATATTTTTTGGCTTATATGATAGTGTGAGTTTAAATTTCAGTTAAATTAGTTATTCGATTAATACAACATGATAACCGCATAAAATATAGTTAATCAAATATACAAAAATGATAACCGCACTTTTTCGGTTAATCATATATTTCGGTTCGGTTTGTTAAACATGTCCATCCCTATTAGGGAGTGGGATGCTGCCAAGATGAGTGCACACACCAATGACAACAAGCCACTCAGGGGTTCTTGACACGTTCAGCGTCCTGCTCTGGGTGACGGGGAGACGCAACATCGACACTGTTGGCCAGTTTGATGTCATCCTCTGTCCTACGCCTGATGAAGACTGGTTTGCCCCTTCACTTCGAGAGGTCAACACAAAATAGGCAAGGAGGCGTAAATGAATTTCCCACCACTCAACACAATGTAGGCAAATGCACGCTTCCATATGAGATTGAATAAAATGAATATTGCCAGGTACGAGGCATTACAAGACCGTCCCTTTTAACCCACAAAAGACCCAAACCTTCCATTTGAATAGCAGTATCAAAGTAGCCGCAGGTTATTCATTACTAACAGGTGCTAGCACTGAGATAGGTTACAGCCCAACGAAGGTATATCCAGGCAACAACAAAAAAAAAAGGGTAATTGTTGATCCAACAGAAAATGACAGCCCCATAGGACCAATGCTACAGGCCAGTTTGATGTCATCCTCTGTGCTACGCCTGATGAAGACTGGCTTGCCCCTCCACTTAAGGTGTGTTTGGTTGAGTTATGAATTCTTGAAAATCTGATTCACTTGTGAGTTGTGAGAAAAGTGGTGTGAGCTGAGAGCTGCGGTGAAGCTGAAATCTGTTTAGCTGAAAATAACTATCAACGGCTGGATTCTGTAATAAATGTGTGTTACAAAGAAAATTAACGTTTGATTGTGTAATCAGTGACATGTTTAGTAATTTCTATGAAAAAATGGAACATGAATCTGAAAAATTTAGGATTCTGCCAAATTTTTATTTGCACTAGAAAAATCTGTAAATTCTGGAGAATCTGATTCTCATGTGAACCTTTTTAGTTCAGATTTCTGGTTTTTTATAGAGAATATAGTTGTGCAGCTAAACCAAACCCAAACTAACGCTTACTTAACAGTCACTGTGGTGCCAGGCACATTGCTCGAGAGGTCAACCTCAAGGGAGGCAAGCGCAAGCACATCCTTACTCAGCCGACATACTCAAGACGAACTTCCAGAATGAGCAAACGCAGCAAGGAGGCGTAAATGAATCTCCCACCACTCAACACAAAGTAGGCAAATGCACGCTTGCTGGGGTCCCCAGTGGGGTAGCGCTCGTGGTTATACTCGTCATAGACGGTTTTTGCACTGGGATAGATTATTCAAAGCTGCCACAGTTGATGGGAGCTCAGCTAAGCCTGCATCTTGATTTCTTGGAACAAGAGTTTCAGCCGAAAACCCCGCACATGAGGATATTAGATGACATGCCATCAGTAGAACAACAAGAATAGCACAAAGACATCAGTAGCATTACAATGTCTAGATACAGTGGTATCTTGATGGTAGAAAGTAGAACAGGAAAAAGTACATTTGCAATATCAAACTGGCAGGGAAATAATCCATAACAGCAAATTTTCATGAAATTGTACTTGAGCAGTCCTCTAGTGCCATCGTAAATGTATATTAATTGTTAGCAGTTAAAGTCTTCTAGTGCCTAGTGTTCAATATTTCCTGTTGCAATTCGAATTCTTGTCACCACTCGTTACCCATGCGCACTACCTATATGCTATATGGTATAAACATCACTGATTTTTTTTGTTTGTCCTGATCAATCTTTAGCGTTCCAAAGATGAAGTACTTTAAATAACTTCAAGCCTGAGAAAACTGTTGAGATAGAACCTGAGAGAACCGTTCAGATTGAGCCTCAGTTTACACGGATAGAACCTGATAAAAATGTTCAGATTGAGCCTCAGTTTCTCACTACGCAGACGAGAGCCCGAGGCTCAAACACCCACGGGCACCGCGAGCTTCGAAACCCTGGGAGCAGGTGGGACCGGGGAGATCGGACCGAGAAGGGCGGCCGCGGCAAGTACCTCTGGCGGCGGTGAAGAAGGGCGAGTCGGTGGCGAATCGCGGCCTGCGGTCGTCGTCGTCGCGGGGGGAGGCCGCCGGCGAGCGGGCCCCGGGCGCCGACGGCCGCGGCGGGGCGCAAGGCGAGGGCGGGCGAGAGGCGCCTGCCCGCAACCCTGAGCATGGTGACGGACGCAAGGCTGCCAACGAACGCTCGGGCGGTAGTCTCCGGCTGGTTTTTTTTTTAATTTTATTTTCAGTTGGAGGGAGCTAATTTAAAAAGAAACGTCAACCATATGATATGATGAATATCTAGTGGTTCATTGTTGTTTTTTATTTTTGCAACAAATTTCTTTTTACATTCTAGTCATTACCCGTTTTAATATGATTACTTTTGCTGTATCTTATCTTTGTAAGTTGTATTAGAACTTATGTATCTTTTATTACTTGTAAATAAAATAAAGATATCGTTCACTTTAAACTGAGAAACAATAACAATAATGATGATAATAAAGTTTTGTTGGTTCATTGGGGTTGGTTACACATTCAAGAAGAAATGGAAGAAAGAAGAACGAATAATAGAAATCCGAAGGGAGCAGCAACTTTACTCGCTTTTGAGATGGAGGGATGATGATGGTATGACAGAACAACAAATGACTAGGGAGGCTGCTCCGGATTCTAGGGCTGGTAGCTGCTTCTGAATCCCTAAGGTAGAGGGTACAGAATATAAACGTGATGATCAACTTTGTATTTGGCGGTGATGTATAAACTTGATCGGCTTTTCGGCTCCTCCATTCTCTGGTAGAATCGGATTCCTTGAAGGTGTTTTCATGTTAATCTACGCACTCAGATGAAACGAGGTAATTTAAAAAAGAAACGTCAACCGTTGGATGAAGATCCAATGGTTCAATGTCGTTTTTTATTTCTGCAACAAATTTCTTTTTGCATTCTAGTCGCTACCCGTTTTAATAGTATTATTTTTAAGTTGTATTAGAATTTATGTATCCCTTATTGCTTGTAAATAAAATAAATATATTATTCACTTTAAACTGTTTACGAAATAATACTAAGCCAGAAAATGGCAACAACTTAACCCTGCTTTTCTACCGTAACAAGAAGATAGCTCAAGGACCAAACTGCTGGAAAACTGCACTCCGCCTAAAAATCTTGCGCCTCCGCTCCATATCCTACGGTGGCCTGCTCTTATCACCTTTATATATAACCGCTCAACCTTTCTGGAATCCAAACGCAGGCCCTTACCAAATTTCCATTCCACACCTTTTCATTCTGTCAGTTCACTCGCCGCTCCACCGAGCGGCCCTTCCCTCTTTTCCCGCCAGGATGGCATCCGCCTCCGAGCAGGCCCCCGGTTCAGGACAGGACGTCATAGAACCGGTCCTTGATCCGCCGCGCGACGAGTCTAGCGACGCCGCCGCCGCGGAGCCGCCTCCTCCGCCCGCCGAGGACCCCCAAGGAAGGCTCCATGAGCGACCGGGTCAGGGAGCAGGGAGCCCCTACATGGCCGCCGCGGCGGAGGCGGAGGCGCCAGCGCCAGCAGCCGACCGGAAGGGCAAGAAGGTCGCCGATGCTTCGCCTTCCCCGTCGTATTCCCCGTCAAGCTCCTCGGGAAGCAGCAGCCCCAAGTCGGTGGACAGCGGCAGGGGGGTGAAGGTCTCATGGAAAAAGCCGGTGGTGGAAGAGGGGATGGCGGTGCCGAAGGAGGTGACGAGGCCGGTCGACCTGAAGAACGTGTTCGACCACATGCTGCAAAGGCAGGATGCGCGGAGGGGTTTGGAGTGGCGAGGTGCCGCCGCGGAGGTGACGAAGAAGCAAGTGAAGGGGCGGGTACGGCTTCTTGCAGATTTCCGACCGCATTTCTTGGGTAGTTCTTGGTTCGCTCGTTGCCTGGGGTGAAATCTTGGGGATGATTGGTGTGATGGGACCGAGAAATCTGTTTGGCGTTCTTGGGTACAGATCGAAGTTAGTCTTTTTGGAGAACGGGATCGCGTTCTTGAGTGATCCTTGCTCCTTGTGATTTCGGAATCCTAAGATCGTGTGGTTCCTGCAAAAGATTGGGGACGTTACGTGCACTTGAGGCGAGAAATTGGGTGGCATTCTAGAGTAAGGAGCTTGCTTCTTGGAGTGTCAGGGTGCGCTCTTGAGGGGTTCTTGCTTGTTTGTGATTCCCGATTTTAGGATCACGTCTTTCATGTCGAAAATTGGGGATGCTTAGCGCATTGCAGGCTAGAAATTGCGTAGCATTCTGGACATGGGAGCAGGTTTGGCTTCTTGGTGTCAGAGTGCGTTCTTGAGTGATTCTTCCTGGCTTGTGGCTTCGAATCTTAGGATCCTATGGTTCATGTGGAAATTCGGGAATGCTTAGCGCACTGCAGGCAAGAAATTGTGGGGCGTTTACATGCGGAATCCTTCTAGGGCCGAATTCTTCCTCTGCGTTGCTTAGAATAGCAATGTTCTTGCAGTGATTAGGTGCATACTGTTCTGTTGAGGCTGATGTCACGCTCTTCTTTGCACTGTAAACTGCAGTTCCTATCATATGTTGTTAACAGTCCCTGGAGCTAAATGTCTTTTCATTGTAAATGAACGTCGTTAGATAGGAAGTTATAAGTATGTTTATTTGAGGTATCATAACTGGAGTTAGTTTCTATAGATCTTTGGCCAGTTACAT
Source organism: Neostapfia colusana (assembly GCA_030760725.1). Taxonomy (NCBI): domain Eukaryota; kingdom Viridiplantae; phylum Streptophyta; class Magnoliopsida; order Poales; family Poaceae; genus Neostapfia; species Neostapfia colusana. The sequence goes on from JASWHV010000003.1 coordinate 6,860,931, forward strand.
GTAATGTTATTGACCACTACTGCTGGTTTCAGCTCTTGGCTTGTTAATGTTGCTCAGAAGTCCTAAAGTATAGTTCTTAGGCTAGAGGCTTTAATTTTTGTAGTTTTGCTGTTCCCATATATGAATATTTTATTTTCATGTTCATTTCATTGAGCAGGTGAAACCACCAAAAGTACGGCTTAAAGATAAGAGATCAATCTGGAGCAAAGTTAAAGGTGGCATGAAGAACATGGTACAGCATCAACATTTCAATCTCTATAGTGATTCGTGTATAGTGCGTGCATTTTGTGCTAATATTTTGTGTCTGAGATCTGGGTTTGGGATTTTTAGCATTTCTGTTTGTCCTTTCTTTATACAAAATCTTTGAGATGATTAAGTGCAATTGAGGCAACAGAAGATTGTTCAGAATGATGTAGCATCTGAGGATAGAGATGAAGGCTTTGGCCAATGTGATGGAAATGCAGCTTTCTGCTTTGCCTAGATTCAACAGTTTTTAACTATTTATCAGGCTATGATTTGGTCTTATATGAAATTTTAAGTTGTTGTGATACGTTTATCCTTTTTGGACGTGCAAGGTGTTATTACCTGCACTGATTCAGTTTGATGTTCAATTTGATGGCTTCAAAGTACAGTAAATTGTGCTGATATATTAAGATTGTCATGGTTGAGTCAATCATGTAACCAAAAATACATTATGTTAGTGTTCACGGATTTTGTTATTTGATAAGGTAACTTCGATGTTTATTCAGGGTTGCTTAACTGAATGTTTCTCTATAATATTGACAGAAGAGATTTGAGGACACACCAGTTCTTTATTTTATACTGCTATAAGATCGTTTAAATAGTTCCATTCCATTTTCCATGTCCCCTAGTTCGTTTATTATTTGCTTTTGCTACTAAATCGTGTAAAAATGTGAACTTGACCCCGTTTTCATTGCAGCAGGTTTTGAAGAGGATAAGAAGGCATATGCGCCACTCCAATCGAAATTCCACATTAACAAGACCTCATGTGAATCATTTGGTAAGCGTCCATCTGCTATTGTGTTTTTCCTTTAACTTTACTACCGGATTGTGATGGGACGTTAATCAGCCTTGTATTGCCGTTGAATCTGGGAAGTATTGTGCGCCACCATCTATTTTCACTAAACAGCAACAGGTCAATATCAAAGTAGAAATTATATTTATCAGTGGTTTAAAGTATTTTGTAAAAGTGGAAACCTGAAAACTGAAAATCACTATAAAATTTCCATCTAATTTTAGATTTGGTGCTCCATGTCAGGTTAGTATAATATTAATTCCTTTATTCATGTGTTTTGGCTCAGATAATCAGCTTGCCTGGCATGATTCAGCATTATGAGCTTCTCAATGGACATCCGATCCCAAATGCGTTGCTCCTTCGTCGTGCTTATTCAGGATTTCGTCCAGTGCTTGGAGACGGAGAGTGTTTCTACAGGAGCTTCATATTTTCCTATCTTGTATCTGTCGTCCCCTACTTTTTTTTTAACATAGGATGCACGTTTAAAGGCTAAGTCCTATTTTATACCATTATAAAATAGGAGCAAGTTCTTGATAGGCAGGACACACACGAGGAACATCGTCTCCTCGCTGTTGTTAAAGAACTGGCTAGACAACATGCACGCCTTGGATGGACTTCCAAATTTTCAAACAGACGCAAGGTAGCTCTCAGCTTTTCCACACTTGACATTTCTGATATAAATCGATTAAAGGATTATTTCTGTTCAACTTAAATTGCACCTTAAGCTAGATATGGCATCTCATTTGTAGGATATGGACTACTGTTTAGAGTTGTGACGTATTAACATGTGCCCTTGGCATAAATTCAAATTAGATGTTTTGTAAACTTAAGAATGAAATTATTATAAAAATGCATATTGAGATAAGTTCAGTCATGCTTACACTGATAATGCACTTATTGTACTGCTTGTTGGAATCGTCATCTGATCCCAAATCACAAATGTTTTCTTTTGTCCTACTCCCTTATCAAATATTTTTTCTTAGTAACTACTGATTAAAGTTTCTGAGATGAGTGTTTGCCGTTGTAGTATCTGTTCATGCCTTGTAAGATGCAATCATTATTGTGTAATTATTACTGTAACAGAGAGTTTAACTTCCAGAGATACCAGCTTTGTTTAAAGATTACCTGATTGTTTCAGGCATTTAAGAAGTTGATTAAGAAAGTAATGAGATGGAAGAGGCACAACAGATGGCATCGTGTACCGACAACTAACAGGTTTCCATTATGTTTGGTATCTGCAATTCTGTCGAATCATATTTGCCATGTTCGTTCCATGTGATTTGAGCATGAACCCTTTCAGCTACCGTAGAGAAAAACTCCTGGAGTTCTTCAGAGGGTATGACACGACACGGCACAGTGAGTAAAACATCCTCTTGAACCATGCATTCGTTCCTTCATTTCATCTTCGTTCATAGTTATTGCAACACATTTTGTTTGGTCAGTTTTTGCTTTCCTCAGATTGGTGGCAGCTATCTGGATATGCTCGCACCGGGAAGAGTACGAACCACGTGTTTCTGACCTCAGAGAAGGTTATACTTTAAGAGATGTCAGTATCAAAGCCACTTTATCTAGCATTACATATTCTGGACTGCACTGACAATTATTCAAAATTTCTAACGACACTTTTTCTTCTGAAACAGTGGTGTTTCCGAGAAGTTATACCGGCGAGGATCGACGCAGACCATGTTCAGATGGCAGCATTAGTAGCTGCGCTCAGGGTGCCCCTCCGAGTGGAGAACCTCTTTGGAGGGATCGGACAAGACCTCTACACTGGCCAAGACCTTGAAGACAATGTGCCAAGAAGTACGTGTTGTCCACGCCGTCGTAGTCATATGCTGCCACCTGATCACGAAGTGCCCCGCGTGAGCGTGCTGTTTTCAAATGGCCACTACGACATCATCTACCCTTACCGTCGTGATGGTTCGTTGCCTCCTAGCGATGAAGGCTGTAGCCGGGGGACAGGCCCAGGACCAGGAGAGAGCTCCACTTGCCCAGTTCAAGTCAATAGAGTGAGCAAGGTTAAAGTTGAGCTCGACTGCTGTCATATGAGCCTGAGCGAGAGCATTGTTGACCGAAGTGATAAATAGAGAATTAGACATACTTGTTCCTTCTGTTGGCACAAATGGAATTGGATGACCAGTAGCTGCTCCCTTGTGTTGACAGGGAAGAGAAGCCTGTGGTTAAAGTGTTGATATGATACATTGATTCTTTTGTGAATTTTGGCCACATTCTCTTAGCCAGCCTTTTGAAACCTCTTTGCTGGATAATAGTGTATCCTTGCTTACCTCCTTTTCTGATGGGTATCCATTTCCTGTGTCCTTTTTTTTGCTTCCCTTTGTATTTCGTTTTATATCTTCTCTAGCTATCAGCTGCATTTATCATGTTATCTGCCTGATTTTGAATGACAACCTGAGATGTGTAAAGATGGAACTGACAATGCCCATTTCTCTTCTCTCAGTAATGGTCTCCACGGACAGCTCCACGTTTGCTCTCAAGCCTAAAATTTCTCACGTGAATCAGAGAAAAAAGAAAGAAAATTACCCACCACTACCATTTTTAAAAATGTGTCAAAATACCCTTATCTATGTTTTTAAAATTAACCATGATTGATATTGTAAAAATAAACTATAAAATATCGAAATAATTTTATAAATTGTCCACCACTGTAAATAAAAATATAGACTAAAATATCCCTATGTATTTTAAATTACTCATCATTGCCATTACCAAAAAAATCTAAATTACCTAAATATTTACAAATTATCCGTCATTGCCATTAATATTACAATCAACCAAAAATAATAGTGACAGAGAAAATAACAATGATACGACAAAATAAAATGAGTCATCTAAATATAATATAATATAATTTATATGTAGTTAGGATTGTACTATTATATTTGATTGGTCAATTCTATCCACGCAAATGCGAGCCTCGATATACGTAAAAGATGTACATAATTCTCAGTAATATAGTCTATTAATTAGCGTTGCATGCTGGTTTGGACCGTGTGCCAGTGCACCAACGTGGCTTCGCCACACAAGATGCTTTACCTGACGTGCACGGTCATCGTCATCGGTGTTCTGTTTGCCTTGGTGCAGTGACTTCTATTGTCAACCGAATTCGACTGATTCACGTGCAATGTTGCTCTTGTAATCCGCCCCTATGGATTGCAGCTTGATGCCCAAATTCGTCTGTATATTGTGGCTGAGGTTGAATTTTTCACCCGGTCACAAATAATCATTCCAATCTTCTGAGCTTCCGTTGGAATTCTGCTTAGCAATTAGTTTTGATCCCTCATTTTTTTGTACCGTTTAACGTGTGGAATTTAAAAGCATACGTGGTTATTGTATCTTCATTGGGAAATTGGATGCCATGAGTTTCAAAGAAGCGAAATATTGCAGTCTTACTATCGTCTACGTTTTATTTTCAATATTTTAGCTGAAATGTGTTTCTTTTGTTCATAGCTCAGTAACCTCTCCAAGTCGCAACCGATTAGATGGATTCCCACAAATGTTACATTCTCACACTTAAGAACTTGCAACAAGGGCCATTAGTGAGACAATATAGCCCACGTAATAGCAACAAAGTAGATGGTGACAAAACTCATATCATACTATGTAGATGTAAATTTACATAAGGTTGATAACTTCTGGTCAACAAAATCGAGCTCCTCTGCACACAACTTAAAGAGGAGGCATCAACTCAAATGGAATGGAAGACACCTGAAGGCAACAGTGAAGGTTCCAAAAGATACTGCAGGCGAGGACTTCCTCTGCACAGAACACCACTAAAAACTGATGAAAATGTCTCCTTCGCTCTACCCTCAGCACGGTTACAGGAAACTGCTGTACAACAAGGGGTTAATTCTCACAGCAGACAAAATTTGGAAGCTTTTCCCTGCAACTTTCACCTTTTCTCGGCCTTCAGATTGACATGCATATACTTCTGGCAAAATGGAACAGCGTCGCGTTTCCCATCAGAGAACAAAATTTTGCTAGCAAAGTCTTCTGTGACCCACATCATGGAAGTTAATAAATACAGATCGGGAGACTTACGAACAAAACTAAAATGGAGAAAAAAGAGAAGCTGAGAGCTGAAAGGTTGCAAAAAAGTTATAGCTTCAGCCTTTCTGGTCAGCAGTTTGGGTTACTCGGTCTCCTTGGTGGGACCTGAGGTGTCAACTCCCTTGGGAGAAGAGTTGACATTGGTCAAGGTTGTCTGGATGTCATGGTTTTCTTCACCAGAGTTCCGTGATCTACCTGACCTGGCTCGAATGTTTGTACCCATAGGAAATGGTTCCTAAGATCATCAAAACAAAAGTAAATTTTCTCAATCAAATGTTTAGAAGCACTGTACATGCAATTGCAAAACACCGAGCTCCATGATAAAAAAAAAAGACACAAATGAGAACGGTACTCCAAACCATGTAGTATATTGGTATGTGAAACATGTCCCCATTCATGGCAAATAGTATGAAAATGTAGATAAGAATCCATGGAAATTTTCCTTTTCTGGAAATGTGAAACTACATTGGAGAAAAGCTTCCCATTGAAACTCCTATATACACACTACATTAAAGGCAGTGAAGCAAAGGACACGTGATGTTCCACTATCCCCTTTTCTATTTGATGAATAGAACATATGACTTTTTTAGCAAAAGACTAGTCACAGGACAGCATCCAGTAATGTAGACAGAGAACAAGATAAGAGCAGGAAACAATAAAGAGGTGTACCCATTACCCAGTGCTGAAAGCAGCAGGAAACAATAAGCCAACATAAAAATCAAAGGTAAAAGCAGCAAACACACCTGGTCTCCTGCATTAGGACCATCCGAGTGGAAGAGTATCGGACGACAGCGTTTGTCCTCATGCATCAAACTGGAGTTCTGGAAATGAGCAATCAAAGCTGTCTTTCCTTGGATTCTGGCATAAGCGAGTGATGCCACCTTCTCGCTGTTAAATTTCTCCCACTTTTTACCATTGAAAGACTGAAAAACATGACAAAAGGCTCAGGAAGTGGTATTTTCATCAAACTGAACATTTATAAAGTTTGAATTTGACAAGCTGTATGCATTAATCAAAGACCAAAAATGCCAAAACAATCATTCTTGCCTTCATATATCAGTGCATGACAATTCTATAATTTTCCCTAACCTGATAAAATGGAACGATATGCCGAGGATTGGTCATATTGATGAAAGCATAGCCAACATTACATTTATTCTGAAAAGTAGGACAAAGATTTAACTTAGTCATAAAAACAAAAAAGTACAGTACCACGAATATGAAACATTGAAACCTTAACAATTAAATTTTAATAACCTTAAAGTCAATCGGCAGGTAAATAAAATCATAAGTTCCCTTATGATTTTCATCAATAGCAGCCAAAAGCATCTTTGAGGTGTACCTGAAACCCAAACAAGGCAACCAAACATCATAGATTAATGAGACAGAAAATAAATGCAACCTAAAAAGAGGTGATCTGAACCACGTACTTATTGGGGATATTCTTTATCATTAGTGTAGTTCGGGTGTCATCCCCCCGCAGAATACGGTCAACATCAAGCTCATACTGCTTTTTATTATCAGACTGATTAGCACTCGAGTCATTTCTCCGGCTTCTCATACGTTCACCAGGTGAATCAAATGGTTGAAGGGGAACCATAGTATTTCTTCCATGGAACATAGGACCCCTCTGATGAGGAGATGGTGCGCCAATCTGAGCTGGAAAAACAGTTGGGTCTATGTGATTCCCACCAATTTGAGAAAACATGTTATTTAGATCTAGATCATGGAGCTGAGGACTACCAGGAAATCCCATGCTTCCAACACTGCCAGGGTGAATATTTGCTGCTTCTCCTAACTCTGCTGCATAGCCATTCTGCCTATCCCAGAGTGACGGATTGATTGCGGGTGCGGAACCAACATGATGATGGTGCAAGGGGAGAACATGAACATTCTCAAGCATGTGTGATGGTCCTCTTGGAACTCCATGCATTTGGGCAGGAGGGTGAGATGGAACGTTGTTTACATAGGATCCTGGATTTTGCCACAGTACAGGAGAATTGGAATGGCCATGGAAGTTATTTGAACTATTCCACATTAACTGGTGACCACGGAGAGGGCCGCTTCCACGAAGAGGCCCTGTAAGGGAAATGGCAAATACGTATGTAGTGTAAATATCAGGTATTGGTTGATCAGTACTCACAATATCTTGCACAATATTCTCTAATGCTCAATTACAAAATCCTGATAAATCCAACATATCTATTATGATGCATACATGCTTAGAGAAAAGAATGACAGATTCTAATGGCATTATTGAAAGTTTGAAACAATGGCAATTAGGATATCTAAATTTACCTCCTTTACCAGCACGATCAAATGAATGTCCATTGAGATTGCCAGAACACACTTTATGGAAATGTTGGCTGTCCACTGCTTCAGCTGTTCTTGAGTTGCTATTACCGCCAACAGGTGCCATAGTGTTTAAATTGTACAGGCCACCATTAGTAGCTCCGTTATGAACTTCAGGTAGGGAATGATGGATAGCACCCAAGCCTTGGAAACCATAATTCATTTGTCCATTCATCCGACCAAGTGAGTGGCTGAGCTCACCAAGGGAAGCCTGGTTACCAAGAGTTGCAGCAGATGCAATTCCAACGGGAGAGGACAGACTTTGTGGTATGGTAGAGGAGAGGCCCGGAAAAGATGCCTCTCTGAATGGGCTCATTGATGTGAGACGTCCAGAATGCAAACCAAGAATGTTTCCATTTTCAAGGCCAGAGGACGTGATTGTTCTCATACTAGATGAACCTTGAAGAGTGAACAGGCATGTCAGGAAATGTGACTAGAAAACTATATATATATACATATATATATATATAGAAAACTAAATATATGGAGATGATAAAACAATCATACCAAATGGAGGCATTGGAGGACTATTTGTACTTGGACTCCCTAGCTTAAACACCCCAAACTCTTCCTGCGCCAACTCTATGTGTTGTGTTAAGCTGTTATAAGGAACATTAAAATCCATGTCAAAGAAGTGACTGCAAATAAGAAAACTCATTCCTTATGGTTATAAAGGCTTAGTACATAGTAACAGGAAAGCTGCATTGCATGAAATAGCTATTATTCTCGAAAAGATAAATCACTAACATATCAATATCAATTAATCTAAATGAGTTCAAATAAACATTCCTTTACACATCTAAGGTGTGGATGTAATGTAAGGACTACAAAGTAAAATTTAAGTGAACATAAGAGGCCACTTTAAAGGTACCTCAAAATAATTGTAGACCGTCCATTTTAACAAGATCAATGAGCTATTACCTTCTAGGAGGTAATAGGTCATCGTTTTTGTTTATAATTCTTTTTGGAAAATTAGGATTTTTTGGCAGCAACTTTTTTTGGCCACATACAACCTGTGTATGTATTAACCAATTGAGGAACATGAACATTTTTGTTCCCGCATGCAATCTGTGTAAGCTGCATGGATGTATTATCAAAATAAAATGGTATGAATGTGACAGATATGTGTAGGACACATGAACATGATGGTGCAAGGTACTAAATCTCTAGGTCATGCCGTCATTTCTCATGATTAGCTGAGATCAACTTTTGTGATCAGGGAAAGAATGATCCAATAATCCGGATTGGGATGGGGCTGTTTGTGTGAGCTGAGAAAGTAGCTAGATCCTTTTTTTCTATTTTTCTCTCTCCCTAAAAAGAAAGGCTCAGATTTCTTTAGTAAGATACTGTAACAGGGCCCTCATAAGAATATGTTTTAATTCGCCCGAGCCAATATGCACAAAATAAAAATATGATAAGAAGCATTTATCTATGCATACAAAGAAACACAAAAGCAATCTTTAAATCTAAAACCATAAGAAAGAGTGATGCCTAACTAATGATTAGTGAACCATTCAGATAATAAACAAAAGAAAATGCACTCAAGATATGGATACGGTCAATGACTGGATGTTGCGTATTCAGAAAGTTGTGAAGAAGTGATGATAATAAAACACGAGAATGAAAATCATCATTAACATTTCATCTGACATACCGTCTAGTACCACCGAGACGGCTGGTATCCAGATTTATTTTCTTTCCAGCAAGATCACTTCTATTTAGAGCACGAACTGCAGCTTCAGCTGCTCTGACATCATAAAATTCTATTATTTTATGATGGCCCTTTTGCATAGTATCTCGAATCTGGAATTTAAATATATGACATTGTAGTTCTAGTTAGAAATTTTGAAGCTTATTACCATAAAAACCAGATAGATCTAGTTAATTTTAGGACATAGGAGTACCTCTTTGATTTCACCATAGTCACTAAATATCTGATGGAGATCATCTTTTGTTACAGATGGATCAACATTGAATACTACAAGCAGTCCCTGGTTAATATCCTTCTCCGAAGGATTGTCCTAGGAAAGAAATGGCAATTAGCATGCGCCCTACTAAACAGGATCTGTAAAAATCATATGTTCCAATATTGTTGTTACTAAGAACAAAAGCATGGTAGTCTAACCAAATTTTGATCATGTGAATACCTTTGGAATGGAGTAATGTATGTCAAGTTTTCTACGCCTGAGTGGCTTGTTCTGAAGTGCCCTCATAGCATTTCGTGCTGACCTTATGTCATAGTAAGATATCATCACAAAACCACGATGTTTACAAGCAGTGTAAAGTGTGCGGATTTCCCCATAACGCTGCAGGAAAGAGTAAATGGCTTTCAAAACCAAATCCACTGTACAAGAACAATACAATGTGCGTAAGATGGAAAAGGCAACGCCGTGCAACAAAAGATGAAAAAAAAGTAACACACCTCGAATAGGAGCTTCAATTCAGAATCCTCAATGTTGCTATTAATGTTTCGAACAAAAAGAGTTCTAGAAGGGTGTTCTGCATATGGGTATTCACCATTCAATGAGCCATTTAGCAACCCATCATTGACTCCATTTAGTTCATTCATTTTCTTTTTTTCATCAGTTTCTAGTTCTATCCCACCTCCAGTGTAGAAGATATCATCCTCAACATCATCGCTGTTGTTAGCATTGGCTGCACATCCAACTTCATCAAGAACCCCTGACAACAGGTCATCATCATCAGGAAGCAGATTTCCTATTATTTGGGCCTCAATTTCTTCAGTCAACTCAAAGGGCTCATCGTCGACATGGTTTGGATCAACCTTTTCAACTGGATGATTGACAAGGACATTCTTAGATGCGAATCTCACTGCAGATAAAGTTTATAACCAGTTAGCAGGCACTAAGTAGGAACCATATGGTGCTTATTACAATAGTAATGACTGGGCAGGAGCGTCTGACTGCTTGCACAAGATGTGCCAAAAGAATATATAGATAACGATACCAAAGTGAAAGGATCCTTTTGGCCAATGGAAAGAGAAAAAGATAAAGGAAGCAAGACTCTTACAAAGATAAGATCAGGAAATCTTTTCATTTTTCTACCCTTCCTCTTATATTCACCTATGCCATCTTTTTTGTACTTTTATTACTTTCTCTTAATGTATTAATGGTGCAACCATACAGCGCCAAGAAGTGGTATAATTAACAATAAATATGTCACGAGATGGTATGATTCATTGTAAAAACTAAAGATAAGTGAACATGATTACAACTCAGAGAAATAAAGTACTCTGATGAAATATAATGCAAGTGCTAAAGGAAAGTGGCTCACATTTCTTGTCAAAAATTTCTGACAGAGAACTTGAGAAAAGTCCATTCTCATTGAAGCCCTCATTTGGATTAGTCCTCCTTCCATCAGGAAATATAGCTTCCACCTTTAAGGATGAATCAGATTGGCAGTTAGGGGTATGATCAGCTCTCCAAGGAGATGGGGGTAAGTTAGCATGTCTCTCTTGACCAAACAGTTTTTGCTCAAGGCTAAACTCCATCTTCTGGTCTTTGTATGGTTGAAAAGGTTCTGGGCGCCCCACGATTTTTGTTCCAATAGGTTGCGGCTTTTCAATGGGAGAAGATGCTAGTGACTTGCTTCCTGGCAACAATGGAAACAGATCTGGTTTTGAGAAGCCATCATGATAATGGAAACCAAAATTAAACAAGAATATTTTGAATGAAGACTGACGAGGACAACAGCATCAAAAAGAGAAAGGGGGGATGAGAGGAAAAACCGGCCAGCAACCAATTGCGTATCAGTGAAACACAACCTACATATAACATTTGTCAAAGCTCCTTTTCAAATCAAGGTGATTACAAGACAACATCTTGATATAAATATAGAAGGAATTATCGAACTTTCAATAAATCCTATACAGCACATCCAAACAGGGGGTAAGCTGCAAGGAAAGCCTCATGAACCTCAGTTTTTGTCTAGTCATGCACAAAAAAAATCGTTCCTAGAAGGCGTCCTAAGACAGAAATGAAGGAAAAACTAAGACTGTGAACTCAATGAACATCAGCACTCACCTGTGTGATGAGGCAATGATTCCGGCTTCCAAAATCCAACTTGCCTCTACAAAGATAAGGAGGACAATTAGAACGCATCACAGTGAACAATAATAACGAGGAAATCAACGAGGACAACACAAATGCTGTGTATAGAACATGACGACCTCCAGAAGTCTTCAGTCCCGATTGTATAAACAAACCAAAAATTAAAAAACAGGGAGCAATCTGCAGTTCCGGACGATCACCTCTGTGGGGAGGCGAAGCTCCTCAGAGAAGGAAGACGCGGCCATGGTGGGATTGTTGAGCGGGGAGAAGTGGCGCCTCTGGTCCATGACTTGAGATGGCATCCTGCAGGCGCCCAAACCATAAAACGTGTTACAAGACCTGGCACCGCCTCATGTAGCTCAATTGCACGGGGTCAAGGTAAAGTTGGTGGAATTTTGCCCAAATCATGAAGCTTTGGAGAACAAAAATTTCGTGCGCAGAAATTCAGAGCCAACAGAGACCGAGACAGAGTGCAGAAGAAGAAACTGTAATTCAGTGGTTGCAAGCTTCCAAGGTCAAAACATTTGAATCAGAGCAACTAGATTTGGGAAATCGAGAGGGAAGGGTTCCTCAAAGTTCTGCGCGAAATGTTTAATTCCCCCAATAAAACAGAACAGAGGCTGTGGAATTTAATGCGCCTCGGGCTCCACGAACTCCAGACACGCAAGTATCTTGTGATCAAAGAAACCACCAAAAATAAAACGACGAATTCCGGGCGGCCCGAACTAAATTGCCTCCCTGGCCCAAGAATTGAAGCGCGGATCATAAAAAGTAAGTGAATCAAGCATGGAAACAGAACGAACTTCCAAAATTTCCCCAAATTCAAACACCTCGAGGCAAGGCAAAGCACGAAAGCAGCAGAAAACGAGCAAGCTCTCACCAGATCGGCGCCCAGGGCCACCTCGTCGTCGTCAGAGACCAAGACTCGGGCCGATTTGGCGAGCGGCAGCTCCAGGCGGAGCAGATTCCCCCATGCCCCGCGACCGGGGCCCCTGGTCCGAGCTCGAGGACGGCGGGCGGGATCACGCGGCCCGACGGGCGAGCCCGGGCCCCAATGCGAGGGCGGGACCGAGCAGCCCCGCCCGCGAGCGAGGTGACGGGAGGGAAGCGACGACAGCTACCTAACCCTAGAGAGACGCGCCGGCAGCGACGACGACGGCCCGCCCCCGGCCCCCATTCCCGGCGCGCGCCCCCGCCCCACGCCCCGCCCCCCTGTGTGTGTGCCCGCCGGATTTCTTCGCCGGATGCCGGGTCCGGCGAGGGTTCCCGGCGAGGTGACGGGTGGTGGTGAGACGAGAAGCAGAGACGAAGGCGCAAGTACAGGGGAACGACAACTACCTAAAACGCGGGACACGGGCGACGATTTTATACCGAGCCCCGCGGTGACGCCCGGTGACCGCACCCGCGGAGCACGGGACCGCACCGCACGGGGGCGGGCCGAGCTCAGTTGTACCTCTCTCTCCGTGACACGCGTGGGCCACGTTCCGTTGGGCCCGCGTGTCGGTCGGAACGGCGTTTCCGCGGGTTCGCGATGCCAGTGGGATGCAGGAAGAGAGCAGTGTAGGGGAAGGCTGGTGGCTTTGAATTTGGGTGGTGGGAGTTGGGGGGGAGGCGACTGCTTTGGCTTGAGCTGGTTAGGACAGGGGCATCCCATCGATCGGCCGGACCTCAGTTGCTTGCGCCGGAGATATAACAACATGGTTCTTCGGATCAGGTTACTTTTCCGATTTCAGATTCTGTCATTCTTTGATCCTAAACATCCTCACATCAAATGTGGCACTTTTCTTACTGGTGTGGCGATTACCGGACAGTTTCCAGCAGAATTCCAGACAAAGTTCATATGGAACACTTAAGATTCTCCATTCATTTCCACGGCCATAAAATGCTAAAAAAATGGAGAGCACCGACCCGTGCGATTCATATCAATCTCGTTTCTATCGGCTGAACTAGTTCATGATGTCGGGACGTACTTTGAAGGGAAGGGTATGGACATCAGTCATTTTGTGTTAGTTGCGTGTGGGCTTGGATGATAGCTAAAATTAGAAAACGCTAGCCTTAATTATAGAAGATACTAATAGATGCGATAAGACTCTTGACGCACAAGTTTCGTAACTTTGTTCACTAATTCGCTATGTAACAAGTGTGTCGGCTAAAAACAGCTAACCCTGCCTCGCGTCTTTTCTTATTGTTATCATATCTTAAGGATTACCGTATCTTATCTCTTGGCATACTATACTATAATTAGATGTCTTCAGGATAAGTCTGCCACGGCCAGATCCTCAAGTCAATCACCGGACGAGATGGAATTCTTCACACGTAGTTCGTGACTTGATCACTGATTTATTGTGTGCGTAGTGCGCACACAGATTGATAAAAAGGGGGTCATGGTGTCGCCCGTTTTATCTGGCAAACTGACACGGTTCGTATGGTATTTGCCACTGCATGGCTGACATGGACGGGCAAAATGGTTGTAGCCGGTATACACATGCAGCCACGTAGACGGAGCACCGACAAAATGGATGACAGCATGCTACGAATATGGTGGTAAAGTAAGACGTGGATCAAACCGGTGGACGGGGACGGGTCCAAGGCGTTCAAATCGGCCGTGTAAACTCGTGTCTGGTCGATGAAGGCGCCGCAGCACGTCATCAACGAAACGCGCCGGGAGGGCGGACGCACGGCGACCCTACGCGGGGGATCCGGTGGCGGGCCCGCAAAACTAACCACGCCCCGGTTCGGGCGGCGACCCCGGCCCCAACCTGTCAACGTGCACGCGCGTCAGGCGGACGGGACCCGCGCTCCGCGGATCGGTGGGCCCGGTCGCCCTCCAAGGATAAGACCCATCCTCGCAGCGGACATGGGGCCCTCGTCCGCCTCGTACGTAGGAGTACTATCCGATGCCAGCGGGCCCGCCTCGTGGTGGGAGAGGCCCGCGCGTCGGTGAGGAGAGGTCGAGGGAGCGGGCGAGGCGGGGGTAAGTCCGCGGCGCGTGGGAAAAGGGACGGAGCTGGTTCGAGCGCGGAAGATTCGGAGGGGTCGACCGAAAGGGAGGCCGGGCGCGGGAAGGAAGGAGAGGGTCGCGTGGTTTTCCGAGACGAGACGGACAAGTGAGCAAACACGTCTTTCTCAGTTCTCAGGAACACACGGGTCAAGGAGCCGTATCACGGCACGCTCGCAGGAACAGCAAGAAGCTACTGGCAACAACGACAACCACGGCGTTTTCGCCACTGGCCCAGCAGCAGCGGCGTTCGCGTGACGCCTTGATCGGCCCGCTAAACCTGGCGGATCGCGCGGCTCCACGAATCGTCCGGGCGGCGCCCCCGGCCCTCGGGGCGGTTCGCAATCTGCACGCGATCGACCGAGGAGCGCGCAAAGCTTGCTCGATCTGTTCTAGTTCTAGCAAGCGTCTGTTCATCCGAACCCGCGCGAGCTTCGTGTGTTCGCATCAAGTCTCTCGGACGATGATCTGCACGCTTAATTTTGTCTTCGCGCAAAGCTTGAGAATGGCCAGACTGCCGAATTGCTGCTAATTAATTTTGGCGGTTGGCACATTGAGAGCCCCGGATCCTCTGGTGTATCCGCTGTCAGAGGAACAGTGATCATCGCGCTTGGTAATGGTAATGGTACCAGACCAGATTTGGGAGCATACCTGATTGCCTGTGCTGTGCTGTATGGGAATCAACGGACCAAACAAACATGCTTCGATCGCTGGGAATATACGGCAAGTGGCATCTTAACTAATGAAGACGTGTCTGTGCTCGTCTGTTCGAAAGAAAAAAGAAGAATTAGCTAGCCTGACAAGTCACGCGAGGGCAGTGACTGACAAAACTGTTCGGGGCACGTACGGACACGGAATGATCGAGCTGCCCTGCCCTTTTTTTCTTAATTCATCGGCCAAGAATCTTACGTACACCTGTGACACGACCGTTTTCGTACAACAAAAATACTCGTGTCGACCCTAGCTTTGCACTGGCCGCTTTCCCTAAGTAGCACTCCTACCTGGCAGATACAGATGCAGATGCTTCGTCAATATCTGGGGCGTCGATCTCGCGGCTCTCATGCTGCCGCCGAACCGGTGGAGCTGTCATTCCTTAGGCTATTCGCACTCGTAGAACTCTATATCGGATCTCTAAACGAATATTTTTAGCCTTTTACAGTCAACTCTAAAAGATTCCTGCTTTTACAGTTTAATTCTCCGCACTCGTTCACCTCTAAATCAGACCTCTATATCAACTATCACATATTTTATATTAGATAATACAACTATATAATATTTTAAAATATTTTATATAACTACTTATATACATAATATTATATATAAAACTTATAAAAAGTCACTAAATTTACAATTTATAAAAGCACCAAATTTTATTTGTTTTCTTTTCTTTTATTTTTTTCTTTTTCACATTTCCGTCTCTTCTGTTTTTTTTTCTTTTTTTCCTTCTCCCTTTTCTTCCCTTTCCATTTTTCTCTTTTTCCTTTTTTTTTCTTTCTTTCCCTCCTCTCTTTTCTCCTTTATCTGCTGTTACAGGTGGACAGAGCAGCGTTACATTTACCGTGATACTGTACAGGCCTGAATTTTTCAGTGCCGCTATTTGCAACCGCTGCGGCAGTTAGCTACACCGGCACCCGCCGCATTTGGCGGAGCGGACCGGATACAGTCGCCTGCTGCGGGCAGCCTTAGAGTCACTTCCGTGATTCGTTACCCTGACTGTGGCTTGCGACTAATAATAATAAAAAAGACTGTAACATGCATGCACACATGCACCACTTCAATCGATTTTGCATCACACAGGGCCGATATCTTATACGTACGAGGAAGAAGAACGTGACCGATTTTCATCGACAACTAGAAATCCGATCCTGCAGCCCACTACGAACCACCAGTGGACGTACAGTTTCTGATAGGGGTTCACTGGTACTGTACTGTGCGGCAAGATGAGAAGAAGAAGAACCTGCAAACCAGCCAGCCCCACACCATGGGGGCCTGTTTCTGTCGTAAGGCCGAGTTAGAGGCTTGGACCGGGACGGGCTGATGCCGATGAAAAATGGATGGGAGAACGGGCCCGGCCGCCGTCTGCAGCGGCAGGCTTGCGTTCGCTTGCAGTGTGATGAGACCGTACCTTGCGCTGTCGCGTACTCGCGTGTGATCGCGGACGCGGTTCTGCCGGTCGAGGTCACCATCATTCACATCACCGACGCGCCGCGCGCGGGCGACCGCGCCCGCTCTCGATCGAGGCCATCATAGACGGGGGTCCGGCGTTCTCGACCACGCCGCGGCGCGCCCCGGCGCCGCCCAGCCCGCGCGCCTGCCCCTGCCCCTGCCTGATGAGTGGTCCCGGTTTCTAGGGCTCGAGCGATTGGACACGAGTGGTTGGGCGGCAGCGGATGGGCGGGACCGAGCCGGCGTCGGAAGAGAAACGTAAGGAACTAGGGTAGGAGTGGCCACCGTTAACCGTACAACTGGAAATCGAGCCAGACCGAACTGAATTATGAAGTTAACTAAAATCTTGTTTAAATATTCGGTTTTCAGTCTCGTGTATTAGTTGAGGATAAGCTCTCATTTAAGACAGCCGTGGGAGACGGCCTAATACACTAGAGGCAAGGGAACAGAACCCATAATCATTGTTGTTAGCTCAGAGTAGAACCCATGCTTGTTAGGCTATGTGCATGGCAATCATATCTGCTGGGGATTAATGATGCCCTAGTCATCCCTGCCCGACTCCAAGTTTAATCGTCCCGGCCCCAAAGCACATCAAGTGCTGCATAGCACATAAACATGATACGATCCCCTAAAGGCATTTTCTTACTTGTCCATATCGTGGTGATGACCACCTGGGAGGGCATCATTCAACTCTAAGCATACGAAGATCATCTGCTGCTGAATTAGTGATGATGTGTACATACGCCACGCTACACTAACACCGGTGACGGTCCATCGGGTCGGGTGGTGCCATTTTCCTCCCCCACGGTGTTGGCCCAATAAAATAATACGGTGTTGGAGTGGTGGCCTGGTCAGCTGGGGCTACGGCTTACGGGAGCACGCGTGGCATGGCATGCATGGTGGCCTCCCTATATGTCCTGAATTATCCCCGGCGATGCTGCTGCATGCCGTGAGCATCAGCGCTACGTGAGGTCACTAGGGGAATGGGCGTCACCCGTACGTACGCTGACGCCGAAGAATTACAAGTCCGATCATGCCGTGTTTCTTCTCCACAGCTTGTAAGGCCTCGCGTGCTTTTTCTTTTCTTTTGTTCTCTCAGAAAAGTGGTGTTTTCTCGTCCTCTTTCAGAAACATATATGCCAGAAACGACGTGTCCCTCCACAGTTTCATGTCAGTCAATTAAATAGAAATGCCGTCGTAAATGCCTTTCAGTTTAGGATAATGCGGATTATTTGTTTACCTTTTTGCCTATGGTTTTTCGGTTTCTAATTAACAACTGGCCACACGTTTACGTTTTGCTGAAAGCTACTGTATACATGAAACAAGAGGATTCAACAGAAGCGAGAGAATACTGGGCTATAGCTTTTATCCCTCTTTCCCAACTGGTAGCGCAGTACGACAGTGTGCTCTACTACCACTACAACAATACGTTTTATTTTCGTGGACCGAGAATCCACGAAAATAAGGTCCAAACCCACGAAAATAGGTATTTTCGTGGGTTTGGACCTTATTTTCGTGGGTTCAGAGCCCACGACAATAATCCGACGAAAATAAACTTAATTTCGTGGGTGGCTCACGAAAATACATTTATTTTCGTCGGCCAGATTGAGCTCACGACACTATATATTTTCATGGGCCAATTAAACCCATGAAATTAAACAAACTTATTTTCGTGGGCCAAAACTAAACCCATAAAAATAAGGGCCATTATTGTCATGGGTTTTCAGATTGCCCACGAAAATAATGAGGACTTATTTTCGTCGGCCACCTGAAAACCCAGGAAAATAGGGCTCTTTATTTTCATGGGTGCCTGGAAACCCACGAAAATAAGGCCAATTATTTTTGTGGGCCACCTGGAAACCCACGAAAATAAGGCCAGTTATTTTCATGGGTTCCTGTAAACCCACGAAAATAATGAGAACTTATTTTCGTGGGTTATTTGAAAACCCACAAAAATAAGACCTAATTATTTTCGTTTGTCATTGAAACCCACGAAAATATTGCTGTACAGTTGAGAAATATAACCTATTTAATTACTTCCAGCACATAAATAACATCTCAAATCAAAATATCAACAACACAATCAACTCACAACTGTTTTCAATTCACATGAAAACATTTATAACATAATCAAAACAAGTTTAGCGCATAAAGACATGACATATTCACATTACAACTCACAACGAGTTCAAGTCAAATTTAAACGTTAGTACACAGCTCACAATAATTGCAACTGACAACTCATCAGCTCATCCCGCTCGCCGTTCCTCCTGTATAACCGATTTATACATTAGAACCAATTTGATAAGATTAGATGAAAAATAACATCATATCGTTTTGAAAAACGAAAGCGGAAACAGAAGGACTTTAAATGCATCTTAGTTTGTTTTAAACTTACCTATTTGCTACCACCTGGAGCGAACAACTGATCGACGAAGTCTTCTCCTCCACACCGTTCTCCTATAGATGATGTGGGCAAATTTGCAACAGGACTCTGAAAATTTTGCGGTCTTGGGGATGATCTCTTATGAAAAATAACAATACATATCATAAATATATTAATCGTATTAAATAAAAAGAACATTAGAAGTATATATTATTACATGTGTTCCAACAGCAGGAAGTTGCGGAAGTACCGGTATCGATGGAGATGTTGGTAGCTATGGGGGCGTCGGTAGAGGTGGCATAGCGGCAGGCAATCCATGTTGTGAAAAGTATCCCTAAATTTATTTTGAAATTTTTAGCATACTTATTCTTTAAATGTTAACACAAATTATTAAATTCTTATAACAATTTACCTGCATCGATTGTTGCCATGCTATCAGGTTTGCAAAGTAGTCATTTTGTGCTTTTATGCACTCTTCCTGTCGTCTCATGCGATCTTCCTGTCGTCTCATATGTTCTCTCAATGCAGCTTGCTCCTCCTCCATTTGTTTGAACCATGACTCATCTCTAGTATGCGTACGTCGAGAAGAACTTGCTCCGCTCTGTGTCGATCGTGACATTGAAAAAACCATATCAGTGTTCATCACACCATTGAACATTAAATACCTACATAAAGAAATATGACATGATTATAAGATAATGCTCGAAGCAAGTTTAGTATGTGAATAAAATAATATGAGGGTAGTAAAAGTTCACCTCCCGTGAGGCTTTCCTCCACCGGATTGGTACAAAGCCACGACATCGACGTCTTCTTTTCTCCAATCATAGTCATCTCCATGACGTTTAGCCATCTCTTCAGCATATTTCTCCTACACACAAGAAAAATTAAATGAACCAACTATTTGTATTGTTTCATAATAAAATTTACTAATATGACATACCAAGTTTTGAGTTGCTGTCGGTGTGCACAACTGACTGTCATCTGAACCTTTATGTCCTCTTATATAAGTATCAATAAAAGAAGGCTCCTCACCACTTTGAGCAGCCTACATAGACATATTATAAATATATAGCTATAAAATCTAACATTATAATGAAAAATTGTAAACGAACTAAAATTTACCATACTTTTCGAAAGACGAATATGACCATCTCCACCATAACGATGGAGAACTTGACCACCAGACTCATGGTTGATTCTTTTGTAGTTAGATCTCTCTCGATACTTACTCGATGCCCAATAAGTACATAAAGCGTAATAAGCATCAGAACACTTTACCATCCAAGGAATCATTACCTGACGGTATTGATCGTCGTCTAGGTAAAGTTTCGAAGCTCCCATTCTCTTGTTCATCATTTGTCCAACCTTCTCTTTGTAGTATAAACACACATCCGATATTCGCGCATTTGACATCATGTCATTGACAACTTTTCGCGCAGCTTTATGGAAGACTTTGTGTGCTCTAGACTCGAGAGCAACGTCATGGTCGTCCGACAAGGGATTTCGTTCCTACAAATAAATGCTACATGTAGTAATGAAAATTTAATTAAGATAAATATAATGTAATCTATAAAAAACATACCCAAAAATCATGCCACACAACTCCTGCTACATTTTCATGCACAGCATGAGGAGCAATCTTATAGTGCTCCCAACTTGTTGCGGGTTTCTCAACACCTTTCACAACGACAAGACCTGGATAATGGAGACGACATATCACCTAAAACCGCATTAGGCTGCCTGCGGTGTTGTCGTCCATCCCAATCCAAGACATCCCATTGCCTTCAAACAAATGAAACGGAATTCAATACTAAGTTATATATTTTGTTTCTTCAATTCAATACTAAGCATATTTACTAACCAGTCACTAACAGGAGCGATCCGTAATCTTTGTTATAAAGGCACAGTCAGCGGTAGAGTATTTGAAGACCGATATCTAAATAATTGTGGCAAGTCTCCCACATCTGTGTCATCCTCTTCGTCATCCTCGGCTTCCTGGATGTCACACCCGGTTTTTCAGAAGAACAACCAAGTGAATATCACATGTATGCCAGGATCATTTTCTCATACATGTGATGACAAATAGTGAAGCATCATTTATTACAAGCCAGATGTCGAATATAAGTAAGTCTTACATAGTAAATGTCTCGATGGATAATAATAAGTTCATCACAAGTAAATAAACTAGCAGCGGAATGTTATTCTTTAGGGCTCCATCACAGGCGTTGCCCGGGGGTCTTCATGAACCTAAAATCCTTCCTCGGGTCCAAAATCTTGGTCGTTATACACCACCTCATTATCTTGACCTGAGCAGCAATATAAACCAACAAATATGCAAGGTTGAGTACCAATGGTACTCAGCAAGTGTGGGAAAATTATATCATGCATGGCTAGAACAAGTAGAGGTTGAACTCATGGTTTAAGCACTACGCAATTAATACCTATCACCTTAGCTTATTAAGCACCTACATTACTACACAAGTGAAATGGTCCAAATCCCCCATCCCATCATCATAATCCAGTAACCATAACATCATTTCCAATGTTAAGCTCCCCGCTTAACTTCCAAAACCATCAATCCTCTAATCATGAATAAGTCCAGGCCGCTCTTAACCGTGAGCACGGCTGTCAAGACAGTTTTGACTCTGCAGAGTTTGTACCACTGTACCCACATGTAGTGATTTCATCCCCCGTTGCCGGGTGGACTAAAAGAACCTCCATTATGCCAGTGGCTACGAACCACATTCACACTTCCCAGGTGTGTAGCCAGGAGATCACTACAAAGCCTTTACAAAGGGATTCCCGACGAGCGTGGGCCCACTGAGGTTTCACCCCTAACAGCATACAAGAGGCTCCAACCCCGCTGCAGTGGCCCCCTCTTGAGCCTTGCGGTTCATATGGTAGTCCAGCTGACACCCACTCCCCGCACCATCCAACACACCCATACTACGCCGGGGATACACCTAATTAATTGGCCAAGCTGCCCCATCTCAGCATGTGGTTGGCACTGTAAAGCCGGGTTACATGCTCCATGAATCGGTCCTTAGGATCCAGCCAAGTACTAAACACGAACCCAAGTCTCGTGCACCCAACACACAACCAAAACATCCAACTTGCCTTGATCCCTACCTCTACATAACTCACAATAGCTCATTCAAGAGTATGGTAAAAAAAACTGATGATCTCATATCCCAAATATCCCATTCTAAGCATGGCTAAGCATATTCATGTAAATAAATGACATGACCAAAATAAATCCCAACCCAAGCTACAAGGAAACAAGGTAATGCAATTCTAGGGAAACTTCCTAGCATGGGTTTCATATTTAACTTGACAATGCAAATAATTCTATCTACACATCCTAGCATAGGATCAAAGTGGTCAAGAACACTTGCCTCCTTCTCGCTGCTCTTGAAATGGGTAGTCCTGATCTTGGAAAGGGATAACTTGCTCTTGAACAGGTTCTACTTCATACCATCACACATAGCAAAAGAAAAACAACAATCATAAGACATAGTTCACACTTCTTACTTCATACAAACCACACATTCACATTTATAAAAGTTCTTTACCATTATATGTGTTGTGGTTACTTTATGTGTGTTGAGTTGTGGCTTGCATGCACTTTTAACCATGTGTATATGATTCCTACTTTTATGTCCACATTTATACTTACATACTATTTATATGGGTTTCCAATAAATTTCTTATATTCAACTACTACACCTTTTCACTACCAAGTGTGTATGAAAAGTATTTTTCTTCCCCATATGTGCCTTCATAATTTCTACCAACCCTAAACTGAACTCTTTGGATTTTAAAAACTCCATTTATCATTTACTAGTTGCTATATTTTCAGATTTATATTCCTATGCATAATTGTGTATTTTATCATGAAATTAGTAATACACATCATCTAAACAGTTTAGGTTCTGGTCCTAAATAATTTAATAACATATTTTGACCTTGGCTTCTGATGTATACTATTTCATAATTATTTTCCCTATTTTTCTATAGCTATTCTTTACTTAAAAATGTGTCCCTATACTATTAAATGTGAATAATAAATGAAACAGATTCATTTCAGCCCAAAATATAGTTTTATCTCACTCCAAAGTTTTCTAAGTACTGAGAAAGTTTTTAATTAATTTTGACAATTATGTTTGTCCCACTTTTTTAAATTTTTAAACACTAGTTACATATTCAATTTCCTAAATTAAATACTAAACAGGGCTAAAATAATGAACTCTCCCCATTACAGGGTCTATAATATTATTTTCATAATTTCCAGGGGTCTAGCTACACTTATCAGAGGTGTTTTACCTAATTTTTATTGAGTCCAGGGGCTAAAACTGATTTTTAAATGAATTTACATGATTTTCTGGAGTTCCAGGTGCTAGATCAGAAGTTTCCGGGGCTAGCTCTTATTTCCAGAGAACCCCAGGGGGTAGCACGTAAGAATTCTAGTCTTTATAATGCGGGGCTGACGTGGACCGTCCGATTTTAAACCAACGGCTGAGATTATAACATCGAACCGGTACGCGGGGTTTTAAAGTCTACCGTGCGATTTAAAATAAACGGCGCACAAGCGGCCACGTCGCTCCGATCGAGCGCGGGCGGCGCTGCCGGCGGCGCACGGCGGCGGGAAGCTGCAATCTCGCCGGAAAGTTTCGGATCCTCGAGAATTCTGCCTAGAACTGTGATCTTATGGCCTAGATCGGTAGAGGGGAGGTCGGGGATCTCACCTCGGGGGTTTTCTCGAGCTCGGGGGTCCTGGAAAGTGATCGGCGGCGAGGTCCGAGGCAAAACCACGGCGAAGCTCGTCGGCGCTGTGTTTACACCGTAAGTCTCCGAATTTTCTGCACCTGCAAAGCTCCCCAGAGGCGGTGGATCAAGACCAGCGAGTTAGATCAGAGTTTCCGAGCTTAGATCGGCCAGAATTCACCGGCGAAGTCTTGGTGCTCACCGGAGTAAAAATCGGCGATCGCGTGGGAAAAACCGATCGGGGCTGGGGTTTTTATAGCCGGGGGAGGGCGGTGGGTCAGTTGTGATCGAGTTTGATTCTTCTGGGACCCGAATTCGGGCTGAGGGACGCGGTATTCCGATCGGTTAAGATCGTGCGCGCGCGGGAGAGTCCGGGGTCGCGGGGTTAGGGATGACAGGTGGGTCCCACCTGTCTGTGAGAGATAGCGCGGGCGCGCGGCTGCGGGTTGGCGCGGGGGAAACTGGGCCGGCTGGCGGGTTTCGTCCCACTGGCCGGTTTTTTCCCGTTTTCTCTTTTTCTTTTTCCATTTCTTTTCTGTTTTGAGTCTAATTTGAATTCCAGTTTGAATTTGAATTTTTGCAAAACATGCAACACGTCCAAAATTTTTTAAATTCCCCTCTGAACATGGTTTAGTGTTTTGAATCAAAATTTTGGGGTGTTACACTGGACCTCTCGACACTCCTCCTAACCCTCCTCTTGAACCTCTTCGTGAACCTCTTCGTCCACCTAAAATTAGAGAAATTAACTTCCACATAATTATATAATGGTAAATATAATAAAATTATAAATAAATTACCTGTTCTTGAGCTTCTTCCATGCATCTTCTGAATGCTTCTCGTCTACTATGATTTGAGACAGTACCGTGAAAAAGGGACTCTTGCTTGAGGAGCCAAAGAGCCCCTTAGCGATATTGTTCAGACCACGTGGCATCCTGTTAGAGAAAACATTGATTAGAAATAAATAAATAATGATACAACAAAAAGTAATACAAATAAAGTATATAATGTTTACATGATTAAAATTCATCGTGATCCAATGTTGTTCCGGTAACATGTCGACCAACTTTCTTCTTTCGTCCCACCTTAACTTTTTTAGTGTGAGGTCTCTTTCTTTTAATCACTACTAGCCCTTCTACATCATTGTCTTCATCATCAGCAACTAATGTATCAAGACCTAAACCATCATCTATATTGAAAGATGGTGGATTATCATCCTCTTGGTAAACTTCATCCTGTTCTTCTTGATAACCAGCGTCACCAGGGGTATATAACCGTTCTCGTGGATTAGCTTTATACACGACCCACCAAGCACTCAATTTTGGACAAGGATACGCTAGGTAGTAAACCAACTCAACTTGATGAGAAGAACATAATTATCACATCCACGAAGTCTATTTTTATATTTTACCTCTACTATACCGAATTCATCCTATCGTGTTCCCCTGTTATTATCAAACCAGTCACAATGGAAGAAAGTAACTCTAAGATCTTTAGAACCACTAAATTTAAACTCCACAATGTTCTGGATAATCCCATAGTAGTTAGTTTCATTTCCTCCCGCATCACATGCTCTAGTTACAACCCCACTATTTCTCGTGGCCGCAAGAGGATGTTTTGCTTCAAATTTAGCCGAACGAAATCGGAACCCATTTACATTGTATCGACCAAATCTTATTGCTGTTATGGTTCCTTGAGAAAGTTGTCGTAGGTCCTCATGAACGTAAGCATCGACCATGCACTACGAATTAAATAAAATATCAGTTATGTTAATCAGATTAACTTGGCAATGATAAATTTAACATGTAATAAGAAAACATTACATGCTTCTAAAACCAATTTTCGTGAGCCCGTAGGAAACCTACGGAAGTAGTTCCATTATTTCCGTGCGCTTTAAAGAACCCACAAAATACCTCGTTTTCGTGAGCCGAATCCCGACATACGAAAGTAGTACGCGTAATATCGTGCGCTGCACTAAAACCCACGACAATAAGTGTGTATAGTTTCTTGTGCCTGCATCCACCCACGAAAACAAGTGATGAATTCCGTGCAACTGCAGTGATCGTGTATATTGTCGTGAGCTACCAGTAAACCCACGAAATTAAAACAACATTTTCATGAGCTAACGTTTAACCCACGAAAATAGGATAATCATTTTCGTGAGCTAGCTTCTAACCCACAAAAATACTTCAGTTTCGTGTGCCTCCTACGTAACCCACGAAAATATGTTCGTATTTTCGTGAGCTATATACTAGCTCACGAAAATATCCTTGTTTTTGTGAGGGCCGACGAAAATGTGTTTGGCACACAAAAATAGTTCAGTTTCCTGTAGTATACTGCTCTACAGGTTTATTTCTGAATTATTTTCGAGGTTTGTTCACACGGTCGGTTTCGCTTCGCTTGCCGATCGTAACTTGTCATCGAGTATACACCGGCGCTGAGTTTACACCGTAAGTCTTCGGGTTTTCTGCACCTGCAAAGTTCCCCGGAGGCGGTGGATCAAAACCAGCGAGTTAGATCAGAGTTTCCGAGCTTAGATCGGCCAGAATTCACCGGCGAAGTCTCGGTGCTCACCGGAGTAAAAATCGGCGATCGCGTGGGAAAAACCGATCGGGGCTGGGGTTTTTATAGCCGGGGGAGGGCGGTGGGTCAGTTGTGATCGAGTTTGATTCTTCTGGGACCCGAATTCGGGCTGAGGGACGCGGTATTCCGATCGGTTAAGATCGTGCGCGCGCGGGAGAGTCCGGGGTCCCACCTGTGTGTGAGAGATAGCGCGGGCGCACGGCTGCGGGCTGGCGTGGGGGAAACTGGGCCGGCTGGCGGGTTTCGGCCCACTGGCCGGTTTTTTCCCATTTTCTCTTTTTCTTTTTCCATTTTTTTTCTGTTTTGAGTCTAATTTGAATTCCAGTTTGAATTTGAATTTTTGCAAAACATGCAACACGTCCAAAAAATTTTAAATTCCCCTCTGAACATGGTTTAGTGTTTTGAATCAAAATTTTGGGGTGTTACAGCTCTACCCCCCTTCAAAGAAATCTCGTCCTCGAGATTGGTGTTTCTAAGAAAACAATTCCGGAAATTGTGCCTTGAGCTCATCTTCCCATTCCGAGGTGGCTTCCTCTTCTGAGTGATGATTCCACTGCACCTTGCACATCCGGATTCTTTTATTTCTAGTGAGGCGTTCCATTGTCTCCAAAATCTTGTATGGTTGCTCGGCATAAGACAAATCTTCAGCTACATCCACTTCATTCATGGGTAACACCTCCTCAGGCGTCCTCAGGCATTTCTTGAGTTGTGACACATGGAATACATCGTGCACGTCCGATAGATGAACCGGTAACTCTAGTTGGTACGCCACTTCGCCTTTTCTGTCCAAAACTTGAAAGGGTCCGATGTATCGAGGTGACAACTTCCCTTTCACCTTGAACCGACGAAGTCCTCTGATAGGGGACACCTTGAGATAAACATAGTCTCCCACGTTGAAAACGAGCTCTCTTCTTCGTACATCAGCATAGCTCTTTTGGCGTGTTTGTGCTATCCTCAAATTGTTGCGAATCTCCCTCACCTTTGCCTCGGCTTCTTGTAGCACTTCTGGACCAAACACTTTACTTTCTCCTGTTTGGTTCCAAAATAGGGGAGTTCTGCACTTCCTTCCATACAAAGCTTCAAACGGTGACATCTTCATACTAGCTTGATAGCTGTTGTTATAGGAAAACTCCGCATACGGTAAGTTCTTGTCCCAACTCCTATTGTTTTTGAGTGCACATGCCCTTAACATATCTTCAAGGATCTGATTGGTTCTCTCCGTCTGCCCGTCAGTTTGGGGATGATAGGCAGAGCTGAAGTTCAGATGGGTTCCCATGGTTTCATGCAACTTCTGCCAAAACCTCGAGGTGAACTGCGTCCCTCGATCCGACACTATCTTCTTTGGCACTCCATGGTAACACACGATCCTTGACATGTACAATTCTGCCAATTTGGATCCGCTGTAGCTTTCTTTCACGGGGATGAAATGAGCTACCTTGGTTAGCCTATCAATAATGACCCATATTGAATCATACCCGGATTGGGTCCTAGGCAATCCCACGACAAAATCCATGCTGATTTCTTCCCATTTCCATTCATACACTTTGAGTGGTTGCAATAATCCCGCTGGTCGTTGATGTTCTGCTTTCACCAACTGACATGTGTCACATAGGGCAACATGTTCCGCGACATCTCGCTTCATGCCATACCACTAATACCTGCTTTTGAGGTCCTGGTACATCTTCGTACTCCCAAGATGAATGGAATAGTTAGAATCGTGAGCCTCCTTCAAAATTAATTCACGGATCTCCTTTACTTCTAGCACACAGATCCTTTTCCCGTGCCACACCGTTCTCTGTTCATCCTCTCTAAAACCAGGAGCTTTATTTTCCTTAATGAGCTGTCTGATCTCTTGTATCTTCTCATCATTCTTTTGGCCCTCGTGTATGTCTCGCTCGAGTGTGGAGTCCACTTCCATGGCGATGGCTTCACCACTATTTACTAGACATAGATTGAGACTTATAACCTCGTCCTTTAATTCTGCAGGCATGTCCTTCAAACTCAACTTATTGACCTGCACTTTCCGACTCAAAGCATCGGCCACGACGTTTGCTTTCTCGGGATGATAGTTGATGCCCATATCAAAGTCATTGATTAGCTCTAACCATCTCCTTTGTCTGAGGTTGAGATCTGGCTGTGTGAATATGTACTTCAAACTCTTATGATCCGTATATATCTCTGTCCTCTTCCCCATCAAATAGTGCCGCCAAATTTTCAACGCGTGTACCACTGCAGCTAGTTCTAGGTCATGTGTAGGATAGTTCTTCTCGTGCTTCCGAAGCTGCCGGGATGCATATGCCACGACATGTCCTTCTTGCATGAGAACACATCCCAACCCATTTCCAGAGGCATCGCAGTACACTGTGAAATTTTTCTGCATATCTGGCATAACCAGCACTGGGGTTGTTGTCAATCTCTTCTTTAGCTCCTGAAAACTTGTATCACACTGTGGCGTCCAGGTGAATGTGATTCCCTTTTCCAACAATTTGGTGAGAGGTCTCGAGATCTTGGAGAATCCCTCAATAAACCGTCGATAGTATCCAGCCAATCCCAAAAAGCTTCGAACTTCCCCGACATTTTCAGGGGTCTTCCACTATGGATATCCTCCATTTTGGCGGGATCTACGGAGATTCCTCCCTCCGAGATTATATGTCCTAAAAAGGGAACTCTCTTCAGCCAAAACTCACACTTGCTCAACTTGGCATATAGTTGGTGTTCTCTCAGCCTCTGTAACACCAACCTTAGATGTTTCTCATGTTCTTCTTCATCTTTGGAGAAGACGAGAATATCATCTATGAAAACCACCACAAATTTGTCCAGATATTCCATGAATACCTTGTTCATGAGGTACATGAAATATGCCGGGGCATTAGTTAGCCCGAAAGGCATGACAGTGTATTCATACAGTCCGTACCGAGATACGAAAGCTGTCTTGGGAATATCAGATTGCCTTATCTTGAGTTGGTGGTATCCCGACCTGAGATCAATTTTCGAGAACACACAAGCTCCCCTCAACTGATCAAACAAGTCTTCAATGCGGGGTAATGGGTACTTGTTCTTTATGGTTAACTCATTCAGGGCACTGTAATCCACGCATAACCTTTGGGTTCCGTCTTTCTTGGGCACAAATATCACCGGAGCTCCCCATGGTGAGGAACTAGGGCGAATATACCCCTTCTCCGTCAATTCTCTCAAATGGTCCTTGAGCTCTTCTAGCTGCTTGGAGTCCATTCGATATGGTCTCTTGTATATCGGGGCTGTTCCCGGTACTAGCTCAATCGCGAATTCCACATCACGGTCGGGAGGCATACCTGGCAACTCCTCCGGAAAAACATCTGGATATTCCCTGATAGTCCTGATTTCCTCAACTTTCACCTCCACTTGATTTAATTTGATGTCCCTCCTAGGCTCGTGTATTGTTATGAACTTTACTCTGGTGCCACTGGGGTGAGTTAATTCCACCGTTCTGGTCGAACAATGGATGATTCCTTTATGTTTGGTCAACCAATCCATACCCAAAATAATATCTATCCCTTGTGAATCTATCACTATGAGGTTAGCCGTAAATACTACCCCATTAATGTCTAGGTTCACTTTGGGACACACTTGTCTTGTCCTTATTTCTCCACCTGGAGAGTTTACCGCTAGCATATGGTTCATTTGTGTGGTTGCTAGGTCATGTTTCTTAACAAACCCTTAGCAATGAACGAGTGGGTAGCACCAGAATCAAACAGCAGAGTTGCAAGGTGTAAATTGGCAGGAAACTTACCAACTACCACGTCGGGTGCCTCTTGTGCTTCCTCCATAGTGACGTGGTTCACCCGTCCTCTCATTACATTCTGCTGCTGTGGCTGCGTGGGCTTCTTCTTTGGACACTTATGGGCGTAGTGCCCCACTTCTCCACAGCTGAAACATTGCACCCCAATCTTAGATGCCTGGCCCTTGTTGTCTTGGGGTTGGTTTGGGGGTCCTTGCACTGCTGGTCGAGGTGGATATGCTGGGCGAGGCTGCTGTACAAACTGACGTTGCGGTTGTGCTGGTGCTGCGGGAGGCCTGTAGTTTGGGTTGTACCCTCTTGGTGCTGAATAGGGTACCGCAGCATGGCTCGTCTGCCCCGTAGGTTGCTGCATCATACGTGGGCGGGTGTTGCTCCCTGAGGCTTGATGTGACCACCCAGCCTTCCTCTTATTCTCATTTTCCAGGGCCTTTAGCTTCCTTTCCACCACAAATGCTCTGTCCACCATCTTTTGAAAGCTTTCATACTCATTTGAGGACATTGCACACTGCATTTCTGCGGTAAGCCCTTCCACGAAACAATGTTGTTTCTCCTCATCGGTCTCTATGTCTCGTGGAGCATAACGGGATAGTTGAGTAAATTTAGTGAGGTATTCTCTCACCGTCATGTTTCCCTGCTGCAGTCCCAAAAACCCCTTCCTCTTGTTTTTGAGTTCACCTCTTGGGATGTAATGGTTGCGGAAGCTACGCTTGAACTCTTCCCAAGTGATGTTCTCAGGGTCATGATGGGCAGCCACGTAGGCGGTCCACCAATCAGCAGCAGGTCCATGCAATTGATGAGAGGCAAACAGCACCCTCTCATACCCTTGGCATTGTATTATCCTCATCTTACTTTCAATGGTCTTCAGCCAATCATCTGCCTCGAGAGGTTCAGCAGCACTTGCAAACTTTGGAGGTTGAGTTCCTAGAAACTCACTCAACCTTGGTTGGCGTGGTGCAGCTTGTGTAGGTGGAACTTGATGCAAGTCGGCCACCACTTGAGTCAAGTTCTGGATGAGCTGATTTTGATTCTCCAGCATTTGGTGGAGAGGATCAACTTCTTCACGGCGACCACCCCGGTCCTGGCCTCCAGAAAGATGAGGGTTGCATGCCTCATCATTGTTGTTGGCGGGGTTGGCAGCACGTCCTTTTCCTCTTCCGGCCATCTGGCAGAATCAACAAAGGTTAATTTGATACCATTTAGTATCATCTTACTACTTTCATTTGTTGGTACTTTGAGGTGTTGAGGCTTTGTTAAAATTTTACGAGGGTTTATATCTCACACCAAATAAATGCACTATTATTTCCTGTGGGTTTACACACCAAAGCAAAACAATTCGAAGACGAGGCTGTGAACAATTGCTCATGGCTTCCACAACTCACGTCACACACCAAGCATTATCACACCATTAACTACGTAACGACTCGACTACTCGACCTCTCGCTAGCTAAGGGAAAGACTCTACACTACTCGTTCTCTTGAGCTGGCTCCTCGGGATCTTCCTCCTCATTTCGGCTACCTTCTGACTCTGCTTTGGGTGGGGAGGCTGCTGGTGGAGAAGTGCGACGACGCCTGATTGCTCGGCGATCCGGGGAGTCAGGAGTCCATGTATCATTCACGGTGACACACAGTTCATTCCCATCTCCTCTTTCTCTCGCCTTTAAGCAAGCTCGCAGCAACGCCTCCGTTTCCTTCAGGGTGTCTCGGACATCCTGAAGCTCTTGTTGACACTCCTGCAGTCGAGTGCTGAGCATAGCAGCATCCTCCAAACACAAGTCCATGTGCTCATGGGAAGTCCCTTGCTGCACCGGTGGGTACTTGTACTCCGTGGTACCACTCTCACGTTGGAGGACATACATGTACTCAGTTTTGTCCAAGTGGCGACGATAGATGTGACTCTGGCAGGTGATGGCCTCCCAGGTGACATCTTTCTCCGCGTCAACTTGTGTTGCTCGACAAGCTGGAGAGTGGTGAATCTTAAGCAGCTGATTCTCGTGTATAATCCTCATCTCCGAACTCCATTCTTCCCTCTTCTCACGGATGGTCCTGGTGGAGTTATAGTGGATGATTAGCTTGCCCGTATTGCCTGCGGCTTCGAGCATACGTCGAAGACGGCGCAACAAGTCTCCTACTGCCAATCCGTAGGAAAGGTACGTCACTGGACGACTCTCCTCTCTTTCGGCAAGGGCAACTACGGGAACTCTCCCTCCTGTGGACTTGCGGGCGGTGCGAATCATGCGAACCATCTAAAACAAAAAGAATTTAAATTTAGGTTAGATAAACTTTTTAAACAAAAAATCCCATTTTGAATGAAAATTTGGGGTAAGATGAAGAAAATGACTCCTTAAATAACACTCTTCAACCCACACCTTGGAAAATAGTTTTTATGAAAATAGGGCCCTTAAATACGTCCATTTCTACCTAGGTCCACGTTCCTACGGGCAACCTTGGCTCTGATACCACCTCTGTCACACTCGGTTTTTCCGAAGAACAACCAAGTGAATATCACATGTATGCCAGGATCATTTTCTCATACATGTGATGACAAATAGTGAAGCATCATTTATTACAAGCCAGGTGTCGAATATAAGTAAGTCTTACATAGTAAATGTCTCGATAGACAATAATAAGTTCATCACAAGTAAATAAACTAGCAGCGGAATATTATTCTTTAGGGCTCCATCACAGGCGTTGCCCGGGGGTCTTCATGAACCTAAAATCCTTCATCGGGTCCAAAATCTTGGTCGTTATACACCACCTCATTATCTTGACCTGAGCAGCAATATAAACCAACAAATATGCAAGGTTGAGTACCAATGGTACTCAGCAAGTGTGGGAAAATTATATCATGCATGGCTAGAACAAGTAGAGGTTGAACTCATGGTTTAAGCACTACGCAATTAATACCTATCACCTTAGCTTATTAAGCACCTACATTACTACACAAGTGAAATGGTCCAAATCCCCCATCCCATCATCATAATCCAGTAACCATAACATCATTTCCAATGTTAAGCTCCCCGCTTAACTTCCAAAACCATCAATCCTCTAATCATGAATAAGTCCAGGCCGCTCTTAACCGTGAGCACGGCTGTCAAGACAGTTTTGACTCTGCAGAGTTTGTACCACTGTACCCACATGTAGTGATTTCATCCCCCGTTGCCGGGTGGACTAAAAGAACCTCCATTATGCCAGTGGCTACGAACCACATTCACACTTCCCAGGTGTGTAGCCAGGAGATCACTACAAAGCCTTTACAAAGGGATTCCCGACGAGCGTGGGCCCACTGAGGTTTCACCCCTAACAGCATACAAGAGGCTCCAACCCCGCTGCAGTGGCCCCCTCTTGAGCCTTGCGGTTCATATGGTAGTCCAGCTGACACCCACTTCCCGCACCATCCAACACACCCATACTACGCCGGGGATACACCTAATTAATTGGCCAAGCTGCCCCATCTCAGCATGTGGTTGGCACTGTAAAGCCGGGTTACATGCTCCATGAACCGGTCCTTAGGATCCAGGCAAGTACTAAACACAAACCCAAGTCTCGTGCACCCAGCACACAACCAAAACATCCAACTTGCCTTGATCCCTACCTCTACATAACTCACAATAGCTCATTCAAGAGTATGGTAAAATAAACTGATGATCTCATATCCCAAATATCCCATTCTAAGCATGGCTAAGCATATTCATGTAAATAAATGACATGACCAAAATAAATCCCAACCCAAGCTACAAGGAAACAAGGTAATGCGATTCTAGGGAAACTTCCTAGCATGGGTTTCATATTTAACTTGACAATG
The DNA here is from genome assembly GCA_030760725.1 of Neostapfia colusana. Classification (NCBI taxonomy): domain Eukaryota; kingdom Viridiplantae; phylum Streptophyta; class Magnoliopsida; order Poales; family Poaceae; genus Neostapfia; species Neostapfia colusana. The sequence continues at coordinate 6,894,931 of JASWHV010000003.1, forward strand.
CAAATAATTCTATCTACACATCCTAGCATAGGATCAAAGTGGTCAAGGACACTTGCCTCCTTCTTGCTGCTCTTGAAATGGGTAGTCCTGATCTTGGAAAGGGATAACTTGCTCTTAAACAGGTTCTACTTCATACCATCACACATAGGAAAAGAAAAACAACAATCATAAGACATAGTTCACACTTCTTACTTCATACAAACCACACATTCACATTTATAAAAGTTCTTTACCATTATATGTGTTGTGGTTACTTTATGTGTGTTGAGTTGTGGCTTGCATGCACTTTTAACCATGTGTATATGATTCCTACTTTTATGTCCACATTTATACTTACATACTATTTATATGGGTTTCCAATAAATTTCTTATATTCAACTACTACACCTTTTCACTACCAAGTGTGTATGAAAAGTATTTTTCTTCCCCATATGTGCCTTCATAATTTCTACCAACGCTAAACTGAACTCTTTGGATTTTAAAAACTCCATTTATCATTTACTAGTTGCTATATTTTCAGATTTATATTCCTATGCATAATTGTGTATTTTATCACGAAATTAGTAATACACATCATCTAAACAGTTTAGGTTCTGGTCCTAAATAATTTAATAACATATTTTGACCTTGGCTTCTGATGTATACTATTTCATAATTATTTTCCCTATTTTTCTATAGCTATTCTTTACTTAAAAATGTGTCCCTATACTATTAAATATGAATAATAAATGAAACAGATTCATTTCAGCCCAAAATATAGTTTTATCTCACTCCAAAGTTTTCTAAGTACTGAGAAAGTTTTTAATTAATTTTGACAATTATGTTTGTCCCACTTTTTTAAATTTTTAAACACTAGTTACATATTCAATTTCCTAAATTAAATACTAAACAGGGCTAAAATAATGAACTCTCCCCATTACAGGGTCTATAATATTATTTTCATAATTTCCAGGGGTCTAGCTACACTTATCAGAGGTGTTTTACCTAATTTTTATTGAGTCGAGGGGCTAAAACTGTTTTTTAAATGAATTTACATGATTTTCTGGAGTTCCAGGGGCTAGATCAGAAGTTTCCGGGGCTAGCTCTTATTTCCAGAGAACCCCAGGGGGTAGCACGTAAGAATTCTAGTCTTTATAATGCGGGGCTGACGTGGACGGTCCGATTTTAAACCAACGGCTGAGATTATAACATCGAACCGGTACGCGGGGTTTTAAAGTCTACCGTGCGATTTAAAATAAACGGCGCACAAGCGGCCACGTCGCTCCGATCGAGCGCGGGCGGCGCTGCCGGCGGCGCACGGCGGCGGGAAGCTGCGATCTCGCCGGAAAGTTTCGGATCCACGAGAATTCTGCCTAGAACTGTGATCTTATGACCTAGATCGGTAGAGGGGAGGTCGGGGATCTCACCTCGGGGGTTTTCTCGAGCTCGGGGGTCCTGGAAAGTGATCGGCGGCGAGGTCCGAGGCAAAACCACGGCGAAGCTCGTCGGCGCTGTGTTTACACCGTAAGTCTCCGAATTTTCTGCACCTGATAAGCTCCCCGGAGGCGGTGGATCAAGACCAGCGAGTTAGATCAGAGTTTCCGAGCTTAGATCGGCCAGAATTCACCGGCGAAGTCTCGGTGCTCACCGGAGTAAAAATCGGCGATCGCGTGGGAAAAACCGATTGGGGCTGGGGTTTTTATAGCCGGGGGAGGGCGGTGGGTCAGTTGTGATCGAGTTTGATTCTTCTGGGACCCGAATTCGGGCTGAGGGACGCGGTATTCCGATCGGTTAAGATCGTGCGCGCGCGGGAGAGTCCGGGGTTAGGGATGACAGGTGGGTCCCACCTGTCTGTGAGAGATAGCGCGGGCGCGCGGCTGCGGGTTGGCGCGGGGGAAACTGGGCCGGCTGGCGGGTTTCGGCCCACTGGCCGGTTTTTTCCCGTTTTCTCTTTTTCTTTTTCCATTTCTTTTCTGTTTTGAGTCTAATTTGAATTCCAGTTTGAATTTGAATTTTTGCAAAACATGCAACACGTCCAAAAAATTTTAAATTCCCCTCTGAACATGGTTTAGTGTTTTGAATCAAAATTTTGGGGTGTTACACTGGACCTCTTCCTGGACCTCTCGACACTCCTCCTAACCCTCCTCTTGAACCTCTTCGTGAACCTCTTCGTCCACCTAAAATTAGAGAAATTAACTTCCACATAATTATATAATGGTAAATATAATAAAATTATAAATAAATTACCTGTTCTTGAGCTTCTTCCATGCATCTTCTGAATGCTTCTCGTCTACTATGATTTGAGACAGTACCGTGAAAAAGGGACTCTTGCTTGAGGAGCCAAAGAGCCCCTTAGCGATATTGTTCAGACCACGTGGCATCCTGTTAGAGAAAACATTGATTAGATATAAATAAATAATGATACAACAAAAAGTAATACAAATAAAGTATATAATGTTTACATGATTAAAATTCATCGTGATCCAATGTTGTTTCGGTAACATGTCGACCAACTTTCTTCTTTCGTCCCACCTTAACTTTTTTAGTGTGAGGTCTCTTTCTTTTAATCACTACTAGCCCTTCTACATCATTGTCTTCATCATCAGCAACTAATGTATCAAGACCTAAACCATCATCTATATTGAAAGATGGTAGATTATCATCCTCTTGGTAAACTTCATCCTGTTCTTCTTGATAACCAGCGTCACCAGGGGTATATAACCGTTCTCGTGGATTAACTTTATACACGACCCACCAAGCACTCAATTTTGGACAAGGATACGCTAGGTAGTAAACCAACTCAACTTGATGAGAAGAACATAATTATCACATCCACGAAGTCTATTTTTATGTTTTACCTCTACTATACCGAATTCATCCTATCGTGTTCCCCTGTTATTATCAAACCAGTCACAATGGAAGAAAGTAACTCTAAGATCTTTAGAACCACTAAATTTAAACTCCACAATGTTCTGGATAATCCCATAGTAGTTAGTTTCATTTCCTCCCGCATCACATGCTCTAGTTACAACCCCACTATTTCTCGTGGCCGCAAGAGGATGTTTTGCTTCAAATTTAGCCGAACGAAATCGGAACCCATTTACATTGTATCGACCAAATCTTATTGCTGTTATGGTTCCTTGAGAAAGTTGTCGTAGGTCCTCATGAACGTAAGCATCGACCATGCACTACGAATTAAATAAAATATCAGTTATGTTAATCAGATTAACTTGGCAATGATAAATTTAACATGTAATAAGAAAACATTACATGCTTCTAAAACCAATTTTCGTGAGCCCGGAGGAGACCTACGGAAGTAGTTCCATTATTTCCGTGCGCTTTAAAGAACCCACAAAATACCTCGTTTTCGTGAGCCGAATCCCGACATACGAAAGTAGTACGCGTAATATCGTGCGCTGCACTAAAACCCACGACAATAAGTGTGTATAGTTTCTTGTGCCTGCATCCACCCACGAAAACAAGTGATGAATTCCGTGCAACTGCAGTGATCGTGTATATTGTCGTGAGCTACCAGTAAACCCACGAAATTAAAACAACATTTTCATGAGCTAACGTTTAACCCACGAAAATAGGATAATCATTTTCGTGAGCTAGCTTCTAACCCACAAAAATACTTCAGTTTCGTGTGCCTCCTACGTAACCCACGAAAATATGTTCGTATTTTCGTGAGCTATATAATAGCTCACGAAAATATCCTTGTTTTTGTGAGGGCCGACGAAAATGTGTTTGGCACACAAAAATAGTTCAGTTTCCTGTAGTATACTGCTCTACAGGTTTATTTCTGAATTATTTTCGAGGTTTGTTCACACGGCCGGTTTCGCTTCGCTTGCCGATCGTAACTTGTCATCGAGTATTCGGGGTAACCGTGTTGTATCATCCTTGACGAAAAAGGCCTATATCCTTTTTATGGCACACAGCAGCACATCTCACAGAGAAATAAAACAAGGTGGCTAATCGCCACGTCGTAAACACAAGAAAGGATTGCAACAAGGCACCAGCAAGTGAGGCACCAACCATTCATCGACCTATCTATCACCTCAAGATTTTCCTATGTAAAGCCCAAAGAAAAAGGGGTCCCGTTCCATCACCCACCCAGCAACAGTCCAGCTTAATTCAGCAGCATCTCCAGGAAGAGCACTTGCAGTTTTTGCAATGGGAATCTCGGGCATCCACGGGAAAGAAAGAGGCTATGATCTCACGGACTTGTATATAGCTATGCATCCGTATGGGGGGTGTGCAGCCTCTTCTAGTGTCTGAAAGGGCAAAGGTCCCTCTGGTCACGGAAAAAAGCAGAAGTGGACACTGAAAGTTGCACGGCAAGCCAAGGATGATTATGTCAAACGGCCAGTGTGAGGATGCTCTGCTCACTCAGGTCACACCTCCCACTGCTGGGACCTGTCTGTCTCTATGGGCAGTATCCTTTTAGGATCGTGCCCGTCCTTCATATCTTTCTTGGTGCTTGCTTACATTTACTTCTTCTCTCTTTTTTTACAACTCAGTTCATCAAATCTGACTGCAGTGAGAACCGAACAACCCTTCGACTCTATTGACCTGTCTGGTGAGGAGTTAGACTAGACCAGCGCAAGTTCTCTCATACACCCTGTAAAAGCGACAAATTTTTTTGAACCGTTGTCTGAATCTATCATCTACTGTACTCCCGATACAGTGAATAACCCTCGATCCATCGAATTACTACCGAAAAATTGGAACCCCGATGTAACTAAATCCGGGGTTCTCTGCATGCTGCAAGCGGCATAGGATGTTGGTGCTAGCCACAGTACACATCTTTTCTGGACGAGGAGATGTAGGAGTGCCGTCAGAATACGGGTCACATACGGTGTACAGGTGTGCACAACCATGTTGAAAAGGAACTTTTTTGCGGCAGGTGTGGCCGATTCAGACCCATGTCAGATTGAAATGGACCTCCCCAAAATATTAAGGATCAGGCCAGCAGGGACAGCTAAACTGATCGATGATGGAGCCCTATGATTATATAATCTGCATAGGGTGAGGTCCAACCTTCCTGCAGCTAGTACTGTATCTTATTAGTAGCACGCGATGGAGCACACCAACTCAATAATGCTCGCCTTTTAGTGCAATCTATCATGTGTCACTGAACAGCACCATACAAGCTAGCTAGGAGCACGGCGCCTGCAGGAGTAACCCCTTTGTCTAACGACTCGTAGCGAGGCATTTCCGTCTAGAGAACCACCCCTCCTCCACTAGACACGTGTACATGCATGGAGGTAAATCCCAAAGCACCGAGTCCCGTCAAATCTTTTCAGGTGTTCTAAAAGAACCAGAAATTCTTGCGAAGAAAGTGTTATCGCATCACAGAGACGGATGGTGGAGACCGTTGGAGACCGCTCGTCGTTGTTGTGCTCTAATCATAGGTCTTAATCTTAATAAATTAAGGGGCCACCTAATTTTTAATCCGCTAAAAACAGGAGGTAGTTTTACTCAACGTTCATAACCCTTATATTTAGATCCAATAGCTACAATTTATAACTTTATCAAAAACTTTTTTCTACATACAATACATAATCTTATACAAACAGGAAAACAACTAACAACAAACACGTAAATTTTAAAATAGATAGAACGACTTGTACAGAGAACACCAAGTTTCACCCGATTTAAAAATAATATTCCTAACGAATACGGCACCACGACTCGCTGCGAGTCCACCATGCATCCAACGAAAAGTTAGGTTTTTCAGGGCACACACGCAACCCCCGGCTTCAATACCTTTTCCCCGGTTACGTCATGGTGGATATAGCAGGCATCATGGGCACTGTTGGTGTGGAGCACCGATTCTTCCCATTCTTCTTCGGCTCCAACTAACCCTCTCGTTTATATATTCCGGCCTCTCCCCTTGATATAGCTCATCTAAAAACAAATGGGTACGAGAAATAGGAAGGGGTTCAGCTCGATTGCGATTACAAAATCTTTCATTTGATCACTAGTTGGCTCTATTCAAACCAATAATTACATAGACCATTTGAGATTTTTCATAGAATTGTGTGTGTATATATATGATAAGTTGCTTACAAGAATAACTAGTTTAACGTCATCACTCCTAATCCCTTCCTAAAGTAAGACACTACCCTCTCCTTCCCTCCTACCCCATTTGATCTTCTCTCTCTTCCCCACGCGTCCTCCCCCTCCCTCCTCTCTCCTACCGTCGTTAACTCTCCGTTACACCGCCGGCCTCACGCCATCCGTCAACTTCCGCCACAAAAGCACGCATCCCAGCTCCCCGCCATGTCCAACGCCGGCGATCCGGCTGGCGCCGCGGTGGCAGCTGCGGCCGCGGCCGCCTCGTCCGGGCGCGCGCCGAGGCTCCCGCGGTGGACGAGGCAGGAAATACTGGTGCTCATCGAGGGCAAGCGCGTGGTGGAGGGCCGGGGTGGGCGCGGCTGGAGGGGGCGCGTGGCGGCGGCCGCGGCCGCTGCGGCGGCAGGCGGAGCGGGGGAGGCGGCGGCGCTGGAGCCCAAGTGGGCGGCGGTCGCGGAGTACTGCCGGCGGCACGGCGTGGAGCGGGGCGCTGTGCAGTGCCGCAAACGGTGGAGCAACCTCGCCGGCGACTACAAGAAGATCAAGGAGTGGGAGCGGACCGCGCGGGATCCCTTGTACTGGGCCATGCGCAACGACGCGCGTCGGGAGAGGCGCCTCCCCGGATTCTTCGACCGCGAGGTGTACGACATACTCGAGGGCCGGGGCCGGGCAATCCCCGGCGGCAGGTCCGGCGGGAATGCCACGGAGGAGGAGGAGGAGATGTTGCCCGTGGAGGAGAAGGAGGCCGGGCCCGCGGAGTCCGTCTTTGACAGAGGTCGCCCGGCCACAGAGGAGGCACCAACTGTGGCGGCCCCGCCGCCGCCACCTCCGCCTCCGGTGATCGCCTTGCCCATATCCGGTTAGCTGTTCGTTGACTTGTACTAATGTTATTTACGCGCGTGCTTGAATCGCGTGCTTTTCGTTGATAAAGTTGAGTTCTTCTCCGTTCACAGCCTCCCGCTGATTGTTGTGCTTGGCGCTTTGGATGGATTCGAGTTTTTGATTTTTTTATTGCAGAAATTTGGAATTTTTAATTGCGAATTCGTTTGGCCGTTTTTTGTTGGAGGTAAAAGGCGCGAGGGTTTTGGTTACTGGCCATGCTGAAATCAATTTATCTACTAGTGTGTATATATATATATATATGGCCAACAAAGGGAGCCTCCACGTTTGCTCTAAACCTTAAAAATTCTCAGTTTAATCGCAGAAAAAATAAAAAAACACCCACTACCGCCATTATGAAAACAAGCCAAAAATACCATATATATGTTCTTAAATTTACCCACCAAGTCTATTATAAAATAAACTAAATTATCTAAATACGTTTGTAAATTATCCACCCTGATATTATAAGAATATTAGATTAAAATATCCCATCATATATCTTAAATTACTCATCACTGCCATTAAAAGATAATCCAAATTACCTAAATATTTGCAAATTATTTGTCACTACCAAACACAATCAACCAAAAAAATGTGATAAAGAAAAATAAAAATGGTACTACAAAATAAATTGAACCATCTAAATATAATATATTTTATATATAATTAGATTATTTATGATACAATCATATTTCATTCATTAATTCTAGCTGCACATATGTGAGGACCATCCAACTAGTTGATGTTTATTACTGCTAATTTGTAAAAGCATGGCTTCTTTTCAATTAGATGCTCTTGATTGGACATATTATTTGGTATATTAATTTGAGATGTATCAGTGTGCTCTTTGTGTTGGTGTTGCACCATTTTTTAGTTGTTTTGCACTTTCCCCTCATAATTTGGGGTAGTATTTTAACACTTGCTCTGCTTCTGATGCTTACAGTCTGATAGCCATTTTGGTGTGGTTGAGTTGAAATTTGAGATTGGAGTTTGAGCAGCTTTCTTGGTTTTTTAATTCTGATGGTGCTCGTGTGTTGTACTTGTTTGCCATATTGTTGATTTCATTGGTAGGTCCGTTGATTTAGCTTTGTTTCTTGTGGTTTCTTGCAGAGAAGCCTGAGGCATCAAGGCAACAACAGAGCGGTGAACAAGGTAATTGGAATTTCTATTTTGTTGATGTCCTCCAGTCCATCTCTCCCCACATTCAATGCAATTTCGGATTTATTAGAATCACTTTTGAGACTTTTACTGTTCCGTTCGATTCATCAGCCAGTGTGAGCATATCACGAATACCTAGGGTTAGAGTAGTGCTGGATATTGTCGTTAAGCAATTATCATTACAGCGTCCGGCAGCTGCAATGGGCCAATGGTGCATACTTTTCACTATTAAAAATCATTTTGCACTTGCAATCATGAATATACCTGCAAGGCTGCAGTAAATGTCAGATGCTAATATGATCGTGGAATGTTCTTGGTTAACCATCTAGTTCCATCACTCAAGACAAGAGAACGGTATCATTGCACAGCCATTGTTACAGTATTCATGAAAGTTTGCTACAATGGCTGATCTAGTGCTAGAGTGGCAGCTTATATGAAAGTGCAACCAACCACAAAGGAAGGGTTTTGCTAGTTACCGGTCCATCAAACTTTGCTAGTTTGCTGCACTGGAAGTTTAGGATCAAACAAGGTTATCAGTTCCTTTCTAATGTCTACCTTTCCCAGTTTGAGATGTTAAAATAAATGATCAGTTTTGCAATACTAAACTAATACTCATAATGAAAGTGTACCCAGTGAGCATATTAGTTACCAAATTGCATATTTATATGACACTGGCTTGAAACTTTATCTAGACGACTGTTGTGTGGTCTACAGCCTACTGGTGGTTTATTTCTGATCAAGATGTTTTCATTAAGCAGTACTAGCTCTAATGTTTTACTGTTGTCATGGCGACACTTTAATGTTCATCTTGATGTGGTATTTACTTCAACATTTCAGCTAGATTCTTTTCATTTGAGCGCACCTGGAGTAAGTCTGCTGTTAGTGGCAACCTACTGACATATAACCTCTCTAGCATTGCATGAAAAGGGGTAAAGGGAGTTTCCACGATCAGAGGCATAAATTGGAAAGAAATGATAAGTCATCGGTATACACATTTGTACATGTTGAAAATTTTCCAAAATGGTTAAAAATGTATAATGTTAAAATATGTACAACTAAAAAAGGTATTTTGGCATGTGTACTATTGGAAAAGAAAAATTAAGGCTCACCCCTTTGTTTTTCAAATAATACACATATGAACATACTTTTACTCAAAATGTTTGCAGGTATGCATACATTAACATAATATACATCTGTGAGACCTTAAGTATGGTAGTGCACGAATCAGAAATGGATTTGACTAAATGTTTGTGTAGGTTAGCTTTTTGGCTCTTCTTCCTTTTTGACAAGCTGAGCTGACAGATGATTCCTAGGTCTCTTATAGCATTTGCTAGCTAGCGATAAATTATGAAATAGCTTGACCCTATTAACAACTGAATTGTGACTATTATGTGGAATTGTACAATGTTCAGTGTATTTGTTACATGTAAGAATGGGTTGGAAATGCTAAAGTACACCAAGAGAGAATGGCTTCTTTGAAGCAGGCACATCGAAGGACACGCAGCCAGAGCAAAGCATGGACAAGGGCGCACCGGCTCAGCAGGGCGGGCAGAAGAGGCCACGAACAGACGAAGACACCGGAGAAGGCGCGACAGGCCTGCAGAGCAAGCTGATCGAGATCCTAGACCGGAACAGCCGGATGGTGGCAGCGCAGCTGGAGGCACAGAACTTGAACTGCCAGATGGACAGGGAGCAGAGAAAAGACCAAGCTAACAGCCTACTTCTCGTGCTCGGCAGGGTTGCAGACGCTCTTGGCAGGATCGCGGACAAGCTATAGCCAATCGTCCAGGTATATAAGTTTGGACAGGAATAATTACATGAACAGGAAAAAAAAGAGATGACATTTGTAAGTGAATGTACAGATTGGTATAGGGTTATTGGCATTCGATTCTTTTCTGGCCGGTTCTGAAAAATTCTGTCAGAAACCTGTATTGGGGTTTGTGGTAGAGCAAATACCTTATTTGTCCCCGTTTTTGGAAGTTATCCCTTATTTATCTCTATCGAAGCTAGCTTCCTGTGTATGTCTGAATTCTGAAACGCGTAATATAGCAAAAGAAAGAAAGTAAATACTGCTATGTCTTTGCCTAAACTAACACACGAAGATTAGACTATACCTCTGCTTCTTTGGTTCATCATACGCATCAGCTTGGCCCCTTTGACACGTCCTCCATTGATGTTCTGTACCTTGACGTAGCAGCCCTTTTGCTGCCCCCTTAGATCTTTATGTTTTTGGCCTCCCTGCAGTTCTCTTAAGTACGGGCGGATTCTGTTTCTGCAGCAGTGTGGCATAGTAAACAGCCGCAAACAGAGCCTTGGAGTGGACTAATTTGAACGACGTCGTTTCAAAAATGCTTTTGAAAAGTGAATACGGGGCTCTTGATCTGCCCATCCAACCACATGGGCATGGGCCGTGCGTTATGTGCTCAACGTCGCGCTCGTTAGGAAAAACAGGCCCAGTTAACTTATTGAGGCCGGGGCCTCCGCTAACTAGGCCTCTCAATAAGTTAGAGACGTCATTATCACGTGCAATCGCGCGATCGTGGGCTTAGCAATTCCAACTCCAGTAAAATTTCCGACCGGATTTCACCTCAACCCCCAACTCAGCCGCGTATCCCGCAGCTCCTGCCTCCCAGCGTTCCTCTGCTTCATGGACCCAGTCCACAATGTCTTCTTACACCTAAGACACTTACATGTAGGACCTGGGCGCTCGCTGCACTCTCCTTTCATCGTCCACGTGTCCGTTGCACGTGGGCACCGTCTCTGCCGCCGACCCCCCGGTGAGCTCACCCCCCGTCGGTCCGTATAAGTCCCCTTGCCCCCCGTGTCCCCGTCCCCGCGCCACCGCTGCCCCGCCGCCGCCGACCGCCGCCCGAGCCACCGCTCACCCGCCCCACGAGCTCCCGCGCAGGTTCATGTCCATCTCCCCACGCGAACGCACCGGAGGATACCGTTACCCGCGCCCGCCCAACCCTAGCCCTAGCCTTCAGCATGGCAGCGACCGGCGCCGCTCCCCTCCGGCACCCGTCTCGCCGCCCGCCGCCGGCGCGAGCTCCGGTGAGTACTCTCTGCTCCGATATAGCTCTCCTGGCTCGCTCGCTCCCTCCGACGATTTGATTGATCGAACGCAGATAGCCCAGGTGAGTTTGGATCTAGGTTTGACTGCTTAGTTTGGTGGCGACCGGCTACTTGGCGATTTGTTTGATTATGTGCGGCTGTGTGGTTGGTGTTGCTTGTGAGTTGGCCGAGCTGAAGCTCGAAGGGGATCTTTTTTGCCCTTATCAAGCGTACAACGTTCTCATTACAGATTAGCCTGTCAGTGGCCGGACTCATTACAGATTAGGTTGTGCTCTGAGCTGAGCATTTATTTCGATAAGCTAATTCTTGTGTGGTTCAATGTTCTTGAGCTCTGCGATAGTCAAATGACGGTTACCTGTAGTATATGAAAGTTATTGTTCCCTTTTCCATGACAGAAATCTGATTGAGGTTCCCACTTCCCTGTTTAAGTCCACAAGTACGATAGGTTATATTGTATCTGGATTAGTGATCCAAATGGAATTCTGAGGCGCCCGCCTAGGCGTGCCTCAGCGCTCCGCGCGGGCAGGCCGCCTCGCCTAGGGGGATAGGCGGCCGAAAGGCGGGGGGTGGGGGGTTCGCCGCTGGCTGTCGGAAGAAGGCGGGGCGGGGGAGGCCGCCGCCGATCCGCGCCTGAGTGGGGGAGATCTGCCGGTGGAGGAGAAAGAAATCGGGGAGGGGGGGGGTCGCCGCTGGCTGTCGGAGGAAGGCGGGGCGGGGGAGAGCGCCGCTGATCCGCGCCTGAGTGGGGGAGATCCGCCCGTGGAGGAGAAATAAATCGGGGAGGGGGGGGGGGTGCCGCTGGCCGGCAGAGGAAGGCAGCGCAGCGGGCGGCGAGCAGAGGAAAGGGGCGGGGCGAGGCCGTTCCGAGCAGGGCCGCCCATCCGCGCCTGAGTGGGGGATCCGCCCGTGGAGAAAGGAATCGGGGCCAGGGGGTCCGCGCCGGGGGAGAGGCCCCCTCGGTCCGCCCGTGGGGGGGCATAGGGAAGGGGAGGGGGGGACTGGGTTGGTAGTGTGTGTGTGGCAGGCCCTCGAAGTGTGCTGGGGCAGAAAACAGAGGTGGGCCTGGGAACACCAGCCCAGTACAACAAACATGCACTAATTTTCAAAATTTTAGGATTTATTATTGCTATAGTGTCTAACGCCTAGGCGCCGCCTTTAAACGCCTAGGCTCTAGGCGGAGGGTCACCGCCCGCCTAGCGCCTTTTGGAACATTGATCTGGATGATAACACTTCTTTTTGGATTTTGGTTTTGTATTTTTATCTGTCTGAAAATGTACAAGCATATATATATTTTTAGATTTTTAGACATGAATAGGGTTTCCTGAAAATAACTCTGTAAATAGGCACCGTTTTTAATTTAGCTTATGGTCACATTGCTTGAACCTAAGTCAACCCACGACAACGATTCAATACAATATACTAGAAGAAAAGGTCATGTAGTCCCGCTTATTTAGAGGCTGATTCAATCATATTGAACAAATCAGCATAATGTTGTCTCAAATACATATTCAATGTTAATTGGTCCATGTTGGGATTTGTTATGAGACATGGATGCCAATATGATTTGATCAATATCGACTCAGAATTAATCTGGTTTTATCTTTAAGCTAGTTTGTCTAGTGCTAGTCAAGAATATGCTGCTGAAACTTGAGGGCTTGTACTAAACAGCATGATATGTAGCTTGCATATTAGAAAATAGACACTTCAATGGAAATGAAGTTCATGTTAGTTTAAAATTTCAATCAAGTTCTGTACGAGCTGTCTTTGTTCTGGAACATGCCTTTTTGTTCTCCAGTGTTTTCTATCTCCACTTGGTTGATATGAAGATCTCACACGGACTTGCTAGTTTGCATCTGCTCTTGTCAGCTATTGTTGCCTTCTCATGGTTAATCCGATTCTCCACATTCCATAGTATATGTTACAAATTTACAATGCGATTCATTTTTTGCAGAATCAGTGGATTCCGGTGTTAGAAAATCTAGTACTGCTTCCAAAAAGGTGAAGTGATTGCAGAACTATTTTCATCTCCTTTTCATCACATATAAATTGTATTATGCTTGTGTTGCTGCTTAACTCATTGATTAAAGTTGAATCACTTTTAGGTAGTTGGATTCAGAATCTCTGAAGAAGAGAATGGTTCGCATACCCAAGAGTTTGGCAGTATTTCTGAGTGCCACTCTTCTGAACAGGGAAACATGGGTTTCACTGTAGATAATGTCGGCTCCGATGCGGCATGTCCTGAGAGGCCTGTAACGGCCGGATCCCTGCCGGCTGACAATTTGGCTATTGGTTCAACTGTACTTCCGGGTCATGGGACTCAGATAGCTGCTAGGAGAAATCAAGCTGTGAATGCCAATCATCTTCTGAATTTCCAATATGATCCTATCTCTCGGCCACAGCCTAGAGGCCCAAGAACATATCCTCCGAGAAGACAAAAGAAGATCAAGCCTTACAATAAGGACCTGTTTCTCCAAGCAAATTATAAGTTTGTTGTGTTGGATACGGGAAATTACCAGATTGAATCAATGGATCCTGATAAGATGCTACAGTGGGATGATATTATATGTGTCAAATATTATAGCCCTTCAGAGGTGCAGTGCCCTATTTGTTTGGATAGTCCATTGTGTCCACAAATCACATCGTGTGGCCATATATATTGCTTTCCATGCATTTTACGTTATCTAATAATGGGAAAAGAGAACCACAGAGGTGATTGCTGGAAGAAATGTCCACTGTGTTTCATGATGGTATCAACAAGGGAGTTGTGTACCATAAAAATTACTCAGGTTCAACATTTCTGTACTGGGGATGTTGCAACATTTACGCTTCTGAGCCGGCCAAGAAACTCGCTCACTCCTTATGTTAAAAGTAGTACTAGCGAGTGCATTTCACCAGATGAAGATCCTTGTAATGTTTTCTCCAAGTTTATATTGACATCTGATGTGGAGTTATCTGTTAGAGAGGCAAAATTAGATATTAGTAATTGGTTGCGTATGGCTGACTTAGGCCTTGTTGATGACTTGGAGAAACTTCCATATGTTTCTGCTGCTTTGGAACAGCTGGAAGAAAGGATGAAATATTGGATTGAGTACAGAAATTATGGCAGTAGCCCCCTGTTAAGAGATAGCTTCGCTCCTGTATCTAGTTACAGCTCAGGGAACTCTGTTGATGGCCATGCTTCACACCAGAACAGTGGGCGCAAACTCTCCCCTGTTTCAGATGGAGATATGATCAATGGTATTTCCGTGCTCTCAATATCTCCTGGGTCTAATAAAAGCCCTGATAAAAGGATGATATCCAAAATGGGTGAAAAAACCCACATTGATTCAAATGGACATGACTCATACACATTCTACCAGGTCTGAGACACTTCTGGGATTCTTAGTGCTGATGAATTTTGTAACATCATGTGATTTTGCATGTTAAGAGGCTTTGTATCTTGTTTCAGGTGTTGGATGGCCAACACATTATTCTTCATCCACTAAACATGAGATGTCTTCTGGACCATTTCGGAGGTCCTGATATGCTCCCACCTAGGTAATATAGTCTTTTGCTTATTCCCTGAAAGTTGGAGCTCTAGGCTCCCTTGTTTGTATTAGTGTATTGTTGTCACAATTGTGCAACTGTTGTACAATCATGTAGACTGCATCCTAGGTAAGGACTTCAATACATTAGATTCAGAATGCTTGCATTGGATTATCACCACAATTTATTTAATGACTGAGAAGACAGACAGTGGTAACATGTGATGTGATGTGTATTTGACATCTACTTGTCACCTGTTACAATTGAGTAGTTCCTACCAGAGCTTGTGTTTGGGACAGTGGCATATTGCACCGTTGTTTTATTTGTTCCAATGAAATAGATTCTGTGCTTGAAGTTCACAAAGGCATGTAAGTTGAACTTATACTGAATGGATAATGTTATTAGTTTTCTGTAGTTGATTGACAAATATCCAAATCCATGACATTTGTTTACTGTAGATTTGGCTTTATACTCATGCTTGAATACAAAAAGTTTTCTGAATTATGCTGTGATATGATGTGTAATCTTGTTGTTTGAGATGACCTAAATTAATTTTACTATTTTTGTTGCAGCTCTATCAAGATTATTTGAATAAACCAAAATTATAAATAAACCACATCTTGAAAAATCACCTCGGTGCCAGTACTTTGGACACTACAACATTGTAGATCTGTAGCTTGTGATTGTTGCTTGGGTTGTTATTATGTTACTGATTTACCTTGCACACAGAATATCTGGAAAAATCTTGGAGCTGGAAACTGTAACACAGTCTGAGACTACTAGAAAGCGCTATCGTTTTTTGAGCCATTTCTCATTAACAACTACATTCCAGGTGAATTTGACTTGTCATGTACTGATGTACAGCAATATCCATTCTTTGTTTTTTTACGATGTCTCACGTTTTTGTGCAGTTTTGTGAAATTGACCTGAGTGATATGCTACCTCCTAGCTCGCTGACACCATTTATTGATGAAATTAAGAAGCGTGAGAAACAGAGGAAACGAGCTGCCAAGAAGGTACCTAGAATCCTAGATTACTGGCACTGCACTTTGTTTTGTTGAACCTTTTAGAACCATCATGTTTGTCAGGGCTGTACACCAAAACTAGCGGCCAACAAATTTGGTTTACTAAAAATTCAATTCAGAATTCTTAAGTGTCTAAAATGTGGATCATCTATCTTTTTAGATAGTGGAACAAAGCCTCTGGAATCCTATGTGATAGGAAAGTCCCACAAAAGCTAAAAGGGAAGTTCTATAGGACGGTGATCAGACCCGCGATGCTCTATGGGGCGGAATGTTGGCCAACTAAACGGCAACATGTCCAACAAATGAGTGTCGCAGAGATGCGCATGCTACGGTGGATGTGTGGGCACACGAGAAGAGACCGAATAAGGAATGAGGCGATTCGTGATAAGGTAGGGGTGGCGCCGATTGAAGAGAAGTTAGTCCAACATCGGCTTAGGTGGTTTGGACATATCCAACGGAGACCTCCAGAAGCACCGGTTAACAGTGGGATTTTAAGAGGTAGAGAAAATATTAGGAGGGGTAGAGGACGACCAAGGTTGACCTGGGAGGAGGCGGTAAAACGAGATTTGAGAGATTGGAATGTATCCAGAGACTTAGCTCATGATAGGACCGCATGGAAAGTAGCAATTCATGTGCCAGAATCGTAGTCTTGTTTTTTTTCTTTTTTTTTTCTTTTCTCTTTTTCTTTTCCTTTTTTCTTATTTCTTTTCTCTTTTCTCTTTTTCCTTTTCCTTTTTCTTTTTTTTTTCTTTTTTTTTTCCTTTTTTCCCCTTGTTCTCATATCTCTTCCTCTGTTTTACTTCATTGATATTGGGTTTCATGTCTAGCCGACCCCAACAGGCTTGGGATAAAGGCTTGGTTGTTGTTGTTGTTGTTGAACAAAGGTTCCAGCTTCTACATCCCCAAAGGCATGTCCACGTGGATCATCTAGTAGAAGCTTAGGTAGTAAATACACCTATTTTGATACTGGTCGTTCTAGATAGGGACATGCTTATTGATGAACTGGCTAGTGATTGGAAAATTGGAACCAGGATGATTCTGGTTTACCTGTCTTTTTCTCTGAACCTTGTGGAAAGAAGAAACATAAGCCTCTATGTAGCAATTGAGAGGTGCTGTTCTAGAATTAGCTAGAACTGGGTCAGCCTTATATTTGTCAGACTGTTCAGGAATCACTCACAAATTTATGTGTTTGGATATCGGTTTCTTGTTACTTACGAATGATGAATTTTACAATGCCCTAATGTGCAATTTTGTAAGGATCCTGTATCTGCTTGTTTATGGCCTACTTTCCACATAGCTACTACAGGACTAGATCCTATGAAAAGTTGCAGCTAGAAATTTGTGATGGTTTCTTCCAGAAAGCCTTTCTCAGCTAGTTTCTGCAGATATCCTATGCAGATAGCACACATGTAGTCTACTACTCCTGTCATCAGTGGATGATGTTTAAAGCGGTCAAATTGGCCTGCATGATTCAATTTGGTTGCCCTAAATGCCATCCTTTGGTGACCAGAGTATTAGGTGTCTATCAAGGATGGGTGCTCGTCATCACATTAACAAAGTGCTGAATGAATGGATTAATCTAGTGTCTAGCCATTTCTGGAAAACTATTTGCAACTGCATCTGAAACATACAAGAATAGCCTATGGAGTACTTAGGATGGGCTTTCTGTAAAAGGCCATTAGGTTTCTGGTTTATTTTCTGTTGTCTCCTGTGTTTTGGCTCCTTTTCACTCTTTCACTTTGTGTTTTTCTAGGAAGAAAGTGACCGAGTGAAAGCTGAAGTTGCTGCTGCAGTGCAGGTGTCTGCTATGCGGTTTGAGCATACTAGCTCCTCATACAGCCACAACGATTTCATGTTCTCTCTGGATGACTTCGAAGGTAAATCTAGTTAAGTGCTGGAATGTCGGTTTGATGGTTTCCTAATGCCATGTTTAAACACTACTACTTCCTTTTAGTTCTTTTTCACCTGGGATAAAGTCTCAGCTCCTTTTCATTTGGGTATCCCCTTTTTTTCAATATACTTCATGTACCTATGTCTTCAATCCTGCTGGTGCTGATTCGATCTCTTTTCACTGAAGCTCTAGGGAACAATGCTGGACCTTCCACGAGTCCTCCAGCCAGTGAAAGAAAGCTTTTTTCTGATGTAACACGTCTGGGTTTCGCGTCTGCGCAGGACTCGCCTCCTTTAAGAGTTGAGACTGTGTCTGCAAGTAGCAAAAATGATAGTGTGAGAGATCAAGGTACAACACTGATCAAAATAGCTTAAACTGATTTCCATGGCAGTTCTGCTGCAACAGTATACCTTTGTCATGCAGGGCCATCGGTGACACCATCATTGTCTTTTGCCAGCATCATATCTTCCAGTAGAGCCACCGCTGCAGCGGACAACTCAGAGATGCCAAAGCCAAATGGAGTTGGGAAGAAAGGCAAGAAACCAACTAGAGTGCTCCTGTCAACTGGTGGTGGCCGTCGATACTGAAGCATTTGGCACATTGGAAGCAAAAGGTTTGATTGTTTCCATAGTAGCTCAAAGTAATGTGTATAGTGCATAACCTGGCATCCACGTTTGTAACACTTAAGTAGCAGTTGTTTCTCTGTTGTTTATTTGTTTGTCTTTTGCCCCTCGTTGCAAGGGGGTTCCGTTTGTACCAACCTACATCCTGATCGCGCTCAAGGGTAAGTGATCTGGAGAGCAGAGGACAGCCATGCAGCGTTGATACATAATAATGATGACGGCACACTTTTAGCTGAACATGAAAACATAGATTCGTCAAAAAAATGTTAATAGGCCATTTGTAGTTGAGTTGCTTGAAGATGAGATTATTTTGTACCTACATGCTGACCTATTCTCAAACTTCTAATTAGGTTGGTTACAGGAGATGCCATTTCTGCTCTATAATTCCAAATACAGCAGGGGTTTGTGTTTCCTTTTCTCACTTGGCTCAGGGATCTTCTCAAATGATTTCGCTCAGGTGAAAACAGGCCTAGCTAGCCTCGTTTCTGACTTTTGGTACTGTACATTTTACCTTGCATCGCTCGTACACGTTTCTCTCAGGTCGTTTGATGTACCAGTGCAATCCTATGGAGTAGCGAACAATTTGCAGGATCGTGATCAGACTAGAAGTTTCCAATTAGCCATCACTGTAATAGTCACTGGAACAGTACCTTCGTAATATCATATTTTTGTTTGGTTTTACAAAATTTATCTCATAAAAAGCTGCGCTCGAAAGTGTGTTTTGGAGATGTGAACTAATAAGAATCCGGAGGGACTATATATAACCACACTTATGGCCAGAAATACAGCAGGAAGTCCCTCACTATTAGGATTTTATTAAAAACAATACCTCCTCCATTTTTAATTATTTAATGCTGGTTAGTTTAAAATTGAACTAACCAGTGTCAAATATTATGAAACATTATGAAACGGAGGGAGTAAAGCACTGTACATAAGCAAAGGAAAATAAAAATGAACAGCAAAAGAGAACACCACACCAGGCTCGAGGGAGGTAGACACTATTATGTACAGAGGTCAACCAAAGAAAGCGGACGAGCGCTTGTTTTCATTTATCCTGTGAGCTTGAAGTCGAGCTTCATCCACGAAGTTTTGTTACCGAGACTAGAATGAAGGCTGTCCTTGGTTGAAGATGAAGTTGCTTCTCTATTTCCATGTCTGCCAAGCACCAATGATGAAAGTCCATAAAAAAGGATTCGGAAAAGCTTGCTTGGCCGGCATCTTCATTTGGAAAAATTCAATTGTTTGGTTCTACTGAATGCCCAAGTCTTGCCAACAGTCTTTGGCCAAATGAGCAGATGAAGAAGAGATGGAAGGCTTCCTCCATAGTGATATTGCTTAAAACACAATTGTAGTTATCGCCTTCCAGTTTATGCTACTCCTCTAAACATGTCACAAAGTTCTAGTATTGCTTCCCTTAAAGTAATGCCAAGAGTCTTTGATGTCCACTTATACTTAAAGCTAGGTTCTGTATGGAGCCCTGAAGATCCAAGCATTTGTGATGTGCTTGTTCTGACAATGGAGGATAGAATTGTGAATCAAGTGTGATGTTCAGTAGAAACTTTACCACTGAGATTCCCTTGTTATTTGCATATGAATACAATCTTGAGAATCTTTCTTGTAGTAGGTGGCATTCCAAACATCAGACCAGAACAATACACATGACCCATCCCCAACTTTTCAGCTTGCAACTCCTCTAAACATGTCACAAAGTTTTAGTATATTCCTCTACCAGAAGGATCCTTGGTCGGTTGAAGCACGAGGAATTTATCCACTTGCATGATGGAAACTCTAAATAAGTTTGACCCACTCTAAAATTTGTTCGAGCGCTCGAGGAGCAGAGCAAAGTTTAGTATCACTACAGGAAACCGATCAATTTACAACGGCTAGAAACCATCGTAAATAACAAAAAACCGTCGTAAATAAGTTCAGACCGTTTCTATTAATTGGTCGTAAATAATATTAATTACGACGGTCACTGTCATAAATAACTTATTCACGATGGCCATTTCCAACCGTCGTATATAAGGGTCGGGCGTCCGACGGCGCGACAGGTGCGGGCGTAGTGCGGCGGAGGCGCAGGCGGTGGGAGAGAGAAGCGGGCGTGAGCGGGCCGCATCACAAATAGGTATAAGGGCCTTATTTATGAGGGACTAGGTCAGGTCGTCGTAAATAAGCTCTTATTTACGACGACCAGTTTCGGTTATCGTAAATAACCTTATTTATGACGACCAACTCTATAACTGTCGTAAATAACTCTGACCGTCGTAAATTTTTCTTTTTTTTTTCTTTAGTGTATCACTACAGCAATACGACTCACTTACGACAGCCAAAACCGTCGTAAGGTCTAAACCGTCATAATTAGCTTAATTACGATGGTTTAAGCCTGATCACGATGGTTTTTAGCCGTCGTCAGGATTTGGTCGTAAGTTAGGCAACTTAAGACGGCGGCCCGTAGCCGTCGTATATAAGAGTCTGGGCCACATGGTGGGCTGGGCCATACCACTTACGACGGCTTGAAACCCGGCTGTCGTAAGTAACCATGTTACTTACGACGGCTAGGTCCATGCGGTCGTAAGTTATTCGGGCTTACTTACAACAGCTACAACAACCGTCGTAAGTAACATGAGCTAACTTATGACGACCAGTATACAGGCCGTTGTAAGTTATTATTTTATTTTAAAAAAATGAAACTAGCTGCCCTGGCACAGTTGCTAGCCGAGACAAATGAAACATGCATTCACACATACAAAACAATACAATACATAACTTCGACGGTTCATTCATAAAGTCCAAGAAAATCTAAAAACACTCGGCTACACACTCCCCTCACGACTACCTACGGAGCCGTGAACGTCATCTTGCCGCGTCCCTCCCGGTGCCGGTAGCTACGGAGATGGAGTCTGCACCTCCATTGGTGAACCCTGCAAAGTAAATAAAAGTTATATATGTCTCATTCTCTCTCCCTCATTCTCTCTCTCTTTCACTCTCAGTACTCCTCTTTCATTCTCTCTCTCGTTGTCCCTCTCCCCATCCCCCTCTCCCTTCTCTCTCTCTCTCGCTCTCGTTGTTCCTCTCCCCGTCCCCCTCTCACCTCTCTCTCTCTCTCTCTCTCTCTCTCTCTCTCTCCCTCTCTCGCGCGCCGCGCGCGCGCACGCGCGCGGGCACGCGCTCGTTGTCCATCTCCCAATCCCCTCTCCCTTCTCTCTCTCTCTCGCTCTCATTGTCCCTCTCCCCATCCCTCTCTCACTTCTCTCTCTCTCTCACCCTCGTTGTCCCCCATCCCCCTCTCCCTAATATCTCTCTCTCGCTCTCGTTGTCCCTCTCCCCACCCCCTCTCCATTCCCTCTCTCTATCGCTCTCGTTGTCCCTCTCCCCATCCCCCTCTCACTTCTCTCTCGCTCTCGCTCTCGTTGTCCCTCTCCCTTCTCTCTCTCTCGCTCTCGTTGTCCCTCTCCCCATCCCCCTCTCCCTTCTCTCTCTCTTGCTCTCGTTGTCCCTCTCCCCATCCTCTCTCCCTTCTCTCCCTCGCTCTCGTTATCCCTCTCTCCATCCCCCTCTCCCTTCTCTCTCTCTCGCTCTCGTTGTCCCTCTCCCCATCCCCCTCTTCCTTCTTTCTCTCTCGCTCTCATTGTCCCTCTCCTCATCCCCCTCTCCCTTCTCTCTCTCTCGCCATTTAAAATTTAAAATACAGTAATTTAAATTATTTACCTCCACCGCTGCCTCCATCTGGGCCATGAGGTTGGTCTGGTACTCCTGAACGGCCCTCGTCCTGTCGAGCTCCTCTCGGGTCCGCACAAGCCTATCCTCCATGGCACGGAACTCCAAGTCCCTCTACGACAGACGACCACTCGACGACCCAATGGACGAAGCCTCCGTCGATGGAGTGCCTCTCAAAGGCCGCACCGCCCTCGAGTCGACAACTCCATCGAAAATGGCAAGCCTACGAAAGATAGAAAAATAATAAGTAGAAGAAGGAAGTTTTAAAAAAATTAAACAGTTAACCAACTCACCGTCCATGGGCCTTCCCGCCGCC
Organism: Neostapfia colusana; assembly: GCA_030760725.1. Classification (NCBI taxonomy): domain Eukaryota; kingdom Viridiplantae; phylum Streptophyta; class Magnoliopsida; order Poales; family Poaceae; genus Neostapfia; species Neostapfia colusana. The sequence continues at coordinate 6,917,200 of JASWHV010000003.1, forward strand.
GATTGCGTACACGGCTCTAGGCTCGATTGGCGCATTTTCCCAATCGTAGCCTTCGCCGTGTATCTTCTTCACCTCCTGCGCGTACATTTCCTGAAAAACAAAGAAATGATGCAAGTGTGTCAGTACTAGTATTACTCATAACTAAATTGATGAATTTCGAAAACTTACCAGTTGGTCGGTGAAAGTGCATCTAGGTAATCCTCGTGGGTTTTGGTTGATTGATGATGATAATTAAGATACTAATAGGTTTTTACTGAGTATGAGCATAGGTGCTTATCAAAGGAATGAATGTGGAGTCTCTCAAGAAGCAAAAAGGAAAAGAATAAGACTTGAAAGAGTAGAAAATAGAATTTTTCTATTGAGTTTCACATTTTCTAGTTGTGTACGGGGTCTTCTCTTTTAGAGTGCTTGAGAATCATTAGAGAGCTCAAAATAAAGTTAGAAAGTTAGAATCGTGAGAGGAAGTAGTCATAGGTATGGCTGGAAAAGGAAGACCGGACTTGTCCGTACTACGGGTCGGACTACTCCGTTATAAACCGGACAAGAAGTCTCTGAGTGAGTTCGAACTTGTCCGTTTTAGGCCAGACTAGTCCGTTGTCGAGTGAGTCTGAGCCTCAATGAGACTAAGTCTCAGAGGGCCAGACTAGTCCACCCGTGGGGCCGGACTAGTCTGCTAAGCGGACTAAGCCGTTTGGGTCTGGAGAAGGAATCTCTGAGTGACCTCGGACTAGTCCGATCAAAAGGCCGGACTAGTCCGGTCCCTTCAGACTAGTCCGGTTTAGGACGGAACAAAGGTTCTTGTGTGAGCTCGGACTAGTACGGAGTTGGCAGGACTAGTCCGCAGTCCTAAATTAGAGAGTTTTCTAGACTAAGTCTGGAAAGACCGGACTAGTCCGCCCTTGGGACCGGACTAGTCCGACCCTACTAGACTAGTCCGTTCTCATATGAAACAAAGGTTCCTAATGAGATCGGACTAGCCCGCTCTTGACCGGACTAGTCCGGAATTTTATGACCGTTTGAATTCAATGGTCATGAGACTTTAGTTGGTAGCCTTGTGACGTGGGTGATACCTTAAGAACGGACTAGTCCGGGGTTTGGACCAGACTAGTCCGGATTTTAGTAGGTAACAGCTAGATGCCAAGATTTCTAGAAAAGGAGACCCCCGGCTGAGAATTGAAGAGACAACAATCCTAGCACTAAAAACTCATTCCAAGAGCTCTTCTAAGTCTCTTTCCTCACCTTCTTGACCCCTAAGATTGGATCTTAAGGGGCTTGTGGATTTGCGAAAGGAGAGACGTGGTGATCGACGTTTGAGCTCTCGGTTTGACTCTCTTGCACTCTAATTGTTAATTTGAGTTCTTGACTGTTACATTTTGATTCCTAGAATTGCTAGGTTGTTGAAGGGAGCCTCAAGTTGTGAGTAGCCCCTAAGAGCATTGTATTCACATTTGATTGATAGTGAAAGAGCCCGGGCTTGATCTTGATGAACGCTCTGTGAGGAAAGGGTTGGAAAAGACCCGATCCTTTGTGGACTACTCAACGAGGACGTAGATTTCTGTGTGGAATCGAATCTCGGGATAAATCATGTCTCGTGTTTCCCTTACCTTCTTGCTCGCTCGCTTAAATTACTCATCAAGCTTTTGTCTTGTTAACACTTGTGAATTGTTCCGTATCTTGCAATCTAATCATTCACAACTAATTAGTGAGAGTGTTTGACTACCATATATCTTCCGCTTAAACAAACTTAAAAAGAAAACCTAAAACACAATTTTATACCTAGACCGGACTAGTCCGCCCTCAGACCAGACTAGTCTGACCCTCCCTCAAGTTTAATCTGCTGTTTGCAATAGTTTCAGGTTTTATTAACCTATTCACCCCCCTCTAGGCAACTTTCAATTGGTATGAGAGTCTAACTCTCCACAAAAGCTTAACCGCTTGGAGAGGAGATGGGAGACAAGGCCGGTAGCCAAATTGATCTCATCAAGAGAAAAGGAGCAAGTACGAGCAACTTTGAAGAACAAGGTTCTAACCCGCCTCCAGCGATCACCCCTCCACAAGACGCTTCAAGCTCAGAAGAAGATGAAGAAGTTCTTCGTCTCATGACACTCCTCAAAAAGAATAAGTAGGAAGCTAAGAAGAAAAAGAAGGAGAAATTGAAGAAGAAGCTCAAGAGTAGTCAACAAGACTACTCGCGATATCCTTTTAATTATGAACGCTTAAATTCTCACTCTAGTTATTTATCAATTCCTCTAGGCAAAATACCTCACTTTGATGGAACTAACTACACAATGTGGAAGCACAACATGAAGTTGCATCTAATTTGCTTGAACCCAAGTCTTTGGCATGTTGTGTGTACAGGTATAGATATCCCCGAAGACGAGGATGAACTCACCCAAGAGCAAGAACAACAAATCCACCGCAATGCACAAACAGCGGCCGTGCTCAACTCATCTATGAGTATTGAAGAATTCAACAAGGTAGATGGGTTAGAGCTCGCCAAAGATATTTGGGACACCCTCAAGATCGCACGTGAAGGAAACCGATCCGTGAGGGAAGCCAATATCGAGATGATAGAAGGAGAGCTTGGAAGGTTCACCATGGAAGAAGGCGAAACACCCCAAGAGATGTACAACCGGCTCAAAACTCTCATAACAAGAGTCGAGCGTACGGATGCAAGAAATGGAATGACTATGAGGTGGTCAAAAGAATGATAAGAGCTTTCATGCCTCGCAATGTGACCCTATGCACTTTAATCCGGGAAAGTCCAAACTTTCACATGATGACTCCGGATTAAGTGCTAGGGAAAATCATTAACGACGAGATGATGGAGAAGGAAGCCCAACACGTCAACGACCTAGCAAAGATCATTTCATCCAAGAAGAAGTGAATTGCTCTAAAGGCCTCATCCAAGTCCAAGGGAATAGAAACACAACTCACAAGTGAAGATGAAGAAAGTGATGATGAGAGCACGGACATAGATGATGAAGAAATGGCATTCTTTATTAAAAGATTCAAAAGGTTGATGAGGAGAAAAAGAAGCCATCACTATGAGAACAAGAGCAAAGACAAGGGCAAGTCAAGGACAAAGAAGACTTGCTACAACTGTGACGAACATGGGCACTTAATTGTGAACTGCCCCCATAGCAAGGAAGATGACAAGAGTAAGAAGAAGGATGGGAAGCCTCTAGACAAGAAAATCTTCACAAAGAATAAGGCTTATGAACAAGCTCATATTAGAGAAGAGTGAGATTCAAATGAAGAATCCTCTTCCGAAGATGAAGAAAAGGTGACAACTGTCGCCATCAAGAAGCCAACCATGAAGAAATTACTCTTGCCAAACAAGGGTGATTGGAAGAGACCAAGTCACACATGCCTCATGGCAAAGGAAGGAAAACGCAAGGTAATGTCTAAATCTTCCAAGTTACATACTGTAGATGATAGTGACTTTTTGATAGTAGTAGTGAAAACGAATTCATGTTTAAAGGATTAAACAAAAAGGCTATAGCTAAAATGAAAATGCTATTAGACGAAATATTTGAACAAGAAGAGCTTCTCAATCAACAAAAATATTTGCTTATCCTTGAAAAGGAATGAAACCTTGAGATTGAGAAGCTCCTTGAACTTGAGAGAGAGAGAAGAGTAGAGCACTTGAAAGCGAACTTGCCATGAGCAAGGAGACTTGTGTTGAGCTTAGAAGTAAGAATGTAGTACTTCAAGATGAACTTGTGAGTTTAACCAAAACTCACAAGAATTTTGAAGCGCAACTTAAGTCACTTAAGTCAAGTGTCTCAACTAATTCATCCTCCAAAAACTCTCTCTCAACAAGTATAGAAATTAACACTAAAACTTACAAATGTGCTAGCATTATTTTAAACTTGAAAAATGAGCTCAAAGAAGCACAAAGCAAGAATACACACAAAAGTGGAATCTTTGATAAGGAGAAGATCAAATATGCACGTAGTGCATACTCAATCACAAGATCTCCTTTGATCAAAGATGAACTTGGTTATACTAGGGGAGGAAAGCAAAACGCTAGAATCCTTAAAAACAATAGCAAATGCGTAGCCTTTGTCAAAGAAAACTCAAGTCAAAACAAGAATGACAACCTTGCATCTACCTCACATGAAATTACCAAAAAAATTAAATCTATAGTATTTCATAGTTTTGATGCATCTTATGTTCTTATGAAAAGCAAGTATGGTAGAGTTTTTGCAAAATATGTTGGGTCACTCCACAAGAGTCCAAAAACTTGTGTGTGGGTGCCCAAATGCCTTGTAACTAACCTTAAAGGACCCAACCAAGTTTGGGTACCTAAGACCAAAGCTTAAATTGTGTTGCAGCCCTACTCCTCTGGTGGCACTAAATGAGTGCTAGATAGTGGGTGCACTAACCATATGACCGGAGAGAGAAAGATGTTCATCAAGTATGAAGAAAATGATGATCCAAGTGAAGGCATCTACTTCGGCGACAACAACCAAGGAAGGGTGCTCGGTATGGGTAAAATTGCAATCTCTTCTCAACATAACCTTTCTCATGTTCTACATGTTAAATCACTAGATTATAACCTATTGTCCATATCTCAACTATGTGAGAAAGGTCATAATTGCTTGTTTACTAACGAGGGTGTGACCGTCTCTAGAAGAAGTGACAACTCGATTGCCTTTAAGGGTGTGTTAAAGGGAAAGCTTTACTTAGTGGACTTTTCCACGGATAAAGCTCAACTTGACACATGCTTAATAGAAAAAACCAATATGGGATGGTTGTGACATAGGAGACTAGCACATGTTGGAATGAGGAATTTACAAAAACTTCTAAAGGGAGATCACATCCGTGGATTAAAAGATGTTGTTTTTGAAAAAGATAGGCCATGTAGCGCGTGTCAAGCAGGAAAACAAATTGGAACAGCTCATCCTGCCAAGAATGTGATGACGACAACAAGACCATTGGAGATGCTCCACGTGGACCTTTCCGGCCCTGTCACCTATATAAGCATCGGCGGTAACAAATATGGTTTAGTAATTGTTGATGACTATTCTCATTTTACTTGGGTGTTTTTCTTGCATGACAAGGGAGAAACTCAAAGTGTCCTCAAGAAGTTCTTGAGGAGAGCTCAAAACGAGTTTTCCTCAAGAATCAAGAAGATAAGGAGTGACAACGGCTCCGAATTCAAGAACACTCAAGTAGAAGAATATTTGGATGAAGAGGGCATCAAGCATGAGTTTTCGGCCCCCTACTCTCCCAAACAAAATGGGGTGGCTGAAAGGAAGAACCGAACACTCATAGAGATGGCAAGAACCATGCTTGATGAGTACAAGACCTCGGATCGATTTTGGGCAGAAACGGTCAACACCGCTTGTCATGCTACAAACCGCCTCTAGCTCCATTGACTTTTGAAGAAAACCCCATACAAGCTCCTAACCGGTAACAAAACCAACATATCTTACTCTAGAGTTTTTGGAAGTAAATGCTACATTCTTAACAAGAAGCCTAGGACTTCGAAGTTTGCTTCAAAATCCGATGAAGGTTTCCTACTTGGTTATGACTCAAACACCTACGCCTATCGTGTTTTCAACAAGACCACCGGTTGTGTTGAAATTGCACATGGCATGGTGTTTGATGAAACTAATGGCTCCCAAGTGGAGCAAGTTGATCAATGTGTGCTAGATGAAGAAGAAGAACCATGTGAAGCACTGAGAAGAATGAGGCTTGGAGAAGTCCGTCCTCAAGAAAATGTAGGACAAGACCCTACAAGCTCATCACCATCAGCACCAAGATCAAACTCAAGAACCCCAAGATCAAGATGGTCAATTTCAAGAAGGAGAAAATCGAAACCATGATGTTGATCAAGGGGGAGAAGAAGAAGACCACTCAAGAAATCAAGTGCCTCACCCAAGGGTTCATCAAAGCATTCAACGAGATCACCCCGTTGACAACATCCTTGGAGATATCACAAAAGGGGTAACAACACGTTCTCGAATAGCTAGCTTTTGTGCACATTACTCTTTTATGTCGTCCTTGGAACCATTTAGGGTGGAAGATGCACTCAATGATCCGGATTGGGTGATGGCCATGCAAGAAGAATCGAACAACTTCACAAGAAACCAAGTATGGGAGCTGGTGAAAATACCAAATGCAAATATGGTAGGCACCAAGTGAGTGTTCCGCTACAATCAAGATGAACACAAAGTGGTGACAAGAAACAAGGCCCGTATTGTGGCAAAGGGATATGCTCAAGTCGAAGGTTTGGATTTCGATGAAACTTTTGCTCCCGTAGCTAGGCTTGAGTCCATTCGTATTCTATTGGCCTATGCTACTCACCATGATTTCAAACTCTATCAAATGGATGTGAAAAGTGCTTTCCTAAACGGTCCAATCAAGGAGGAGGTGTACGTGGAGCAACCACCTGATTTTAAAGATCAAGAATATCCTAATTATGTGTTTAAATTGCATAAAACTCTCTATGGCCTCAAACAAGCTCCTAGAGCATGGTATGAGTGTCTTAGAGACTTTCTCATTGATAATGGCTTTAAGATAGTAAAGGCAGATTATACCCTCTTCACAAAAAATATAGATAATGATCTTTTTGTGTGCCAAATATATGTCGATGACATTATATTTGGTTCTACTAACAAATCTTTTTGTAATGAGTTTAGTAAGATAATGACGAATAGGTTTAAGATGTCCATGATGGGAGAGTTGAAGTTCTTCCTAGGATTTCAAGTCAAGCAACTCAAGGAAGGAACGTTCATTAGTCAAACCAAGTACACACAAGACATACTCAAGAAGTTTGACATGGATAAAGCCAAACCCATCAAGACACCAATGGCAACAAACAGGCACCTTGACCTCAATGAAGATGGACCAAGCGTGGATCAAAAGGTATATCAATCTATGATTGGTTCTTTGCTTTATCTTTGTGCATCTAGGCCCGATATCATGCTTAGTGTATGTTTGTGTGCAAGATTTCAAGCATCATCTAAAGAATGTCATTTAACAGCCGTTAAAAGGATCCTAAGATATCTAGTTCACACACCTAACCTAGGATTATGGTATCCAAAGGGATCTAAATTTAATCTCATCGGATACTCAGATGCGGATTACGCCGGATGCAAAATAGATAGAAAAAGAACCTCAGGGACTTGTCAATTTTTGGGTAGGTCCCTAGTATCATGGTCATCCAAGAAACAAAACTCCATAGCTCTCTCCACAGCCGAGGCGGAGTATAACGCAGCCGGAAGTTGTTGTGCTCAACTTCTTTGGATGCGACAAACTCTAAGAGATTATGGTTACAATATGAACCACATTCCACTCCTATGTGACAATGAGAGTGCCATTAAGATAGCCCATAATCCCGTTGAGCACTCTAAGACCAAACATATAGACATCCGGCATCACTTTTTGAGAGATCATTCTATAAAGGGGGACATAGCTATCTCACATGTAAGAGCCGAAAAATAACTAGCCGATATTTTCACCAAACCACTAGATGAAAAACGATTTTGTGAACTTCGAAATGAGCTAAATATCCTAGACTCTAGGAATGTGAGTTGAACTGTTGTGCATCTGAATGCTAACAATTAGAAGTTTTTCAAAACTTCCTCACAAATTTCAAAAATATGCACGATTGTGAAAAACTTGTTCCCTCTCTCATCCTTCTCTCATATTAATTTTGGCAATGTTATGGTCATTATATAATTGTGTGTTTTGATATATATATATATATATATATATATATATATATATATATATATATATACACACACACACACACACACACACATACATACATATATATAGACCTAATAGAAGGTGCAAGTAAATCCACCGCAATCACGGGCGAAATTCTAATATATAAGAATTTCTTAGCCTCTAAGAGCCAGACTAGTCCGCCCTAGAGGTCGGACAAGTCCGGGTATCCTAAATAGCCCGAGATGCAGTGGACAAGTGCACAACGGACTAGTCCGGACTGCACCCGGACAAGTCCGGACTATAGACTAGTCCGACATACCGGGCTAATCCTGAATGAGGACCGGACTAGTCCGGCCCCTGGAGACTTAACCTCCAAGGGTCGGTCTAACCCTCTTCCCTCTATCTCATTCACCTCCACTTCACTCCTCTCCTCCAAAACTCGCCCCCATTGGCGATGTTGGAACTCTCCCTCAAATCCCTCGAAGGAATCCTTGATTCAAGACTTGTGGAGTGCGAGAAATCCTTCTCCGACCATCTCTGCTCCTTCGATCCGCGGATTTCATCAAACTTCTTCACTCTAAGGTACTTTTTGACCTAACCTTGATTTTTCATGAAACTCTTGTTTCTAGGTCATACCTTTAGTGCCTTAGACCTTCCCTGATGTTCCTATGCCGTATTGTTACAATCCCTCGTAGTATTGCGTCTACTTTGCTGAATTAGTGATCAAGTCACCTAAGTTAGGGTTTAAAACTGTAGAGTCCGGACTAGTCCGGACTCCAACCGGACAAGTCGCCCGGACAAGTCCGACTGATACGGTTTTAGCCCCTAACTTTTGGGATGTAAACTATTTCAAACGCAATACTCTAGCATCTATGCCTTTCTTTTCATCTATCACCAGATCATGTCAGGATCCATAGACAGTCCTCTTCCGAATCCTGAGGCCGAAGCGGCTCGCCAAGCCGCTTATCGTGCGGCAGCCGAGGTAGAGGCAGGAGAGGCTGCAGCAAGGGAGGCTCGGACAAAGAAACGGGCTGACAGGGAAGCACATGCCTCTCAGTCCGTTGATCCTCCAAGGAGGAAGAGGCTAGTAACCCTGAAGGAGAAACAACATGCTGAGTCCCAAAGATCAACCCAAGACAAAGGAAAAGGCAAAGCAACTGATCCTCCCAGAAAAAAGGCCTTGGCCAACAGGGGACTCGTCATTCGTGACAACCCTAGACGGCGAAGAGAGAATCCCCCACAAGGACCTATTGGGCCACTTGAGAGGGCACCTCCTATGCACAACCCAAACCGCTAACCCAATTTGGCGAGTGCGACCTTCAAAGGGAAAGGAGCTGACAAAGCCAGAAGATTCAGAGAAGAGGAGGTTTACAAGTATGAGAAGTCCACACTAGACCCTCGTTTCTGGTGCGACTTCCATTGTGACTACTACCGGCTCATCTATCTCCCAATGAAGACACCGATAGTTGATGCTCAGTTGGTGGATTGGCCATACATGGCAAACAAAAAGCATCAAGCTTTTGATGTAGTAATTGAAGCAACAGAACGCCATGGGATCAAGGATTTAATGACTTTTCAGTATGATTGGAACATCGAGGTGATAGTCCAATTCTATACCACCTGCTACTTCCACACCTATGGAAAAAGAAAAATCACTTGGATGACAAATGGTGTGGTCTACTCGGTGTTGTATGATGAATTTGCTAGGATCCTTGGACTTGAGGAGCATTTGAACTATGAGATCATAGTTCACAATGAGAGGACCTTGGGAAAGGATGACTTGGATTTCATGTATCCCTCCTATCTCACCTATGAGCCATCCTCAACCTACACCATCAAACCCTTCTTTGGAGTGCTAAATAGAATTCTGAGAAAGACTCTAGCTCCAAAAGATGGGGATGCGGGGATGATACAAGGGTATCTTAGGAACTTGTTGAAGCTACTCAATGAAGAAGAACGATTCAACGTCTTCGACTACATATACAATGATATCTTCAACATCTCCTACACCTCGAACATGTCCTGTGGATATGAGCCGTACATCATGTGCATGATAGAGAAAGTCACAGGCCTGGAATTTACAAAGGATGTGAAGCACAGGAAGCTAAGTTTTCAGATGCCGATTCCCCTTCCTCGCCCTCCTGCGTCTTTGGGTATGAGCTCTTCTGCAGCTCCATCCTCTCAAGCTGGGCCATCTGTCCCTCCTTCATCAAGTGGCTCCTCTAGTGGGCTGCTCAAAATATTCAAGGCCATATTCTCCTCGTGCCAGAAAGTGGAAGTTCGCACGCAGAAAATGAAGCAACGCCAAGCGAAGTATCTCAAGGCAATGTGCGACAAGATGGAGATACCTATGTCTCCACCATCATTGGATGATGACGAAGTGACAGAGTTTCCCACTCTCACCGAGGACGATCTTGCCTACTTTGGCTCCTCCTCAGCTGCTCCTCCTACCTCTCATGCTTATCAAGAGGATGACAATGAAGATGAAGATGAAGATGAGGACGAGGAAACTCAGAATGACCAAGACGAAGATCAAGATGGAGATGATAGCGATTAGGTCTTTCTCTCTTTTCCTTCCCTTTTTGGTGCATTGATGCCAAAGGGGGAGAGAATAAGGGGGAGTAGTCTAGTCTAGCTCCTTAGTCTTTGGTCTTGCTCTTTAACACTTCACTTTATGTTGGGCTGTAATAACTATGTTATTTTATGTCTTCATATTATATTATTTTGTAATAACTATGTTATTTTATGTCTTCATATTATGTTATTTTGTAATGACTATGCAATTTTATGTCTTCATATTATGCCATATTGAGATGAGTTTGTTCGTAAATGTTATATCTTCCTTAATGCGGTTAATGCTCACTTCAAAACATCACACTTAGCCACCCCACCATTGTAAAAGCCCAAGAAAAGGGACTTGCAAAAACTTTTCTGCACCTCACAACACCACAGTCTTGTTGTGGATAGATTGTGAAATATTGTGAAGAGCAAGTAACCTCCATCAAAAGAGTGATTAGAGGGGAAAGTCTTCACTTTCATAAAGTAGGGTTTCTACACATGAACATGAGAGGTTGAGCTCACCCCTAGGAGTTAAAAAGTCTTGGGAAGGTTCAGTCCAAAGCTCATGCAAATTCAACACTTTTTGAGGCACTTTTGGGTTATTTCAAAAAGAGGCCAATTTGAATGGAAATTCAAATTGCAGCAACTTTCATCACCCAAATTCAAAAGTTAGCTCCATATCTATACTCAGCACATTTTTCTGAGTAAACCCACCAATTTTCATCTCCATTGGAGCTCATCTTGTCAAGAGCTAAATTTGCAAGAATTCAAAACTGAATTTGAATTTCAGTTTAAATATGAAGCAAATTTAACCAAACAAAGTTTGAATTTGAGAATTCAAATTCAAACAAAGACTTGGTGACTAAGTCTCACATTAAATTGTGAGTAGCTGAGGATATTTTGGCACAACAGAATTCAGAAAATTGGAAAAACAAAAGAGTTAGAGGGGAGGCCCACTGGTCAGTAGACTTAGCACAGAAGTCTCCTCAGCCGACTTCCTCGACCGAGCGCGCTCGCCAGCTGCAGCCAGCGTCGGCGCCCGACCACCTCGGCCGGCCAGCTCCTGCTTCGGCAGAGGAGGTGGCACAGCAGGTGTCGCGCTCTCCACTGGGCTCAGGGGCCTATAAAAGGCCCGAGACCGCCGGCGAGCTACTGATTTTCGCGAGTTCCGTAACCAGCAGCCTAGTCGCCCGAGCTCCGATTGGATGCCACCCCAGCTGTGATCATCTTCCGGCTTTGACCTCCATAGGAAAGTGAAGCGCTAGCTCGTCCTCAAGACCACCGCGCAAACCGTTCCAAGGTTCGACCTTTGTGCGCGGAGAATTTTCCAGTTTAGGACGAGTAGCTCCTTTCGGGACCCGATTAGGTTTAGCAGAAATTCGGGAAGCTTAGTGGGTGGGAGGTCGAACGGAGCTGTGAGAGAGCATCTAGAGGTTCTGGCGACCCTTCTCGATCGAAAACCGGAAGGAAATCACCGCCGGAACCCTAAGTTCACCCTAGGACAGTATGGCGGAGGAGGGGGTCGCCGGTGAGGTCTGGGTTGCTGGCCGTTTAGGGCCCAACAGAGCTCATGCCGAGTTTCCCGAGGTTTCCTTGAGTGTGGCGACGCGATTAGCGCACGAAGAAGATGGTCAGAAGGGCGGGAACACGTTGCCGAGGTAGCACAGAGGCATAGGGCTCGTCGCCGGCGAGCTATGGCGGTTAGCCGGCAGCGACATGGTGTCCAGCGGGTTCAGCACCCGAGATTACGTGGGGGCGGCGAGTCTCGTCGGCTCCGGTGAGCTAGATCGCCGGGAACGCTGACCTCGCCGGAGCTCCGGCGGCTCGGGGCGGCGACATCGGGAGGTAGACGAAGGGCGCGGCCCCACCTGTCAGCCCCTGTGTTAATCGCGCGCGAGCGCGCGGTTAGTTCAATTTAAACGGGCGGGCCCCGCTGTCAGCCTCTGGTTTAGCGCGGGAGGGGATTTTCTGTAGGAAAATAATTCAGGGATTAGCTCAAACTTTAGAAATCCATAACTTTTGCTAGGAAGCTCCACATTTAGTGATTCAAATTGGGTTGGATTCATCTTGCCTAGCTCTGTCCAGATATACAACCCAATTTGTATGAAACCCATTAATTAATTCTGGAAAATTCTTTAAAGCTTTTCAGCAAAAGAATTTTAGAAGGAGTGTGGTTCATCCAAAAATCCCTAAATTTTACCAGAATGTTCTTTAGGACATTAGTAAACCCCTGTAAACGTTTCAGACCATTTGGAGTTGATTTGGCCAGAGCAATTCAAATTGGAAGGTACTGTGTTCATTTGAATACAGAAACATTTCCAGAGAATTTCCAAAACTTGGAAATTCAGTTCTGGGCAATTCTTAACCCCAAAAATGTTAGGAAAATTCAGGAAAACTCTATGAGCTATAATTGAAATTGTAGTTCATTAAGTTGAGCATGAACAGGGGTATTACCTCAGAATAAATTCTTCCTTGCTTATTTGCCAAGAGAATTATTCTGAGCAAACCACTCCATGAAAAGTGCTAATGTTTGGTCCAGAGAGTTTTCTTGTGACAAGGAACTCACACAAAAATTCTCAGCTCTGTTGGAGCTCTAGATCACCCCTGTCCTGTTTAACCAATTAAGGGATTAATATGGAAAAGGGGGAAAAACCACTTAGCATTTAACCATGTGATTAAGTCCAAGCCAAACCACCAACACCAGTTCATCTTTAAATTCTTAAACAAAGTTCCAGGTGTTAGAGGCTGGTTATTAGAATTAATAGTAGAAGTCTTACTCTAAAACTCACATTTGCATCTAAATTAACATGTAGTATTTCATTAACGTGTAGCCGTTGAAGAAGAGACTCCGGAAGTGCTGGACTTCCTTCTTCCGGACGAGGAACTAACTACTGACCAGCAGCAACAAGGCAAGCCCCGGTTTGCATTAACCCTTTTATAAGTCTTACTTTGTTTACATGTGTCATATGAAGTATGTATGTACATTAGGTATAGGATGAATGAAACCCCACTTGCATAACCAAAGGTTCCTAAAAGAGTGAGGGTAGTGTCAAGGACCTCGAGTAGACAGGCTAGGCTTAATGAGTCATAGGACTTCGGTACAAGTCGAGTAGTTGGAATCTACTCGCGAGATAGGCTTGGGACACACGGGTTCGGTTGAGTGATGTGAGATCACTATAGTAATGAAAATGAGACTAGGCAGGGGCTAGGGCGCAGCAAGAGGAAGTCTTGTGTGCGCAGCCCTGCCCGTGTCGATTGAGGACTGATCCGTGTGCGGCCCTGCTGAACAAGTATTGAACGTACCGAAGGCATATCGGATATATGGGCCCCGATAAACCGATGTAGCCTAAACCTCCGGGCGTCGAGGCATAGCACACTGATTTATAGGTGTAGGTTGAGGGCAGCAAGGTGGAAATCTGCCAACGGGCATAGAGAGATGCTCCGTGTGGGGAACCTCCTGCTCGTTTCGGTGCGACCGGTTCGACGTTTGGGCTGTTGGGTGAAAGGTTGTCCCGTACGACATCGAGTGAGCGTGCTGTGCAGCTCCACGGGTGGGCGTACGTGACGTGCTCTTTGGGTTTCCCTGCAGGTGTATATCGAGTCGATTCGCCGTCCCTCGCGGTGACGAGTACCGCTTGTTCACTGCGTCGTAACGTAGACTAATGGATGAAATATGTTGATTCAATGATGCTGATTGATATAATTGTATTGCTACATGTGTGCCACCAAATACTGCTTACTAAAGTTCAGATTTCATGAACTTTTAACTTGTTGCTAAAAGATGAACTAAGGATGAACTTGTAGGCGTGTCCTTTTGTTGAAATGTTACTATCCTATGTCCATTGTACCCCTCATGTAGAGTTTCATGCTTAGGTAAGTCGGTTAAGCCTTGCTGAGCCTTTGTGCTCACGGTTGCTGCTTAAGTGTTTTTCAGGTGAGGAGCCACCCACGGACTCGGGGCACGAGTCCACCGGCGAGGGTTACCCTCCGTCGGGGACCATGGCTGAGTGGGAGCCGTACACGCCGCGCTGAGCTGAGGAGTGCAGCTAGTGTGGGTTGCCCTAGGGCTGGGCAACCAACTTTTGCTAGATAGGCAGGCGTGAGTTGTGTAGTGTAGACTTCCGCTGTGTAACATAAACAATAGTTGTAACTGAAGTTTGTACCTGTTTGTACAGTTTCAGTTGTTTTTTCCATGTAATATATTATGTTCTTATGACGTATGCTGTCGGGTGTCGCATCGCGTGGCACCACCCTCTGCAATCCTGGATGAGCGGATTCCGGTCCGCCACAGCCTGGTATCAGAGCTGCAGTGGGGATAGCACAATACTAAAGGACTGCATTATGGGAAAAACTTAGGTATACGGTGAGGAATCGGTAGCTGCCCAAGTAAGGACTATATTAGCATAGTTACTTAAAGTGGCAAAGACTAACCTATGTGTTATAATTCTGAATTTCAATTATGTAACGACGCACCTACGCTCTGGTAAGTATGGTAAGGAACGCCACCGAAAGCGGTTCAATTTCGGTTAGCTCTCCCTGACGAGGAACGTGGTTCAGGGATTTGTCTCATAGCTTGGTGTGAGACGTCAATATGAACCTCTTGAACTCTTCATGTTCCTGAGTTCATATGAAACGCTGATCCCTAGCGTGCATTAGGCAAGTAAGTGGAGACCCCATCGCGTGGTCAGTAACGCGAGAGTGTGCTCGTCTGGAAATAGCCCAGGAGGACATACACAGCGCTTGCCATCGGCGTGCCCTGCAGGGCAGTAGGTGGTATCTGTTGGGTTGATAACATTCCCAACCGTGACGACCCGTTCATGACATACTCGGGTTCCCCGTCGTGTGGTGTTGAAACACGATCACGTACCTTGAGACGTGACCTAACTCAGGGACGGCCGTATGACAATGATACGGGCGTTTGTATTTACTTCTAAATATGGAACTGCCTGAAATGAATAACCATTGAGTGCACCATTATTGTGTGGCCTTCTGCAGGTACTAACCATGTAAGTATCCGTGTAGTAAACGTGTGCGAGAGACCGTTTAGTGCCACATTTGAGACGTATATGCCGGTAAAATCCGGTTAGGAATTTTTTTTGTGAGGAACGTAGTACCGAGATATTGTAGGCATATGCATGAGAATAATGATAATAAAGAATTTAAATCTATAGGTTCAACATTTAGGACCCTGGTTGGGTATAAAAATGGGATAGTGAAGTAGGATAGCCAAATGGATGAAAAACAGAGTGCTCTGTTTTGGACAGCAAGTTTGCTGATCTTCAACAGGGCATAACTCACGGGTCCTTTAGCCCAAAGAGGTGTGCTATATAGTTTTGGAAAGGTATTCAAGTCCTCTACAACTTTGTTGTATACTTCCAGAGCTTAAACTCGCCTTAAGATGGCTGAAATCCCAGAGGAATGTAAACTGTCCAGAACCAGGGCAGAGTAAAACATCCTCTGAACTGATCTGTTTTTCAAACCTAACTCCCAGTAGAAAAAAAATCTAAAATTGTCATATAATACATCCCTAGAAAGAGTAGAAGATGTCTGACACCTTTGCAATTCAAAGTTCCTGAAATTTCAGCACAGAATTAGTGGAAATCAGGATTGAAAACAGCCACTTCCAGGGGAGGTGCTGTTAAAATTCTTCCAGAAATTCTACTGACTTTGAATTAGCATAACTTTTTAACCAAAGCTTATCTGGGGGCAAATGAGTACTCGTTGGAAAGATACTGAAGTTAACTTTAACTTTGGTATTCAACTTGAGTCATGAAAATGCCCATAACCGGATCAAAACTTGGAATAGGTAGAAACTGGTCATTCTGACGGAGGAATGACAGTTGAACTCATTGGAGAGGGTGTCGTACCCTAAGGGTGGTATATGTGATGACAACGCGATAATAATGTCTCGTAGAGACCAAACCCAATTATGGTGAGCTTCCAAAGAGGGGGTTCATCATGTTGGATTAAACTAACTTGTGTTCGGTCTGGTAATGGTGTAGCTTGTGCAACGTTATTACATTATCTATTTACGAGATATTTCGCATGTTTTGTTGTCATAATGTTTTTACGCCCATTTCTATTGGACTGCATGCAAAATGTTGCGGGACTGATGTGTAATGTCGTGTGGTTGCAGATGGTTCGTACTAGGACCACGCACGAGGTTGGTGGCTCTAGCCAACAGGGAGGTGATGACTCCCAGCCACCGGCCTACGACAGCACCCCGCAGCAGCAGCCACCACCGCCGCCTCCGCTTACTCTAGCGGATGTGATAGCGGCATTGGTGGGAGGTCGTGAGGAGCAGACCGACCTGCTCCGCACGATCGTGTAGAATACGTCCCAAGCAGGAGGACGTCAAGAGCGAGGGCCCCGTGAGCCCCGCGAAGTGTCGTACTCGGATTTCATGAGTACGCACCCTCCAGTGTTCACCGAAGCTGAAGAACCACTGGAGGCTGACAACTGGCTGCGGACCATCGAGTCCAAGTTTGGGCTGCTCCAGTGTACGGAGCGGCAGAAGACCCTGTTCGCAGCGCAGCAGCTCCACGGTGCCGCTGGTGCGTGGTGGGCGAATTACGTCGCCTCACGTCCGGCTGGCCATGCCGTGGAATGGCAAGAGTTCCGGGAGGCGTTCCGCGCCTATCACATCCCTCCCGGAATAATGAAGAGGAAGTTCCAAGAATTTTTGGAACTGAAGCAGGGCGGGAGGAGTGCCCACGACTACTCCCGTGCCTTCAACCATCTGGCGCAGTATGCGTCAGACTACATCTCCACGGAGGAGAAGAAGAGGGAGCACTTCTATCGGGGGTTACACCCCGAAATGAAGACCCACCTCGTACAGTGGAACCGCGGCACATTCAACGACTTAGTCAATGCCGCGATCATGCAAGAGGATGCTCAGCGGGAGTTGGCAGCTGAGCAGCGGAAGCGCAGCGCTCCACCCAGCGGTGGGAGTGGCGCTCCCCAGAAGTACCGTATGGTGTATCGGACACCATCCGGGCAGCAGTGGCGTCCACCGGCGCGACCTCAACAGTTCGGGGGACGCTCGTTCCAAGCACCCCCGTTCCGTCCGCCGATGCCACCACCTAGACAGCAGCAGCAGCAGACGGTACCCCGGGCGTTTCAACCACCGCAACGCGCCCCGGGTTTCCGTCCACCGATTAGCGGGGGACCGCCCCGTTTCACCTGCTTCACGTGTGGCCAGGCGGGCCACTTCGCGAAGGACTGTCCCCAGGGGCAGCAGAGCAGCGGGCAAGCCCAGTTCCAGGGCGGTGCTCGAGGCCGACCTCCGGCGAAGAAGGTTGGTCAGCGGACTGGAGGCGTCCGCAACCTCGACAGTGAGGACGCCCCAGAGGGAGACAATGTGCTGGCGGGTACGTTTACTCTCAACAATCAAGTCATCGTCATATTATTTGATTCTGGTGCAACCCACAGCTTTATAAGTGCATCCTATGTGGCTAAACATCAATTGCAAGTCTTCCCAACGGACTGCACTTATATGATATGCTCACCGGGAGGGAAGATTTCAGCTAATATGATGATTCCAAAGGCACCTCTGTGCTTAGGTGGGAAACTATATCCCACCACCTTGATAATCCTTATGGGACAAAAGATTGATGCAATCTTAGGGATGTCATGGCTACAATACCATGGCGCTGTCCTAGAGGCTCGGACACGGACGGTTCACTTAAATTCTCCATCCACCGTCCGCATTCCATGGGGTTAGACACGCCAGTCCGGGAAGTTTTAGCAATTAATAATGCTGAAGCTCTCAAGTTAGAAGACATCCCCGTAGTCCGGGAGTATCCTGATGTGTTCCCGGATGATCTTCCGGGCATGCCACCTGAGCGGGATGTCGAGTTCAAGATCGAGCTCGCACCCGGGACTACGCCCATATCACGAAGACCATACAAGATGGCCCCAAATGAGCTGGCGGAACTGAAAGAACAGCTCAATGATCTGTTGAGCAAGGGTTTCATTAGGCCGAGTTCCTCGCCTTGGGGATGCTCGGCGCTATTTGTAAAGAAGAAGGATGAAACCCTGAGGCTGTGTGTGGATTACCGGCCGCTCAACGCCGTCACCATCAAGAATAAGTACCCACTGCCCCGTATTGACATCTTGTTTGATCAACTTGTGGGGGCAAGTGTATTCTCAAAGATGGACCTTCGCTCTGGATATCACCAGATCAAGATCCGGGCAGAGGATATCCCGAAGACGGCGTTCTCGACGAGATACGGCTTATACGAATATCTCGTCATGTCCTTTGGTCTCACAAATGCTCCAGCCCATTTCATGTATCTCATGAACTCGGTGTTCATGCCGGAGCTGGACAAGTTCGTGGTAGTGTTCATCGACGATATCTTGGTTTATTCCAAGACAGAAGCCGAGCATGCCGAACACTTACGGATCGTTCTTCAACGATTGCGAGACCACAAGCTCTACGCCAAGTTCAGCAAATGCGAATTTTGGATCAGCCAAGTGCCGTTCTTGGGACATATCATCTCAGCTGAAGGCATTGCGGTTGACCCAAGTAAAATAGAGCAAGTGTTGAAATGGAAAGCTCCCACTTCAGTTCATGAAGTCAGAAGCTTCCTCGGGTTAGCGGGATACTACCGGAGATTCATTCCAAGCTTCTCCAAGCTCGCTAAGCCGATGACAGAGTTGCTGAAGAAAGGGACAAAATATGTTTGGAACACGGCGTGTGAAGGAGCGTTCCGAACACTGGTGAAGCATCTCACAACAGCCCCGGTGTTAGCTCAGCCGGATACAACAAAGCCCTTCGACGTGTATTGTGACACGTCCGGTATTGGGCTCGGCTGCGTGTTGATGCAGGAAGGACGTGTGGTCGCTTATGGCTCACGCCAACTTCGGAACCATGAGCAGCACTACCCGACTCATGATCTTGAACTTGCTGCCGTGGTGTTGGCGCTGAAAATGTGGAGGCACTATCTCCTGGGGAACTTGGTGCATCTCTACAATGACCACAAGAGCTTGAAATACATTTTCACCCAGAAGGAGCTGAACATGAGGCAGAGGAGGTGGTTAGAACTGATCAAAGATTATGAGATTGAAATCCATTACCACCCCGACAAGGCGAATGTGGTTGCCGACGCGCTGAGTCGGAAATCACATGTCCATCACCTCACCATTACACCGGTGGAGGAGGAAGAGCTAAGTTTATACTTGGTTCCTTATGGATCGCTGTACAACCTTGCCCTCATCCCTACTATTAGGGAGGACATCATTGCAGCTCAGAAAACGGATAAAGGCATGGCACATCTCCGGAGACGGATAGACAATGGAGAAATTAAATGTTTCCGGAAAGATGATGAGGGGACGCTGTGGTTCAATGACCGCATAGTCGTACCCCAAGATATGGAGTTGAGGAAAAAGATCCTCGATGAAGCTCACTTGTCTAAATACTCCATTCATCCGGGCAGCAACAAAATGTACCAAGATTTGAAAAAGAAATTTTGGTGGACACGGATGAAGTGGGAGTTAGCTAAGTACGTATCCGAGTGCGATACATGTAGACGAGTGAAAGCTGATCACATGAAGAAATCAGGGCTGTTGCAACCCCTGAAGATCCCAGCATGGAAATGGGAAGATGTGAGCATGGATTTCATTGTGGGATTACCCCTAACAGCCAAAAAGCATGATTCCATATGGGTAATCGTTGATCGGTTAACCAAGACGGCTCACTTCATTCCGGTGAATACACGTTACAATGCCGGCAAATATGCGGAGCTATACATAGCGAAGATTCTATGCCTATACGGGGTACCCAAAACCATTGTCTCAGATCGAGGTGCATTATTTGTATCTCGTTTTTGGGAGCAGCTACACGCTGCATTGGGTACTAAGTTGATCAGGAGCTCCGCTTATCACCCTCAAACAGATGGCCAGACAGAGAGGGTGAATCAAGTTCTGGAAGACATGTTGAGAGCATGTGCCATCCACCATGGTAGGAACTGGGATAATCACCTACCATTGGCGGAATTCTCGTACAACAACGGCTATCAGGCGAGTATCAAGATGGCACCCTACGAAGCTCTCTACGGTCGCAAGTGCCGCACCCCATTAAATTGGTGCGAGTCCGGTGAAAGGGTCACATTCGGGGTTGATGTGGTGAACGACGCCGAAGAGCGCGTTCGGACAATTCAAGCCAATTTAAAAGCCGCTCAATCCCGGCAGAAGAGCTACGCTGATAAGAGGCGTAGACCGTTGCACTTTGACGTTGGTGAACACGTGTACCTCCGCGTGTCTCCGATGAAGGGCGTGCACCGGTTCGGTGTGAAGGGGAAGCTCGCTCCCCGTTTTATTGGACCCTACGCTATCACCGAGAAGTGTGGACCAGCGGCGTATCGATTGGAGTTACCGGCATCCCTTGCTGGTGTCCATGATGTTTTCCATGTTTCGCAACTGCGAAAATGTTTGAAGCATACGGCTGCTGTTCCTACCGAAGACATCGGAGAGCTGAAACCGGATTTAACATATGATGAGTATCCGGTGGGAATTCTTGATGAGAAAGCCCGAACCACGCGTAGCAGAACGTTGTGGTTCTACAAAATACTCTGGAGTAACCACACCGCCGAAGAAGCGACGTGGGAGAGCGAGGAGTTCCTTCGCTCGAATTACCCGGAGTTTATGGCTTCTCAACACGGGTAAGTCCCTACTACATCGCTATCTCTTCTTTTGTAATCTCGGGACGAGATTCTTTTAAGGGGGGAGGGATGTAAACGCCCAAGAAAAGGGACTTGCAAAAACTTTTCTGCACCTCACAACACCACAGTCTTGTTGTGGATAGATTGTGAAATATTGTGAAGAGCAAGTAACCTCCATCAAAAGAGTGATTAGAGGGGAAAGTCTTCACTTTCACAAAGTAGGGTTTCTACACATGAACATGAGAGGTTGAGCTCACCCCTAGGAGTTAAAAAGTCTTGGGAAGGTTCAGTCCAAAGCTCATGCAAATTCAACACTTTTTGAGGCACTTTTGGGTTATTTCAAAAAGAGGCCAATTTGAATGGAAATTCAAATTGCAGCAACTTTCATCACCCAAATTCAAAAGTTAGCTCCATATCTATACTCAGCACATTTTTCTGAGTAAACCCACCAATTTTCATCTCCATTGGAGCTCATCTTGTCAAGAGCTAAATTTGCAAGAATTCAAAACTGAATTTGAATTTCAGTTTAAATATGAAGCAAATTTAACCAAACAAAGTTTGAATTTGAGAATTCAAATTCAAACAAAGACTTGGTGACTAAGTCTCACATTAAATTGTGAGTAGCTGAGGATATTTTGGCACAACAGAATTCAGAAAATTGGAAAAACAAAAGAGTTAGAGGGGAGGCCCACTGGTCAGTAGACTTAGCACAGAAGTCTCCTCAGCCGACTTCCTCGACCGAGCGCGCTCGCCAGCTGCAGCCAGCGTCGGCGCCCGACCACCTCGGCCGGCCAGCTCCTGCTTCGACAGAGGAGGTGGCACAGCAGGTGTCGCGCTCTCCACTGGGCTCAGGGGCCTATAAAAGGCCCGAGACCGCCGGCGAGCTACTGATTTTCGCGAGTTCCGTAACCAGCAGCCTAGTCGCCCGAGCTCCGATCGGATGCCACCCCAGCTGTGATCATCTTCCGGCTTTGACCTCCATAGGAAAGTGAAGCGCTAGCTCGTCCTCAAGACCACCGTGCAAACCGTTCCAAGGTTCGACCTTTGTGCGCGGAGAATTTTCCAGTTTAGGACGAGTAGCTCCTTTCGGGACCCGATTAGGTTTAGCAGAAATTCGGGAAGCTTAGTGGGTGGGAGGTCGAACGGAGCTGTGAGAGAGCATCTAGAGGTTCTGGCGACCCTTCTCGATCGAAAACCGGAAGGAAATCACCGCCGGAACCCTAAGTTCACCCTAGGACAGTATGGCGGAGGAGGGGGTCGCCGGTGAGGTCTGGGTTGCCGGCCGTTTAGGGCCCAACAGAGCTCATGCCGAGTTTCCCGAGGTTTCCCTGAGTGTGGCGACGCGATTAGCGCACGAAGAAGATGGTCAGAAGGGCGGGAACACGTTGCCGAGGTAGCACAGAGGCATAGGGCTCGTCGCCGGCGAGCTATGGCGGTTAGCCGGCGGCGACATGGTGTCCAGCGGGTTCAGCACCCGAGATTACGTGGGGGCGGCGAGTCTCGTCGGCTCCGGTGAGCTAGATCGCCGGGAACGCTGACCTCGCCGGAGCTCCGGCGGCTCGGGGCGGCGACATCGGGAGGTAGACGAAGGGCGCGGCCCCACCTGTCAGCCCCTGTGTTAATCGCGCGCGAGCGCGCGGTTAGTTCAATTTAAACGGGTGGGCCCTGCTGTCAGCCTCTGGCTTAGCGCGGGAGGGGATTTTCTGTAGGAAAATAATTCAGGGATTAGCTCAAACTTTAGAAATCCATAACTTTTGCTAGGAAGCTCCACATTTAGTGATTCAAATTGGGTTGGATTCATCTTGCCTAGCTCTGTCCAGATATACAACCCAATTTGTATGAAACCCATTAATTAATTCTGGAAAATTCTTTAAAGCTTTTCAGCAAAAGAATTTTAGAAGGAGTGTGGTTCATCCAAAAATCCCTAAATTTTACCAGAATGTTCTTTAGGACATTAGTAAACCCCTGTAAACGTTTCAGACCATTTGGAGTTGATTTGGCCAGAGCAATTCAAATTGGAAGGTACTGTGTTCATTTGAATACAGAAACATTTCCAGAGAATTTCCAAAACTTGGAAATTCAGTTCTGGGCAATTCTTAACCCCAAAAATGTTAGGAAAATTCAGGAAAACTCTATGAGCTATAATTGAAATTGTAGTTCATTAAGTTGAGCATGAACAGGGGTATTACCTCAGAATAAATTCTTCCTTGCTTATTTGCCAAGAGAATTATTCTGAGCAAACCACTCCATGAAAAGTGCTAATGTTTGGTCCAGAGAGTTTTCTTGTGACAAGGAACTCACAAAAAAATTCTCAGCTCTGTTGGAGCTCTAGATCACCCCTGTCCTGTTTAACCAATTAAGGGATTAATATGGAAAAGGGGGAAAAACCACTTAGCATTTAACCATGTGATTAAGTCCAAGCCAAACCACCAACACCAGTTCATCTTTAAATTCTTAAACAAAGTTCCAGGTGTTAGAGGCTGGTTATTAGAATTAATAGTAGAAGTCTTACTCTAAAACTCACATTTGCATCTAAATTAACATGTAGTATTTCATTAACGTGTAGCCGTTGAAGAAGAGACTCCGGAAGTGCTGGACTTCCTTCTTCCGGACGAGGAACTAACTACTGACCAGCAGCAACAAGGCAAGCCCCGGTTTGCATTAACCCTTTTATAAGTCTTACTTTGTTTACATGTGTCATATGAAGTATGTATGTACATTAGGTATAGGATGAATGAAACCCCACTTGCATAACCAAAGGCTCCTAAAAGAGTGAGGGTAGTGTCAAGGACCTCGAGTAGACAGGCTAGGCTTAATGAGTCATAGGACTTTGGTACAAGTCGAGTAGTTGGAATCTACTCGCGAGATAGGCTTGGGACACACGGGTTCGGTTGAGTGATGTGAGATCACTATAGTAATGAAAATGAGACTAGGCAGGGGCTAGGACGCAGCAAGAGGAAGTCTTTTGTGCGCAGCCCTGCCCGTGTCGATTGAGGACCGATCCGTGTGCGGCCCTGCTGAACAAGTATTGAACGTACCGAAGGCATATCGGATATATGGGCCCCGATAAACCGATGTAGCCTAAACCTCCGGGCGTCGAGGCATAGCACACCGATTTATAGGTGTAGGTTGAGGGCAGCAAGGTGGAAATCTGCCAACGGGCATAGAGAGATGCTCCGTGTGGGGAACCTCCTGCTCGTTGCGGTGCGACCGGTTCGACGTTTGGGCTGTTGGGTGAAAGGTTGTCCCGTACGACATCGAGTGAGCGTGCTGTGCAGCTCCACGGGTGGGCGTACGTGACGTGCTCTTTGGGTTTCCCTGCAGGTGTATATCGAGTCGATTCGCCGTCCCTCGCGGTGACGAGTACCGCTTGTTCACTGCGTCGTAACGTAGACTAATGGATGAAATATGTTGATCCAATGATGCTGATTGATATAATTGTATTGCTACATGTGTGCCACCAAATACTGCTTACTAAAGTTCAGATTTCATGAACTGTTAACTTGTTGCTAAAAGATGAACTAAGGATGAACTTGTAGGCGTGTCCTTTTGCTGAAATGTTACTATCCTATGTCCATTGTACCCCTCATGTAGAGTTTCATGCTTAGGTAAGTCGGTTAAGCCTTGCTGAGCCTTTGTGCTCACGGTTGCTGCTTAAGTGTTTTTCAGGTGAGGAGCCACCCACGGACTCGGAGTACGAGTCCACCGGCGAGGGTTACCCTCCGTCGGGGACCACGGCTGAGTGGGAGCCGTACACGCCGCGCTGAGCTGAGGAGTGCAGCTAGTGTGGGTTGCCCTAGGGCTGGGCAACCAACTTTTGCTAGATAGGCGGGCGTGAGTTGTGTAGTGTAGACTTCCTCTGTGTAACATAAACAATAGTTGTAACTGAAGTTTGTACCTGTTTGTACAGTTTCAGTTGTTTTTCCCATGTAATATATTATGTTCTTATGACGTGTGCTGTCGGGTGTCGCATCGCGTGGCACCACCCTCTGCAATCCTAGATGGGCGGATTCCGGTCCGCCACAACCATAACACGTGTATGTATGAAATCACCAAAGAACTCACTCTTGCGCATATTTTCTTCCTTGACAATCCCTCGTGCACACATTTAGGGGGAGTGAACCATATACACATGTGTTATGAAAACAATCTATTATATCTATTTATCGAGAATCTTAATGTGTTGTCATCAATCACCAAAAAGGGGGAGATTGAAAGTGCATCTAGGTAATCCCCGTGGGTTTTGGTTGATTGATGACAACAATTAAGATACTAATAAGTTTTTACTGAGTATGAGCACAGGTGCTTATCAAAGGAATGGATGTGAAGTCTCTCAAGAAGCAAAAAGGAAAAGAAGAAGACTTGAAAGAGTAGAAAATAGAATTTTTTTTCTATTGGGTTTCACATTTTCTAGTTGTGTACAGGGTCTCTCTTTTAGAGTGCTTGAGAATCATTAGAGAGCTCAAACTAAAGTTAGAAAGTTAGAATCGTGAGAGGAAGTAGTCATAGGTATGGACGAAAAAGGAAGATCAGACTTGTCCGGACTACGGGTCAGACTAGTCCATTCTAATCCGGACTACTCTGTTATAAACCGGACAAGAAGTCTCTGAGTGAGTTCGAACTTGTCCGTTTTAGGCCAGACTAGTCCGTTGTCGAGTGAGTCTGAGCCTCAATGAGACTAAGTCTCAGAGGGCCGGACTAGTCCCATGACAAAGCAGAGACACCATCGATGATACCGAGATAGTGCAACCGCACTAAAGCCTCAATGACACTGTTAACCTGCTAGTGGTGTCCCTGGCCCGGGAACGAACAGTCGCACCAAGATCTGCAAAATTTGTTAACTTATTATGTATCGACAGACAACATCTGATATTTAATAGTATACAATTTGTTTACCTGCCTCCGAGTGGACGAATGGTGATCCGCTCACGACGAACAGGAGGAGGAGCAACAAAGTGGGTCCTCCTCGTGCGTCGCCTCATTAGCGGCACCACGTCCGGTGACCCGGACGGCTGGTCACCACTAGAGCCCGAAGGATCTGTCGAAGCGTCTGCGGTTGACACTTCTCCCGGGCCTGCTCTGGGCAGCCCGCGGAGGTTCTTTTTTAGGCGGGGCTAGTCCTCTCGCGAGGGTCTCACCGGAGTGGACGAAAGAAGGAGAAGATTGACACGAGGATTTACGTGGTTCGGGCCGCCGGAGCGTAAAACCCTACGTCCACGGGAGTGCTCGGAGCACTGGTCTCCTTGAGTATGTGGAAGACCTACAGGGAGTTGGGCAAAGTGCCGAACGAACCCTTGTAACGTTGCTTACCCAAGCCTTTTATAGTCCAAGGCTTGGGCGGCTTACAAGGTGGGCCCCGGGTCCCGACAGGTGGCCCCGGGGTGATTTCCTACCAGCTATTATGTCTTTGCGCTGGCTTCGAGGTCCTCATCCTGCCACCCTTCCCATGCCACAGGCTAGGTGTAGCGTGTAGCGGTTGGTAATGGCAGGGGCGGCAGGGCATGTCTTGTCCATGTCTCGTCGCTGCCTTCAATGGTCTGCAGCTTCTGACACTGTGCGTCTGTCTTGACTATGACGGGTCACAGTGCCTCTTGACATGTGTGCGCCGCGCCTACGCGCCTTGGGAAGGCGCAAGCCTTGAATGCTTCGTACGGTAAAGGCATGGTGCGCCTTTACTCCCGCTGCCTACCGCGCCGGGCGGGCAGCGCTGCTCTGCTAGCCACGTGTCGGGCCCGGAGCTCACCTCTGAGGAGAGGGGAGCTCCGGCCCCGCTGGATATGTAGAGATTTTGGAGCTCACCCCCGCGGAGGGGCGAGGTCCGGCCTTCTAGGCCATGTGGCAGGCCCGGAGCTATCCTCCGAGGGGAGGGGAGCTCCGGCCCTACTGGACACATGGTGCCCTCCGGAGCTCGCCCCTACGGAGGGGGCAAGGTCCGGCCATCTGGGCCACGTGGCAGGCCCGGAGCTATCCTCCGAGGGGAGGGGAGCTCCGGCCCTGCTGGACACGTGGCTCCTTCGGAGCTCGCCCCTGCGGAGGGGGGGGGGGAGGTCCGGCCTTCTCGTCCACGTGGCAGGCCCGGAGCTATCCTTCGAGGGGAGGGGAGCTCTGACCCTGCTGGACACGTGGCTCCTTCGGAGCTCGCCCCTGCGGAGGGGGCGAGGTCCGACCTTCTGGGCCACGTGGCTGGCCCTGAGCTATCCTCCGAGGGGAGGGGAGCTTTGGCCCTACTAGGCATGTGGCTCCTTCGGTGCTCGCCCCTGCGGAGGGGGCGAGGTCCTTAGGCGGTTTCGCCCTGTGCGCGGGGGTACCTGACACGACCCCATGGTCTTGTTGAGCCAAGATCACGCTGAGGGGTGCTGCGTTGCACAACACCGGATAACACACATCAAAGGTACAAACGGAAGCAAAACTTTTATTATATAAAGTGGTTTATGAACATTTGTACATCAAAATAGGTCCAGTCTACACTCGGGCGTAGACTACGCTTCAAGTTCACGTTCATCCCGTGAACGTGTCCTTGCTAGCACACACGCACACTAACACGGCGGCGTGCACGACTCCCACTCGACGGGGTTCCCCTCCTGGGGTTCCGTCTCCTCTTCAGGAGTCCCTTCCTCATAGAACCCTGCAAAAGCTTCAAACACAAGCAGTGAGCACGAAGGCTCAGCAAGACTGACCCGTCTCTCCTAAACATGGAACTTCTACATGAGGGTTGATAGGTTACATGAGGTAAAAATCATTTGCATGGACTCGCCTAATTTGTGGAACCTTACTTTCAAGTTTTAGTAGCAGGTGGTGGAGAACCTCACGCTAAGGCACATGAGAGAGCCGCAATCAAACAAGAACCGCATTTCTCTCATGTACTTTGCCCAAAGTTGAAAAGAACTTTAGTTAGCCCTAAACTACAACAAATCATTAGCAATCAAGTCCATCTTTCAATCAGCAACATTTTAACATGCAACTAGCCTGTTCTTTCTACGTCACGGTACAGTGAACAAGTGGTACTCACTGACCGCGAAGGACGGCGATTATAATCGATTTACACCTGCAGGGTTACCCGAATAACCCGTCACGTACGCCCGTACTCGATGTTGCCTACAACAACCATCACAGACGCCGTACGCAACCACCTTTCGCCCGTTAGCCAAATATTGAACCGGTCCCATCGTCCCGAGCAAGAGGTCCCTGCACGCGCATCTCAGTGCCGCCAGCCGATTTACACCTCAAGCTCTCAACCTACCCTCTAAACGACGGGCAATGCCTCAATACCCAGCTACCCGAGTTACATCAGTTTCCCGGTTCCCATATAGCCGGTAGGTCTTCGGTACTGTTCTAGCTTGTTCAACAGGCCCACACACGGCTCGCTCCTCAATCGACACAAGCGGAGCTACAACACACAGGCCCCAAAGTCCTGCTGCCCTTACTCTCCGCTCGGTCTCATTTTTCTTGCCATGTGTATCATGTGCTATCTCTACCCGAGTCTGAGTACCTCTATCCTATGCTCGCGAGTAGTTCCAACTACTCGACTTGTACCGAATCCTACTCTATCTTAGAATTGCAGTTGCTAACGGGGTTTTCAATCCTAATCCCAACCCATGGCTTTCTTGGCTATGCATTTGGATTTTCAAACAAGACTCTAGTGCAAGAAATAATGATTCTCAAGTAGGTGCTCAAAACAATAAAACTTTGTAAAAAGGTTAATGCAAACCGGGGCTTGTCTTGCTGCTCTTGGTCGTAGGCTAGCTGCTCCTCCGTAGTAACGAAGTCTAGGACTTCGGGTTCCTCCTCGACCTTAGCGACTACATGATATACAAGTATATGTATTAATTTAAATGCATTTGATTGAATTTAAACTTGTGAAGTCTATAATTCTCACTGGACAGATCCAATGACTGCGGAACTTTTACTGTGGCTTGGTTACAACCTAAACAGAGACTTGGTCAAGTTTTAGTTGCAGCAAAGCTCATTTGAGCCCTCCACAATTAATTATGTACTTGACCTTAATTGAAGGCTTTTAGGGTGTTCTAAGGATTTTCATGATACAAACTATGACTTTCTGAAAACTAGATTTTCAGAGGGTGCTAATGGAGTTGGTCTCACTTAATTTGAAGGTTTCTAGCTAAAGATATGAGCTAAACAATTTCAGGGAAAATTCTGAAAATGTTTCTGAACATTTTCTATTTTCTCTGGAACAGTTTCACTAATCACACCATTAGGTGGACCAAATGAGCTCAAATGGACATGAAATTTTTATGGTAGTTCAGGGATATTTTGGTGAACATCCCAACAAAATTTCAGAATTTTCCTCCAAGGGATTCACCAGTTAAAATTCCAAACAGTTTAAATTTTGAGGAATTAATTCTGGAGAATTAAAGATTTTCATGAAGTGAAACTTGATTTGCTGGAAAGTTCCCGGAGAGCTGAATCCAACAAAATTTGGTTCACTCAATTTGGAGCTTTCTAGCCGAAGTTATGAGGATTTGAAGTTTGAATGAAATCTGAAAACTGGGGAAAAGTTTAAATCTGTCGGGGCCCACGGGGACACGTGTTGGGCGCGGAGGCGTCAGCACACTGAGTCCTACAGGGTTTTTGCGCACCAGCACATCAGATCCCAGCCGCAGCCCGATCCCGATTTAAAATATCTGCCGCTGACAGCTGGGGTCCACCCCCTTCGTCTACCTCCCGCCGCCCGTGCTCTGCCGCTGCGATACCTCGCCGGAGAGCTCGCCGGCAGCTTCTGTGGAGCTCCAAACTTCACGATGTTGGCCGCCCCTGCCTACTTTCACTCGGGGAACAGGATTCTGGGCTCAGCTCGTCATGACAATTGCCGGTGCATGGTCGGCGACGAGCCGCCGCCTCGGAAAGACTTCGGCCATGTCGGCCGACCTCCTTAGCACCCCAATCACTCGAGCAACCGGTCGGGGAGCATCAGTGGACCTTAGGGAAGGTCGACATGAGCTTGAAGCAGCTCGGGGGAGGCCCGAAGTAGGCTCTCACCGTGCGCCCGATGCTTCCCGCAAGCTCCGCCGTTGGCAATCATCGAAATACGCCGGGTACTGGGGTTTCTAGGCCAAAGGTTGTGAAGGAAACTTGTGCGCTACCGGGTCTAGTTTGTGTGGGAGCGGATTGAGGCCCTCTAATCCTTTCTAGAGTATGAATTCGACAGAACCGTACCCGAAGGTCGGTCTGTACCCAGAAAGGGGAAAACTGGAAATTCGCCGCCGGTGAGCAAGCGCTCGGGCTGTGGCTCGGGGGTGAGCAGCACCGATCACCAGCGCGTCCAAGGGTGACTTGGCGTGGGCGTGACAACCTCCCGGTTGGGCTGTCCACGGGAGCCCGAAGTGCAGCGGTTTTAGGTCACCGAATTGAACTCTCGGTATAGCCGAGATCGACAGGTTTCAGCTGAGTTCTAGCAACGGGGAAGAACGAGTTGGGTTCCTAGTACCTTGTCGTAGCTCTGGAGGAGACGGGGAGGCTGTGATTGGAGCTTTCCAATCGGTTCTGAGCGGTGGAAGAAAGTTTCCCGGCGCTGTGTTCTTGCGGGGAGAGAATGGCGATAGCTTCGGCCGAGGAGGGGGAAGGACACCTTAAGAAGGCTCTGAACCGACTCGTGCCCGTGCATGGCCAAGCAGCTGCTGGCGCGGCGGCCTCCCTCGGTGGCGATCGCAGCTGCAGCTCGGGGACCCGAGTGGGAAAGTCTCAGTCGGTTGAATCATCCCTGTGGCTGACATGTGGGTCCATTTGCATTTTTAACCTCTGAGATTAACTCCTATTCACTGTTGTAAACAGTAGTTCCCACAAAGCCCCTGGTGATTTGAATTATCAACCTTTGAGCCATTTGAATTGGTTAGAATTCAAATTGGGTTTGGTTTGGACAAATTTCAGCACATGTTCAGTTTGAAAATTCAAATAAAGTTTGAATTTACCCCACTTAGCTCATGTCAAGATCAACTCCAAATGGAGTGAAAATTGGTGTGTGAGCTCACAAAAATGTGCTGAGTAAGAATATGCCTCCCACTTTTGAATTCATGGGATCAACACAGTTTGAATTTGAATGTAGTTTCAAACTGCCCTCTTTCTAGCCACACCCAAAATGACCTCCAAAAGGTTTTAAATTTGGGTGAAACTTGGCATGGACATTCCTAGCACTATGTAGGAGTTTTCATATGCCCAGCCCCTGTATATCACATGTGGGAAATACCACTTTTGCAATATGTGAGTTTGTTCCCTAATGAGCATGTTGATGGTGGTTACTTGCTTTTCAAATGTGTTTATCAACTTGCTTCAAATGAGGTGTGTGTGTGGTGATGAGCACCTCAAACATGTGTTCAAAACTGAGGCCCTTACATTCCTCCCCCCTTAAAAGAATCTCGTTCCGAGATTATAAGGTGAAAATGAGAGAGAGGACGGTGGAAAATTACTGGATATGCGACGTGGAAAAGTCGGGGTAGTTAGCGCGAAGAAATCCTTCGCTCTCCCATGTCGCTTTGTCCACAGAGTGATTACTCCATAGAACTTTGTAGAACCACAACGTGCGGTTGCGTGTGGTTCGGGCCTTTTCGTCAATGATCTGAACCGGTTCCTCCCGATAGGTGAGATCCGGTTGCAATTCTTCAATGTCCTCCAGCTGAACGGTAGTAGATAGCTTAAGACACTTCCTCAGCTGGGAAATGTGAAAGACGTCATGCACACCGGAAAGTGCTTCTGGTAGTTTCAGCCGGTATGCTACCGATCCACATCTTTCGGAAATCTGGAATGGACCGATGAATCGGGGTGCCAACTTTCCTCTCACCCCAAATCTGTTTACGCCCTTCATTGGAGACACACGTAGATATACGTGATCCCCGACTTCGAATTGTAATGGGCGACTTCTCCGGTTTGCATACTGTTTCTGACGTGATTGGGTGGCTTTTAGGTTCGCTTGAATCAGTCGAACCTTTTCTTCCGCGTTGTTGACAATGTCAATCCCGAAGGTGACCCTTTCGCCAGACTCACACCAGTTCAATGGTGTGCGGTATTTCCTTCCGTATAGCGCCTCGTAGGGCGCCATCTTTATGCTGGCTTGGTACCCATTGTTGTACGAGAACTCAGCTAACGGCAAGTGATCATCCCAATTCTTGCCGTGGTTGATAGTGCAAGCTCGTAGCATGTCTTCTACTCTGATTTACCCGCTCGGTTTGCCCATCCGTCTGCGGGTGGTAGGCTGAACTACGGATCAGCTTCGTCCCCAATACAGCGTGTAGCTTCTCCCAAAAACGGGACACAAATAAAGTGTCCCGATCCGATATGATGGTAAGGGGTACGCTGTACAAGCATAGGATCCGTGAGATGACAGTTCAGCGTACTTCTTGGCGTTGTAGTTGGTGTTGACCGGGATGAAATGGGCAACTTTGGTGAGCCGGTCGATGATCACCCACAGAGAATCATGTTTTTAAAAGGTGGTGGGTAAACCGACGAAGAACCATACTCACATCCTCCCACTTCCAGGCAGGAACACCCAGTGGTTGTAGCAGTCCCGATTTCCGCATATGATCTGCCTTCACCCTTCGACATGTATCTCAC
This sequence comes from Neostapfia colusana, assembly GCA_030760725.1. NCBI lineage: Eukaryota > Viridiplantae > Streptophyta > Magnoliopsida > Poales > Poaceae > Neostapfia > Neostapfia colusana. The sequence continues at coordinate 6,949,671 of JASWHV010000003.1, forward strand.
TCGGACACGTACTTTGTGATTTCCCGCTTCATCCGTGTCCACCAAAACTTGCTTCTGAGTTCTTGATACATTTTGTTTCTGCCGGGGTGAATAGAAAATTTTGATAAGTGAGCCTCATCAAAAAATTTCTTCCGTAGATCCGGGTTACGGGGTACGACGATCCGGTCCTTGAACCATAGGACGTCGTCTCCGTTCTTCCGGAAACATTTCAGCTCCCCACTGTCTACACGTCTCCGTAAATGCGACATGCCCTTGTCATGTTTCTGAGCTGCCGCTATCTCTTCACGGATGGTGGGGATCAAAGCTAGGTTGTAGAGAGATCCATGTGGAATCACATGCAGTGGTGGTTCGCTCTCTTCCAACGGTGTGATGGTCAGATTGTTGACGTGTGACTTGCGGCTCAGCGCATCTGCCACTACGTTTGCCTTGCCCGGGTGATAATAGATCTCTATTTCGTAATCCTTTATCAGTTCTAACCATCTTCGCTGCCTCATGTTCAGCTCCTTCTGAGTGAATATGTACTTGAGGCTCTTGTGGTCGGTATATAAATGTACGAGGTTACCGAGTAGGTAGTGCCTCCACATCTTGAGTGCGAGTACCACGGCAGCGAGCTCCAAGTCGTGAGTTGGATAATTTTGCTCATGGTTTCTAAGCTGCCGTGATCCATACGCGACCATCCTTCAGCCTTGCATCAGCACACATCCAAGCCCAATGCCGGATGCATCGCAGTACACATCGAACGGTTTTGTTGTGTCTGGCTACGTCAAAACCGGCTGATGTTAGGTGCTTGACTAAAGCCTTGAATGCTTCTTAATATGCCGGACTCCAAACATATTTGGTAGCCTTCTTCAGCAGCTCTGTCATAGGCTTGGCAATCTTTGAGAAGTTCGGGATGAACCTCCGATAATATCCCGTGAGTCCGAGGAAACTCCGTACCTCGTGAACAGTCCTCAGGGACTCCAATTCAGCACTTGAGTGATCTTACTCGGGTATACAGCGATACCCTCCGCTGAGATGACATGCCCGAGAAAAGGCACTTGCGATATCCAGAATTCGCACTTGCTGAATTTCGCGTATAGCTTGTGATCCCGCAGCCGTTGCAAGACTATACGCAGATGTTTCTTGTGATCTTCCTCTGACTTAGAATATACCAGTATGTCGTCGATGAAGACCACGACAAACTTGTCCAGCTCCGGCATGAATACCGAGTTCATTAAATACATGAAGTGAGCTGGAACATTGGCGAGGCTGAAGGACATGACCAGGTACTCATAAAGTCTGTACCTCGTCGAGAAAGCCGTTTTCGGGATGTCCTCCGCCCTTATCTTAATCTGATGGTACCCGGATCTTAAGTCCATCTTGGAAAAGATCTTTGCTTCGACCAAATGATCAAACAACATGTCGATCCGTGGCAACGGGTATTTGTTCTTGATGGTTACGGCATTTAATGGACGATAGTCCACGCAAAGTCGTAACGTCTCATCCTTCTTCTTTACAAATAACGCTGAACAGCCCCATGGCGAGGAGCTCGGCCTAATAAAACCCTTCTCCAGGAGGTCCGTGAGCTGAGTCTTCAGTTCAGCCAACTCCTTGGGCGCCATCTTGTACGGCCTTCGGGATATTGGCATGGTTCCCGGTGCAAGTTCAATCTTGAACTCCACCTCTCTATCGGGCGGTATCCCCGGTAAATCATCCGGGAACACGTCAGGGAACTCTCGGACCACTGGAATGTCTTCCAATCTGATGGTTGTCGACTGATAGATACTTGGAAGTTTTATTTCTGGACTGTCCAGAAATAAGGAGTGAGATCCGCGCACTTCTGAGTTTAAGTGCACGACTCAAAGGACGGTGTCTAAAACAGCGCTGTGGCGGGTTAACCACGACATCCCTAGGATGACATCGACCTTTTGTCCCTCTAAGATGATGAGAGACGTGGGGTACACTCTACCCGCTAAGCATAATGGTGCTTTGGAAACCATTACGCTTGCTGAAATCTTCCCACCCGGTGAACAAATTAAATATGGACTATCAGTGGGTAGTATTTGCAAGCTGTGTTTAGCAATGAAAGCTTGGCTAATAAAATTATGCGTGGCGCCTGAATCAAATAATACTATGGCGGGATGCTGGTGGAGTTGGAACATACCCGCAAGGATTGGCTCACTCTCCGGCACGTCCTCTATGGCAAGCTGGTGGACGGTGCCGGGCCTAGGGTTTGCCCGCCGCGCATTAGTAGGGTTCCGGGGTTGATTCATCCCCGGAAACTGTGGTGCAACTCCGCCGCCTTGCCTCTCTGGACAACTGCTGGCGAAGTGTCCTGGACGACCACACTTGTAACATGTGGCCGCTGATTGTGCGGTGCTTGGGGGACGAAAGCCCGTAATGCGCTGCTGAGGCGCATACGCACGCGGCATCGCCCGCTGCTGCTGTTGTCGTTGTGGAGGTGATGCTGGCAGTGCCGGCCTGAATGCCGGTGAAGAGTACGGCCGACTGCGGAATGGCATCGACCTCTAGGGTGGCTGCCAGCGTGGACCTGATGGTGGGCGATTCACCATCCGAAACTTCTGAGAAGGACCACTTCCTTCTCCGCTCTTTGCGGCGCGCTTCGCTTTCTCTCCACCGCCGCTAACTCCTTGTCGGAGTCCTCTTGAACAATCGCAGCATCAATGATGTCGTTGAAGCTGCCGCGATTGAACATCGCCAACTTGTCCTTCAGGAGCGGGTTAAGCCCCTGGTAAAAATGGTCCCGCCGCTTCTCGTCGGTATCGGCGTGATACGACGCGTAGAGCACGAGATCGTTGAACGCCCTAGAGTATTCCAGCGCGTTCCGGCTCCCTTGCTGCAGGTGTAGGAATTCCTGCGTCTTCCTCTTCATCAGACCTGGCGTATGTGATAGGCCCTGAAGGCCGTCCGGAACTCCGTCCAGGTCATAACTCGATCGGTGGGCTGTGAAGCACAAAAGTTTGCCCACCACGTGCTCGCGGATCCTTGGAGCTGCTGGACCGCGAGCTGAATCTTGCGCTGCTCACTTATTTGGAGCACCCCGAACTTCATCTCTATCGCGCGGAGCCAGTTGTTCGCGTCAAGAGGTTCATCCGCCCTTGAGAATACCGGGGGATGAGTCGCTACGAAGTCGGAGTAGGAGCTCTGTTGACGCTCCTCACGGTCTTGACGTATCTCTGGGTGAGACGTATTAGCGATGAGAGTTTGCAGCAACTCCGTGTGCTGTTGATGTGATCCCGCCATTGCCTCGACGATGTCGGCCAATGTAACCGTTGGCAGTGGCAGTGGCGGTGTTTGCTGTTGCTGTTGCTGCTGTTGCTGCTGCTGTCCCGAGGAGTCCTCGGGAGGCTGTTGGGAGGTCTCTCCCCCTTGGCTAGTACCCCCAACGTCCGGGTTGGCACAAGTACGAGTCATTCTGAAATTCAAAACAGCAGCGATTAGCACATGCCATACTTAAAATTCCATATGCAACAGTAGGTATTGAAGTGACACATGAATAATTTGCACAACATTCACATATATTGCTAAAGCATAAACTTTATACAAGATACATTATTCTCGGATCTCCGAGAAGTCGTGCTCATGTCGTCACTACCTATACATACGCTACTGCCTACACGACATGTCACCGATTACAAAAGTTGGGTTACACTACTCTAGCTGCCCTATTTGGCAACTGTAACCCCCTACTCGGAGTAGAACTCGACCTCCTGTGGGTCGTCCTCCTCCGATACCTCTGCTGGTGGCTCCGGATCTACCACCTCTTCTCCCATCTCGGGTTCTCCCATTGCCGGAAGACCCAAGACCACCGGTATGCCTAATACCGGAGGCACGAGGTCCTGCAATGCATGCAACTCGTCCATGGCTTGGTTGTAGTCTTCTTCCCAGCCTGGCCCTTCCTCAATAGCGTCGTCCGGCTCCTGAGCAAGGTCCTCATTCTGCTGGATTAAAGTCTGCACCAGCTCTTGTAACGCCGCGATGTCGACACGGCTTTTCTTCTTCGCCTTCTTCAGACGATGCAACTGATTATGCTGTTCATTCAGTCGCTTGATCGTCAGAAGGAGCACATTGCGGAGTGCGCTGTGAGCACTCTCGAAATGGTCTCCACGGCTTGTGCTCTCCTTGAGCTTTGCGGCGAGATGCTCCATATGAACAGCTTGGCTGTCCATCACGGCGTTTCCCACCCTCATCTGGAGGCTAAGACTTGCCTCCGCGGGGTTGTACCTTGGGCAACCCGGATCGGCTGCCTCCCTTCCCACACATGATGAGCCCGTCCCTCCACCGGAACGATCGCGTATGGAGTGCCCTCCATCGCTCTCACGTGTAGCTGGCAGAAACGTGACATGGTGTCACGGGCTGCCACTTGCCACATCTCCTCGGGTTGTCCACCTCTCACCGTGACGGTGAACGGCACCCAACCGGGTGGCGTAGGTCCTGCAGGGACTTCGACATGGATTGTCCACGTCTTGTTCCCCTCTTCGCCTTCTTCCTTGGCGAAGTACTGCGGCATCTGATTGTATCCGAAATATTGAAGCATCTGCCTCAATGCCTCCGGATAGCCGCAGTGGTGAGAACAGTGAGATTCCACCCAGCCGTTCTCGAACTGCTTATCTGCTGTCATCTGTGAAAATATATTTGATAAATGTCAAATATTTATTTAAACAGTAAACCATTGAGTTATAACATAAGACATGTCATTGAACCCATAAAATTTGAAAACATAGTTCAAATTTAAACAAATTTGACTGCTGATCTGCTGTCTGCATGACAGCCCTGACCAGTTTCCATTTCAACCTGATTTAGGCCATGCTAAAGGCAAAACCAGTTCTGGAGCTCAACATCGAAGTTAAATCTAACTTCAATAAATTTCCAGAAAGTATTTGCTTGGCGTAAGATCTGTCCTGGTTCAAAAGTTATGAGAGGTCAAAGTTAACAGAATTTCTCGAGAAAATTGAATAGCACCTCCCTGCTTTAGGTACTGATTTGATCCAAGAATCCCAGTTAATTCTGCTCCCAATCTGACAAAACTTTATGTTACAAAGTTGTAACCCATCTCATAAGCTTTCTAGAACTACCTCATTTTCTATTTTTCGATTTTTATGTAGGAAGTTGTGCTCAATTTACAGCGACTTTACAGAGATTGTTTGTTCTGCCCTGTTTTCTGGACAGTTTCAATTCTACTGCATTTTCCGATTGGTTAAGGGATGAACTCTGGACCTCTACAGAAAAGTTGTAAAACTCTTTCAAAGCTTTCCAGAAATGTATCATATGACCCTACCCTCGAAAGAACTCAACCTCTAACCTCTGATTAACTTCAGCCTTAATCCAGCTGAAAACAGAGTGCTCTGTCCTTAACAACCTATAAGTTGAAAACTTGTTAACTTTGAATATCCTGATTAAGGGAAGAGGTTACAGCAACGTTTTAATGCTCCAGATTAAAACTTTCAAGTTTTACCATGAAGTTGTTCATTTAGTGGGGTGTGACGTCGATGCGTCACCAGATCATGTCGGTACTACATCCTCACAAAGAAAAACCTATACCGGACTTAGCCGGCTTCGTTAATTCAGTGGCACTAAACGTCACTCACACACGGATGCTACACGTCTACCGTTTCGTGGTTAGACTACCTGCAGAAACTCAAACAATCATCAGACTCGGCTGCACACCGAGCCCGGTATCCATACAGTTCGTACACCCGGCCGTCATCACTCGCCCGGATGTTCTCAAGCCAAACACGCCTTGAGTTACGAGTTCACGTTTCAGACCACGTGACGGGGTCTCCCAAATTGCACCATGCACGCCAGGGACAGACGTTGCTCGAATACCCCAAATGACATGAAGAGTCGTAGAGGATACTAAAGCGGGTCGGGTTACCTGCCACCCGTGGAGCTCCACCCTTCAGCTTGTGCGCACTGGTGGACAGCGCTTACGTGCACCCCCCAAGACATAAACGTCCCGAGATGCACGATTTTCCGACATAAGCAAATAGGTTAGTATGCCACTTTCTATACACTAATAACATCCTTATATGGGCTACTAATGTAAAAGCCCAAGAAAAGGGACTTGCAAAAACTTTTCTGCACCTCACAACACCACAGTCTTGTTGTGGATAGATTGTGAAATATTGTGAAGAGCAAGTAACCTCCATCAAAAGAGTGATTAGAGGGGAAAGTCTTCACTTTCACAAAGTAGGGTTTCTACACATGAACATGAGAGGTTGAGCTCCCCCCTAGGAGTTAAAAAGTCTTGGGAAGGTTCAGTCCAAAGCTCATGCAAATTCAACACTTTTTGAGGCACTTTTGGGTTATTTCAAAAAGAGGCCAATTTGAATGGAAATTCAAATTGCAGCAACTTTCATCACCCAAATTCAAAAGTTAGCTCCATATCTATACTCAGCACATTTTTCTGAGTAAACCCACCAATTTTCATCTCCATTGGAGCTCATCTTGTCAAGAGCTAAATTTGCAAGAATTCAAAACTGAATTTGAATTTCAGTTTAAATATGAAGCAAATTTAACCAAACAAAGTTTGAATTTGAGAATTCAAATTCAAACAAAGACTTGGTGACTAAGTCTCACATTAAATTGTGAGTAGCTGAGGATATTTTGGCACAACAGAATTCAGAAAATTGGAAAAACAAAAGAGTTAGAGGGGAGGCCCACTGGTCAGTAGACTTAGCACAGAAGTCTCCTCAGCCGACTTCCTCGACCAAGCGCGCTCGCCAGCTGCAGCCAGCGTCGGCGCCCGACCACCTCGGCCGGCCAGCTCCTGCTTCGGCAGAGGAGGTGGCACAGCAGGTGTCGCGCTCTCCACTGGGCTCAGGGGCCTATAAAAGGCCCGAGACCGCCGGCGAGCTACTGATTTTCGTGAGTTCCGTAACCAGCAGCCTAGTCGCCCGAGCTCCGATCGGATGCCACCCCAACTGTGATCATCTTCCGGCTTTGACCTCCATAGGAAAGTGAAGCGCTAGCTCGTCCTCAAGACCACCGCGCAAACCGTTCCAAGGTTCGACCTTTGTGCGCGGAGAATTTTCTAGTTTAGGACGAGTAGCTCCTTTCGGGACCCGATTAGGTTTAGCAGAAATTCGGGAAGCTTAGTGGGTGGGAGGTCGAACGGAGCTGTGAGAGAGCATCTAGAGGTTCTGGCGACCCTTCTCGATCGAAAACCGGAAGGAAATCACCGCCGGAACCCTAAGTTCACCCTAGTACAGTATGGCGGAGGAGGGGGTCGCCGGTGAGGTCTGGGTTGCCGGCCGTTTAGGGCCCAACAGAGCTCATGCCGAGTTTCCCGAGGTTTCCCTGAGTGTGGCGACGCGATTAGCGCACGAAGAAGATGGTCACAAGGGCGGGAACACGTTGCCGAGGTAGCATAGAGGCATAGGGCTCGTCGCCGGCGAGCTATGGCGGTTAGCCGGCGGCGACATGGTGTCCAGCGGGTTCAGCACCCGAGATTACGTGGGGGCGGCGAGTCTCGTCGGCTCCGGTGAGCTAGATCGCCGGGAACGCTGACCTCGCCGGAGCTCCGGCGGCTCGGGGCGGCGACATCGGGAGGTAGACGAAGGGCGCGGCCCCACCTGTCAGCCCCTGTGTTAATCGCGCGCGAGCGCGCGGTTAGTTCAATTTAAACGGGCGGGCCCCGCTGTCAGCCTCTGGTTTAGCGCGGGAGGGGATTTTCTGTAGGAAAATAATTCAGTGATTAGCTCAAACTTTAGAAATCCATAACTTTTGCTAGGAAGCTCCAAATTTAGTGATTCAAATTGGGTTGGATTCATCTTGCCTAGCTCTGTCCAGATATACAACCCAATTTGTATGAAACCCATTAATTAATTCTGGAAAATTCTTTAAAGCTTTTCAGCAAAAGAATTTTAGAGGGAGTGTGGTTCATCCAAAAAATCCCTAAATTTTACCAGAATGTTCTTTAGGACATTAGTAAACCCCTGTAAAAGTTTCAGACCATTTGGAGTTGATTTGGCCAGAGCAATTCAAATTGGAAGGTACTGTGTTCATTTGAATACAGAAACATTTCCAGAGAATTTCCAAAACTTGGAAATTCAGTTCTGGGCAATTCTTAACCCCAAAAATGTTAGGAAAATTCAGGCAAACTCTATGAGCTATAATTGAAATTGTAGTTCATTAAGTTGAGCATGAACAGGGGTATTACCTCAGAATAAATTCTTCCTTGCTTATTTGCCAAGAGAATTATTCTGAGCAAACCACTCCATGAAAAGTGCTAATGTTTGGTCCAGAGAGTTTTCTTGTGACAAGGAACTCACACAAAAATTCTCAGCTCTGTTGGAGCTCTAGATCACCCCTGTCCTGTTTAACCAATTAAGGGATTAATATGGAAAGGGGGAAAAACCACTTAGCATTTAACCATGTGATTAAGTCCAAGCCAAACCACCAACACCAGTTCATCTTTAAATTCTTAAACAAAGTTCCAGGTGTTAGAGGCTGGTTATTAGAATTAATAGTAGAAGTCTTACTCTAAAACTCACATTTGCATCTAAATTAACATGTAGTATTTCATTAACGTGTAGCCGTTGAAGAAGAGACTCCGGAAGTGCTGGACTTCCTTCTTCCGGACGAGGAACTAACTACTGACCAGCAGCAACAAGGCAAGCCCCGGTTTGCATTAACCTCTTTATAAGTTTTACTTTGTTTACATGTGTCATATGAAGTATGATTGTGCATTAGGTGTAGGATGAATGAAACCCCACTTGCATAACCAAAGGTTCCTAAAAGAGTGAGGGTAGTGTCTAAGACCTCGAGTAGAAAGGCTATGCTTAAAGATTCATAGGGTTTCGGTACAAGTCGAGTAGTTGGAATCTACTCGCGAGATAGGCTTGGGACACACGGGTTCGGTTGAGTGATGTGAGATCACTTTAGTAATGAAAATGAGACTAGGCAGGGACTAGGGCGCAGCAAGGGGAAGTCTTGTGTGCGCAGCCCTGTCCGTGTCGATTGAGGACCGAGCCATGTGCGGCCCTGCTGAACAAGTATTGAACGTACCGAAGGCATATCGGATATATGGGCCCCGATAAACCGATGTAGCCTAAACCTCCGGGCGTCGAGGCATAGCACACCGATTTATAGGTGTAGGTTGAGGGCAGCAAGGTGGAAATCTGCCAACGGGCATAGAGAGATGCTCCGTGTGGGGAACCTCCTGCTCGTTTCGGTGCGACCGGTTCGACGTTTGGGCTGTTGGGTGAAAGGTTGTCCCGTACGACATCGAGTGAGCGTGCTGTGCAGCTCCACGGGTGGGCGTACGTGACGTGCTCTTTGGGTTTCCCTGCAGGTGTATATCGAGTCGATTCGCCGTCCCTCGCGGTGACGAGTACCGCTTGTTCACTGCGTCGTAACATAGACTAATGGATGAAATATGTTGATTCAATGATGCTGATTGATATAATTGTATTGCTACATGTGTGCCACCAAATACTGCTTACTAAAGTTCAGATTTCATGAACTGTTAACTTGTTGCTAAAAGATGAACTAAGGATGAACTTGTAGGCGTGTCCTTTTGCTGAAATGTTACTAACCTATGTATGGGTATACCTCATGTAGAGTTTCATGCTTAGGTGAGTCGGTTAAGCCTTGCTGAGCCTTCGTGCTCATGGTTGCTGCTTAAGTGTTTTTCAGGTGAGGAGCCACCCACGGACTCGGAGTACGAGTCCACCGGCGAGGGTTACCCTCCATCGGGGACCACGGCTGAGTGGGAGCCGTACACGCCGCGCTGAGCTGAGGAGTGCATCTAGTGTGGGTTGCCCTAGGGCTGGGCAACCAACTTTTGCTAGATAGGCGGGCGTGAGTTGTGTAGTGTAGACTTCCGCTGTGTAACATAAACAATAGTTGTAACTGAAGTTTGTACCTGTTTGTACAGTTTCAGTTGTTTTTCCCATGTAATATATTATGTTCTTATGACGTGTGCTGTCGGGTGTCGCATCGCGTGGCACCACCCTCTGCGATCCTGGATGAGCGGATTCCGGTCCGCCACAACTAACTCGTTCCTCACTGAATTTTTGAAAAAGATGACCTTTGTAGTGCGTTAAACCTCAAGCGAGCTCTGATACCAAAGCTGACACGACCCCACGGTCTTGTCAAGCCAGGATCACGCTGAGGGGTGCTGCGTTGCACAACACCGGATAACACACATCAAAGGTACAAAGCGGAAGCATAACTTTTATTACATAAAGTGGTTTATGAACATTTGTACATCAAAATAGGTCCAGTCTACACTCACGGGCGTAGACTACGCTTCAAGTTCACGTTCAACCCGTGAACGTGTCCTTGCTAGCACACACGCACACTAACACGGCGGCGTGCACGACTCCCACTCGACGGGGTTCCCCTCCTGGGGTTCCGTCTCCTCTTCGAGAGTCCCTTCCTCATAGAACCCTGCAAAAGCTTCAAACACAAACAGTGAGCACGAAGGCTCAGCAAGACTGACCCGTCTCTCCTAAACATGAAACTTCTACATGAGGGTTGATAGGTTACATGAGGTAAAAACCATTTGCAAGGACTCGCCTAATTAGTGGAACCTTACTTTCAAGTTTTAGCAGCAGGTGGTGGAGAACCTCACGCTAAGGCACATGAGAGAGTCGCAATCAAACAAGAAACGCATTTCTCTCATGTACTTTTCCCAAAGTTGAAAAGAACTTTAGTTAGCCCTAAACTACAACAAATCATTAGCAATCAAGTCCATCTTTCAATCAGCAACATATTAACATGCAACTAGCCTGTTCTTTCTACGTCATGGTACAGTGAACAAGTGGTACTCACTGACCGCGAGGGACGGCGATTATAATCGATTTGCACCTGCAGGGTTACCCGAATAACCCGTCACGTACGCCTGTACTCGATGTTGCCTACAACAACCATCACGGACGCCGTACGCAACCATCTTTCGCCCGTTAGCCAAATATTGAACCGGTCCCATCGTCCCGAGCAAGAGGTCCCTACACGCGCATCTCAGTGCCGCCAGCCGATTTACACCTCAAGCTCTCAACCTACCCTCTGAACGACGGGCAATGCCTCAATACCCAGCTACCCGAGTTACATCAGTTTCCCGGTTCCCATATAGCCGGTAGGTCTTCGGTACTGTTCTAGCTTGTTCAGCAGGCCCGCACACGGCTCGGTCCTCAATCGACACAAGCGGAGCTATAACACACAGGCCCCAAAGTCCTGCTGCCCTTACTCTCCGCTCGGTCTCATTTTTCTTGCCATGTGTATCATGTGCTATCTCTACCCAAGTCTGAGTGCCTCTAGCCTATGCTCGCGAGTAGTTCCAACTACTCGACTTGTACCGAATCCTACTCTATCTTAGCATTGCAGTAGCTAACGGAGTTTTCAATCCTAATCCCAACCCATGGCTTTCTTGGCTATGCATTTGGATTTTCAAACAAGACTCTAGTGCAAGAAATAATGATTCTCAAGTAGGTGCTCAAAACAATAAAACTGTGTAAAAAGGTTAATACAAACCGGGGCTTGCCTTGCTGCTCTTGGTCGTAGGCTAGCTGCTCCTCCGGAGTAACAAAGTCTAGGACTTCGGGTTCCTCCTCGACCTTAGCGACTACATGATATACAAGTATATGTATTAATTTAAATGCATTTGATTGAATTTAAACTTGTGAAGTCTATAACTCTCACTGGACAGACCCAATGACTGTGAAACTTTTACTGTGGCTTGGTTACAACCTAAACAGAGACTTGGTCAAGTTTTAGTTGCAGCAAAGCTCATTCGAGCCCTCCACAATTAATTATGTACTTGACCTTAATTGAAGGCTTTTAGGGTGTTCTAAGGATTTTCATGATACAAACTATGACTTTCTGAAAACTAGATTTTCAGAGGGTGCTAATGGAGTTGGTCTCACTTAATTTGAAGGTTTGTAGCTAAAGATATGAGCTAAACAATTTCAGGGAAAATTCTGAAAATGTTTCTGAACATTTTATATTTTCTCTGGAACAGTTTCACTAATCACACCATTAGGTGGATCAAATTAGCTCAAATGGACCTGAAATGTTTATGGTAGTTCAGTGATATTTTGGTGAACATCCCAGCAAAATTTCAGAATTTTCCTCCAAGGGATTCTCCAGTTAAAATTCCAAACATCTTAAATTTTGAGGAATTAATTCTGGAGAATTAAAGATTTTCATGAAGTTAAACTTGATTTGCTGGAAAGTGCCCGGAGAGCTGAATCCAAAAAAATTTGGTTCACTCAATTTGGAGCTTTCTAGCCGAAGTTATGAGGATTTGAAGTTTGAATGGAATCTGAAAATCGGGGAAAAGTTTAAATCTGCCGGGGCCCGCGGGGACATGTGTTGGGCGCGGAGGCGTCAGCACACTGAGGCCGACAAGGTTTTTGCGCGCCAGCACATCAGATTCCAGCCGCAGCCCGATCACGATTTAAAATATCTGCCGCTGATAGCTGGGGTCCACCCCCTTCGTCTACCTCCCGCCGCTCGCGCTCTGCCGCCGCGATACCTCGCCGGAGAGCTCGCCGGTAGCTTCTGTGGAGCTCCAAACTTCACGATGTTGGCCGCCCCTGCTTACTTTCACTCGGGGAACAGGATTCTGGGCTCAGCTCGTCATGACAATGGCCGGTGCATGGTCGGCGACGAGCCGCCGCCTCGGAAAGACTTCGGTCGTGTCGGCCGACCTCCTTAGCACCCCAATCACTCGAGCAACCGGTCGGGGAGCATCAGTGGACCTTAGGGAAGGTCGACATGAGCTTGAAGCAGCTCGGGGGAGGCCCGAAGTAGGCTCTCACCGTGCGCCTGATGCCTCCCGCAAGCTCCGCCGTCGGCAATCATCGAAATACGCCGGGTACAAGGGTTTTTAGGCCAAAGGTTGTGAAGGCAACTTGTGCGCTACCGGGTCTAGTTTGTGTGGGAGCGGATTGAGGCCCTGTAATCCTTTCTAGAGTATGAATTCGACAGAACCGTACCCGAAGGTCGGTCAGTACCCAGAAAGGGGAAAACTGGAAATTCGCCTCCGGTGAGCAAGCGCTCGGGCTGTGGCTCGGGGATGAGCAGCACCGATCACCAGCACGTCCAAGGGTGCCTTGGATCGGGCATGACAACCTCCCGGTTGGGCTGTCCACGGGAGCCCGAAGTGCGGCGGTTTTAGGTCACCGAATTGAACTCTCGGTATAGCCGAGATCGACAGGTTTCAGCTGAGTTCTAGCAACGGGGAAGAACGAGGAGGGTTCCTAGTACCTTGCCGTAGCTCTGGAGGAGACGGGTAGACTGTGATCGGAGCTTTCCTATCGGTTCTGAGCGGCGGAAGAAAGTTTCCCGGCGTTGTGTTCTTGCGGGGAGAGAATGGCGATAGCTTCGGCCAAGGAGGGGGAAGGACGCCTTAAGAAGGCTCTGAACCGACTCGTGCCAGCGCATGGCCAAGCAGCTGCTGGCGCGGCGGCCTCCCTCGGTGGCGATCGCAGCTGCAGCTCGGGGACCCGAGTGGGAAAGTCTCAGTCGGTTGAATCATCCCTGTGGCTGACATGTGGGTCCATTTGCATTTTTAACCTCTAAGATTAACTTCTATTCACTGTTGTAAACAATAGTTCCCAAAATGCCCCTGTTGATTTGAATTATCAACCTTTGAGCCATTTGAATTGGTTAGAATTCAAATTTGGTTTGGTTTGGACAAATTTCAGCACATGTTCAGTTTGAAAATTCAAATAAAGTTTGAATTTACCCCACTTAGCTCATGTCAAGATCAACTCCAAAGGGAGTGAAAATTGGTGTGTGAGCTCACAAAAATGTGCTGAGTAAGAATATGCCTCCCACTTTTGAATCCATGGGATCAACACAGTTTGAATTTGAATGTAGTTTCAAACTGCCCTCTTTCTAGCCATACCCAAAATGACCTCCAAAATGTTTTAAATTTGGGTGAAACTTGGCATGGACATTCCTAGCACTATGTAGGAGTTTTCATATGCCCAGCCCCTGTATATCACATGTGGGAAATACCACTTTTGCAATATGTGAGTTTGTTCCCTAATGAGCATGTTGATGGTGGTTACTTGCTCTTCAAATGCGTTTATCAACTTGCTTCAAATGAGGTGTGTGTGTGGTGATGAGCACCTCAAACATGTGTTCAAAACTGAGGCCCTTACAGTACCCGGTATTGAGGGTACCGACAGTGGCCCCCGAGCCCATCTCGGGGGAGGTAACGAGCCCGAGGTGGGGCCTTCTTCTTCCCGTGGACTTTCTTGTCTTGAGTACTCCCTGTGCTGGCAGGGTCTCGACGGCTTCGGAGCTCAGCCTCTGCGGAGAGGGTGAGGCCTGGCATTGGAGCTCAACTCTGGGGGGAGGTCCGGCTTCGGAGCTTGCCTCTGAGGAGAGGTAGAGGCCCGGCTTCAGTGTTCACCCCTATGGAGGGGGTGAAGACTGGCATCAGAGGTCACCCCTGCTGAGGGGGTGAGGTCTGGCATCGGAGCTCAGCCCTGTGGAAGGGGGAGGTCCGGCTTCGAAGCTCGCCTCTGATAAGACGTAGAGGTCCGGCATCGTAGCTTAGGCCAGCGGAGGGCGTGAGGTCCGGAAGTCATCGGAGCTCAGGCCAGCGGAGGGCCTGAGGTCCGGAGGTCATCGGAGATCAGGCCAGCGAAGGGCGTGAGGTCCGGAGGTCATCGGAGCTCAGGCCAGCGAAGGGCGTGAGGTCCGAAGGTCATCGGAGCTTAGGCCAGCGAAGGGCGTAAGGTCCGGAGGTCATCAGAGCTCAGCCTCTAAGGAGAGGGTGAGGTCCGGCATCGGGGCTCGCCTCTGCGGAGAGGGCAAGGGCTGGCATCGGAGCTCACGCCAGCGGAGGGCATGAGGTCCGGAGGTCATCAGAGCTCAGGCCAGTGGAGGGTGTGAGGTCCGGAAGTCATCAAACTCTCCTCTGAAGAGAGGGCGAAGGCCGGCATCGAAGCTCAGGCCAGCGGAGGGTGTGAGGTCCGGAGGTCATCGGAGCTCAGCCTCTGAGGAAAGGGTGAGGTCCAGCATTAGGGCTCACCTCTGAGGAGAGGGCGAGGGCCGGCATCGGAGCTCAGGCCAGCGGAGGGCGTGAGGTTCGGAGGTCATCGGAGCTCAGCCTCTGAGGAGAGGGTGAGGTCCGGCATCGAGGCTCGCCTCTAAGGAGAGGGCGAGGGCCGACATCGGAGCTCAGGCCAGCGGAGGGCGTGAGGTCCGGAGGTCATTGGAGCTCAGCCTCTGAGGAGAGGGTGAGGTCCGGCATCGGGGCTTGCCTCTAAGGAGAGGGCGAGGGCCGGCATCGGAGCTCAGGCCAGCGGAGGGCGTGAGGTTCGGAGGTCATCGGAGCTCAGCCCCTGAGGAGAGGGTGAGGTCTGGCATCGGGGCTCGCCTCTGAGGAGAGGACGAGGGCAGGCATCAGAGCTCAGGCCAGCGGAGGGCGTGAGGTCTGGAGGTCATCGGAGCTCAGCCTCTAAGGAGAGGATGAGGTCCTGCATTGGGGCTCGCCTCTAAGGAGAGGGCGAGGGGCGGCATCGGAGCTCAGACCAGCGGAGGGCGTGAGGTCCGAAGGTCATCGGAGCTCAGCCTCTGAGGAGAGGGTGAGGTCCGGCATCGGGGCTCGCCTCTGAGGAGGGTGCGAGGGCCGGCATCGGAGCTTAGGCCCACGGAGGGCGTGAGGTCCGGAGGTCATCGGAGCTTGCCTCTGAGAAGAGAGAGACGAGGTCAGGCTTCGGAGCTCACCCCTGCTGAGGGGGTGAGGTCCGGTACTGCTCACAGGTCCTCCTTTCCCTGCCTCATAGTCTTATTTGGCTTACAGTCCCGGGCCAGTATACGGGGCTCAGGGCAATCCAGTGCCTTTGGTCCCGAAGGTCTGGCTCCCGCCGTAGTCAGGATGTAACCGTCCGGCCCCTAGTACTCAGACCGTAGCGCTGGGGAGGCAGAGTGTGCATGCTTTGGGTGCAGGACCGGGAAAAACAAGGCTCTTGGACCTCCCGCTCTGGCGTAGGTCTTTTCCTAGAGGAGACCAATTGGCGTCACAGTGCCCTAACTGGGGGAGGTCCGAGAGGCCCCCGGGCCATCGGCAGGTACCGTAAGCGCGACCACACTCGGCAGGATAGCAAATGTCGACTAGGCATGAGAGCAGGGAAGGAGAGCCGAATGTACGGAGGGCGTACACTATCTAGAGCTCAGGGAGGTGATCATATAAATTAATGCGTAATTTAAATGAACATCTGAGTAAATGCGGTAGGACTTACAGAGGTAGGGCTGGAGCGCCTGCCTCGTGCTCCCATGCATGGACCGGCGGTGGTAGCGCTGGGGCTCCCGCCGGTTCCGTGTGATCTGGAGCGTTGCTTGCCATCTTGCCTCCACGACGAGGTAGATGTCCTCACGCAAAGCGGGTCATGCGTGGCTTCGTCGTACGCTCGGGCACGGGGGGACCCCCATGGCGATCTCGGGGGAAGCATGGCTTCGGCCCCGCATACCATGTAGAAGGGTAGTTCCCGCGACCCGACCCTGGGATGTCCGACTGGCCCCCGACGTAGAGGAGCCGGTACCCCCCGACGGTTCTAGGTGCAGCGTCTGCACCGGTTGTGTGGGTCTGCTCGGCGTGGACCTGGCACGCCTTGCATCTCCTAACTGGCTTGACAGCGTCCAGGTGGCTCTAGGTCAGTAGGAGCCATGTCGGATGGCTTAACCGACCAGCGTGCGGGACGATGAGTGTTCCCAGCACTCGCCTCCGTGGATTACTGCGAGCTGGTCGCAGCCTTCCTCCTGGGTTATGCACCACAATAGGATGCCGTGGCGCCACGCCAGTAAAGATACCGGCGTGTAGCACTTAGCCATCCGCACAATCCATTCAACTAGTGCACGTTCATCAGGAAGGATGTCTTTCAAGGAGTCCTAGACCTCCGTGGTCCATGCATCGAGACTATTTGAGCTTCTGGATCTTGGGCGATGGGTAGCACGGAGTCCCCATGGCGCATATGATCCTTTGGCTGGCACCATGGCTGCATGGCCGCCGGGACCGCCAGCTTCGAGGTGCTGGTCTCGCCCCCTTCGCCCGGTCGGCACTCTGGGCTGTGAGTCGCGGCAACGTCCCTTCGAAGGCTTCTTGTAGCTCTGGGGCTCCGGTGGAAGCCTTCATTAACAGGTTGTTGGCGACGGTGTCGTCGGCGTGCGGTACATGGCACATGTCCAAGGTACCCAAACCTCTCCCCCGTTGGCATGAGGAGCGGCACGCCGTCGGAGTAGAACATCCAGTGAGGCTCGGTGAAGGCCGGTGCTCGGGGCTCCGGTTCTCCACCTTCGGGGCCCCCTGGGATGCTTGGTGGTGGCGTCCACATGACCACGAAGTCAGTCGGTGCTTGGCTCTTGACTGTCTGACGTGGTTGGGAGTACAGCTTGAACTCCACCATATTCGGGCTGTCTTACGGCTTCGGAGGCTGGCTATGCGTGCCAGTGACGACCTTCTTATGCTCTGGCGCACTTGTTTGCCAGGCTGAAGAGCTCTGAGATGTCTTGCACCTCTCTGGTGGCCAACTTCTCGAGCATCTTCTTGTCCCTCACACCCTGTCGGAATGCGACCACCACTGATGCATCCGGGATGTGGGGGATGGTGTTGCTTACTTGGAAGAACCGCTGGATGAAGGAGCGCAGAGATTCTCCCGGTTGTTGCTGCACGGCGTGGAGGTCCAGCTTCGTGCCGGGGCGCGTGTAGGAGCAGCTGAAGTTCGTCGTGAACTGTCTGCATAGCTCCGCCCAGGAGGTTATGGTACCCTGGGGCAGGTTCATGAACCATGACCTCGTCGGGCCGGTCAAGGCGACGGGGAAGTAGTTGGCCATGACGGCTTCATCCCCTCCTGCCGCTAGGATGGCAGTAGAGTAGACTGCAGGAATTCCACCGGGTTGATGCTTCCGTCGTACTTCTCTGGCAGGTGTGGCCGGAACTTGCGTGGCCACACTGCGAAGCGGAGGTGTGGCGCCAGGGCCACACATCCGGTCGCTGCTGCTGCAGGTCTTGGTGCTGCGAACCCTTGGACGGCTGCTGGCATGGTGTACCCTGGCATGGGCAAAGGTGTGCCATACACCGGGGGCGCCGTCTGCAAGACATATGGTTGCTGCATGGCGTACGCCTGGGGCAGAGGTTGCGTGGTGAACATTTGTGGCCCAGGTTGAGTCGAGGCGGTTGACATGCTGTAGTCAGCCTCTTGCATGCGACGCCTTTGTCGCTGTCGCTCGATGGTGACACGAGCGTCTTCTCCCGAGCGGCGTCGTTCCTGCTCTACCCTAAGGTCCGCCGTTGGGAGCTTGGTAGAGCGGGAGTCTGCCGTCTGCCCATCAACTGTTGGTGTGTGCGACAGCGAGACACCTGGTTGGGCAGGGCTTTGTCTCCGCCGTAGCGGAGGGTTGCTGACAGTAGCGACGAGGTAGTTGACGTCGCGGATCCACTGCTGGGTGGCCCCTTGGGGAGCGTCTTCAGCAGGTGGACTGTCCAGGAGCGCTTCTGCGGCGGCTAGTGCACTTGCTTGAGTGGCACTCTGTGCCACGGCAGATCTTGAGGCTGATGGAGTTTGCCGGGAACGTCGGCGCGAAGAGCTTGCCGCTGACGGAGGCTTGGTCATCTTAGTCGGCGTATACTCGTCGCAAGAGGGAAAAAGCCCCCTACCTGGCGCGCCAAATGTCGAAGCGTCTGCGGTCGATACTTCCCTCGGGCCTGCTCTGGGCAACCCGCGGAGGTTCTTTTCTAGGCGGGGCTAGTCCTCTCGCGAGGGTCTCGCCGGAGTGGACGAAGGAAGGAGAAGATTGACACGGGGATTTACGTGGTTCGGGCCGCCGGAGCGTAAAACCCTACGTACACGGGAGTGCTCAAAGCACTGGTTTCCTTGAGTATGTGGAAGACCTAGAGGGAGCTGGGCAAAGTGCCGAACGAACCCCTTGTGATGTTGCCTACCCGAGCCTTTTATCGTCCAAGGCTTGGGTGGCTTACAAGGTGGCCCCGGGTCCTGACAGGTGGCCCCGGGGTGATTCCCTACCAGCTATTATGTCTTGGCGTTGGCTTCGAGGTCCTCATCCTGCCACCCTGCCCATGTCGCAGGCTAGGTGTAGCGTGTAGCCATTGGTGATGGTAGGGAAGGCAGAGCATTGTCTTGTCCGTGTCTCGTCGCTGCCTTCAATGGTTTGCAGCTTCTGACACTGTGCGCCTGTCTTGACTGTGACGGGTCACAGTGCCTCTTAACAGGCGTGCGCCGCGCCTCCGCGCCTTGGGAAGGCGCGGGTCTTGAATGCTTCGTGCGGTAAAGGCATGGCGCGCCTTTACTTCCACTGTCTACCGCACCGGGTGGGCAGCGCTGCTCTGCTGGCCACGTGTCGGGCCCGGAGAACACCTCTGAGGAGAGGGGAGCTCCGGCCCCGCTGGATACGTGGAGCCTTCGGAGCTCACCTCCGCGGAGGGGGCGAGGTCCTGCCTTCTGGGCCACGTGGCAGGTCCGGAGCTATCCTCCGAGGGGAGGGGAGCTCCGGCCCTACTGGACACGTGGCACCCTCGGAGCTCGCCCCTGCGGAGGGGGCAAGGTCCGCCCTTCTGGGCCACGTGGCAGGCCCGGATCTATCCTCCGAGGGGAGGGGAGCTCCGGCCCCACTGGACACGTGGCTTCTTAGGAGTTTGCCCCTGCGGAGGGGGCGAGGTCCGGCCTTCTGGGCCACATGGCAGGCCCGGAGCTCTCCTCCGAGGGGAGGGGAGCTCCGGTGCCGCTGGACACGTGGCTCCTTCGGAGCTCGCCCCTGCGGAAGGGGCGAGGTCCGGCCTTCTAGGCCACGTGGCTGGCCCGGAGCTATCCTCCGAGGGGAGGGGAGCTCCGGCCCTACTGGGCACGTGGCTCCTTTGGTGCTCGCCCCTACGGAGGGGGCGAGGTCCTTAGGCGGTTTCGCCATGTGCGCGGGGGTACCCGGTGTTGAGGGTACCAACAGGATCCACGCTCGCCGGCTCCGAGGGCTACGTAGCTAGCTTCGAGGGCTGCGTAGTCGACTCCGAGGGCTGGGTAGCCCCAACCTCTGGCTCTGACTCAGAAGACTATGAGTCGGACTGCAAAAATAAATGATTCATAAGAAAAAATAATTGTTAAATGCAATTTCAAATAATGTGATTGGCAACTGAAATTTACCTCCGTGCGCTGCAAGGCCGAAACTCGGTCCGGTAAGTCTGGAAGGTTCCTCATCAGCTGAGAGCGTTTGCTCGCACCTGACAAGGTACCTGAGAAGACCAAGTCTCGGGGGCTGGGTGAGGAACCCTCTCACACCCTTCCTCCCCTTCCCCTTTCCACTTGACGACAACATCCTAATGCAACGAGTAATTGATAAATATACTAAGATAATATACAAAATTCATGATAAGTTAGTGAAGAAAATATTATTTTATCAATTTTAAAATTCATCGACGTCACGATCATGTACCCTACTCTGTAAACAAGACCATCGATCTTCTTTTCTGAGAGTCTGGACTAGATTTCATTTTCGTTTTCGTTTTCGTTTCCGCATATCATAAGTCTCGACATCTTGGGCGTCTCCAACCAAATCATCGAGTCCGACACCAGGCTCGACGATGAACGACTCTGGACGATCTTATTTTTAGTAAACCTCATCAACTTCATTAGTATCATGATATCCATCATCTCCTGGATTGTATAACCGCTCACGAGGATTCACCTTTTGTACCACCCACCAAGCATCGAGTTTTTTGCATAGATAAGGTAGGTAATACACTTACTCCACTTGGTGTGCAAAACAAATGAATCGTATCCTTGTAGCCGTTCCTTGTGTTTGACTTCCGCCATGCCAAATTGATTTTGT
This sequence comes from Neostapfia colusana, assembly GCA_030760725.1. Classification (NCBI taxonomy): domain Eukaryota; kingdom Viridiplantae; phylum Streptophyta; class Magnoliopsida; order Poales; family Poaceae; genus Neostapfia; species Neostapfia colusana. Next base: position 6,970,470 of record JASWHV010000003.1, read on the forward strand.
TAAATTCCATGATTATTATCAAACCAATCACAATCAAAGAATACTGCTCGAAGATCCTTATTACTGGCGAAAGCAAATTCAAAATTTTTTAATGATTCCATAGTAATTAGTTTCACGTCCTTAAGAGTCGATTGCCCTCATTATAACTCCGGTATTTAACGTTGCCACGAGTGGACAATGAGATTCAAATTGAGTTGTACGGAATTGGAAGTTATTGACGTCATATCGACCGTAACTTCTAACTTTAACCAAACCGTAGGATAGTTGTCGCAAGTCTTCATGGACGTTGGCATCTTTGGTGCAATGTCCAAAATATAAAGTTATAAAAAAACTTTGTAATTACTTGTAAAATCTAAGAAATTTTTTTAAATAATCGTAAGTTATAAGAAAATGTTACATGATCACAAACCAGGATTGGAAGTTAGGTCTACTTGTTTGCTCGTAGGTTGATGTTTATGTGTCTAATTCTGTTTGTGAAACTCTCTGTACGAAAAGAAAATTTTTAGAACAAATGTGTTCCATTTATGATGAGTAGCATACATGTAGGACAAACAGTTACTCGAAATATTTATCCATCTCATCTATATTAGCAAGGAAAGCAGCATTCCGTTCTTCTGCGGTAGAGTTGTAGGAATTGCAACTATCAACTGCAGTGCCTCTTGTTGCAAAAATAGAGAGATCGCTAAAAGTAGGTTGATCATCCATATTGTACCACATTGCTGAAGTATTTACATTGTGTTCCCCCGCAAAGTAAAAAATTGAAAAATATCCTACTTCCTTAAAAGTAAATGCTTCGGCGATGCACTCTTCTACCTTTGTCCTGTTACGAATCATTGGTTTCAGATATCTTACGCTTTTTTAATATGATACATCCACCTATATTGCACGGGACTGCCCACTTTAGCTTCATATGGAAGATGAATAAGGAGATGCTGCATTGAATTGAAGAAGCCTGGAGGAAAAAAAATTCCATCTTACATAATAATACCGGTATCTCATTCTCCAACTTACTCATCATCTCTATCGTGATTTCTTTAGCACAGAGCTATCTATAGAAGTGGCTAAGTTCGGCTATCACCTTCCACACCGCATCGTCAAAATAGCACCAAAACATAAAAGGTACAAGTCTTTCCATTATTATGTGATAATAATGACTCTTCAACCCAGTTAGTTTTCCCGTTTTCACATTCACAGCTCGTTTCAGACTAGTTGCGTAACCATCTAGGAATTTTAAACTTTTCAACCATTTGAGTACTTCTTTCTTTTCTTTGAGTCGAAGATAGAAGGAAGGATGTGGTTTACCACCACTTTCAGAAAGCTTAAGAGTTGGACGGTTACAAAGCTCAGCCTGATCCTTTCGAGCATTTATATTGTCTTTCGTTTTGCCTGTCATGTTAATGCATGTGATTATGATACATTTCCCCATTTATGCACTTGATGCATGACATCAATGTTGTGCATTAGTATCAACAACTTCACATATGTTAGCTCCCATAGTCCACATATATGAGTCCAATTATGATCATCTCCAAAACCGATAAAATATCCAGGACGATATTTATATAGCAATAGTTTATCCAACATATAAGATATTTTCGACCGATTAAGACGTTTCGGTGGTTCTTTAGTTACAACGGTGTCCTTTCTAAATACATTTCTCTGTTGTGTAAACATGTGATTCGAACAAAGCCAATGTGTGTGATAATCAAAGTAACATATCTTTTCTCCATGAGTAAGTCAAAAACAGTCAACGTTAGAAGAGCATATTGGGAACGTCAAACGAACGTGAGTGCTCCATACAGAAAATATGTCATACGCCGTAAAATCATGGACGGGCCACAAATAAATAGCTCGAAGGATTAATCACTACTTCTTGTAATTGTCGTACGCTTCGACTCCTGTCCACAACATTTTCAATTCTTCGATCAACGGTTTCAACATAACGCTAAGACGTGACCCAAGATGATCCGACCGAGGTAAAATGAGGCTAAGGAACATGAACTCATACTTCATACAAAGGGTCGGTGGTAGATTGTACGGAATAACAAAGACAGGCCAACAGGAGTACGGTGAAGCATTTGTACTGAACGGCAAGAATCCATCTGTCGCCAACCCAATTCGAACATTTCTCGCATCACGACCGAACTCTAGATCAAACCGGTCCAGCACCTTTCATGCCTTACCGTCGGACGGGTGCGTCATGACTTCTTTGTTTTGACGTACAACTTCTTTGTGCCATCTCATGTGTATGACAGTAGTTTTTGAAGCTGCTTACGTGCCACTTCTGTCATAACATTTTCACCATCTTTATTAACGACTTTGACATACCTCGATTCACCACATTGTAAACATTTCTCCTCTTTCGAATATTCTTTCTAGAAAAGCATGCAGTTGTATGGACACACATCAATCTTCTCATATTTCATACCGAGACTCGAAAGCAATTTCTTCGCGTGATACATATCTTTAGGCACTTTATGGGGCCGTCGAAGGATATCACTATCAATTTTATCAAGTCGTTGTAACAGTTATTAGAAAAGAAATACTTAAACTTAATTGTCATTAGTCTAGTCATGAAAGTGAGGAGGGTCACTTCCGTGTGTTCATGCAGTGATTGTTCTGGAGCTTTGAGAAGTTCGAAGAACGCTTCAACCTCCGTTGTAGGTGGATCCTCCGTAAGTTCTAGTTGTATAGTTTCTAGCATCTCATCCATCCTATCATCCCCCGTGTTATCATCAATGTACTATTCCACTTCTTGTACGTCTTTAGAAGCTATCTCGCCATGAAAGGTCCACACCTCATAATATGGCGTGTAACTGTTTCGACACAAATGTATCGAAAGTTCCACTTTGTCCAAAAATCTGGTATTCCGACATTTCATACATGGGCACCGCACCTTATCGGTATTTGACAACGAAAAATCTCGATCTATAAAAGTATATGTCTTGGCGAACCACTTATCTGAGTGACCACCAGATCTGCTCTTCCAACCAGTATACATCCAACTACGATCTTCACCCATGTTTTACTTTGCAATATAAAGCTAGAGAAATTACGTTCACTTTACATCTATTGGAAGGGATAGGTCCTAAACCCACCCAAGAAACGAGAGGAGCGTGCTTACAACTAGACGCGGGGTCCGGATCCAGGCGAGATTTTGACAGCATAACTCCGCTGTTCTCCAACTGCACGCCCGATAATGGTGCAGCTGAACATTAGGGTTACGACGTCGAAATTTCGTCCGAATCTAGACTTCGCGTCTCGTCATAAGCACGCCCACTCGGTCACTCCTAGGCTGTCTAAAAAGGGATAATTCCGAACCTACACGCCTCACATGCGTAACGCATGTGAGATGGGCCGGTCCGAAGCGGATGACGCATATTGTATAGGTTACGTGAATCTTACTTTTGGGGGTGATTTATGAGAGAGAGGTAAGAACAAGAGACAGGAGGAAAGAACGAGGGAGAGACAGCGAAGTGGGCCAGCCGTCCTAAGTTATGATCCATCAGGTCCTGCCAGTGATGACATACGAGCCAAGATTCGCTGTTATGGGCTTCTGGATCGAAACCGCGAAGAAAATGGTTCCCAGGGTTCTCGTCGTGCTATACTTTGTTAAAGCGCGACAATGGAGAAAATTGACTTTTAGACGGCCCAACTATCGGGTCATAAATAGGCTATGTCGGGCTGAGCCGACCCGAAGCCCGTTTATTTACATATCGATATTATACACTCAAGCAATCAAATTAAACTCAAATTTCCAACAATTTTGAAGTACGTAATAAAATAAAACAAATAATTAACAAATAAACACACTAAATAATAAACAAAGAAAATCTACACCTAAATACTCAAATAAGAAAACTAAATTAAATATTAACATTCAAATAAGAAAACTACACTAAAATTTACACTAAGTAATATAGTTAACAAATTAAATAACTCAATAATCTCCACTATTAATTAAGTAACCAAATTATAAAATAAATATTAAACTAACAAAATAACTAATCAACTAAATTAATAATCAACTTAATAATCAACTAAACCTAATAAAGTAACCTAATCAAGTAACAAATTAACTCATTAACTAAACTAATTAATAAAGTAACTAAATTAATTAATAAATGAACTAAATAAAAATTTATACGATTAATAAAACTTACCTCGATGTGACGACGAAGCTGGGCGGGCTCGGAGCCGAGCAGCGGTGGCGGTGCGGGGCATGCGGAGGCGACGCGCCGCGCGAGGTAGGACGGTGCGGGGGCCGGGCAGCACGGCGGGGCCGACGCCCGATCTCGGGGCGGCGGCGACGGATATAAACCACAACTTACGACGGCCTAGTTACTTACGACGGCCCATGTGCCTAGTCATCGTAAGTTAAGTCTTAATTACGACGGCCACGTTACTGATGATGGCTTAGGGTTCTGGCCATCGTAAGTTAAGCCCTAATTGCGACGGGCCTTTTACTTACGACGGCCCAGGGAAAGTAATGTGGTTGTCGTAAGGTTACGTGTTTCCTGTAGTGTATATCAAATTGATAATTCCAAAACCACCTTTCTTTTTTTTGGCTTAGAACATTTCCTCCAATGCCACTAGAGTTGCATCATATATTAGCATACTGTCATAGCCTCTCTAGAGCCAATGCCTCCTGGTCCACACTTACCCTTAAAGTGCATTGATAATATTTTTAAGCGTTGCAATATATGATCGAACAAAGACTACGTTCGAAAAACATAGAAAATGTAATGTTTGTGAAGTCCAAAACGATCTCATATTCCATGCACAACATCATCAAACTAACACCCCAGTACTACATTCGTTTCATCCATGGATGCCCCCTGGAGAATGCATCTGAAAATGTTTGTCCATTGAGAAAACAAAAACAGTGTAGTTATTGCTATTTGTTTCCATTCTCTACTCCTAATTAAATCTTTGAGGAATAGTAAGTCAAGAACCAAATCCTAGGAACTGCCTCCGCATCGTCCACTAACCAGGGTTGCGATCCATCCTATAAACTCTCTAAACCAGTTTAATAGGAGTATTTTTTACATAACTATGAGAGAGATATGCTCTTTAAGAGCTAAAGACCGGGCCGGGACTAATGCAATCTTTCCGTTAGCTAAAAAAATAAATCTTTGAAAAATGAAACGTTGTCGGATTCCTTTTGCCTTTACTTAGTATTAACCATTCGCATGTTCACAGTTAGGGAAGTATCAAACGGAGGCCCAGTTCACGTAGGGTGGCTGGTGGGAGACCGTTTTGCCCACTAATAATTCCAGACAACAACATGTACATACTTACCATTTTGCCATGCATGGACACTTGGACAGGCAGACAAATCAGAGGAGAGAGGTTGCAGCCAGGGTCCAACGCTATAAATCGGAGTCAAAATTGAAGGATGGATTGCTTTGTATGTGTATGTGTGTGTGGTGTGGAGAGAGAGAGAGAGAGATGTTTGTCTGCCTAGGCGGCTAGGTAGCTGGCATGTGCAGGTGCGCGTCGGGTCCATGGTCCATGCAAAAGAGACAGCACGAAACTGCAGGAAACAGTGAGGGACTTTTGCCAGCGCGAGAGGACAGTGAGAGATAGATGACGGGCAAACAGTGATGAAGGACTTGTAGGGCTCGAATCATAAGGCCATCATGCGCTCGGCCCGGCAAAGCATCTGGCGCCCTCGCAACTCGAGACTGCTTCCATGCCGGTGGTAATTCACAGTATCCATCAGCCATGGGCCCATGCATGCACGTGACTCGCTCACTCTCACACCATTAGTTCCTCCTCAAGCTAATTATGCACTGAACGTTCCTCGCAAAAAAAGAGAGAGAGAGAAGACTACGCGTGAGTATGCCATGGATCAGTTTGAACGAAGCTGTTTTGGCAACTACCCTTCCATTCACCTTCAAATGCAGCTTTATAAGTACTACTCATCCCTTGCTAACCCTGCGCGTGTTCATCTCTAGCGCATCCAGTGCAGGTGCAGCGCAGCCATCCCGATCGAGCAGTACTGTTCAGCATCTCTACTGTAGCCTGCGTGACCTCTGGCGTCTCTGGATCAAGCCGACCCCTCCCGGCCGGGCCCATTGGTTTGCAGTTTGCTGGCCCCCATCCTCTCCTGGCTCGACCAGACGATCTGTTGTTACGGCTAGCAGCTCCAGTTCGGTGATCACAGGGAGCGTGTCCTTTCCTCGAACGGACAAAGCGTAGTACGTACGTCCCTTCCATCCAAGCTGTCGCGTGCATGTACGTACATCGTTCTGCATGCATGCATGCCCCTAACATGCGGTTTATTGCTCGTAAGAGAGATCCTGCATTGTTGTTCTTTTCAAGATTTATTGTAATTTATATAGAGACTATTGGAAAACAACGTGACAAGTACACATGCATACAAGAAAGATTAAAGCAAAGAGTCCAGGAGATCAAGCATTTAGGATAGAGTCTGTTATTCTGTAATTTTATGAGTTCAGATTATTGTTTTCGGTAAAATCTTTTTCTGTTTTGATCTGATCGTTTGGTTGATAATGCGTGAGCATAATTGTAACAACCATCCGATCTCTATCATGTATTCATCATCTACAAATTAACATGAAACGTCGGGTTACTCGAGTTTGAGGGCTGTGACTTTACCCCAAGCTTCCGCCTCTGATTTTTCATGGTAATTAGAGCCTAAAGAGATTTAGATCTCAATCATGGTGTCCCCAATTATCCCAGCAGATCCTCTCTCTGGACTACAAGTCACAGAGAAGCTCACCAAGCAAAATCATACCGTGTGGGCGGCACAAATTCTTGCTGCCCTACGTAGAGCAAGACTTGAGGGGCACATCAATGGCAAAACTGTTGTTCTGGATGCTGAGATCGAAGATGGCAACAAGAAGAAGATACCCAAACCAGCCTTTGAAGAATGATACGCACAAGATCAACAAATTTTAAGTTTTCTCCTTACATCTTTGTCTCGAGATTTGATGGGGCAGGTAGCTACCGCCAAAACTGCTGCTGAAGCATAGAAAGCAATAGATGACATGTTTGCATCTCAAACACGAGCACGTGTCATCAACTTATGTCTTTGCATTGACAACTGCAAAGAAAGGAGCTATGACAATTTTGGATTTTTTGCAAAAATGCGTACACTTGGAGATGACATGACTGTTGCAGAGAAGCCACTGGATGATGAGGAATTAACAACCTTTATTCTGAGTGGATTAGATTCTGAATTTAACCCCATCGTGTCGGCTATGGTGGCAAGAGAGAGTCTGATCTCCATAGGGGAGCTTTACTCGCAACTACTGAGTTTTGAAACCAGGCTGAATCTACAACAAGGAGATGTGTTGTCATCGGCAAATGCAGCAAGCAGAAACAACAGGACTTCATATGGTCGTGGTATGCAAAACCATGAAGGACCTGTACGTGGCTTTCGTGGTCGTAATCGAGGTGGACGCACAAGTTATAATCAAAGATCCAACACAGGAGATAAAGATGATCATCCCGTGTGTCAGATCTGTTTCAAGAGAGGGCATGCTGCATCAAGCTGCTGGCATCGCTTTGATCAAAACTATGTGCTAGACAAGAAATTTGCAGGAGTAAATCAGTCATATGGGGTTGACACAAACTGGTACACAGATTCCTGGGCGACGGATCACATTACCGGGGAACTTGACAAGCTCTCGGTTCGTGACAAATACAAGGGCAATGACCAAATTCAAGCAGCAAATGGAACAGGTATGAAAATTAGTTATATCGGTCATTCTACCATTCCAGCTCATACACGAGATTTACATCGAAAAAAATTCTCGATGTTCCTAAGTCCAATAAGAACTTAGTTTTAGTTCATCGCCTTGCTAAAGATAATTCTGCATTTATTGAATTTCACCCGACCTATTTTCTGATCAAGGACCAGGTCACGAGGAACACGATACTTAGAGGAAGATGCATCAATGGGCTTTATCCTCTACCTGCTGAATTACCAGAAAAACAAGCTCTCACAATAATTAAGCCATTGTTTGAGAGATGGCATAGTCGTTTGGGTCATCCTTCATCTACCATTGTCTCCAAAGTTGTTAGTAAAAACAGTCTACCTTGTTCAAGTCTAGTTAATAAAGAATCGGTTTGTGATGCATGTCAAATGGCAAAAAGACATCAACTGCCCTATTCAAATTCTAATCATGTTTGAAGAATTCCTTTAGAACTCATTCATTCCGACGTATGGGGAACTGCACTAAATTCAGTCGGAAGAAAATCCTACTATGTGAGCTTCATTGATGATTACAGTAGATTTACTTGGATTTATCTACTAAAATTCAAATCTAAAGTCTTTCAAAACTCCGAGAGTTTCAGAACCTTGTTGAGCATCAGTTTGATCGAAAAATCACCTCAATTCAAACTGACTGGGGAGGAGAATACCAGAAACTTAGTCCTTTCTTTAATCAAATTGGTATAGATCATCAAGTTTCATGTCCCCATGCACATCAAAAAAATGGGAGAGTCGAGAGAAAACATCGTCATATTGTTGAGGTTGGGTTATCCCTACTACCTCATGCGTCCATGCCACTAAAATTTTGGGATGAGGCGTTTGTAGCAGCCGTTTATCTTATAAACCGCACACCTAGCAAAGTCATTGACTATGACACCCCTCTTGAGCGCCTTTACAATCAAGCACCTGATTATGAAAGTGCATATAGGTAATCCCCGTGGGTTTTGGATGATTGATGACGATAATTAAGATACTAATGAGCTTTAATAAGTATGAGCACAGGTCTTTGAGATAAGGATGAATGTGGAGTCCCTCAAAAGCAAAAAGGAAAAGAAGAAGATTTGCAAGAGTAGAAAATAGAATTTTATTCTTTAGTTTCACATTTTTTAGTCGTGTAGAGGGTCTTCTCTTTTAGAGTGCCTGAGAATCATTAGAGAGCTCAAATTTTTAGTTAGAATCTTGGGAGGGAATAGTCCTAGGTATAGCTGAGAATGTAGACCGAACTTGTCCAGACTCAAGGCCGTACTAGTCCGATCCAACCGGACTATTCCGTTTTGGACCGCACTACAAGTCTTTGAGTGAGTTCGGACTTGTCCGTTTTAGGCCGGACTAGTCCGTTCTTGTGTAAGTCTAAGCCTTTATGAGACCAAGTCCTAGAAGGCCGGACTAGTCCGCCCATGGGCCCGCACTAAGCCGCTTAGGTCCGGAGAAAGTACCTGTGAGTGACCTCGGACTAGTCCGCTCAGCTGACCAGACTAGTCCGGTCTCTTTAGACTAGTCCGGTTTAGAACGGAACAAGTGTTCCTGTGTGAACTCGGACTAGTCCGGACATGGCCAGACTAGTCCGTAATGTGAGATTAGAGAGTTTTGAGACCAAGTCTGGTAAGACCGGACTAGTCTGTCCGTGTGGCCGGACTAGTCCGCTACTAGCCAGACTAGTTCGTTCTCACCCGGAGCAAAGGTTCCTGTGTGAGATTGGACTAGTCTGTTCTTCAACGGACTAGTCCGGGATTTTATGACCGTTTTTAATGACCGTTCGAATTCAAAGGTCGCGGGGACTTTAGTTGGTAGTCTTTGTGACGTAAGTGGTCCCCCAAGGCCGGACTAGTCCGGTAACCCCGGACTAGTCCGGACTTTAGTAGGTGTAATGGTTAGATGTCGGGATCCCTATAAAAAGGGACCCCCCGGTTTCAAATGACAGGTTCTGCAACCCTAGCGCCGAAAACTCTTTCTTTGAGCTCTTCTAAGCCTCTTTCCTCACCTTCTTGACTCCTAAGATTGGATCTTGAGGGGTTTGTGGATTTGTGAGAGGAGAGACGCGGTGATCAACGTTTGAACTCTCGGTTTGAATCTCTTGCACTCTAATTGTTAGTTTGAGTTCGTGGCTGTTGTATTTTGTTTACTAGAACTGCTAGATTGTTGTAGGGAGCCTTAAGTTGTGAGTAGCCCCTAAGAATCTTGTATTCACTCTTTGATTGATAGTGAAGAACCCGGGCTTGATCTTGATGATCGCTCGGTGAGGGTAGGGTTGGAAGAGACCCGATCCTTTGTGGACTCCTCAACAGGGATGTAGATTCCTTTGTGGAATCGAACCTCGAGATAAATCGAGTCTCTTGATTTTTTTACTTTCCTTTTTATTCACTAGAGTTGCTTGTTAGGATTTGTCTTGCTCAAAACTTGTTAATTGCCTTATAGTTGTGAATCTTGCAATTTAATCGGTTTCTCATTCACAAACTAGTTGATTAGATTGTTAGACAACTCACATATCTTCCACTTAAACAAACTTGAAAAGAAATCCATAAAAACGCAACCTTTACGTAATTTCTATACCTAGACCGGACTAGTCTAACCCTTTAAGTTTAATCCGCTGTTTTCAGTAATTTCAGGTTTTATTAGCCTATTCACCCCCCTCTAGACAACTTTCAGATTATTCTTCGCTTCGAGTTTTTGGCTGCTCATGTTGGCCGAACTTGCGCCCTTTCAACAAACATAAACTTGAATTTAGATCAAAAAGGTGTGCATTCCTTGGATACAACAATATTCATAAAGGATTTAAATGCCTTGATATTTCTTTCGGACGTGTATATATTTCCCGAGATATCACATTTGATGAAAATGAATTTCCATTCTCAAAATTGCATTCCAATGCAGGAGCCTGTCTTAGTGCTGAATCCTTATTGCTCTCCAAAAATCTCCTTGAGATGGAACATGAGAATGACCCTATTTCTAACTTTCATAACCAGACTAATGTTGGTGATAGAAATTGTGGTACACAAGAGCTTGTGGATGCAAGAAATTTGGTTGACACTGAAACAAATGAAGATTCGGCGCCTGGAGCCAATAGGTCAGCTCAGAACTCCACTGTGCATGAGGATCAAGAAGGATTGATCGTGTCAGAACCAGTGGCAGCTGCAGGCAATCATCCACTGTCACCCGCTATCCGAGAAATCAATTTTCGCCAGGTCAGCGAGCGGGGGAGCAAATCACTCTCGAGAATGACGCAGCAACATCACCAACAGCTCCAGGATCTTCTATGCTGCAGGGATCGCCTGCGCCAGTAGAAGCTGAAGCTGCCACTTCATTTTTGCACGAAGAAAATCAACAGTTGGTGCGAGCCTCTTCTACAACAGAATCAAGTCGTCCAAAGACACGCCTCCAAAGTGGCATCCGAAAAGAAAAGGTATACATCGATGGCACTATAAAATATGCATGCTTCACTTAGGGATCTAAGTGAGGCTATAAACAACAAAGATTGAAAAGATGCTATGGATGTGGAATATAATGCCTTGGTAAACAATAAGACATGGCATCTAGTTCCACCTCAGAAAGTTTCAATGTTATAGATTGTAAGTGGGTGTATAAGATCAAAAGAAAGTCTGGTGGAAGTCTGGATAAATACAAGGCTCGTTTAGTTGCAAAGGGATTTAAACAAAGATATGGCATTGACTATGAAGATACGTTCAGCCCTGCAGTAAAATCAGCCACCATTCGAGTAATATTATCCATAGCTGTCTCAAGAGGATGGAATTTAAGACAATTAGATGTGCAGAACGCATTCTTGCATGGATATCTTGAAGAAGAGGTTTATATGAGACAACCTCCTGATTATGAAGATATATCTCGTCCACAGTATATTTGCAAGTTAGATAAAGCATTGTATGGACTAAAGCAAGCACCAAGAGCCTGATACTCAAGGATGAGCACAAAGATTTATGAGATCGGATTCAAGGCATCAAAGGCAGATACATCTTTATTTTTCTATAATAAAGGACTAATCAGCATGTTTGTTCTAATTTATGTAGATGACATTATTGTTGCTAGGTCCACTTCAGAAGCAACCGAAGCTCTGTTGGAAGATCTAAACAAGGATTTTGCGCTAAAAGATCTAGGTGAGCTACACTATTTTCTTGGTATAGAAGTGAACAAGGTAAATAATGGCATTGTTCTAGTGTAAGAAAAGTATGCTAGAGATATACTAAAGAGAGTTGGGATGACAACTACAAGTCGGTAAGCACGCCATTATCCACCTATGAAAAACTATCGACACATGAAGGAATATTGCTTGAACAAAATAATGTTACACAATATAGAAGCATAGTAGGAGCACTGCAATATTTGACTCTCACAAGACCTGATATCTCATTTGCAGTTAACAAGGTATGTCAATTTTTGCATGCTCCAACTACTATGCACTGGGCAACAGTAAAAAGGATACTAAGATATCTAAAAGGTTCAACTAAGCTTGGACTCAAAATCAGTAAATCATCATCTTTGCTTGTGAGTGGTTTTTCATATGCAGAATGGGCCGGCTGTCTTGATGACCGAAGATCCATAGGAGGCTTTGCCATTTTTCTGGGATCAAATCTTGTGTCATGGAATACACGCAAGCAAGCAACTGTCTCAAGGTCAAGTACAGAATCTGAGTACAAGGCACTAGCTAATGCCCACGGCTGAAATTATGTGGATACAAACTTTGTTGCATGAACTAGGAATTCAAGCACCAGTGAAGGCGAAATTATGGTGTGACAACATTGGCGCAAAATACTTATCTTCCAATCCTGTTTTTCATGCTAGAACAAAGCATATAGAGGTTGATTTTTATTTTGTGCAATAAAGAGTATCAAAAGGCTTGCTCGGTACTGAATATATTTCATCCAAAGATCAAGTGGCTGATGGATTTACAAAGCCGATCGGAGTTCAACAGCTTGAATTATTCAGGTACAATCTGAACTTGGTAAGTTCAGATCGAGGGGAGTATTGGAAAACAATGTGACAAGTACACATGCATACAAGAAAGATTAAAGCAAATAGTCCAGGAGATCAAGCGTTTAGGATAGAGTCTGTTAGTCTGTTATTTTATGAGTTCGGATTATTGTTTTCGGTAGAATCTTTTTCTGTTTTGATCTGATCGTTTGGTTGATAATGCGTGAGCATAATTGTAACAACCATCCGATCTCTATCATGTATTCATCATCTACAAAACACGAAACGTCGGGCTACTCGAGTTTGAGGGCTGCGACTTTACCCCAAGCTTCCGCCTCTGATTTTTCAGAGACAAACTAGGTGTCCAGGCCAGGTTACCATATGACCCGGAGAACTACACAGCTGATAATAAACAGAGAGGTTAGGGTTGTTCGTGTGATCTTGGTGACGCACAGAATAACGAGCTAGACAGTATGGACAAAGATAGGAGAGACGGGCAATGGCAGTTGGCAGGAACGATCGATGCCCATGCTGCCATGCAGCACTCGGCGGTTGGCATGCGGCGGCGGAACCATTCATGCAGGCGCGCGCGCAGAGGTTAGCGGCGGCGACGAGTACGTGTCACGGGGCTAGTGGGACAAGCGGGCTGGCGCAGTGTGTCCGTCTCACAAGCGAGGGCATCGCACGCAGCGTATATGCATGTGGCGTGATCGATGGAGATGGGGGCGTTGCTTAGCTGCATGCGCGTGCTGCAGCATGCAGTGCAACGCATGCCGGCATGCTGTGTAAAGAGCATGATATGCATCTGTTACCCTAACACCCCCCATTAATTGCAGCATTAGACCTTTGATCCATCGACAGCACTCCATGCATATCCTACTTATGCTTAATGGTGATTTCATCCGATCCGCTGCATTTGTAATCTGTTGGACCCCCGCATTATATTACTGCAGGAAAACTGGAGACGGCTCACTGGCTAACTGATGCATTATGTTATATCTATCACATGTTCCATCTCATCATCCTCAAGGCTGCAGGCCAAAGATGCGAATACGAGCGTACGTCAGGCGCTGAGATTGGAGGGGTGTTTCGTGGTGGACCCTAGCTAGCTTAGATTCACATTCTGAACAATTTCTCTGTTTCAAAATCTTCAATTCCTTTTTGACCTGGATTTACAGTATTTTTCCTGCTACGCAAGCGTGCATTCAACAAAAATCCATGAACAGTTTGCAGAACAGATCTAATTAAATGTTGTCGTCTGATACTGTCCGGGGTTCGCGGTTCCACTACTTCCACTTGCACAAAATAGGCAGGCAGTGTATGGCCTAAGGAATGTGACGCAGAGTCATTGCCGAAATGAGGTAACAACGGAGCGATGGGATCTGGTTTGGGCCATTTAGTTACACAACATTTTTTTATCTTAATTAGTAACTTGATACCGTTACGCAACATAAGCAACATATATATTGCCGCTCTAAGCTAGCTTAATTATTTAGCTAGTGGCCAGTCACGCATCGATATTTATGTGTAGTAGAAAGGATTAGCCACAATCTCTGATTCATCTCCAAACATTATATTCTATAGCTTAACTCGTTGTATTAATAATTTAACAATGGGAAGCTAAACTCTCATGAACGTTTTGCATCCACCATTGTCTCTATTAAGTTAATTCCTCAGTTTCGAATTATTTGATTTTGGCTAGTTCAAAATATTAAACTAGGTAGTGTCAAATAATTTGAAACGAAGTGAGTACTATGCACTTACAATTACGCTATAATACTTAAGTTAGTGAGGAAAGGTGAAAAACTCATTTATAATTCAACATTTCTTTCACGTGGCGACTCCCTCAAACTCTCAGACATAGAATAGGAGTCAACTAAAGTTTAATTTAATAAATTACGCCCGATAGAATTTGAGCCCGTGTCTGTCAATTCTGAATCGATCATCACAATGCTGGGGAGCTAAACTCTCACGGACGTGTTGATTGGAATCTCCCGAACAAAGTGACGGATGTAGCCGTGCCAACATACCGCTAGCTGATTTTTTTTTAGCAATGTAGCCGTAGGAGCCACTTTTGCATGAACAGTTGGCGGTTTCTGTAGCGAGACGTAGCTGCCAAGCTGGCGTGATCTTGGGAACTTGGACGCCAAATATTCCAGCAGAAGCCACGGTGCTCACAAGTCCCTCTCTCTCTCCTCACGCATGATATGTCCCTGCTGCTGCCAGCTGCGCTGGCGAACGTAGCTGGTGCAGCTCAGCATACGCAGCCAAACACTGAGCTCTGCAGCTGCGCCCCCCCCCCCCCCTTCCTGCACAGATTCCCCTTCTGCCAAACTCTCTCTCTCTCTCTACATGTATCTGCATGTACTACACACCAGAGGCTTGATCATGACTACTTTTGCTTCTCCGTTCCCCGAGACACGTAGGAAGACTGCTGATGAATTCTCTCTCCTGCCTACGACGACCCCTAGTTACCTACAGACATTTTACGACCTGTATTTGGCTGGGAACGGCAGCGGTTTCTCGAAAGCACAACCCTTTTGTCCGGTGCATTTGTAGCCTTGCTTCGCATGGTTTCAGGCTTTGTCTGTAGTCTAACCCCATTCTTATGCAGGCGTTGCATGCATGGGCTACTGGTCTCCTTCCGAGCAGACTATCAAGAATACAGAAGGCCAAACCATATCCGCTAATGACAGACCATCTCCTCCAAGTTAGACAACGCCTCAGTGATTTTCATGAGTGCAAATTTATTTTATACTTGCAAGTTGGTTCTCACGTTTGTAAGCTTCAAGGAGAATGCTCATAGATGAAGCTAGCTCTCCAACGACAGAGGAACAAGGGCATAACGTTCTCCTAGCTAGGACATGGAAAACGAATGCGACCGTACAACATGAAGAAAAAGCCCCTGCACACATGCGCATCCACGGATCGACACCGACGCCAAGCATGTGTTTAAGTATAAAAAAGACAAGCTAGGACTAGGTTTAAGCGTTGGTAATCACAATGCAAAGATACAATATATAATGCTATTTCAGAGCCAGCGAGACTCTAATACAAGACAAACATTCCAGTTCCACTGACGCGAGCACACGGCACAGCTGCTGCTGCTGCTGCACGTGAACCAGCGAGCTCACTCACTGCCCGGCCCTCTCAATATTCATTCACTCTCTACTGCAATACACAACGCCCCCGAATCAAAAGATACACATGTGATTGTTAGTATCTCTGAAGAATCTACGCGGACCTCTCCTCTCTCTTCACAGGGAATTTTTCGTTTGCAGAAATATGCATGGCGCGCCAGGTGCAGACACAGGGGCCGACGTCAGATTCGGATGAGCACAAAGCTTGTAGGACTGAGTAGCTTACATGCAGCCTGCAGGCCACGAGCATGCATCCTCTGTATTTCTGGCGTATGCATCGTGCCTTCCAAGCCACGCACTAAGAGAATATTGCGCAGGCACAAAACAAAACGTGCCGGCCAGCAGTTCATCGTCACACCACACATAGAGATGCTGGTATAGTGGTATGCTACTACCAAAGCAAAAAAAAAAAGATGAAATAGAGTAGTAGCGATTTAAATAAAAAAGTCTAGAAATGGTTCGTTCTCCTCCCATACATTGGCAATCTTCATACAATGTAGCAGGGAATCATCAATAATGGCAAGATCCTGGGACCTATTTGCAAGAAAACTAGTTTTATGGAAGTTCAATTGATACCTAGTAGCCGCCATTGGCGGCTCCATGGCAGAGCTTGCACAGTTGCTAAGAGGTCCCCGCGCGCCCGCCTACACAGCTAGCTAGTGAATCCCGGCGGAGCGAGCTCAGGCGTAGCCGTCGTTGCGGCTGAGATGGAGGAGGCCGGAGCTGCCGCACTTGGGGCACACGTCGGCGCGCTTGGGCACCATGAAGTACATGAAGCACGCGCGGCACCCGGCCGCGACGAGGACGTGGATGGCGCTGTTGTCGTCGCCGGAGCCGATGGCGCTGCCGTTGTCGCCGGAAGCCGACTCGTCGGTGGGCGAGAAGGACGAGAGCGTGGAAGAGACAGCAGAGCCCCGGCTGCTGCTGGAGCTGCTGCTCGTGGTGCTGCTGCTCTCCTCCTCGTCATTTTCATCCTCGTCATCGGCGTCGTCCTCCTCGTCCTCGTCATCGTTGTCGTAGCCGCTGTCGACGTCGCCGCCGCGTGCCCACGCGGAGACTTCTTCCGCGCCCACGGACGACACGGAGGTGTAGCCGGACGAGGGGGTGGACGACGCGCGGCGCGAGCGGCGGGAGGCCGACGACGACGTGGAGCGCGGCGTCGGCGAGGAGGTGAAGACCGACGTGCGCGGGTCGACGGTCGTGCGCGTGCCGTCCTCCCAGTTGACGTAATAAACTTGCCCCGTCTGCACAAACCAGTTCAGACAATATGTCTCACACATGGTTTCTGATAGAAGGATTGCGGTTTCTTTTGGAATGAATGCATGCAAGAAAAATGGCAGAATCTACGAGATGCTAAAATTCCTGTTACGCGAGTAATAATATGCATGTAGACTAGACAGTGCTGGAAATTATATTCTGCAAGTACACATTTGATATTTCCCGGCCAGTCTGAATGAGAGCAACTAATGCTGGATTGCTAAGTGACACCAAACAAGATTGAGAGCCTTTAATGAGCACACAAGTACATGGGCTCAACAGAAGAAAAATCTACTAGTATGTAGATGAGACGACAATATTATCTTTGTTTGCTTTTGTTTGTCTGCTTGGTACTCAGGGAACCATCTTGTGGCATTGGATGGCACTATGTAATGCAGGTATCCAGGAACAGATTGCAGGGGCAAGGCAGGCAAGAATACCGCGCCAGCATCTCTCTGTTTTTAGGGAAGCTTTTCAGCGAAAGTTTGCCGATGGAAAGACTTTTGACTAGTATGATGTATTTTTGGGATTCGACTTGCATTGATGATTTCGAGGTGAAAATGTTGAGTTTTCAGAAACGCCTTTCGCTGCTGAAAAAAACAAGATGACATATAAAAGCAAGATATGGGCCGGCCGTGAGGTAGAACACTTGCAGTAGATTGAAGCTTGGTGATTATATGGACACAGCACCAACAGAACGCTGTGGTCCAGAAGAAATCTAAACCGAAACCTAGAGTTTCAGGTAGAGACAGATTAAAAAGGACCGGATCCACAGCGACACGTCAGGATTTAGAAGACAACCAGATCTGGGATCGTCTTAGTTACCAGATGGATACGAAGCTGGGAACAGAACAACCGGATGGACACAAGCATCAGGAGACATTTTTTTTTGAAAAAAAAACGTACTCCTGATATCAATGCCTGCTGCGAAAGATCGGAGCATCTGCAATCGATGCCCAAAGCTCCGAGATCTTTCTCTGAACATAACCCAGAACGAACGAAACGGTTTGCTCCAATCTTTTATTTTTATAACTGCAACTGCAAGGAACAAGAAGATCCAAGGACCCCAAGGACGAAGAGGAACCATCCAGTTCCAGAAATCCCTGCGCGGATAACCCCAAACTAGGCAAGCGAACAAGGGAGATGAAGGAGATGCAAGAGGCTGATCTGAACGGGGGGGGAGAAAAGGCAAGGATCCAAGAACAAGAGAACAAAATAAGAGGTGAGCAGGCAGGCGGACAAAAGGGGAGGGAGCAAGCTACTCTTAATAAGGAAATCCCCATCCGTTTCGTTTGCCGCTTTTCGCCATTAATGATCGAGTGCATGATTGATCCCAAACGCGGCCGCCGGCATCCACCTACCAAGGCTACTGGCAGTTGCTACTTATGACCAGGTGATTGGGGAGCCAGGTCCACGCGCCCTCCTGCCTTCGCTCCCCGTGGCGCTGGCGCGGCGCCCATGGAGGACGGAAGGACGGACCGAACCCGGGTGCACAAGCATTTAGTAGTGGTAGAAGTAACGACGACGTACCCGGATGTCGAGGCACTGCTCCCAGTGGTAGGGTAGCGCAACGTCGGAGTTGAGCTCGACGGTGACGCTCTCGCTGTCGTCGCCGCCGTTGAGGGAGCAGTGGCGCAGCGAGGAGGCGATCATCTCGATGTTGGGCGCCGTAGCCATCAAGGCTAGCTTGGGCGCGGTGGTGTCGGGGGTCCGGTACGGTGGGGCGCCCTGGCCCGGTCGGCCTGGGCTGGGGGTGGAGAAGGTGGCCAGGAAGAGAATGGAGGGGAAAGGAGCCTGCTTTCCGCGACGGTGGTGCCGTGTGTGTGTGTGGGCGCGCGCGCGGGTGTGGGTTGGGCAGCTAACCACTGCTTGTGCTGTGTACCGTGTACGCGGCAGTGAGTGAGGGAGTGATAGGGGCGCCTGGTGCGCCGGAGCAACTGTTATATAGTGCAAAGACCGCATCCCCGGCTGATCTCCTCTTTTGTTTGCCCCACTTTGACGTTGTTCGACACTGGGTTACCCTGTTAGGTATGGATCTTCTGCATCAGGATTAGTCCTTGGTACAATTACAATAGGATATCGTCCCAGCTGGCCTCGTCCTTTGAAGGCTAAACCAGATTCACTATAGGAAACAGAGCAACATACGACAGCAGTATAACATACGACGGCTAGCTGTCGTATATAAACTTATATACGACGGTCAGCCGAAGCTGTCGTATATAAGTATATGGCTGTCGTATATAGTTCTTATATACGACAGCCAACCCTAGGCTGTCGTATATAGCTGTTATATACGACAGCCAACCCTAGGCTGTCGTATATAGCAGTTATATACGACAGCCACACCGAGGCTGTCGTAAATAAGCCTTATTTACGATGGCCCATGTTGTGGCCGTCGTAAATAAGGCTTATATACCCGCGGGGGCTCGGGTCGGCGCGGGCATTCACGCCCGCGCCGACCCGAGCCCGAGCCTCCCGCCGCCGCCCGCCCGCCGCCGCCGGTCGCCGCCCGCCCGCGCCCGGCCGCCGCCAGACCACCCCCCCGGCCACCCCCGCCAGCCGGCGCCCCAGCGGCCGAAGCCCCGGCCGCCGCCCCGGCCGCCCCCCGCCCGCCAGCCGGCGCCCCGGCCGCCACCCGCCGCCGCCCCGGCCGCCCACGACAGCCGGCGCCCCGGCCGCCACCCCGCCCGACAGGTGGATAATTTCTTAAGTTTAGATGAATTGATATGCTTAGGTTTAATTATTGTCCATGTTTATTTGAATTGCTAGCTAGGTGTTTTTTTAATTTCTTAGAATTGATAAGTTTGTTAACTACGGTAATTATGTTCGTTTAGATGATTTGTTAATTGCTTAGATGATTAATGCATATGAGTTAATAGTTTAATTGATTATTGTTTCGATTGTTTGAGTGTTTAAAAGTAATATATGTATATAAATGGGCTTAGGGCCTGATACAACTCATTTAGTGGTAACGTATACGTCTACAAAAGGACGATGTGAACAACCTAGGCCGCCTCGCCCTACCCCCCTCCCCCCCCCCCCCCCCCCGCGGCGTTCGGCCTCCGATCCCCCATCCCCCTCCCCCCCTACGGCTTAGCCAGCGCTCGGTCGTCGCCCGCCTGCCGCCGCCCCGGCCGCCCCCGCAAGCCGGCGCCCCGGCCTGCCACCCGGCCGCCGCCCGCCAGGCGCCGCCCGTCCGCCACCCGGCCGCCGCCCCGGTCGCCCCCCGCCCGCCCCAGCGGCCGCAGCCCCGGCCGCCGCCCCTGCCGCCCCCCGCCCGCCAGCCGGCGCCCCGGCCGCCACCCGCCGCCCGCCTCCCCCCCCCCCCCGCGCGGCTTAGCCAGCGCTCGGCCGTCGCCCGCCCGCCGCCGCCCCGGCCTCCTCCGCCGCGGGACTGTCGATCTGCCGGCACTCGTCGGCCTCCATTGACCGGCTGTCGCGGATCTGCCGGCGCTCAACCTCATACGAACGCAAGATCCTGTGCGCGGGCGCCGCCGCCGCCTCCCTTGTGTGCAAGCGCCGCCGCGGTATTCACCTGCCTTACGCCGGGATCTAAGGCGATGGGACGCCTTACGATCCCCAGGCGTCTTACCGCTTAAGCGATACCTTAACAACTATGGTTCTTTCCTTCTCTCTATTGTTCTTTCCTCTCTCTCTCTTTGAAATCACTCAAAAATGAAAGATTGACGTAAACCTTTACAATATGCGTCACCCGTTTCGAACCAGCCCGTCTCACACGTGTTACGCATGTGAGGCGTGTAGGTTCGGAATTGTCCCTTTTTGGACAGCCTAGGAGTGACCGAGAGGGCGTGCTTATAATGAGACGCGGGGTTTAGATTTGGACGTAGTTTCGACAGCATCACCCTAATGTTCTCCGCTGCTCCATTTTTGGACGTGCAGTTGGAGAACAGCGAGGTTATGCTGCCGAAATTTCGTCTGAATCTAGACCTCGTGTCTTGTTATAAGCATGTTCGTCTCGATCACTCTTGGGTGGGTTTAGGACCTATCCTTTCCAATATATATAGGTTCGTAATATAAATAAATAATAAACTAACTATAAATTCTTTGACTTAAAACTGCAGAGTTAAACATGAGTGAAGACCGTAGTTGGATGTATACCGGTTGGAACAAGGCAACTGGTCACTCAGATGAGTGGTATGCCGGGACAGACGACTTTATTGATCGAGTGTTCTCGTTGTCTACGACCGATAAAGTTCGTTGTCCATATGCGAAATGCCGGAATACTAAGTTTTTGGACAAAACGACATTGTCATTACACTTGTGCAAAAACGGTTACATGCCATACTATGAGGTCTGGAGTTTCCACGGTGAGTCTGCTCCTCGAGCCGTTCATGTAGATGATGATGATGATTGTCCGGGTGTTGACAGGATCGATGAGATGTTACAAGATATACAAACGGAGGATCCGCCCACAAATGAGGCAGACGCATTCTTTAATCTCTTGAAAGCTTCTCAAGAGGTGTTGCATGATCATACTGAAATGACTCTTCTTACTTTCATGACCAGATTTATGGCAATCAAATCTAAGTATTTCTTCTCTAATAATTGCTAGATGATATGATGAAACTTATCAGCGATGCTCTTCCACAACCTCATAAACTGCCCAAAGATATGTATCACTCAAAGAAATTACTATCTGGACTGGGTATGAAATATGAAAAAATTGACGTGTGTCCAGATAACTGCATGCTATTTTGGAAAGAGCATGACAAAGAGAAGAATTGTTTAAAGTGTGAAAAATCGAGGTTTGTCGAAGTTGTCAATGACGATGGTGATAAAGTAATGACAGAAGTTGCACATAAGCAATTGCGTTACTTGCCTGTGACACCTCGGTTGAAGCGGCTGTTTCTTTCTAAAAGATCTGCCAGAAACATGAGATGGCACAAAGAAGGTGTGCGTGAGAACAAAGATGTGTTGACTCATCCGTCGGACGGTGATGCATGGAAGTCTTTGGACTCTTTTGACCCTGCTTTTGCTAGTGATGCGAGAAATGTTCGCATCGGGTTAGCGACGGATGGTTTTTCACCTTTCAGTACAAATGCCACACCATACTCCTGTTGGCCCGTCTTTGTTATTCCGTACAACCTACCACCTTCTCTTTGTATGAAGTACGAGTTTATGTTTCTTAGCCTCATTATACCAGGACCAGATCATCCGGGATCACGTATCAATGTGATGTTGAAACCATTGATTGAAGAATTGAAAACGTTGTGGATTGGAGTTGAAGCGTATGACTGTTACAAGAAGCAGAAATTCAACCTTTGAGCTGCTTATTTGTGGTCTGTCCATGATTTCCCTGCGTACGTCATGTTTTCTGGATGGAGCACATATGGTCGTTTGTCGTGTCCCATATGTGCATCTGACACAGAGTGTTTTCGACTTACATACGGTGGCAAGATAAGCTACTTTGATTGTCATAGGCGTTGGCTTCCTCGAAACCACCCATTCAGGTAACAGAGGAATGTCTTCAGAAAAGATACTGTTGTCACTAAGGAACCACCTAAACGCCTGAGCGGGTGTGAAGTATCCGATGTGTTGGACTCACTAGTCCCCGATGAAGCTCGCCCTGGATTCTTTGTAGGTTACGGAAATGTTCACAACTGGACTCATGTATGTGGAGTTTGGGAGCTACCATATGTGAAGTCATTGATACTGATGCATAATATTGATGTAATGCATCAGGAGCGTAACATGGCCGTATGTATCATAAGCACGTGCATGGATATCACGGGCAAAACGAAAGACAATTTAAAGGCTCGAAAGGATTTGGCCGAGATTTGTAATCGACCTACTCTTGAGCTCTCTGAAAGCGGTGGTAAGCCACGTGCTTCTTTCGTGCTTCGACCTAATGAAAAGAAACAAGTTATGGAATGGTTGAAAACTTTGAAATTCCCAGATGGTTATGCTGCTAGTCTGAGACGAGCCGTGAATGTTAAAACGGGAAAGCTCACTGGGTTGAAGAGTCATGACTATCATATAATAATAGAAAGACTCTTACCTGTTATGTTTCGGGGATACCTGGATGATGCGGTGTGGAAGGTGTTAGCTGAGCTATCATTATTCTATAGGCAGTTATGTGCTAAAGAAATAACGAAAGACATGATAGAGAAGTTAGAGAAGGAGATACCTGTACTTTTATGTAAGATGGAAAAAATATTTCCTCCTGGTTTCTTCAATCCAATGCAGCATCTTCTTATACATCTTCCATTCGAAGCAAAAGTTGGTGGTCCTGTGCAATATAGATGGATGTACCATATTGAAAGAGCTTTGAGATATTTGAAAACTATGGTTGGCAACAGAGCAAGGGTTGAAGGGTGCATTGCCGAAACATTTACTCTAAAGGAAGTAGGTTACTTTTCTAGTTTCTACTTTGCAGAGGAAAACAATGTCAATACTTCGGCAATGCGATACAATGTAGATGACGAACCACCAGTTAGTGATCTCTCTATTTTTGAATCGAGGGGAACTACTGTTGGCAGCAGCACATCATACGATTTTACTGAAGGGGAAAGGACTGTTGCTTTACTCTACATGTATGCTAATATCGATGGCATGGAGAAATATTTCGAGTAAGTGTTTCTCTTACATTTATGATGATTATTGTATTTACCAATACATGTATGCTAATATCGATGGCATGTGTTTTGTATGTACAGTGAGTTCCACAACCAAAACTGGAAACATAAGCATCAACCAACGAGAAAGCAAGTAGAAACGATGCGACGGGCTGGAATTAATGGAGGGCCAAATTTCTTATCCTGGTTTCGAGCTTATGTATTAGCGAACACAGACATCCATCAAGATTTACGACAACTATCTTATGGATTAGTGAAAGTTAGAAGCTATGGTCGATATGACGTAAATGGCTTCCGATTCCGTACAACTCAATTTGAAACTCTTCGTCCTCTCGCAGCAACATCAAATTGCGGAGTTGTGACGAGAGCAATTGACTCACAAGGGAAAGAAACCAATTACTATGGAATCATTAACAAAATTCTGGAATTTACTTTCGCTGGCAATAAAGAACTTCGAGTGGTATTCTTTGATTGTGATTGGTTTGATAACAATCATGAAACTCAAGAAAATCAATTTGGCATGGTGGAAGTGAATCACAACGAACGCTTACGAGGTTTAGATACATACGTTCTTGCACATCAAGTGGAACAAGTGTATTATCTACCTTATCCATGTAAGAAGCTTAGCATTTGGTGGGTGGTATATAAAGTGAATCCTCGTGAGCGCTTGTATACTCCTGGAGATGATGGTTATCATGATAATGGAGACATTGAATAAGTTTACCAAGACGAAGAGTTGCCAGACTCTTTTATCGTCGAGTCTGGTGCAGGACTCGATAACTTAGTAGGAGACGTTGCAGATGTAGAGACATCTACAATGCGAAAGCGGAAACGTAAACAGCTCAAGACGACAGATCGCGATGTTGATGATCATGATGTTGATGAATTTTGAAACTGATTACGAGTAATGTTCTTTTAAATGAAAGTGACATTAATTATTGCTTACATTACTTTTGAAACTGATTAGGAGTAATTACTTTTTAAACTGATTAGGATGTCGTCAAGCAAGGGTTCAAAGGGTTCAAAGGGGAAGAAGGCGCCGAGTGTGAGGGGTTTCCTCCCCTCGCAGGAGAGGGACGACTACTTCTACGGTTCCACTTACAGCGGGAGCAGACGCACTCAGCTGTTAAGTGCGTGTCCAGAGTTGCGGGACAGGGTTGTCAGTTTGCAGCGTACAGAGATA
The DNA here is from genome assembly GCA_030760725.1 of Neostapfia colusana. Lineage (NCBI taxonomy): Eukaryota > Viridiplantae > Streptophyta > Magnoliopsida > Poales > Poaceae > Neostapfia > Neostapfia colusana. The sequence continues at coordinate 6,995,313 of JASWHV010000003.1, forward strand.
AATTTTTCTACAATGCATAAAATTATTAAAATCACTTTTTCAATTTAGCTTACTTACTTTACCATTGTAGTCTGATTCGGACTATGAGTCCAAGGCCAGAGCGGCACCTCAGGAGACGGGTACGCAACGCAGCGTGCCCTCGGGCAGCAGCCACCCCCAGGGTAGTCTGCCCAGCGAGCCCGAGGGCACCCAGCCTGATGACACGTCCGGTGACCAGCCTTCTGGGTCACCAGACGTGGTGCCGCAGCGGAGGAGACGCACGAGGAGGAGTAACTTTGTTGGTCCTCCACCTATTCCTAGAGAGCCGGTAATTATTCGTCCGGTTGGAGACAGGTAACACATTACTAAAGTATTCATTTCTATTTGTTCTCAAAGACTATGATCTTACTTAATGACTTAACAAACAACTTTTTAGTTCTTGGGAGGACCTCTCGTACGACGGGCAGAAACACCACAGGACGGTGAACGGTTGCATCGGGAACTTAGTGCGTCTGCACTACCCCGGTGCGATTGATGGACGTGCAGCTACGTCGTGGGACGACTACGCGCGCGTTCCTCACCCGGAGAACGACAACCTACAGGGAGTCGTGTGGGCAGATTTTTGGGTAAGTAACTTTTATAAATATTTGAAGTTTCAATTCTTTATGTTCCTTCAAATATTAACTTGCGTATATGTCGAACTGTGTTGGCTTCCTACAGCTCAGGTACCGCCTTGAGGACCCGGCTGAGCAGATGGATCACGCCCGCTCCGTGTTCGAAGTAAACGCTCGGAAGCTTGTTATGCAAATGCTTTTGAACGCTCGGAGTCAAGTAGTTAACGACTACTTAAAGCTCCACGACCACGAGGTTGGGTCGTTCAGAGACGCCTCCGACACGTACTTGACGGAGGAGCAATACGCAGAGGTAGGTTGCGTAATCTTTAAATTGTTCATATTAATATTGCTAAGTAATACCTAATGAACTACGCATGTGTGCAGGTTAGTGTCCCTTGGTTACAGGGACGAACTGAAGATTACAGAGCCCTTTGCAGGTATTGGGCTAGCGATGAGTTCATCGCTAAGTCCAAGAAGGCTCGAGATGCCAGAGGGAGCTCAGGGAAGCACGGTATGGGCGTCCAAGGTTTTGTGCGAATGGCTAAACGGATGGTAAGTTTCTTGGTAGTTTTTATTATATTCATAATGTAGTATTGTTCGTACTAACATATGTTCACAGGAAAAGGAGACCGGCGTGCGACCGAGTGCTACTGCGGTCTATAGGAGAGGTCACGCTGACCCTTCTCAGCCGGAGCAGTGTAGTCAGTACGCAGCGGAGCGCCTGGTAAGTTTCATGACCTCTGAAATTATTTGACACTATATATGTTGTTGAACTTACACAATTTCATTGTTTTTTCATACTAGGTATGGGCAAGAGGCTGTGAGGATACACGGCGAAGGGTTCGACTGGGAAAACTCCCCGAACATCGACCCTCAAGCCGCGTATGCAAGCGGAGGTGGAAAAGCACACGGAAGGTGAATTCATTTACTTTCATTGTTTTCAATTCAAGATTATTTAATTTTACCTTGAATTGATTCGTTTTTTTAGGCTTGCCATATTCTCTGGAGTCGTCAACTCTAGGGAGGCACGACCTGCGAGAGGCAGCTCCTCGCAGTCTTCGGCTGCAGGCTCCTCCAGCCGCCGTGTCACCGAGAGAGATCTCGAAGTCATGGCGCTTCGAGAGAGCTTGGCTCGGCAGGAGGAGGCCTTGGCGAGAGAGCGAGAGAACAACAGGACTGCCATGGCGTACCATGCGTCCTATATGGCACAGATGCAAGCGGCAATGGAAGTAAGAAACATACATTATAGTTTAATTACATTGCATTTCAATTAGTTTTGTAAATTGTAATGTTTGTAATGGCAGGCGCTAGCTCGACAGCAAGGGCAGCAAATCCAGATACCGTTGTGGCAGCCACCTCCGTTCGTGTTGGAGCCGTCGCCACCACAGGAGCAGTTTCCTGGAGTACAGGTATAAAAAGAAAGTTACATTAAGTTGAAGCCCCAACCGCTAAGAATCCTAATGAAACTAGAAAAACAATTGTAAACTTGTACATGTCACTTTGTTTCACAGGGATCAGGGACGGAGGCTCAGACTCCATCGTCACAGCTAAGGGCGCCAGGTTCGCCGCGGCAGGATGACTTCTTCGCTCCCGGAGGTAGTGGAGGGGCTAGTAATCAATAGATTTGTGATTTTGTTTTCATTTGTGTCAGACTTTGTGATTGTCGATGTGTACTATTGCACTTTGTTGTGAATTTATATATCAAACTGTTTTTTTATTGTCTTTGTATGTGTAGCTGGCCATCGAGCCAGGTTAGCCGTTTTCTATTTTTTTAAAAAAAAATAGAAAAGCTTATATACGACGGCCTGTATAATTTATATACAACGGCTGCTATACAGGGCCGTCGTATATAAGACTAAATTATATACGACGGCTGGGCCAGGCTGTCGTATATAAGGTCTTATATACGACAGCCAGGGCCCAGCGGCTGTCGTATATAAGACCTTATATACGACAGCCGCTGGGCCCAGCCGTCGTATATAAAGACCCTGGTCCACTGGGCCAAGTCCATGAAACCGGCCGTTATATATAAGCGGTCGTCGTATATATACTGTTATATACGACGGACCGTCGTATATAACTATATATACGACAAATTATATACGACGGCCGCAAACCGTCGTATATAAACAAATGTCGTCGTATATAAACTATATACGACGGTTTCGGCTTTATATACGACGGTTTTAGCCGTCGTATGTTGACAGGAATCCTGTACTGATTGTCTCACCTCCCAAGTCCCAACGAGCAGCTCGTCTCCTAACGAATGCACCCATAGGCCATAGCGGCGCCTCTGCTGACCCCTTTCCTCCCTCATCTCGTTCGTTGTCTTGTCTCTGCTCCGGATTCGTCCCAGCGCCGGCGATGGTGACGACGTTCTGGGTGAGGTCCTAGTCGCGAGCTGACGAGGCACCGGTAACGGAGGATGAGCTGCTTCGTATGGTGTGCTTTGTTGGTGTTGCATGCTGTGTCCCTGCTGAGTGAGCATGCACGCCCAAACGCTGCCCTGCGCTGAGTTCTGTATGCTGGGCCCCCCGGCCCACTCCTGCTGCACAGATTCCCCTGCTGCAAACCCAGGAGGCCAGCCGAAAGGTGCCCTTGTCTCTCACCTTCATGTATTGTAGCCCTCTCTCTCTCTCCCTCATCACACACACTACTGTGTGTGGCCTGCTGGTCTCTCTCTCTCTCTCTCATCACACACACTACTGGGTGTGGCCTGCTGGTCTTCTCCCTCTCTTACTCATCACACTCACGCTGCCTCTTTCTGGCTCCACTCTATCCCCCCCACTTCCCCTCGCTCGTCAGTACGTCTCAGCCACGATCGAAAACCTAAATCATTTGCTCGCCTCGCCCAAATCTCTCTCGGTTAGCTAGCTCGCGGATTGAACGCGTGCACGACACCCGATCCCGTGCCGTGTCGTGCGTCCTGCAAGATTCCCGCATACAAAGCACGCCCTTCGTCTCTCGCTCTCTCGATCGGCCGGTTCGGCGCTCTGCCGTGTCCGTCAATCGGCGATGGATTTGTGGGCATCTCGTGACATGACGGCATGAAGGAGAAGCAGGTTGGTCGGACGTCCTGGTCACATGGACTTCAGTCGTTCCTCGTTCGGCGAGAGAGAGAAGAGAGAGACAGAGAGAGAGAGAGAGAGTGAAGAGCATCGAAACAGTTATCAGTACATATGTTCTGCATCAGGTGTTTCTAGTGGACTGTCTTAATGCCACTGTTCATATAGATAATGCCACTCCAAGTAGGCAAGTACCATACAACCCCTCTGGTTTCAATATGTTGATGTTGGGTATTGTAATTTCTAATTTACGTCAACAAATTTAGACCGGATGGAGTACAGTTTTATTTTTTATTTTTTAAGAAAATAATGTTTCCTAGTTCAACTATCCTTCGTGATCACCTGAAACATCAATTGGACACACACCAAGGTTGAAAGAAGAAAAAAAGGCTCATATGCCCCTTATTACTAGTAGAAGACAAGGCTCATAGGTGCTTAAGTCTTGGCACAAAGCCGGCCTGGAAATGCTTACATTGTGAGACAAACTCACCCTCGTTTATGAATTTCTGTACGGTCGCATAACGCAAACGCATCACCTAGAACTGCCAATTTTTCTATATATATAAAAAAAATTGAAACCTGCACGTACTGCGAATCTGCATCATTTTCGGAAGCTCCCACTGTCAGCTGGTACGCTCGTCGGGGACCCGTCTCCACCTTCGTCTAACTATGCCCAAACGTGCATTGTGAGTTTCGTACGCCGAGAAAACATGAACCTCCAAATGAAAGTGGGACGGAACCAGAGCTTCCCACTGCGGGTCTGTTTGGTTCAACTTCACCAACCAGATTCTGTACAAAATATTAGAAATCTGAACAAAAGTGATTCACATGAGAATCAAATTCTTCAGAATTTACAGATTTTACTAGTGCAAATGGAAATCTGTCAGAACCCCAGATTTTCTAGATTCTTGTTCTAACTTTTCATAGAAATTACTCACCATGTCACTGATTACATAACCAAACGTTATTTTCTTTATAACACACATTTATTATAAAATCCACAGTTGATAGTTATTTCCAACCAAACAGATTTCAGCTTCACAGTTCTCAGCTCACAACAACTTTCTCACGGCTAGAATCAGATTTTCAAGAATATACAGTTGAGCCAAACACACTCTGAGGCTGAACTCCCCCTTCGTTGCTGATTGATGAACACTGATCTAACAATGTTGTTTATATACTGTAGTTTCGTATCTGCAGTATCCTTTCATTCTACCGTCTGGCGTCTGTGTTTGGTACCTACATATTCTTCGATCATTAATTAATGCAAGAACTTTGAACCTCTGGTTCACTTTCCTGCAGCAGTTAGATCATAGAGCTTCTTCCTCTTCGTCTCTTATTATTTGTGAAATAGTATTTGTAATCTTGTACCTCCGTTCTGAAATAAATGACGTATAGAACAAAAAAGTTAATTCAATTTAAACTAGATTAGCTATCCTAAACGTCATTTATTTTCAAAACGGAGTACATTATAATACTGGAATTCTATCCCATGGCTTCCTGTATATAGAAGCATGGGTGAAGTGAAATGGAAACCCTGTTTAAAGTATGGTACATTCTGGCACTGCTTTCAACTACTTTTGGCGAAAGCTATAAAAGCAGATGATTTGGATTCTAACAATTATCAGATTTGCATATCGTTTTTTCAATCTTCAACAAAATCAATAAGCATTCTTACACAACGTGACGCGAAACATGGAAAACAAAAAGAATATAGGCTGATAACTGAATATAGACTGCAGGAGGCATCATTCATTCATTCAGTAGCAGTAGCGTGAAGGGAAGAAGAAAAACAAAGTCAGAATCAGAACTGAGCAAGCACGAGCTCATCTCCAACCGAGTGACTGCCTTATCCCTGAGAAAATAAGTCCCAGAGATCTCCCAATCATGGACACCCAGAAGTAGGACACCGCAGTGCTAGCTTTACTCACGGTAGCCTTTATGAAAGGCATGGCAATATCTGAAAGCTCTAAAAACAGGCTGAAGTAATACCTCCTGCAATTGAAGTAGACACTGTTATGCTTTCTTAAATCTTAATTCAAAGAAGACATGGCAGATTAATCCAAATATCTCGCTTTAAATGCCTATTTGCAAATTTAATCACGAGCACAATACCTTTTAAAGTAACAAGCACAACATAGATATCTTGTGCTTGCTCTTTAGAGCTCATCTTTCTTTTTCTTAAACAAAAGGAAAATAAAAGGCACTTGCATATTTGGAAATATGTTTAAATATGTAAAAACTAATACTTCTTAGTATATTTTTCAAGGACATCCAGAACAGGCTAACAAGATGCTTAAAAATTTACCATCACTTAACAGGTAGCAGATGTATTTAAAAAAGAAAATCATGAACCAAAAAACACGGATTTGGAAGGGACTGGGCATACCATCCAGTCAAAGCTCTTAATTCTTTTGTCCTTCTCGCTGGAAGAGAAAATGGGCTGATGTTAACGTAATTCACAAGAATAGGCGCATCAGGCTTCCCGAATGCAAGCCTCCACCAGTTTGTCTTCTCTGCTTGATTATCTGCTTGTTTTTCACATTTTTTTTGGGAGAGAACATATAACTCAAATCTGTCTTCATACATTGAAACAACTGACTCAAAGTATTCGTGCAACCACCAATTAATGGCCACCTTTAAAGATACAATAAACATTAGCATGGAATTATGAAAACCTGATAGTACATGAACATTAGAAGGTGAACATATTTTCAAAGAAATAAGAAATTCAAAATATATGCACCTAGGAACTCACACAACATCTCTTTACATTTGATGATCTCTTAGGTATATTTGCAATTTTGCATGCTGTTTATAGCTGTAAGAGCTTATCAGGTAATAAAACCCGGCATTTGAGCCACCTATGCAGTCTATATCTGCTAAAGTGTTATATTCACGCAAATCAATGCTCATGGGCAAAGAGAAAACTACTGGTAGTAAAATTTATAGCGTATACAGTATACTACAAGAACCCATAAGGTTTTCCTGGAAAAAAAGGAAGAGAAAGGATACACTCAATAATTCAGACTTCTTTTAAGAGACAAATAGCTGGGAACAACACTTCAGTTCAAACTTGCGTCCTGAGTCAAGTGTGAACCCATCTACGATACCTCTAGTTCCTGGTGGGGAAATGGCTGGGCCTGGTACCATCCTAGGCCTTGGATTTTCTAAGAAATACCCCACAATGTGTGGGAGGCTTCACAGTTCACACTGGGTACAGCCTTAATATTTGGTCTTGGTGATCTTCCTATTGGCCCATTCATAATATTAACTTTTGATCATCCATACACCCCTACCCCAGAAGTTAACATCACATGTCAACCTAGAATATTTTCTAATTCCTTGGGCGGGCTGAGTCCCTTGCTTACAAATAAAATATGTTAACCAGCCATTCCTATGGATATGAAACCTAGTTTGGGTTTCATATCTAGCCTACCTCAACGTGATTGAGACAAAGGCTTTGTTGTTATCGTTGTAGAGATATATCTCTAACAAAAGAGATAGGCAGTAACAATAACTCATAATCTCATTTGAAGTACATATGAACAGAAAAAACATACAGAAATTCTGAAAGGGGTCATAGAAGTGCCTTATTTTCACTCAAAAAAGAGAAAGGAAGAAACATGATCAGGTATCATTCACAAATTATTACCTCATTACGTAGCTTTTGAAGTTCTCTGGTTGACAGAGAACATAGAGCTAAGCTGGAGCGAACAACCTCAGTAGACATATTACCATCAACCGACATAAGCTCCAGATAGATACTAGCAATCACATCAGCCAAAGAAATAACCAGATCCTCCAAAATTCTCGCTCCATGTTCGGCCAGAAATTTAGCATCAAAATTGCTGTCAGGCCTGCCGGTTAGGAATGTCAAGACAGAAAATGTACATATGCACTACACAAAAGGTTATGGTTGAGCAGGAGGCAGATGGATATAATAAGTCTGGATCATGAGCAACCAAAGTATACATGCCGTCTTAGATAGGATGTAGTTTACAGAACTGAAAGGAATTGAATAGAATAGCTGCCAACAGGATCGAGAAGGGAATTCAAACATTACCTTACAGAACCAAATCTTAGGAAAAACAACAGATCCAAATAGAGATCAGACTTCCCAATTCTGTTAAACCTCTTCAAGATCCTATCCTCCTTACTAATTATCATATTCATAAGCTTCTGAAGCATAAATGGATATCAGAGACTCGGGGAATATCCAATATGCAGAAATGGACAGTATGAAACAATGACATACTTCATTGATTTTGGTGTTTCCCAAGGCTTCTTCTTCTTCAATCCATTTCGTAAATGCTGGTTGAATCAAACCATCTATCAACGTTGTTGATACTTGCAACCATCCGGCTTCATCAACAATCCTGGAACTTTCGGACATATTTCCTACCTGCATGATATCAAACCAACTTAGAGCGATGCCAAATCTAATGCCTTCACAATTTTATAAGATTGGATTGAATGTTGTGTTTTGAAGGAAAAAAATCTTAGTATAGAAATACCATAAAACTTGAATACAAAAAATCTACAGGAATCAAATGATGTTACCTAGATCAGATACTAAGTTCTGATAAATTAAGTGGGTATACATGGTAATCAATGTCAAACAAAGAGTTTACAGTGTGCAGCTTACCTCCATTTCAAGGAGTTGGAATGTGATCAGAAGAAGCCGTAACCTGGAACATCCATGAATTGCAAGCATACTCAAAGGGTAGTTTTTCCTGTCACTTGTGAGTTCATCCTCTCTGCTATTCAAGCTGGCATCTTGCGCATTTGCTTGTAAGGCTTCGGAAAGTTTAGCTCTCACTTCACTCCATGTATCACTGGGGTTACCAATATTCCTCTCAGGTAAGCATCTTACATCCCTAAGATTTTCTAATGGCCAATGCATGACCAGTCATTCTTCCAGCAAGGAAAAAGGTCTGATATCAACTCATGAAGTTACTCTTACCTACCAGGATCACAGGAGCTTGGTTCTGTAGGATGTTGATTAGCCCTCTGATTCTTGGCACGGGGAAAGGTCTGCCCAGAGGGAACAACTCCGGCTAAATAAGCAAAAACTATGCTGATAGAGAGAAGAGCTTCATCCAAAAGGAGCATTAAATTTGGTGAGACCATGCTCTCAGAATCCATCAGTGGTTCCAAGAAAGAGCACTTAACTAAAGTTCCCACCCTGTGACCCCTCTCATGGAAATCAGGAATAAATGCACAATTTTTCCATTCTCTAGTAGCATTGGAGTGGCATGGAAGGTGAATCGCGTGGGTGTGATTCCTGCAGACAAGGAAAACGCAAAGATGAAACGAAGCCTATCAACACAAGATGATCAGAGTTGTCAAAAAGAAAAATGGGAGGAAACAATGGCCAGGATTACGGAGATTGCAGAGATAAACCGACCTCTTTGACATCCCGATCGGCATATTCCTTGAGGAGAACCTGCTGCTGGACTGAGCCCATCTCCCTTGATACTGGCCTCTTATTGTCACCAACGAACACTCAGCCATTACAGAATTATTGTAGTTTCTGTTTACTGGTCAGTGCATCGCAAATTCACACAGATGTAAGGAAGCATGCATTCCTGCCTGCACAAGAAAACAAGGATGAGAATTTCCAGCCAGCTGAGAGTCTTCAAAGTAAGACCGCATAGTCAGACGAGAGGGATGGTTTTTTACATGCATTCTAATCCTTGGACACATGTGTCGACTGCTAGGATACATAATCTGAAGTTGAGGCAAGAATGTTTCACTTGGCCAGTAAATGCAGATGCACAAGGAAGATCCTAAACCTTTTATTCACATTTCTTATTGCACCGAGAGATGCGCAGGGTGCTACCGCGGCTGTGGGCAATGTCGTCCGGGGAGGCGAACAGAGCAGTAGGGCGAGGTAGGGAGGCGCCGAGCCCCGGCTGTCAGGCCGCCTGCCCGGCTGGTGGCGTTCCAGGAACAACTGGATGCCCACCCCGTCCCCGCCTGCGGCCCACGGGAGAAAAGTCCTTCCCGTACCCACCGCCCCTGCGCGGGGATCGACCCATCCCCTCGATGGCAATAAGCTCCACCGCGTCTATAGCCTAAATGTCAACTACGCGAGGAAGGAGGAGGATTGGAGAGGAGAGCTCAGCCGTCACCAGGAGTAGAGGAGCCCCGTTCTCGCCGCCGCGCGCTCGCGGCACGAGACCGAGCCGGTGCTTGCTAGGGCCGCGGTGCTTGCTGTGCCGCCGTGGTGATGCCGGCTTGGAACTGTGCGTGTGGCGCCGAGTAGATAGGAGGGGAGGACCAAGAAAGCCAGGCCAGGCGGCACTGTTTTTTTTTCTCTTTCTTTTTCTTTTCTTTTCCCCCTCTTTTTATCGATCTCGATGGATCCTATCCGAGGTCTGGAGAGCCTGTGACCCAAACAGCATGTGTTCCAAAATGAGTCGGACAAAAAAAATAACTCGAACTGAGCTGTTTTTTTTTTTTACTTTTGCGGGACGGAATACGTTAGCAGTGTACCGGCCCAGGAAGCAGGGGTGCTTGTGAGCCACGTGCCGGCCCAGGACGGACGAGATCCGGCCCACGAGTGATCCGCCACATATATACAGCACTCCTCTTGCGCCGCGCCACCGAGTCAATTGCTATTATAACACCAGTTTCGAGCGGCTTCGACAAAATAACACTCACGTCGTGGGCTTCACTAAGATAACACTTCTATCATTGACATACCGCTAAAATAGAATTTAGTCTAATCTACCTCTTTTTTAACATTTTTCTTTTCTTTTCTAATTCTTATAAATTCTACAATGACTATTGTGCCCTTCTTTTATTTTGGCTTTACCCTTAATCTCTCTTTACCCACCACCAGCTTTATGTGGCCGCACCTTCCTGTACCGTAATCTCCTTTATAAGCAAATCACGGAGTTCTCCATCGGCGGCGCGCGTCTTCGAGTGGCGGGGCAGGCTCTTCGCCTCCAGTGCGAGGCAGTGTCAGGGAAGCGCAGGGGAGGCCTGGCGGCGGCTAGGGCACGGACACCTGGCGGCGGCGGCTTAGGCAGACGGCGTTCTTTTGGCAGAGGAGATACAGTAGGCCACAGCCAAAAGTTTAGGGTACAGCAAAAAATAAAAGAAGGGCATAATGGTCATTTCAGAGTTTATAACAATTAGAAAAGAAAAATGTTAAAAAGAGATAGATTAGAATAAAATTCTATTTTAACCGTGCGTCAACAAGAAAAATGTTATTTTAACGAATCCTACAACATGAATGTTATTTTGTCGAAGCCCCTCAAAACAGATGTTATAATAGCAATTGTCTCCGCGCCGCCTCCTCCACTCGTCTCGCTCCCCTGCTCGGATCCGGAGACGGCTTCGGGCTTCCCCCCAACCCAAGGTGAGCGACACCCTTCCGTTCCCACTTCACTAATTCATGTGCGCGCTGTTGATTGTGATTGATGCTCTCCTGTTCGTTAGGCGAGGGTTTCCTAGTTTTAGTGGAATCCGGGCTCGCCTGATTTCCATTTCGTAGTGTGAGGTGCTGCCGATTCATTTGAATCGATCCCAGAAGTTCAAGCCTCTAGAGGCCGTTTTAGTCAATTTTCAAGGTAGACTAGCTGTAATCTCTTACGTGCGTATGCGAATGTTACACGTGTTTAGATTCCTATCTGATGCTTTTGACGCATCAGTTAGTAATTTCACTCGGAATGTTTAGATATTTTTCTTCTTTTTTTTTCCGTTTACCACTTTCGTTTCCATGCCGGTCGATTCTTTTTGCTCGCCATGGCGCAGGAGAAGTTTTGGTGGCATAGATCTATCGTTTATTCACGGCGTCGTGGACCTATGGCTTTTCAGTGTCTAATGATTTGTGGTCAGATAGGTAGCCGTCCAATTCTCTAGTGTTGTAATTAAGCTTGGTTCATGGAAGCTCGCTAGGAGGGGTAGAGGATGACCAAGGTTGACCTGAGAGGAGGCGCTAAAACGACATTTGAGAGATTGGAATGTATACAGAGACTTAGCTCATGATAGGACCGCATGGAAAGTAGCAATTCATGTGCCTGAATCTTAGTCTTATTTTTTTCCTTGTTGTTTTTATATCTCTTCCTCTCTTTTACTTCATTGAAATATATATAATTATTGGATTCCATGTCTAGCCGACCCCAACACGTTTGGATAAAGTATTGGTTGTTGTTGTTTCATGGAAGCTCGCTAGAATGCTCACCTTGTAATCCGGATTTTACATTTTCTATAACTGCTTGATGCGTAGATACAAATTCTTGTCCGTTTCCAGTGATGTTCTTCGGATTAGTTCATCCTGTTTTTTATCGGTTGGGTTGTAACTAGACTTCTCGTTCTTGTGATTCAGTAACGTGATACTCAAAGGAAGTCAAGATGGTGAAGTTCACGGCGGAAGAGCTACGGCGCATTATGGACAACATCTGTAACATGTCTGTCATTGCTCATGTGGACCATAGTATGTGCAAGAGGAACCATCTCTACGGAAATCATTGATTCTTAAATTTTTAGCTCGGTCACATCGTGGAAGCTGCTAATTTGATGTACCACATCTGTTTGGTTCGATTCAGTTTTTCATTACCTATATTCTAGTCCTGTTCTGTAGCTAACTTATACTTGATTATTGTAGTGCCTTTCATATGATTGACATACATTCGTATAGCAAAATAGGTAATCCTAGGATTGGATAGCAAAGTGTTATGTACTAAAATGTTATCTCACCTTTGCAGGCAAGTCCACGATTACCGATTCTCTTGTGGCAGCGGCTGGAATTATTGCCCAGGAAGTTGCTGGTGATGTCCGTATGACTGATACTCGTGCAGATGAAGCAGAACGTGGTATCACAATCAAGTCCACGGGTATCTCTCTTTACTATAAGATGACTGATGAGTCCCTCAAAATGTACAAGGGCGCGAGAGATGGGAATGGATATTTAATCAACCTTATTGATTCACCTGGGCACGTTGACTTCTCCTCCGAAGTCACAGCTGCTCTTCGGATCACCGATGGTGCTCTGGTGGTGGTTGATTGCATTGAGGTTGTATGTGTTCAAACTGAAACGGTGTTGCGCCAAGCACTTGGTGAGAGGACCTGTCCTTACAGTGAACAAGATGGACAGGTGCTTCCTCGAGCTTCAGGTGGATGGTGAGGAAGCCTACTAGACTTTCTCCCGTGTTATTGAGAATGCCAATGTCTGGCAACATATGAGACAAGCTCCTTGGAGACGTCCAAGTCTACCTAGAGAAAGGAACTGTTGCTTTCTCTGCTCGTCTGCATGGCTGGGCCTTTACCCTCACGAACTTTGCCAAGATGTATGCATCTAAGTTTGGAGTGGACGAGTCTAAAATGATGGAAAGGCTCTTGGGCGAGAACTTCTTTGACCCAAGCACAAAGAAATGGACCACCAAAAACACAGGCTCTCCTAGTTGTAAGAGGGGTCTTGTTCAGTTCTGAGGAGTTCGGGTCTGAGACCACTGGCCCGAATATGGTTGTTGATATGTGTAAGGGAGTGCAGTACATTAATGAAATCAAGGATTCAGTTGCGGCTGGTTTCCAGTGGGCATCAAAGGAAGGTGCACTGGCTAAGGAGAACATGCAAGGTATTTGCTTTGAGGTGTGTGATGTTGTTCTTCCTGCTGATGCTATTCACAGGGGAGGTGGTCAGGTTATCCCTACTGCCCGAAGGGTTATCTATGCTTCTCAACTCCTTGCTAAGCCAAGGCTGCTTGAGCCTGTCTACCTTGTCGAGATCCAGGCTCTTGATAATGCTCTTGGTGGCATTTATCACTACAGGAAACAGGGCAACATACGACAGCCTGTATAACATACGACGGCTAGCTGTCGTATATAAACTTACATACGACGGTCAGCAGAGGCTGTCGTATATAAGTTTATATATGACAGTGCAGCCGTCGTTTAGTGTATGGTTGTCGTATATAACTGTTATATACGACAGCCAACCCTAGGCTGTCGTATATAGCAGTTATATACGACAGCCAAACCGAGCCTGTCGTAAATAAGCCTTATTTACGACGGCCCATGGTGTGGCCGTCGTAAATAAGACTTATATACCCGCGGGCCCGGGTCGGCGCGGGCATTCACGCCCGCGCCGACCCGAGCCCGAGCAGCCCTAAACGCCCTGGCCGCCGCCCGCCAGCCGCCGCCGCCGCCCCAGCCGCCGCCCCGGCCGCCGCCCCGGCCGCCCCCCGCCCGCCCCAGCGGCCGCAGCCCCGGCCGCCACCCGCCCGCCAGCCGCCGCCGCCAGCCGCCGCCCGGCCGCCACCGCCGCCGCCCCGGAGCTCCCCGCCCCAGCCTCCACCCCACGTTGTGCGCCGCCGTGCCGGTCCGCCTCCACGCCGTCAGCTGCCCGCCTCGCTGTGTGCCGCTCGCCGCGCCGCCTCCACCGTGAGGTAAGTCGCCCGCCTCCCTCCCCATCTAGAAAGTTTGATTTTTTAAATACCAATTGTTTAGATTATGCTTATTTGTTTTTTTTATTATTTAGTGGATAATTTCTTAGATTTAGATGAATTGATATGCTTAGGTTTAATTATTACCTAGGTTTATTTGAATTTCTAGCTAGGTGTTTTTTTAATTGCTTAGAATTGATAAGCTTGTTAACTACGGTAATTATGTTTGTTTAGATGAGTTGTTAATTGCTTAGATGATTAATGCATATGAGTTAATAGTTTAATTGATTATTGTTTCGATTGTTTGAGTGTTTAAAAGTACTATATGTACATAAATGGGCTTAGGGCCCGATACGACCCATTTAGTGGTAACGTATACGTCTATAAAAGCACGATGTGAACAACCTAGGCCGCCTCGCCCTACCCCCCACCCCCTCCCCCCCCCCCCCCCCGCGGCGTTCGGCCTCCGACACTCTGCCGCGGAACTGCCAATTCTTCGCCGCTCGGCCTCCTCCGCCGCGGGACTGTCGATCTGCCGGCACTCGTCGGCCTCCATTGACCGGCTGCCGCGGATCTGCCGGTGCTCAACCTCATACGAACGCAAGATCCTGTGCGCGGGCGCCACCGCCGCCTCCCCTGTGTGCAAGCGCCGCCGCCGTATTCACCTGCCTTACGTCGGGATCTAAGGCGATGGGACGCCTTACGATCCCTAGGCGCCTTACCGCTTAAGCGACGCTTAAGCGACGCCTTAACAACTATGGTTCTTTCCTTCTCTCTGTTTTTCTTTCCTCTCTCTCTTTGAAATCACTCAAAAATGAAAGATTGACGTAAACATTTACAATATGCGTCACCCGTTTCAAACCAGCCTGTCTCACACGTGTTACACATGTGAGACGTGTAGGTTCGGAATTGTCCCTTTTTGGACAGCCTAGGAGTGACCGAGAGGGTGTGCTTATAATGAGACGCGGGGTCTAGATTTGGACGTAGTTTCGACAGCGTAACCCTAATGTTCTCCGCTGCTCCATTTTTGGACGTGCAGTTGGAGAACAGCGGGGTTATGCTGCCAAAATTTCGTCTGAATCTAGACCTCGTGGCTTGTTATAAGCATGTTCGTCTCGGTCACTCTTGGGTGGTTTAGGACCTATCCTTTCCAATAGATATAGGTCCGTGATATAAATAAATAATAAACTAACTATAAATTCTTTGACTTAAAACTGCAGAGTTAAACATGAGTGAAGACCGTAGTTGGATGTATACCGGTTCGAACAAGGCAACTGGTCACTCAGATGAGTGGTATGCCGGGACAGACGGCTTTATTGATCGAGTGTTCTCGTTGTCTACGACCGATAAAGTTCGTTGTCCATGTGCGAAATGCCGGAATCCTAAGTTTTTGGACAAAACGACATTGTCATTACACTTGTGCAGAAACAGTTACATGCCATATTATGAGGTCTGGAGTTTCCACGGCGAGTCTGCTCCTCGAGCCATTCATGTAGTGGAAGATGATGATGATTGTCCGGGTGTTGACAGGATTGATGAGATGTTACAAGATATATAAACGGAGGATCTGCCCACAATGAGGCAGACGCATTCTTTAATCTCTTGAAAACTTTTGAAGAGGTGTTGCATGATCATACTGAAATGACTCTTGTTACTTTCATGACCAGATTTATGGCAATCAAATCTAAGTATTTCTTCTCTAATAATTGCTACAATGATATGATGAAACTTATCAGCGATGCTCTTCCACAACCTCATAAACTGCCCAAAGATATGTATCACTCAAAGAAATTACTATCTAGACTGGGTATGAAATATTAAAAAATTGACGTGTGTCCAGATAACTGCATGCTATTCTGGAAAGAGCATGACAAAGAGAAGAATTGTTTAAAGTGTGGAAAATTGAGGTTTG
Organism: Neostapfia colusana; assembly: GCA_030760725.1. NCBI lineage: Eukaryota > Viridiplantae > Streptophyta > Magnoliopsida > Poales > Poaceae > Neostapfia > Neostapfia colusana. The sequence continues at coordinate 7,011,280 of JASWHV010000003.1, forward strand.
TCGAAGTTGTCAATGACGATGGTGATAATGTAATGACAGAAGTTGCACATAAGCAATCGCGTTACTTGCATGTGACACCTCGGTTGAAGCGGCTGTTTCTTTCTAAAAGATCTGCTAGACACATGAGATGGCACAAAGAAGGTGTGCGTGAGAACAAAGATGTGTTGACTCATCCGTCGAACGGTGATGCATGGAAGTCTTTGGACTCTTTTGATCCTGCTTTTGCTAGTGATGCGAGAAATGTTCGCATCGGGTTAGCGACGGATGGTTTTTCACCTTTCAGTACAAATGCCACACCATACTCCTGTTGGCCCGTCTTTGTTATTCCGTACAACCTACCACTTTCTCTTTGTATAAAGTACGAGTTTATGTTTCTTAGCCTCATTATACCAGGACCAGATCATCCGGGATCACGTATCAATGTGATGTTGAAACCATTGATTGAGGAATTGAAAACATTGTGGATTGGAGTTGAAGCGTATGACTGTTACAAGAAGCAGAAATTCAACCTTCGAGCTGCTTATTTATGGTCTGTCCATGATTTTCCTGCGTACGGCATATTTTCTGGATGGAGCACACATGGTCGTTTGTCGTGTCCCATATGTGCGTCTGACACGGAGTATTTTCGACTTACATACGGTGGCAAGATAAGCTACTTTGATTGTCATAGGCGTTGGCTTCCTCGAAACCACCCATTCAGGCAACAGAGGAATGTTTTCAAAAAAGATATTGTTGTCACTAAGGAACCACCTAAACGCCTAAGCGGATGTGAAGTATCCGATGTGTTGGACTCACTAGTCCCTGATGAAGCTCGCCCTGGATTCTTTGTAGGTTACGAAAATGTTCACAACTGGACTCATGTATGTGAAGTTTGGGAGCTACCATATGTGAAGTCATTGATACTGATGCATAATATTGATGTAATGCATCAGGCGCGTAACATGGCCGAATGTATCATAAGCACGTGCATGGATATCATGGGCAAAACGAAAGACAACTTAAAGGCTCGAAAGGATTTGGCCGAGATTTGTAATCGACCTACTCTTGAGCTCTCTGAAAGAGGTGGTAAGCCACGTGCTTCTTTCGTGCTTCGACCTAACGAAAAGAAACAAGTTATGGAATGGTTGAAAATTTTGAAATTCCCAGATGGTTATGCTGCTAGTTTGAGACGAGCCGTGAATGTTAAAACGGGAAAGCTCACTGGGTTGAAGAGTCATGACTATCATATAATAATAGAAAGACTCTTACCTGTTATGTTTCGGGGATATCTGGATGATGCGGTGTGGAAGGTGTTAGCTGAGCTATCATTATTCTATAGGCAGTTATGTGACAAAGAAATAACGAAAAACATGATGGAGAAGTTAGAGAAGGAGATACCTGTACTTTTATGTAAGATGGAAAAAATATTTCCTCCTGGTTTCTTCAATCCAATGCAGCATCTTCTTATACATCTTCCTTTCGAAGTAAAAGTTGGTGGTCCTGTGCAATATAGATGGATGTACCATATTGAAAGAGCATTGAGATATTTGAAAACTATGGTTGGCAACAGAGCAAGGGTTGAAGGGTGCATTGCCGAAGCATTTACTCTAAAGGAAGTAGGTTACTTTTCTAGTTTCTACTTTGCAGAGGAAAACAATGTCAATACTTCGGCAATGCGATACAATGTAGATGACGAACCACCAGTTAGTGATCTCTCTATTTTTAAATCGAGGGGAACTACTGTTGGCAGCAGCACATCATATGATTTTATTAAAGGAGAAAGGACTGCTGCTTTACTCTACATGTATGCTAATATCGATGGCATGGAAAAATATTTCGAGTAAGTGTTTCTCTTACATTTATGATGATTATTGTATTTACCAATACATGTATGCTAATGTCGATCACATATGTTTTGTGTGTACAGTGAGTTCCACAACCAAAACTGGAAACATAAGCATCAACCAACGAGAAAGCAAATAGAAACGATGTGACGGGCTGGAATTAATGGAGGGTCTAATTTCTTATCCTGGTTTCGAGCTTGTGTATTAGCAAACACAGACATCCATCAAGATTTACGACAACTATCTTATGGATTAGTGAAAGTTAGAAGCTACGATCGATATGACGTAAATAGCTTCCGATTCCGTACAACTCAATTCGAAACTCTTCGTCCTCTCGCAGCAACATCAAATTGTAGAGTTGTGGCGAGAGCAATCGACTCAAAAGGGAAAGAAACCAATTACTATGGAATCATTAACAAAATTCTGGAATTTACTTTCGCTGGCAATAAAGAACTTCGAGTGGTGTTCTTTGATTGTGATTGGTTTAATAACAATCATGGAACTCGAGAAAATCAATTTGGCATGGTGGAAGTGAATCACAACGAACGCTTACGAGGTTTAGATACATACGTTCTTGCACATCAAGTGGAACAAGTGTATTATCTACCTTATCCATGTAAGAAGCTTAACACTTGGTGGGTGGTATATAAAGTGAATCCTCGTGAGCGCTTGTATACTCCTGGAGATGATGGTTATCATGATAGTGGATACACTAAAGAAGTTTACCAAGACGAAGAGTTGTCAGACTCTTTTATCGTCGAGCCTGGTGCAGGACTCGATAACTTAGTAGGAGACGTTGCAGATGTAGAGACATCTACAATGCGAAAGCGGAAACGTAAACAGCTCAAGACGACAGATCGCTATGTTGATTATCGTGATGTTGATGATCATGATGTTGATGAATTTTGAAACTGATTACGAGTAATGTTCTTTTAAATGAAAGTGACATTAATTATCGCTTACATTACTTTTGAAACTGATTAGGAGTAATTACTTTTTAAACTGATTAGGATGTCGTCAAGCAAGGGTTCAAAGGGTTCAAAGGGGAAGAAGGCGCCGAGTGTGAGGGGTTTCCTCCCCTCGCAGGAGAGAGACGATTACTTCTACGGTTCCACTTACAGCGGGAGCAGACGCACTCAGTTGTTAAGTGCGTGTCCAGAGTTGCGGGACAGGGTTGTCAGTTTGCAGCGTACAGAGATAAATTTTTCTACAATGCACAAAATTATTAAAATTACTTTTTCAATTTAACTTACTTACTTTACCATTGTAGTCTGATTCGGACTATGAGTCCGAGGCTAGAGCGGCACCTCAGGAGACGGGTACGCAGCGCAACGTGCCCTCGGACAGCGAGCCCTCTGGTAGCCAGCCCTCCGGCAGCCACCCCCAGGGTAGTCTGCCCAGCGAGCCCGAGGCCACCCAGCCTGAAGACACGTCCGGTGACCAGCCTTCTGGGTCACCAGACGTGGTGCCGCAACGGAGGAGACGCACGAGGAGTAACTTTGTTGGTCCTCCACCTATTCCTAGAGAGCCAGTAATTATTCGTCCGGTTGGAGACATGTAACACATAATAAAGTATTCATTTCTATTTATTCTCAAAGACTATGATCTTACTTAATGACTTAACAAACGACTTTTTAGTTCTTGGGAGGACCTCTCGTACGACGGGCAGAAACAACACAGGACGGTGAACGGTTGTATCGGGAACTTAGTGCGTCTGCACTACCCCGGTGCGATCGATGGACGTGCAGCTATGTCGTGGGACGACTATGCGCGCGTTCCTCACCCGGAGAACGACGACCTACAGGGAGTCGTGTGGGCAGATTTTTGGGTAAGTAACTTTTATAAATATTTGAAGTTTCAATTCTTTATGTTCCTTCAAATATTAATGTGCGTATATGTCGAACTGTGTTGGCTTCCTACAGCTTAGGTACCGCCTTGAGGACCCGGATGAGCAGATGGATCACGCCCGCTCCGTGTTCGAAGTGAACGCTCGGAAGCTTGTTATGCAAATGCTTTTGAACGCTCGGACTCAAGTAGTTAACAACTACTTAAAGCTCCACGACCCCCGGTCAGAGACGCCTCCGACACGTACTTGACGGAGGAGCAATACGCAGAGGTAGGTTGCGTAATCTTTAAATTATTCATATTAATTTTGCTAAGTAACACCTAATGAACTACGCATGTGTGCAGGTTAGTGTCTCTTGGTTACGGGGACGAACTGAAGATTACCGAGCCCTTTGCAGGTATTGGGCTAGCGATGAGTTCATCGCTAAGTCCAAGAAGGCTCGAGATGCCAGAGGGAGCTCAGGGAAGCACGGTATGGGCGTCCAAGGTTTTGTGCGAATGGCTAAACGGATGGTAAGTTTATTGGTAGTTTTTATTATATTTATAATGTAGTATTGTTCGTACTAACATATCACAGGAAAAGGAGACCGACGTGCGACCGAGTGCTACTGCGGTCTATAGGAGAGGTCACGCTGACCCTTCTCAGCCGGAGCAGTGTAGTCAGTACGCAGTGGAACGCCTGGTAAGTTTCATGACCTCTGAAATTATTTGACACTATATATGCTGTTGAACTTACACAATTTCATTGTTTTTCAGACTAGGTATGGGCAAGAGGTTGTGAGGATACACGGCGAAGGGTTCGATTGGGAAAACTCCCCGAACATCGACCCTCAAGCCGCGTATGCAAGCGGAGGTGGAAAAGCACACGGAAGGTGAATTCATTTACTTTCATTGTTTTCAATTCAAGATTATTTAATTTTACCTTGAATTGATTTGTTTTTTTAGTCTTGCCATATTCTCTGGAGTCGTCAACTCTAGTGAGGCACGACCTGCGAGAGGCAACTCCTCGCAGTCTTCGGCTGCAGGCTCCTCCAGCCGCCGTGTCACCGAGAGAGATCTCGAAGTCATGGCGCTTCGGGAGAGCTTGGCTCGGCGGGAGGAGGCCTTGGCGAGAGAGCGAGAGAGCAACAGGGATGCCATGGCGTACCATGCGTCCTATATGGTACAGATACAAGCGGCAATGGAAGTAAGAAACATACAATTATAAATTTAATTACATTGCATTTCAATTAGTTTTGTAAATTGTAATGTTTGAAATGACAGGCGCTAGCTCGACAGCAAGGGCAGCAAATGCAGATACCGTTGTGGCAGCCACCTCCGTTCGTGCTGGAGCCGTCGCCACCGCAGGAGCAGTTTCCTGGAGTACAGGTATAAAAAGAAAGTTACATTAAGTGGAAGCCCCAACCGCTAAGAATCCTAATGAACCTAGAAAAACAATTGTAAACTTGTACATATGTCACTGTGTTTTGCAGGGATCAGGGACGGAGGCTCAGACTCCATCGCCACAGCTAAGAGCGCCAGGTTCGCCGCGGCAGGATGACTTCTTCGCTCCCGGAGGTAGTGGAGGGGCTAGTAATCAATATATTTGTGATTTTGTTTTTATTTGTGTGGATGTCAGACTTCGTGATTGTCGATGTGTACTATTGCACTTTGTTTTGAATTTATATATCAAACTGTTTTGTTATTGTCTATTGATTTGGATGTGTAGCTGGCCATCAAGTTAGGTCAGCCATTTTCTGTTTTTTAAAAAAATGGAAAAGCTTATATACGACGGCCTGTATAGTTTGTATACAACGGCCGCTATACAGGGTCGTCGTAAATAAGCCTAAATTATATACGACGGCTGGGCCAGGCTGTCGTATATAAGCTCTTATATACGACAGTTAGGGTCCAGCGGCTGTCGTATATAAGTCCTTATATACGACAGCCAGGGTCCAGCGTCATATATAAAGGCTCTGGGCCACTGGGCCAAGTCTACGAAACGGGCTGTTGTATATAAGTGACCGTCGTATATATACTGTTATATACGACGGTGCCGTCGTATATAACTATATATACGACAAAATATATACGACGGTCACAAACCATCGTATATAAACAAATGCCGTCGTATATAAACTATATACGACGGCTTCTGCTTTATATACGACGGTTTTAGCCGTCGTATGCTGACGGGAATCCTGTAGTGTACGGTGTGCTGAACCAGAAGAGAGGGCACGTGTTTGAGGAGATGCAGAGGCCTGGTACCCCACTGTACAACATCAAGGCTTACCTCCCTGTTATCGAGTTCTTTGGGTTCTCAAGCACGCTCAGGGCTGCAACCTCCAACCTCTGGCCAGGCGTTCCCTCAGTGTGTGTTTGACCATTGGGACATGATGTCTTCTGATCCTTTGGAGGTGGGCTCACAGGCGGCACAGCTTATCTTGGATAGCTGCAAGAGGAAGGGGCTGAAGGAGCAGATGACTCCTCTGTCCGAGTTCGAGGACAAGCTCTAGATCTTCTACCGTGTGTGCTGCTGGAACTACATTTTGCCATCTCTGTAACAGATGTGAAACGTAGCTGCAACCTGTGGTTAACCGGCAATTTTTGGTGCGCTATCTGTTGGATATGAGCTGTATACCCTGTACCTCGTTTTTGAATTTGCTATTTTTGGCTGTTAGAGTTGTCTTTTAGATGGATGTTTTGTTGGCTCAAGTATTTCATCCGGTGACATGATATTTTGACATGTTAGTTATCTATTCGCTGGGTTGTATTAAGATGGAGTAGCTTGTGGGGAGATATACATGAGTAGATACTAGCTGGAGAGTTTTTTCCGTGTCTTTTGCATCGTGGAAACTTAGCTCTCTTTTCCGAGACGGCAAACTTGAGCTTTGTACTTAGGAGCTGATCGCTACTGATGCTAATGTTTTCCTCCGAGTAGCACGGGACTGTAAATCAGAGCCAGGTGTGCTAACGGAGTTGATACTTGCAGTGTTTCATATGTAAACGGTAACCTAACAGATAATCATGTTTCACTTGGAGCGTCAACAATGAGCAGACAGGTCCACGGGAGCAAAATAATTGTACAGCATATAGCCATCAGTCTTGAGAGTGCACACAAGGCACCCCGGCGCCAGTACAGGTGCGTTCTGGGTACAACCGCACAAGGTTGCATCTAAGATAAAATATAACTCTGAAATATCTAATCCATCGACAGAATGAAATTGTTTAAACATGAGAACACCAGAGCTTAAAACCTACATGGTCAACTGAAGTATCATCAGTTCAAACAAAATTTTGATACATTCTTTTTGTGCACTATTTCCTCGAGTGCAAATTTCAACTGCGGCCCAGCTAAACTATAAAGCCACGCCAATGACAAACAAAATACACAGCAATATCCCAGCACATTATGTGATGGCCACGGCTGTCTTTTTGGCAAACCGCTGCAAGGCTTTTGGCAGCTGGACCTCCTCACCTGTCCGTTGCTTCTTGTTGGGTCGCCCATCAGTTTCCTTAGATTGATCCAGGAAAGGCCTCTTCGCTCTGAAAACCTCTTCCTCTTTCTTCTTCGCCCGCTTGCTGGGTTTGCTCCTACCCTTGGTCTTCTTCTTCATCTCAGTCTTCTTGGCAGCCTCAATAGCTTCTTCCATCTCTTCCTCAGTCTCTTTCTTGGTTTTCTTCTCCTTTTTCTTTGGAGGTCTAACAGTGGCGATCATATTTGGGTTAAGCATGATAGTTTCTGGTGGAAGCTTATCAAGGAGAGCATGCACCTCCTTCTCCCTCTTTTGCTTGGTAGTTTCATAGGGGTTGTCAACAAAGGTATCGAAATTCGGCTCACCAGACCCTGGAACAATAATGGAACTAAGGCCCATCGAGTGCCCGATCCCCAAAATATCTTCGTAAGGCCGGAACGACACCTTCCCAACCTCATAGCCCTTTTCTATTCTGTGCTTCATATAAAGTTTATAATCATGCCCATCGAAATCCTTGTATATCTCCACTAGTGATCCATTACTGCAGGCTAACAACCCTTTCTGGCTAAAATCCAAGGATTGAGCGCGAGCTCCATAAGAATTTAGAACCTCATACTTCCTTAGATCCCAAATTTTTATCTTCCGGTCGATACCTGCAGTTGCCATAAGATGACCACCCTTGTCGAATGCAACAGCTGTCACAGGGCCACAATGGCACAACATAGTGACAAGGGGTTTAACACTGGTTGGCTTCCACATGGTAACTTTGCCACCAGCATGTCCAATGCCAATAACAGCATTATAGGGATTGACCCGCATAACGTCAGTACGGCCAAGACCAGTCCTGTAATTTGCAACCATCTCGCCAGTGCTCACATCTTGGTAGTGGAGCATCCCAAAGCTATTTATCGATGCCAAAAGAAATTGCTTATTCAGAAATTGGAGCCTCAATGCTTTACCATGTTCCTGTTGACATAGGAGAAGAAATAAGATCCCAAAATAATATATCTACAATATAAAAGCTATGCCACAAGAGAATGAAAATAAACGGCTCGTGAAATTTATGCAGTTAAACTGTTCTGATGCAGCTTGCAAAACAAAATTACATTCCAAAGAAATTCCATCTACAATAAACTTCTGGTAAATAAATAAACTAACTATTTAGGTTGGATACATTCATTTGAAGATTCAGTGTAGAAAATTGGAAAAAATAAAAACAGTGCGGAAGTGATAAAGTGACAAATTATCTCCTGGATGCAGGGCATTTTTACACCAAATTTGTGATCATGAAAAAAGCCACTGTATATCCAGCTGACAAATGGGTCGGCTGGTATTCTCAAGAAAGCACGATTCACAGCTGCATTTAGTAATATTCCAACAAGGTTTGAAAACAAAGTTGGCCTATGTGATTAGGTCATGAATTAATGGATAATTTTGAACTAGCTCATGCGTCGTAAGTTTTGTGGGGATCATAATAGAGTAGAAAATAGAAAAATTGATAGTCCTGTCCACTTTTGTCCTACAATCATACTCAAGCATGTGAAATTAACATTCAAAATAATAAACTCACGGGAGACAGCAGGGGAACATGCTTACCTTTAGACAGTGAATTTCTGTACCATGTCGATTATACACGTAGGTGTACCTATTTCAAAAAAATATTCCGGTGAATAACTATGAACTGTGAACAGTACAAAGGAATTAAAGACTAGTAAGTTTGTCTGACCTCCAAGAAGAACGAAGCATCAATTGGTAGCACATATAAATTTACTTGTTTTATTATCACATTTAAAAATCAATTATAGGATTGATAGATGGTATAATTAAGGAACAGAGGATAGTTCCAGACAAGCATTTCACGACAATCAGAGCTCGAAAGGCAATTCTCAGCTACTCCTACACAATGTAGTTAACATTAAGATTGTGTAATGGAAGTTTAATAAGCTGCCAGAAAGGCCACTTGTTCACAAAAGTTGTTTGCATGAGACAACATCAATGCAGGATATTTCTTTTATATATATAGCCGTAACCGTAATGTGCTTAAGTTTATTATTTACTTATATTGTATGAAAAGGTTGGTGTGTGCACCCTGATTTTTCCCTTTTATTCATACTTCTTTGGAGACCAGTACACATAGTATGTTTATATATTTTAATATCAAAGTATAATACAAATTAGAGCAGAGTAAAAAATTACTTTTTCTGAGCGACTGCATACATCTCCTCAGTATGCAAGAATGACACATCACGAACAGTTTCCCTGGCCTGAAGAAATAAATACCAGATTAGAAGTTCAATACTCATGACAGGCATTTTGACACAACTAAGAGGCGTAGGATTGAAAAATTGGGGAGAAAGATCCAGAAAATAGGGCTCATGGACAATATGTTAACATGGAATCAATGACAAGTCACTGTTAGAGTGTTAGCTTAAGGAAACCAAAAATCCTTCCATATAATTGGTGGTCGTCAATCATTATGAGTTAGATTGGATAACTTGGGGCTTATTAACCTAATAACAGTGCGGTCGAGAGAGTCGGCTACCAGGAATTTCAGAGATCGAATCCTTGTTACATGAATATGACAAGCTGTTGTAGTGGTTAACACCAATCTGGTAGGGGTATTCGGGGATAAACAGGCAAAAACAACCCCATGCATCTAACACACACCCATGCAAGCATGCATGGCTCTATAGTAGAGGTGATAGTCTCACGTAAACAGGTTCTCAACAACTTTAAGCTACTTAAGTTTCCAGATCCAGTTGCAATGGTCTTGCAAATTTTTACATATACGATGCCATTTAGTCCATTTACAAAATCCCAGAAGTTCTTGGATCTCCAGCATCAGTTCAATAAGATAATTTTACACCTCAATCATCACAACATAAAAATAGCCCATATTTTCAGTGCTTTCACTCGTGTCAGTTGTTATTGTTTAGCCCTCTTGCACATCAAGTTCCATACCAAGAGAAATCCAATTACAATGAAAAAAATACGAAATGGTTTTTGGGGAAACCTGACATGAAAGGAAAATGATTAAATAATTAAAAACTGACCTGAAATTCCTTGACGAGATCCATATGCAACATATCCATCAATGCAAGATGACCCTTCCGTCCACCTACTAGCATGTAGCGGCCATTTGATGTGTATTCTAGAGTGTAAGGGCCAAGTACTGCATAAGTCAATAGCAAGTCAGACCACCATAGTCCCCAGTGGTCACAACCGAGAATTCATCTCTACTACATCAAGCTTTAGTAAGGCAAGAAAAAATATCAAACAGGTTGCACAGCTTCATAGAACACTAATACCATTCACCACACTTTACCAGGTAGGTTCATATCGAAGGCTTTTCTTGAACTCGACAAAGGCACCTCCTTCAGGATATCGTTTTGCTGAAATCTGTATGTCTTCTCCAAACCTTCAGGCTCTAAGCCACCATCCTCTGTAGGTTTAAGCCACTGCAAACAGGGTAACAGCAATCAATCGCCAGAAGAAATATTCTCAGGGTTACAACACTCAGTTCAAGAGTAAGAGTTTATCCATCAAGTATATCAAGAAGCGTAAAGAGTCAGATAGGATGAAACAATATAAATAAGATATTTCAATGATGGTAGTGCTCATGGTTTTTGTTGTGGTGTCTGTGGGCAGCCAATCCCCTCGCAGAGCCTCGATGACACCACAAAAACCCGGGTAGTGATATATTTCTATTCTACTAAGCATATTAAAGTTATATATGCAAAACAAGCCCTCAGGGTGACTAGAAGGTCTACAAAGCTTCATATAGGACAACTGTGTTTCAACATCTCATGCAAACTAGATCATCATGAAGCCTCAGAACAGCTAGACAATAACTGTACGGGAAGAAAACACCATAATATTACCGGTCACAAGTTTTATATCATCAGATTCCCTTGTGTCAACCGTACAATGTTAACAACGGATTGATGGACCTCAAATTTCTAGTGAGAAATGTAGAAGTGAGGCCACAACAATGTGGGTAAAGAAGTTGCACACACCTTGTCAGCCTTTGCAGCAGCTTTCGCAGACTGGCCATAGAGATTCTCCTTCACAGTGAGGTTCCCTCTAAGCTTCTTGTCCGCCAATCGCTAAGAAGCCATTCAACGATCAGGTAAGTAAAGGGGTAATTTTATTTTTTTATAAAGAACAACTAAAATTCAGAATTTCTATAAGCATAGTGACGGATTACCTTCACATTAACGGGCTTCCCCCGCGTGTACTTCACCACCATCTCCAATTCGTCCTGAGCATCCTGCAAGCGCCAGCGGAAGACGGGAACCATGAGATGACCGCAGAGTGAAGAAGAAAAAAAAAAAGAAAAGAAGAAAATCAAGCAGCGAAAACCTCACCTTCTCGGAATCCACCGGCACAGGCTCCATGACGAGGCCAAGACGGCGGCAGGACGCAGAAGCGGCGACAGTCCGGTCGGGCGCGAGCACGCGCTGGCGTGGTAAGACCCAATGGATGACGGAGCTCAGAAGGAAGCGGCAACGCCAGCGTCCTGCCCGTCTCACCGGAGGCGGTGGCCGCAGCGGCGAGGTGGGCGGCCGGGACGGAAGCGAGGAGCCGCCAAGCGCGACCGTGACAGCCGGTGGTAGGGTTTCCTTCGGCTCTTCTGGGATTTTTGACTTAACGGGCCGAGCTTATACTTGGTTGTCGTCAATGTTGGACTGATTTTGGGCTAGCCCACGAGCTGTTACTTTGATTCGTTTGGTCATGGGGTTGGGTTCACATAATTCTTTTCGAAAAACTGTTAGTTTTGTGCTCTCTTGTAACCGGTTTTTAAATATATTATTTCTTCTCCCAAATTTACTAATCTAACACTTTTTAGTATCTGAGGTATAACTAAGAAGCATTAAACTAACATATTTGAAAGAAAAAGTTGTATGTTTACAAACAGGTTTTAAAAGTGTGCTATTAAGGCAATTTGCCTCATATTCTAATTGCACAGTGTGATACGATGAAAAATGCAAAGTGTTGCTTACTCTTTTTATTCTCCTAGTATATAGTATTATTTTCAAAAAACAACGAAAGCAGTAGGGAACACCGGCCAAATAGTTGATCACTAAAAAATTTCAATCAAACAGGTATGCAGTGAATTTTTTAGAGTTGCTAATTAACCTCTATTACGAACCTATGATCTGAATCATCGTATATAGATCGAACAGCTATAATTTATAATTTTTATAGTCAATACATTAACAGTTTTTCCTACAATCAATACATAATTCTAAAAAAACAGAAAAAATCACATAAATCTTAAAATGAATATGACAACTGAAAACTAACGTTTCCGTTTTTATTTACAATTCCTACACTACATTGTCCACCACGCGGAACACGGTTTCCGCACAGCAAATGCCTTCGCCCTGAAAACTGCATCCGGCATCGCTCATCTGCTTCACATTCATAACAAAAGTAGGCATTTGTTTTCTGAAAGATCCAGACGATCCTCCCCGTTTTATATAATTTCTTCATTTTTTATTTGACGCTGAAATAAAAAGGAACGAAGTGAGTAAATAGGATTTCGGGTTTAGCATTGCCCAATTATTGGCGTATCTCGATATGTTACACCAACATTTCGTTACAGATGCACAACTCAAGACTCTTATGGGATTGAAGCACCCGTCACATCGTCGTTCCATTTGTACCCTGCTCCATTCCTACAAAGCACGACCAATCCCCTGTCCGACACAAGTTAAGATTGGGCCAGGACAGACACATCAATCCTACACGTAAAAGCGTGTGCCCTTCTTCGCAGGGGCTTCCTTTCTTGTATCCAGATCGATTACAAGTACATAGGAGTAAGCGACAACAAGTGGCGAAACATAGCCGGGGATGGCGAGGCGAGGCGATACGTCATTGCACGAGCTCGGGGATGAGCCTCAGCAGGAACGAGATCTCGCGCTGCGAGAAATTCGGCGTCGCGGCCACTTTCGCTGGCTGGTCGTCGCTCAGGCCCTCGGCTTCCGCGTCCGGCTCCGGCTCGGCGATGAGCCCGGAGACGGCCTCGGTGATCTCCGGCACCAGGTCGACGATCACGCCGTTCACCCCCATCAGGTGCTGCATGTACACCGCCTCCGGCACGTTACTGCACCACGAAAGAAAAAGAAAAAGAGCGGCGATTTTAGCATTCGTATTCGGGTGGTGTTTGCTAAATGATATAGTCGGTGGACGCTTGTTTTGGAGCTAGTATATGCTTACTTCAATGTTCCATAAGTCAGTAGGGAGAGGTTCGCTTCTTTGATCTTTGGAACGGCAGCAGGGTGCCTGAAAATCCCGCGAGCCTCGGAAACAATCCCGTGCAGACCACTGGCAAGGCATAGATTGATGGCCTCCTCCAGCGAGTTCCTCCTAACGTCGGCGTAGATTTCTGTCCCCCCGTTCGTCAAGAAGTAGACCTGATCCAGCAACACGAGGCCGACGAGTTGATTATTGATCGGTACCGTTTACGGTATTGAAATGCTTCGTACTGGCAGTGCGTGTGACACTTACAGGGTATGCGCCTTGCAACTTTCGCATGAGCCGTGCAGCATCGGGCTGGAAGCTAGAGAACAGGACAGGCCTGTCCTTGGCATACTCATAAATCACCTGCAAATGAAATGAAAGACGTTGTTAATTAGACGGGTACTTATCAGCAAAGCATGAAGTTTTCTTGTCTGCTAGTATATTATACATGCCTTCAGGATGGCCTGGAGGATGCGGGTGAGCTCTTCCTCCTTGTATTCAAGGTTGTCATCAAATTTCAGCTCGACGTTGAAGCCCAACCTTGGATTGATGACCTTCTCAAATGCTTCCTGAAGCGTGCAAAGCGCGTCCTCTGTCTGCACACTCCAGTTCAGCATCCGGCCATCCTTCATTTTCCGGAGCAAGGGCTTCCCGCCCTTCTTCGTTCAGCGACCAGGGGAAAAATATATCAGCAAGAGCAACATAGCATTGATTGTTAAGAACATCAGTAACCTGGTGTTCTCCCATACCTTTCCCAGCTCATTTTGTGGACCATACTGAAGGAAGTCCTCCAACTCAAGGTCAGTGACACGCTTCTGTGAAATATTACCCTGCAGGAAAAAAAGTAGATGGTCATCAATGAGACTTGAAATCTCATCCTTTTGTTCTTTGATGGTTGATACAGTAATTCACCAAGGCAAAGGAATTAAAGATATGCAGCATATACAGACACACGACACCGTGAAGAACTTACGTTTTCTTCGGTGTAGATGAAGTTGTCATGGAAGATGACTGGGCACCCATCCTTGGTGACCTGCAAAATTGATATGCACGTGTTCTCTTCTCAACATCTTTGCACACCGAATTATTCGAAGAGGCAGAGGGGGGGAGGGAGGACAAGAACCAGAAGCAAACAAATCAGTATCCTTCTTGCAACATGGATTTTCACTAATCGTCTACCGTGTATACATTTAAGCACGCTCGAAGCAGCGTGGCGAAAGATGTCGCTCTCGTCAGAAAATTTTCGTGCCTCACGTGGATACGGCGGGCCCAACAGTGAATAGGTTAGGTCAATTTCCTCTCCTTCCTTTCGACGACTAATAAGTAGGAGACAGGGTCGTGATCAGAATGTCCCGTGCAGTACGAGACAATCCTAATTAACCCCACGCTTCATCCGTTTCCGTTTTGCCTTTGGCTAGTGTTACGCTGGATTTAGCTAGCTCCGAAAAAAAAGTTTAGCGGAGACGAGCACGTGCGCGCCGCACCGGCACGTTGTCTGTAATAAGGCACGCACGGCACCTCCGACGAGATAACGTGGGTGTAGCTGGCGATAACGTGTGGACCAGCATGGGACGCGGCACATGGGGCGAGCGGAGCGGTGAGCCGGTCGGCCCGGTCGGAACGAGCTCACGTGGTCGCGGTTGCGCTCCACGCCCGGATTCAGATCGGAGCCCGGCGAGCCGCGGTAGCTTTCCAGCCCGTCGGCGCCGCCGGTCAGGACGCCGGGAAACACGAAACAACCAAACCAGCCCCGTCTCCGGTTCTCGCCTCGGTAACCGCGTCCTCCCGTAACTAGCATGATCCGGCCGGTAATAGCCACAGCTACACACGCGCGGTAACGCTAACGCCAACGGAAAGGCGAGGGCGTTGGGATTAGTACGTATCCCGTACCTGGACGTCGAACTCGACGTAGTCGACGGGGAAGCGCGCGGCGTCGTTGAAGGAGCGCACCGTGTTCTCCCGCACCTCCCGCAGCCGCCGGTCCGGCGACGCCAGCGCGTTCATGCCCTTGCCCCGGTGCCCGACCACCGAGAGCCGCCTGCCGCCTCCCGCCGCGCCCCGCTTCGTCGTCGCCGTCGCGTCGTCAGCCTCCACCAGGGCGGGCGCCACCATGTCCAGCGTCGGCACGTCGGCGACTCGCGCAGCCTTCAGCTGGGCCATCGCGGTGGGTCGGCGGGAGGGATGGGGACGCCGGGCGGGCGGCCGAGGGCTGGCTTCGCACGGATCGTGAAATAACCGGAGAATTTTATTGGTGGCGAGGTCGCGGCGGTGAAGGGAAGGAGACAGCTTATATAAAGGTAGGGGAGGTGGAAATCGAGGCGGGCACGGGGCGGGGGTGGCTGGAATATTCCCGGGTGTCCGCTCGGCCTCCAGGGTTTATCCTCCGGGATATTCGGATGGGGCCTGTATGTGTGTCACCGACAGATTTCCGTTTCACTGTCCTTTTTTAACCTTCCCTACCCCAAGCCTCAGTTTTCTGTATTTTTTTGCCTCATCTACTTTACTTTTTCTCATAAATGTTTTTTACTTTTAGAAAACTATTTGCAAGTCAATCAATACAAATATAGAGAAACGAGAGGGTAATATAATAAAGTTAATACGATTGTATCACAATAAATCTGATGCAATAAGTTCAGAAGATGTGATTTTATACATTCTGGCGCAACAATAAATTTTGATCAGCACGTTCTCTAAGGAGGAAAGAAATCCTTATGAACGCTGAAAATAGTTGACCTGCCTTATCGACCATCAGTCTAAATCTTAACCGTCGGTCCGGTCTCCTGCCGCGATGCATGCAGGTACACATGAGATCATGTGCCTCATCTGACCGAATTAACTGTCCTTCTCGCAACCGGCAGACCGCTACAAAAAAAAACGAAACTCTCTCCAGTCACCACGTAGAGGTACACGCAGCAGGCGGCAGGCGCGCGCGCCACTTCCCCCCGACGCGTGTTGTATTGATGCTACTTTTGCTTAATGTAACACCGATATGGACTCCTGTGTACATTATGGACGACCTTGTGCATGTCAACCACCGTGTGGCCGTGACCAACTTTTTTTCTGCCCTTATTTAATAAACTTATTCGGTACAAAATGCAAAAAAGACTTCTGCACATATGTAGTACTCATATCTAATATATTATTCGGTACGACCAACAAGCATTATTATGTTTTCGAAGTGAGAAAACTACTTCTTATTTGAGTTATAACTGAAGTTGTTTGAGGACGTTAACTTTACGTACGTTCGGACAAGCTAGGCACGGATAAACGAAGGTAGTAGTAGAAGGCGACTCGAGCTTACACAGACGATGTATTCTTTGTGGCGGCTTCTTTTGTTGACGACATGAAATGACTCGGGTGTTCAAAGCTTTCTTTCTCCGCTGCCGCTAGAGTGGGAACCGATTCCGTCGCACTTACACCCAAATAAAAAGCGCGCGCGTAGCATGTATACTACCCTGTCTTAGTTTATTTAGTACTATAGTGCTAGCTTGTGGGATTTGAAGATTCGTGAGTGATGTTATGTGAAAACCAAATCGCTCCAGCACCGTCGGGTAACCCTGATCGATTTCCTTTTCGAAAAATCTTCAGTCTCCTTTTGGTTTGTTTGAGCCGTGCCATCCAGAAGAGCGAGCTCCGGATGCCGACCGGCGCCCGGCACCTCGGGTGTCGCGCTCGCGCGCACACGTCCCTCGCACCGATCAAGAACAGTTGGACGTGTGCGTCATCGATCGGCTCGAGAACTCTCATCGTGGATGGCTCCTACTCTGTACGTACTACTTGGTTGTTGGGGTTTTGTCAGCTTGTTCGTTCAGACGGATACGGACGGACGGGGTCCGCGATCGCACGGCGCCTGTGTTTGCCTTTCGTGATGTCGCGCCGAGGATTAAGCCTATTTCGTCGTCCCGGGATATATTGAAAGTACTCGCGAGCGTCGATCGTCAAACACGCGTGTCGCGTCTCGGACCCCGTGATCGAGCCGCTAACGCTTAGCTGCGGCGGCTTTGGTTACGTTTATTAATCCCCCTTGCACCATTATCATTGCTCTGTGCGCTGGTTTGGAGGGAGATAATGGATGCAACGACGACACAGAGTCAGCCTGAAGAGGTGGTCGCCTTATCCAACCCAAAACCAAAAGTGGTAGCTGGAGAGGGAGGAAGGAAATAGCTAGTTGGAGACTTGCTGGAGTAAAGTAACCCGATACCCAACAACCCAAAGTGAATTCGGCTTCTTCTGCTCACATGGATATAATCTGTTTTTCACATCAGAATAAATGAAGTCTAATAAGAATTTGTCACGTAGAAGGAATTACCCATACGAGCAGAAGATGAGATGGAGATGGGAGAAGTCGCATTCACCCCAAAGTCAGCCCTATTCCCAACCCACATTTGACGAGGCGCCAATCTTTTGGTCCTAACCAACCAGCACGACGCTCGCTCAAGGAAAACGAAAAATCCCGGTTGATTAGGAAACCCAGGAAGGAGAGCGGCCCATTGATGCCTTCTTCTAATGGACCAAACATACGGGCCGTCAATTTGAACAGACCGCAAGAGTACTTGGGCTATCAAAAGACGGGCCCGTCCATCTAAATAGACCGATTTAATTTTGGCGGCCCGCTTCCTCCCGTCGTCGGCGGGCGGAATATCAAACTCGGATCTCGGACGACGACGACGACCAACACCTGCAGAAGCATCATCTGGCTTAGTGGATTTCGTCGTATTGAAGACCTAATAATGAAGATTGGAAGAGTTAAAAAAAGGAAAACAAAATGGTAGAACAGACAAGTAAAAAATAGAGAAAATAAGTGGCAAAAGCTCCCAGAGTTCACTTTTTAATGTAGGTTCATGAAAGAATTTAATTATTTATCATGCACTTTTGTGCGTTAGAACATTTGAATATGAATGGCTGGTAGAAAAGTATATTTATTAAGGTACGCTCTATGTAATCTAGTCAGCTTGTTGACCAGGAAAGTCGCTCAATCCCACTGGCAGTCCACGCTTCGTTCTACTGAGTAGGTAGGCCTTGGGATCGGACCTTGAGAGCAATGTATTTTTCGAAAAGTAACAGAAAGAAGGCTAAACGACGGACCGTTAGGATGAGGAACAGTTAGCCAGCTGAAGGAAGGAGGATAGTCAGGCCCTGCAGATCAGCAGATGTGTGTCTCGTATATATGGTTAAAAAAGAAAAGCCTAACGTTGAAGTCCCTGAAGTCGAACCGCTGGACACAGAAACAGTAATTCCATGGACCGATGGCTCGTTCGTTAGTTACGTGCCGGCCGGTCCAACTGCTGCTCGATCCAATGTAGTAGTAGTGTAGTAGTAGCAACTCCACGCACCGGTGGCACTGCAACACGGCTCGACGGAGCACGACAAACCACGGCGTGGTCGGGACCGTTGTTGCCGATCGATTTGCTTTTCTGGGGAATCGATCTTACTCGTATTGGTTTTCATAAGGTCCCATATCTCGATACGTAATTTCTTCTGTGTATTCAGAAGCTCGGAGCCTCATCAGAAGGACGTGCTGATTTCTCTACTCCTTCCGTGCTCAAACTGTTATTGTTACGTTGTTACTTCAAGTTTAAATTTGAACTAAATTTCCGGTGACCGAGCGCCGTGTGACTATACGGAAAACGTTTGTTGATCAAAATAAATGTAAACGGTTCGTGACTGGTCGAACGCAACACCCCTACCCATCACCCGGTTGCTGGTCTCGAGCACGTACCGATGGCCGATGACGCGACACCTAATCCATCCTCAGGTCGGGTGCATCGATCCTTAATTTGTCCTGTGTCTGCGTGGAAGAGGCCACGCGGATGCGGACTGCACATCCGCCTCGTCTCCTCCGTTTCGTGATCGTGACGACGGACGATGAATGCGCTTAAGAAATCGGGTGGATGTCCTCCTTCCCCCCACCCTGCTAATGGCACCGCGCGCGCAGCTGGATGGATAGATAGCGAGACCAAATTAATATACTTTCTCCGTTCTGAAATAAATAATGTTTAGAAAAATTAATTTAGTTTAATTTAAACTAGATTTTATCCGTTCTGAAATAAATAATGTTTGAAAAAATTAATTTAGTTTAATTTAAACTAGATTTTGTGTTTATTATTTATTTTAAAACGAAGTGAGTATTAATCGAGGTACCGGACTGCACGGCGCGGCGGCAGTTCACCGAGGGAGCCTGTCTTCTTGAGCAGGGTCGCCCGGGTGATGCGTGACCGACGACGACGCAGTGACCAAAACTGACTGTATTTAATTCCTTCCGGGAGCAGCATCCACTCCAATCCAATCTCCTGTACGTACTAATTCCTTCCGACAGCAGTAGTTCACGCGACGGAAGTCCGCTAACGCCATCTCCCCTGTCGCGCGCGGACCATTCGTCGTCCAGGGCATTTTACGACGAGACACGATCGATGACACTGTGTCGTCCGACGTTTCGTTGACGAACTGACGATACGGTGCTACGGTTAGTGTCCGACTGTCTGCCTGTCGTAAGCTAGCAGCACAGCACGTGGAGGCCTTGGAACCAATTCAGTAGCTAGCCTCAGGAACCGTGCTGCCACTCTCGCTGCGAGCTGCATGCTGCTGCCGACCTTCCCTTTGTTGTTTCGCACTATAGTTCGTGGGTGGCGTTTGAGCGGTCCATCTCAATCAAAAACACCCGGATTTTGATCGGCCTTTTCGTGTATAGATGAGCAGGGTTCTTAGATGGCGTGCCATCTTCAGAGGCGTGCGGAACTCGATCGGACGTGGTCTCACATGCGATGTGTTCTTTTGACGACTCAACTGTGCTCGGCTTGTACATATGTTCCCTGTCGTTTGCTGCATCAATTTCAGTTCTTTTTTTAGCGAATTTGCGAGATGTACGGCTGACCGGATTGGAAGGCGTTCACTACAGGAAAAAGGTTAACATACAACAGCCTAGATAACATATGACGGCCAGCCATCGTATATATACTTATATACGACGGTCCGAAGTTATATACGACATCCAACCCTAGACTGTCGTATATATCGTTCATTTATGGCAGCCCGTGTGGCTGAGTGTCATATCTTATTCAGGTCGTCATATATAGTTCATATATATAGCCCATCGGGCCCAACCCTAATTTTTTTCTCCTCACCCGCTTGCGCCGCAGCCTGCCGCCCGCGGCGCCGCCGCCCCACGCGCGTCGCTCCACGCCACCCTCCCCGCGCTGCCCGCGCCGTCGCCCTCCCCCACCGCCGTGCGCCGCCGCCTCCACGCCGCCGCCCCCACCCCGCCGCCGCCGCCCCCACCCCGCCACCGCCCCAACCCCGCCACCGCCCCCACCCCGCCACCGCCCCCACCCCGCCACCGCCCCCACTGCACCCCGCCGCCTGCACACCGCCGCCCCGACGCCGCAGCCGCCCCGCGCTGCAGCTGACCCGCGTCGCCGGCCGCTCTCCCCGCACGACCGCCCCGCATCTCCGCCACCTTCCGTTGACCTCGCCATCCGAGCCGTTGCGGCGGCCGTCGCCGTCTGTCGCCATCGCCGATCGTCTCCTCGCCACAAGTAATTCTTTGAGCTAATTCAATTACTTGATAATTATGCTAATTAGTTGGTAATTATGCTCATGTAGTTAGAATAGTAGTTCATAATTTTGCTAATTAGTTGTCCGTTGTAAATTACTTGTGTCGATACCCTCAATACCGGGTACCCCCGCGCACAGCGTAAAACTTCCTAAAGACCTCGCTCGCTCTGCAGGGGCGAGGTTTGAAGGCGCCACGTGTCCAGCGGGGCCGGAGCTCCCCTCCCCACGGAGGATAGCTCCGAGCCTGCCACGTGGCCCAGGAGGCCAGACCTCACCCCCTCTGCAGGGGCGAGCTCCGAAGGCGCCACGTGTCCAGCGGGACCGGAGCCCCCCCCCCCCTCGGAGGATAGCTCCGGGCCTGCCACGTGGCCCAGGAGGCCGGACCTCGCCCCCTCCTCAAGGGCGAGCTCCGAAGGCGCCACGTGTCCGGCAGGGCCGGGGCTCTCCTCTCCTCAAAGGATAGCTCCGAGCCTGCCACGTGGACCAGAAGACCGGACCTCGCCCCCTCCGCGGGGGTGAGCTCCGAAGGCTCCACGTGTCCAGCGAAGCCGGAGCTCCCCCTATCCTCAGAGGAGAGCTCCGGGTCCGACACGTGGCCAGCAGAGCAGTGCTGCCGCCCGGCGCGGTAGGCAGCGGGAGTAAAGGCGTGCCATGCCTTTACCGTACAAAGCATTCAAGACCGGCGCCTTCCCGAGATGAAGAGGCACAGCGCACGCCTGTCAGGAGGCGCTGTGACCAGTCACAGTCAGGACAGACATACAGTGTGTGAAGCGGCAGGCCATTAAAGGCAGCGACAAGACCAGACAAGACATGCCCTGCCGCCCCTGCCATCGCCAACGACTACACGCTACACTTAGCCTGCGGCATGGGCAGGGCAGCAGGACGAGGACTTCGACGCCAGCGCCAAGACATAATAGCTGGTAGGAAATCACCCCGGGGCCACCTGTCGGGTCCCCGGGGCCCACCTGTCGGGTCCCCGGGGCCCACCTTGTAAGCCACCCGAGCCTTGGACTATAAAAGGCTCGGGTAGGCAACGTTACAAGGAGTGGGACATTTGACCCACTCTCCCGTAGGGTTCGCACTCCAGCAACTCACACCCTAGGCATAACTCATCCTTAAGCTCAGGACTCCGGTTCTGAGCAACAAGCAATACAGCGAGCACCTCTGCTCACCGTGGACGTAGGGTTTTACGCTCCGGCGGCCTGAACCACGTAAAACTCGCCGTGTCAAGCTCCTCCCTCACTCGTCCCTTACGCTTAAGCTCTCCGCAAGCGACTAGCCCCTCCGAAAAAGAACCTCTGCGGGCTGCCCAGAGCAGGTCCGGGGGAAGTGTCGACCACACACTTCGACATTTGGCAGGCCAGGTAGAGGGCTTTTCCCTTGCGCGACGAGTTTCTGCCCACGAAGATGACGAAGCTACCTTCAGCGGCAAGCTCTCCTCCCCCGCGTTCACGACGGACCGTGACTAGAGGGGAATACGTGTCGACGCACTCAGGACGGGGTGTGTCGGCGCAAGCTGGAAGCCAGCAGCCGACTCCGGCGACGCCAACTCCGGCAATGCAGGCTCCGACTAGCGTGAGATCTTCTGTAGCGCTGAGCGTTCCCCACGGGGGTGCGCTGGCTGCAGCAAGAGCGCTACTGGCAATCCACCTGCTGGGGATGCGCCCCATTCAGCGACCCAGCAGTGGATTCGCGAGGTAGACCGTCTCGTCGTCGCCGCCGCAAACCGTCGACTTCGGCGGGGACGACGCTCCAGCCAACCGGCTGTGTCACTGACGCGCACGCCAACGATTGACGGACAGACGGCGGATTCTAGCTCCACCGGGCTTCCGTCGACGGACCTGAGGACTGAGCTGGAACGATGCCACTTGGGCCAAGATGCCCGAGTGTTCCTCGAGCGACGACGAGAAAGGCGTCGCAACCAAGAGGCCGACGATAGCATGACGTCAGCCTCGACCCTGCCTGAGGCGCAGACCTTTGCTACACGATCTCTGCCCCAGGCATACGCCACGCAGCATATGCCACAACCATATGCCGTGCAAACGGCGCCCCCGGTCTATGGCGCAGCCTTGCCCATACCGGGGTACACTGTGCCTGCAGCGAACCAAGCGTTCGGGGCACCAACGCCTGCAGAAACAGGGGCAGGATGTGCGGCCCTGGCGCCCAACCTTCGCTTCGTGAGGTGGCCGCGCAAGTTTCGGCCGCACCTGCCCGAGATGTACGACGACAGCGTCAACCCGGCGGAGTTCCTCCAGATCTACTCCACCGTCGTACTTGCTGCAGGAGGGGATGAGGTCGTCATGGCCAACTACTTCCCCGTCGCCTTGACCGGCCCAACCCGGTCTTGGCTCATGAACCTCCCCCAATGTTCCATAACTTCCTGGGGAGAGCTCTGCCGGCAATTCATTGCCAACTTCGGCAGTTCCTACACCCGTCCTGGCACGGAGCTTGACCTCCACGCCATCAAACAACAACCTGGGGAATCACTGCGCTCCTTCATCCAGCGGTTCTCCCAGGTACGCAACACCATCCCCCACATCCCGAATGCATCAGCGGTGGTTGCATTCCGACAAGGTGTGAGGGACAAGAAGATGCTCGAGAAGTTGGCCACCAGGGAGGTGCAAGACATCTCGGGGCTCTTCAGCCTGGCGGACAAGTGCGCCGGAGCAGAAGACGGGTGTCATTGGCACTCACTGCCAGCCTCCGAAGCCGGAAGACAGCGCGAAGACGGCGGAGTTCAAGCTGAGCTCCCGACCACGTCGGACAGTCAAGAGCCAAACACTGGTTGACTTCGTGGCTGAGTGGACGCCAACGAAAGCTGACCCAGGGGGCCACGAAGGCGGTGAACCAAAGCACCGAGCTCCGGTCTTCACCGGGCCTCACTGGTCGCTCTTCTTCGATGGCTCCTCACAAAAGCAGGGGGCCGGTGCCGGCGTACTGCTTCTCATGCCATCGGGGGAGCAGTCTGGGTACATGGTGCGTCTCAATTCCAAGGCAACCAACAACTTGACAGAGTATGAAGCACTCATCTTTGGCCTAAAAGACAGTCCTGTCTCTGGGCGCTCGCCAGGTGTTGGCGTAGGGCAACTCCCAGCTAGTTATCAAGCAAGTTAAGGGTGAATGCCTCTGCAATGACCCACAACTAGCTGCTTATCTGCTCCACGTGCAGATGTTAGAGAAAGACTTCCTCGCCTTGGACCTGCGCCGTGTACCGCGCGCTGGCAAGGCCGCAGCTGACGACCTCTCAACGAAGGCCTCCACCAGAGCCCCTAGGTCCGAAGGAGTCTTCGAGAGGACGTTGTTGCGGCCCACAGCCCGGCCCGCCGAGCCGGGCGAAGGGGGCTGGACCAGCACCTCGAAGCTGGCGGTCCCGGCGGCCCTGCGGCCATGGACACCGCCGAAGGATCGTAAGCGTCACTGGGGACTCCGTTCAACCCAACGCTCAAGATCCGGAAGCTCAAGTAGTCCCGATGCATGGACCACAGAGGTCCGGGACTCCTTGAAGGACATCCTTCCTGATGAACGTGCATTCGCTGAACGGATTGTGCGGATGGCTAAGTGCTACGCGCTGGTATCTTTACTGGCGTGGTGCCACGGCATCCTTTTGCGGTGCATAACCCAGGAGGAAGGCTGCGACTAGCTCGCAGTAGTCCACAGAGGCAAGTGCTGGGAACGCTCATCGTCCCGCACGTTGGTCGGTTAAGCCACCCGACATGGCTCCTACTGACCGAGAGCCACCTGGACGCCGTCAAACCGGTTTGGAGATGCAATGCGTGCCAGGTCCACGCCAAGCAGACCCACACAACCGGTGCAGACGCGCACCCAAAGCCGTCGGGGGATACCGGCTCCTCTATGTCGAGGGCCAGCCGGACTACCCAGGGCCGGGTCACGGGAACTACGCTTCTACATGGTATGCGGGGCCGAAGCCATGCTTCCCCCTAAGATCGCCATGGGGGTCCCCCCGTGTCCGAGCGTATGACGAAGCCACGCATGACCCGCTCTGCGTGAGGACATGGCGCTCCGATGCTACTCCAGTAAGTTCACCATGCTTACTTAGGTGTTTATTTAAATTACTCATTAATTTATATGATCACCTCCCCACGCTCTAGACAGTGTGCATCCATTGTACACTCGGTTCCTCTTTCCTGCTCTCATGCATAGTCGATATTTGCCGTCCTACCAAAGGCGGTAGTGCTTAGGGTACCTGCCAGAGGCCCGGGGGCCTTTTGGACCTCCCCCTGTAGGGGTGCTGTACCGCCAGTTGGTCTCCTCCAAGAAAAGACCTACGCTAGACCGGGGGGTAAGGAGCCTTGCTTTGCCCGGCCCTGCATCCAAAGCATGCGCACTCTGCCCCCAGCGCTACGATCTGAGTACTAGGGGGCCGGACGGTTACACCCTGACTGGGGCTGGGGGCCAGACCTCCGGGACCAAGTGCACTGGATTACCCAAGCCCCGTATTCCGGCACGGGACAGTAAGCCAAATGAGACTAAGGGACAGGAAAGGGAGGACCTCTGAGCTCCGATGACTTCCGGACCTCCGCCCCCCACAGCTGGGCCGAGGTCCGAGGCCAGCCCTCGCCCTCCTTTTAGAGGCGAGCGCTGATGCCGGACCTCACGCCCTTCGGTGGCCTGAGCTCCGATGACCTCCGGACCTCACGCCCTTCGCTGGCCTGAGCTCCGATGACTTCCGGACCTCTGCCCCCCACAGCTGGGCCGAGGTCCGAGGCCAGCCCTCGCCCTCCTTTCAGAGGCGAGCGCTGATGCCGGATCTCACGCCCTTCGATGGCCTGAGCTCCGATGACCTCCGGACCTCATGCCCTTCGCTGGCCTAAGCTCCGATGACCTCCGGACCTCACGCCCTTCGCCGGCCTGAGCTCCGATGACCTCCGGACCTCACGCCCTTCGCTGGCCCGAGCTCCGATGACCTCCGGACCTCACACCCTTCGCTGGCCTGAGCTCCGATGACTTCCGGACCTCCGCCCCCACAGCTGGGCCGAGCTGCGAGGCCAGCCCTCGCCCTCCTTTCAGAGGCGAGCGCTGATGCCAGACCTCACGCCCTTCGCTGGCCTGAGCTCCGATGACCTCCGGACCTCACGCCCTTCGCCGGCCTGAGCTCCGATGACCTCCGGACCTCACGCCCTTCGCTGGCCCGAGCTCCGATGACCTCCGGACCTCACGCCCTTCGCTGGCCTGAGCTCCGATGACTTCCAGACCTCCGCCCCCACAGGTGGGCCGAGCTCCGAGGCCAGCCCTCGCCCTCCTTTCAGAGGCGAGCGCTGATGCCGGACCTCACGCCCTTCGCTGGCCTGAGCCCCGATGACTTCTGGACCTCCGCCCCCACAGCTGGGCCGAGCTCCGAGGCCAGCCCTCGCCCTCCTTTCAGAGGCGAGCGCTGATGCCGGACCTCACGCCATTCGTGGGCCTGAGCTCCGATGACTTCTGGACCTCCGCCCCCCACAGCTGGGCCGAGGTCCGACGCCAGCCCTCGCCCTCCTTTCACAGGCGAGCGTTGATGCCGGACCTCACGCCCTTCGATGGCCTGAGCTCCGATGACCTCCGGACCTCACGCCCTTTGCTGGCCTGAGCTCCGATGACTTCAGGACCACCGCCCCCCACAGCTGGGCTGAGGTCCGAGGCCAGCCCTCGCCCTCCTTTCAGAGGCGAGCGCTGATGCCGGATCTCACGCCCTTCGCTGGCCTGAGCTCCGATGACCTCCGGACCTCACGCCCTTCGCTGGCCTGAGCTCCGATGACCTCCGGACCTCACGCCCTTCGCTGGCCTGAGCTTCGATGACCTCCGGACCTCACGCCCTTCGCCGGCCTGAGCTCCGATGACCTTCGGACCTCACGCCCTTCGCTGGCCTGAGCTCCGATGACCTCCGGACCTCACGCCCTTCGCTGGCTTGAGCTTCGATGACTTCCGGGCCTCCGCCCCCACAGCTGGGCCGAGCTCCGAGGCCAGCCCTCGCCCTCCTTTCAGAGGCGAGCGCTGATGCCGGGCCTCACGCCCTTCACTGGCCTGAGCTCCGATGACTTCCGTACCTCCGCCCCCACAGCTGGGCCGAGCTCCGAGGCCAGCCCTCGCCCTCCTTTCAGAGGCGAGCGCTGATGCCGGACCTCACGCCCTTCGTGGGCTTGAGCTCCGATGACTTCCGGACCTCCGCCCCCACAGCTGGGCCGAGCTCCGACGCGAGCCCTCGCCCTCCTTTCAGTGGCGAGCCCTGATGCCGGACCTCACGCCCTTCGTGGGCCTGAGCTCCGATGACTTCCCGTATCACCCCTCTTCTCAGAGGCGAGCTCCGAAGCTGGACCTTCCCCTTTCATAAGGGCAGAGCTCCGATGCCAGGCTTCACCCTCTCCTCAGAGGCTGAACTCCGAAGCCGTCAAGACCCTGCCAGCATAGGGAGTACTCAAGACAAGAAAGTGTGCGGATAGGAGAAGGCCCCACCTCGGGCTCGTTACCTCCCCCGAGGTGAGCCCGGGGGCCACTGTCGGTACCCTCAATACCGGGTACCCCCGCGCACAGCGTAAAACTTCCTAAAGACCTCGCTCCCTCTGCAGGGGCGAGGTTTGAGAGCGCCACGTGTCCAGCGGGGCCGGAGCTCCCCTCCCCACGGAGGATAGCTCCGAGCCTGCCACGTGGCCCAGGAGGCCAGACCTCACCCCCTCTACAGGGGCGAGCTCCGAAGGCGCCACGTGTCCAGCGGGGCCGGAGCCCCCCCCCCCCCCCTTGGAGGATAGCTCCGGGCCTGCCACATGGCCCAAGAGGCCGAACCTCGCCCCCTCCTCAAGGGCGAGCTCCAAAGGCACCAGGTGTCCGGCAGGGCCGGGGCTCTCCTCTCCTCAAAGGATAGCTCCGAGCCTGCCACGTGGCCCAGAAGACCGGACCTCGTCCCCTCCGCGGGGGTGAGCTCCGAAGGCTCCACGTGTCCAGCGAAGCCGGAGCTCCCCCTCTCCTCAGAGGAGAGCTCCAGGTCCGACACGTGGCCAGCAGAGCAGTGCTGCCGCCCGGCGCGGTAGGCAGCGGGAGTAAAGGCGCGCCATGACTTTACCGTACAAAGCATTCAAGACCGGCGCCTTCCCGAGACGAAGAGGCGCAGCGCACGCCTGTCAGGAGGCGCTGTGACCAGTCACAGTCAGGACAAGCGTACAGTGTCTGAAGCGGCAGGCCATTGAAGGCAGCGACAAGATCGGACAAGACATGCCCTGCTGCCCCTGCCATCGCCAATGACTACACGCTACACTTAGCCTGCGACATGGGCAGGGCAGCAGGACGAGGACTTCGACGCCAGCGCCAATACATAATAGCTGGTAGGAAATCACCCCGGGGCCACCTGTCGGGTCCCTGGGCCCCACCTTGTAAGCCACCCGAGCCTTGGACTATAAAAGTCTCGGGTAGGCAACGTTACAAGGAGTTGGACATTTGACCCACTCCCCCGTAGGGTTCGCACTCCAGCAACTCACACCTTAGGCATAACTCATCCTCAAGCTCAGGACTCCGGTTCTGAGCAACAAGCAATACAGCGAGCACCTCTGCTCACCGTGGACGTAGGGTTTTACGCTCCGGCGGCCTGAACCACGTAAAACTCGCCGTGTCAAGCTCCTCCCTCACTCGTCCCTTGCGCTTAAGCTCTCCGCAAGCGACTAGCCCCTCCGAAAAAGAACCTCCGTGGGCTGCCCAGAGCAGGTCCGGGGGAAGTGTCGACCACACACTTCGACAACTTGTTATTATATTATCTTAGGTTTAGGTTAATAATGTTTAGGATTTGTTGTTGTTATGTTATTCATGCTTAACAATGCTTAATATATGACAGGTTTGTTTTTGTTGTGTTGTTGTTTAGGAGTTATTGTTGTTTAGGAGTTATTTATGCTTTAGGATTTGTCGTTGTTATGTTGTTATGTTATTTTTAGGAGTTGTTGTTGTTATATTATGTTATTATATATGCTTAGGTTTAGGTTAATAATATTTAGGATTTGTTGTTGTTATGTTATTCATGCTTATGTTGTGTCACTCGCTCCCGCCGACACAACCCTCGTCACCGCTGCACCCTCCCTAGCCGCCTCCCTCCCCTCATGCTCCTCCGTCCCGTGCCTCCACGCCCTCCTGGCCTCCTTCCTCAGCACGCTCGCTCAGTCCCTGTCGATGACAGATTGTGATGTTGATGATCGTGATGTTGATGAATTTTGAAACTAATTACGAGTAATGTTTTTTAAATGAAAGTGCCGGTACCCGAGATATGGGGTACGCCCGCGCACAGGGGAAATTGCCTAAGGATCTCGCCGTTCTCTGCAGGGAGAGCTCGGAAGGCGCCACGTGTCCAGCGGGGCCGGACCTCCCTCTCCTCAGAGGAGAGCTCCGGGCTCGCCACGTTGCCAACAGCAGCCAAATCTCCCCCCTCCGTGGGGAGAGCTCCGAAGGCGCCACGTGTCCCGCGGGGCCGGACCTCCCCCTCCTCAGAGGAGAGCTCCGGACCCGCCACGTGGCCGATAGAAGCCGGACCTCCCCCCTCCGCGGGGAGAGGTCCGAAGGCCCCACGTGTCCCGCGGGGCCGGACCTCCCCCTCCTCAGAGGGGAGCTCCGGGCCCGCCACGTGTCCAGCGGGACGGCGCTGCCTGCCCCCGCGCGGTAGGCAGCAGG
The DNA here is from genome assembly GCA_030760725.1 of Neostapfia colusana. NCBI lineage: Eukaryota > Viridiplantae > Streptophyta > Magnoliopsida > Poales > Poaceae > Neostapfia > Neostapfia colusana. Next base: position 7,040,837 of record JASWHV010000003.1, read on the forward strand.
CGTAAAGGCGCACCACCTTGCCCGTACAAGGTATTCAAGGCCCGCACCTTCCCAAGACGCAGAGACGTGGAGCACGCCTTTGTCAGGTGCCGTTGTGCCCAGTCGCATCGCAGACTGGCGCGCAGTGTCAGAACCTGCCAGCCAATAAACGCAGCGACAAGACATCCCCTGCCGCCCCCGGCGTCATCAACCACTACGACTAGCATGCGGCATGGGCAGAGCGGCAAGACGAAGACTCAAAAGCCTTCACCAGATACAACTACCGACATAACTGCGGATACGATAGTCGGCAGGCAATCTCCCCGGGACCACCTGTCGGGTCCCGGACCCCCCTTGTAAGCCACACGAGTCTTGGACTATAAAAGGCTCGGGTAGGCAACGTTAGCAAGGGTTCACACTCCAGCAACTCACACCCTAGGCATAACTCATCCTCAAGATCAGGACTCCGGTTCTGAGCAACAAGCAATACAGCGAGCACCTCTGCTCACCGTGGACGTAGGGTTTTACGCTCCAGCGGCCTGAACCACGTAAAACTCGCCGTGTCAAGCTCCTCCCTCACTCGTCCCTTACGCTTAAGCTCTCCGCAAGCGACTAGCCCCTCCGAAAAAGAATCTCCGCGGGCTGCCCAGAGCAGGTCCGGGGGAAGTGTCGACCACACACTTCGACATTTGGCGCGCCAGGTAGGGGCCTTTTCCCTTGCGCGACGAGTTTCTGCCGACGAAGATGACGAAGCTACCTTCAGCGGCAAGCTCTCCTCCCCCGCGTTCATGACGGACCGTGACTAGCGGGGAATACGTGTCGACACACTCAGGACGGAGTGTGTCGGCGCAAGCTGGAAGCCAGCAGCCGACTCCGGCAACGCCGACTCCGGCAATGCAGGCTACAGCTAGCGTGAGATCTTTTGCAGCGCTGAGCGTACCCCACGGGGGTGCGCTAGCTGCAGCAAGCGCGCTCCTGCGCAATCCACCTGCTGGGGACGCACCCCATTCAGCAACCCAGCAGTGGATTCGCGAGGTAGATCGTCTCGTCGTCGCCGCCGCAAACCCTCGACTTCGGCGGGGACGACGCTCTAGCCAACCTGCTGTGTCGCTGACGCGCACGCCAACGGTTGACGGGCAGACAGCGGACTCCAGCTCCGCTAGGCTTCCATCGACGGACCTGAGGACAGAGCTGGAACGGTGCCACTTGGGACAGGATGCCCAGGTGTACCTCGAGTGACGTCGAGAAAGGCGTCGCAACCGAGAGGCTGGCGACAGCATGACGTCAGCCTCGACCTAGCCTGAGGCGCAGACCTTCACCACGCGATCTCTGCCCCAGGCATACGCCACGCAGCATATGCCACAGCCATATGCCCTGCAAACGGCACCCCCGGTCTATGGCGCAGCCTTGCCCATACCAGGGTACACTGTGCCAGCGGCGAACCAAGCGTTCGCGACACCAACGCCTGCAGCAATAGGATCAGGATGCGTGGCCATGGCGCCCCACCTTCGCTTCGCGAGGTGGCCGCGCAAGTTTCGGCCGCACCTGCCCGAAAAGTACGACGACACCGTCAAACCAGCGGAGTTCCTCCAGATCTACTCCACCGCCGTCCTTGCTGCAGGAGGGGACAAGGCCGCCATGGCCAACTACTTCCCCATCGCCTTGACCGGCCCAGCCCGGTCTTGGCTCATGAACCTCCCCCAGGGTTCCATAACTTCCTGGGGAGAGCTCTGCCGGCAGTTCACCGCGAACTTTGGCAGCCCCTACACCCGGTCTGGCACGGAGCTCGACCTCCACGCCATCCAGCACAACCTGGGGAGTCGCTGCGCTCCTTCATCCAGCGGTTCTCCCAGGTACGGAAGACCATCTCACACATTCAAAGTGCTTCTGTGGTGGTGGCGTTTCGGCAGGGTGTCCGGGACGAGAAGATGCTTGAGAAGCTCGCGACAAGAGATATCCACGACGTCTCAGAGCTCTTCAGCCTGGCGGACAAGTGCGCCAGAGCAGCAGAAGGGAGGAACTAGCACTCCCGGCCAGCCTCCGAGTCAGGAGGACAACCCGGATCTGGCGCTGCTTCCTATGGAAGCAGCAAGAAGACCAAGAACCGGGGCGGTGGCAAGATGAAGTCACCGGCCGCAGCTCCCGTTGCCGCAGCAGCGGCACCCAGTGGAGCTCGGGGGCCGCGTCCCGACAAAAGGCAGCGACAGTCACGAGCCCCAGAAGGTGACCAAGGCGAGCTATGCCCCGTGCACGGCAGCTGTCGCCATACTACTGCCGAGTGCCGGGAGATTCAGAAGCTCGCAGAGCGCTTCCGCAAAGGGAAGCAGCAGCGGACTGATGCCCCACCCTTCCGTCAAAGGGAGGGCAAGCAGAAGGTCGACGCCCTAGACAACGTCGACCACCAAGTGGAGTTCCAGGAGCCTCAGCGCGCCGTGAAGGCGGTGCGCAACCATGAGGACTCCAGCTCCAGCGATGATGAGCGTCGAAAGAAGCTCTACGTCATATACGGCGGGTCCGCCGACCCCTCGTCCCGAAGCACGGTTAAGACTCCGCGCCGAGCGGTAGCGTCGATGGCTCCACTCCCAGGTGCCGCACTGCACCTCAAGTGGATGGGAACCCCCATCAGCTTTGATGCCACCGACTGCCCCAGGAACATGGCTGGGGCCGGCCAACTACCGCTCTTGGTAGCGCCCACCATCGCCAACGTGAGGATGTACAACGTTTTGGTAGATGGCGGAGCTGGGCTGAACCTCATCAGCCGCGCAGCTTTCCAGAAGCTGCAGATCCCGATGGCCAAGCTCACCCCGTCGAGCCCGTTCTCACGGGTAGGGTCGGGACAAGTCGTCCCCTACGGTAACATCAGCCTTTCGGTGATCTTTGGAGCACCGGACAGCTATGAGACAGAGTACATTCTGTTCGACGTAGCGGAGATCGACCTCCCCTTCAATGCCATAATCGGCAGGCCAGCCCTGTACCGGTTCATGGCAGCAGCCCACTACGGCTACCTCGTCCTAAAGATGCCTACACCAACAGGCATCCTCAGGATTCGTGGGGACCGCACTGCTGCAGTGTCGGCCTTGGAAAAGCTCCAGGCACTTGCGACAGCACGAGCACCAGCCCCTGGCAGTGCGGAACTAGACCGGCTCCGCCCGAGTGCACGCCACCGTGCCTCTGCCGCTGCACCCCGTGTGCAACCCCTCAACGAGGGTGACGTCCCCCTGAAGGTCGTCCAAGTCGGCGCCGACGCTGCACAGACCACCCGGGTAGCCGGGGGCCTGGATAGTAAATAGGAAGGCGCGCTCATCACCTTCCTCCGGCACAACGTCGACGTGTTTGCATGGCAGCCGTCGCAGATGCCGGGGATCCCTAGGGAGGTGATTGAGCACCACTTGAAGATCTTCCCCGAAGCCCGGCCAGTCCAACAGAAGCCTCGCAAGCAGTCCATCGAGCGGCATAACTTCATCCGAGAAGAGATCAAGAAGCTGCTAGATGCTGGCTTCATACGGGAAGTCCACCACCCCCGGTTGTTGGCGAACCCCGTCGTTGTCCCGAAGGCCGGTGGGAAGCTCCGGATGTGCATCGACTACACCAGTCTCAATAAGGCATGTCCCAAAGATCCATTCCCTCTCCCCAGAATAGATCAAATAGTAGACTCGACATCAGGCTGCGATATGCTGTGCTTCCTAGACGCCTACTCGGGTTTCCATCAGATCCCCATGTCTAGAGAAGATGAAGAGCACACCTCCTTCATCACAGTAGATGGCCTGTATTGTTATGTCTCTATGCCTTATGGCCTAAAGAATGCTCTCCCCACCTTTGTACGTGCAATGCACAAAACCTTTGGAGAGTTAATAAGAGACTTAGTTGAGGTGTATGTCGATGACATCGTCGTCAAGGTCAGGCAGAGTTCATCCTTGTTAGAGAACCTAGCCTTAGTCTTTGACAAATTGTGCTCCACGCGCACCAAGCTGAACCCGGACAAATGTGTGTTCGGCGTATCCTCTGGGAAACTCTTAGGATTCCTGGTCTCACACCGAGGAATTGAGGCTAACCCAGAGAAGATCAAGGCCATCGACTTGATGCGGCCTCCTGCCCGCATCAAAGAAGTCTAGAAACTCACGGGATGCCTAGCCGCGCTGAGTCGGTTTATACCGAGGCTAGAAGAGCGGGCGCTCCCCTTCTTTAAGCCCCTGCGCAAATCCGGTCCATTTGTCTGGACTGACAAAGCAGAAGAAGCTTTCCAGGAGTTGAAGCGACTCCTGACGACCCTACCTATCATGGTAGCCCCCGAGCCCAGAGAGCATTTGTTGCTCTACATCGCGGCGACAACTAAAGTGGTGAGTATGGTCCTCGTCGCAGAGCGGCCGAACCTCTCGTCATCACAGCCTGCTCCGGTAGGAGGAGACAGACGCCAGGAAACCCCAGAGGTCCAAGACGGACTCTCGGACCTCCAAGACAACCTCCCGGAGGTCCAGGACGGCCTCCCGGACCTCCAAGACAACCTCCCGGAGATCCAGCGGGACCTCCTGGAGCTCCTGGAAAACCAGCGGGACCTCTCGGAAGGCCAAGGTGGCTTAGGAGCCTTTGAGTTCCAACTCCCAGAAGCCCCCCTGGACCCACTCACCTCCGGTAGGCCTGAGCCAATGGATGAAGACCTCTCCGACCTAAGAGGGAGGGTCCGAACCATCCAGAGGCCTGTCTACTACATCAGCGAAGTCCTTATGACGCCAAGACAAGGTACCTGGAGGTCCACAAGCTGCTGCTGTATGCAATGCTCGTGGCGTCCAGGAAGCTCCGCCACTACTTTCAGGCCCACCGGGTCTCGGTAGTCACCTCCTATCCGCTGAAGACGATCCTTCACAGCCCCCATGCGACTGGCAACGTCGCTAAATGGGCAGCGGAGCTGGCGGAGTTCGAGCTGGACTTCCTTCCTCGCCATGCAGTCAAAAGCCAAGCGCTGGCTGACTTCGTGGCTGAGTGGACACCAACGAAGGCTGACCCAGGGGGCCACGAAGATGGTGAACCAAAGCACCGATCTCCGGTCTTCATCGAGCCTCACTGGACGCTCTTCTTTGACGGCTCCTCGCGAAAGCAGGGGGCCGGTGCTGGCGTACTGCTTCTCATGCTGGGGAACAGTTTGGGTACATTGTGCGTCTCAATTTCAAGGCAACCAACAACATGGCACAGTATGAAGCACTCATCTTTGGCCTACAGACAACCCTGTCTCTGGGCGCTCGCCAGTTGTTGGCACAGGGTGACTCCCAGCTGGTTATCAAGCAAGTTAAGGGTGAATGCTCCTGCAATGACCCGCAGCTAGCTGCTTATCTGCTCCACGTGTAGATGTTGGAGAAAGACTTCCTCGCCTTGAACCTGCGCCATATACCGCGTGCTGGCAATGCCGCAGCTGACGACCTCTCAACGAAGGCCTCCACCGGGGCCCCTGTGCCCGAAGGAGTCTTCGAGAGGGCGTTGCTGCGGCCCACAGCCTGGCCCACCGAGCCGGACGAATGGGGTTGGACCAGCACCTCGAAGCTGGCGGTCCCGGCGGCCCTGCAACCATGGACACCGCCAAGGATCGTAAGCGTCACTGGGGACTCTGTGCAACCCAACGCTCAAGATCCAGAAGCTCAAGTCAGACTCAATGCATCGATCACGGAGATCCGGGACTACTTGAAAGATAACATCCTTCCTGATGAATGTGTACCCACTGAACGGATCGTGCGCATGGCTAAGAGATACGCGCTGGTAGAAGGGGATCTCTACCGGCGTGGCGCCAACCGCGTCCTATTGCGGTGCATAACCCAGGGGGAAGGCTGCGACTTGCTCGCTGAGATCCATGGAGGCGAATGTGGGCGTCACTCTTCCTGACGCACGCTTGTTGGTAAAGCCTTCCGGCATGGCTTCTACTGGCCGACAGCACTCCAGGATGCTGTTAATCTGGTCGAGAGCTGCAAGGCGTGCCCGTTCCACGCCAAGCAGATCCATACACCGGCTCAGGCGGTACAGATGATCCCGCCCTCATGGCCATTCGCCGTATGGGGGTTGGACATCCTAGGACCATTCCCCAGAGTCGTCGGGGGATTCCGGTACCTCTACGTAGCCGTTGACAAGTTCACCAAGTGGCCGGAAGCCACACCCATCGTCACCATCAACAAGCAGTCCGCAGTAAAATTCATCAAGTCCATCGTCTGCCGGTTTGGGGTCCCGAACAGAATCATCACTGACAATGGGACCCAGTTTACCAGCGCAACGTTCCAAGAATACTGCGAATACCTCGGCATCCAGGTGTGCTATGCCTCCGTTGCTCACCCAAAGAGCAACGGATAGGTTAAGAGAGCCAACGCCGAGATTCTTCGGGGCCTCAAGACCCGCACCTATGATGGCTTGAAGAAACATGGTGCCAAATGGGTGGACGAGCTTCCGAGCATACTATGGGCTAACCGGACATCCCAGAGCCGGGCCACCGGAGAGACACCCTTCTTCATGGTGTACGGAGCCGAGGCTGTGCTTCCCCCAGAGATCACCATGAAGTCTCACCGTGTCCGGGCTTACGACGAAGCCGCGCAGGACAACCTCCGGCGTGAAGACCTCGAGCTCGTCGACGAGGTCCAGTTACATGCAGCACTCCGCAATGCACGATACAGACAAGCGCTCCGGCGCTACCACCAAAGGTCTGTGCGTGTCCGGGAGCTGCAAAAAGGCGACCTGGTGTTGCGACGCATACTTTCTCGCGAAGGGACCCACAAGCTCCCCCCCAGCTGGGAAGGCCCCTTCCGAGTCATGAAAGTGTGCCGCCCCGGGTGCGTACGCCTTTCCATCGAGGATGGGGATCCGCTCCCGAACCCCTGGAACATCGAACACCTCCGTAAGTTCTACCCTTAGAGCAATAGTAGGACAGTCTCTTGTTTCTAATAGATCCCATAGAGTCCAGGAACAGCGCTCGGAGCAGCTAAGTCTCAGGGGACGGTCCAGGACTACATTCAGCTTGGCCTGGTTCCGACCCTAAGCGCGTAGAGTCTTTCTTCCCTTTTAATGGGACGGGTCGCTGCCTCCATGTTTAGCCTGCTTTCCTCCTATGGAAATTTATAGGGAAAGAACCTGTCCTACTTTGCTCTTCCCTTATGCTCATTCAAATTACAGATTAATTTTTATTACCGCACTTCCTGGGTATGTTCACCATACACTCAGTCCCCTTTTTCCCATTCTCACCTCTAGTCGGCATTTGCTATCCTGCCTGGGGCGGTCGCGTTGGAGATACCTGCCGATGGCCAGGGGGCCCCGAGCCCCCGGCACGTCTCGCACTAAAATTCCCAAGCACCGTGCACCGGATCGGGATCGTAAGCCAAATAAGACTATGAGATCGGAAAGGGGGGAGCCCCAAGGAGAATTACGTTTCCCATGTTTGTGTGCAGGACCCCTCGGCCTTAGCTTTCCGCAGAAGTATGGTAGGAGTACCCAAGCAGTTGGCCACACCTACCAGGGGGCCGCTACGGACCGTGCAAAACCGAGAGATCCGGACCTCGCCCCCTCCGTAGGGGCGGGCCCCGGAGGCCCCACGTACCTGGCAGGGTCGGAGCCCCCCCTACTCAGCTGGTAGTTCCGGACCCGCCACGTGGCCAGCAGAGCAGGGTCTCGTCCCATCCTCAGAGGGGAGCTCCGGGCCCGCCATGTGGCCAGCAGATCCGGACCTCCCCATCCTCATGGGGCGAGCTCCGGAGACCTCCGGGGCCCTTAACATAATAAGGACCCAGGGAAGGTGTCTGTGCAGAGCTTCGAGATTGGTGAGGGCCTCTGAGTAGCTTGCGGAGCTAAGGGCTCAGCCAGGCGAAACCAAGAAGAAGATAGGCATTACAGGCACAAAAGGTCACAAGAGTCTATTTATTCATGACTCCATGAGCTGGACTACAGACTCAAAAAAAAACATAATAATAAAGAGAAGAGTCCTAGGGTTCCCCTGGCAAGTCCAGAACCTAGAAGCTACAAGAGTGGCCACGTCCCCGACTTCAGCCCCGGCGGCGTTCTCCCGCTCTGTGACCCGAGCGCGGGGATCACCTCGGCCACCACCAGCGTAAGGGCCGCTGTCATCAAGGATGCTTCTGAAGCCCCCTTCGCCGCTTCAGCAGTTTCCCTGGAGACTCCACCGCCTGGAGTCCTTGTCGGTACCCGCGATATGGGATACCCCCGCGCACAGGGGAAAATGCCTAAGGATCTCGCCCTTCTCTGCAGGGAGAGCTCCGAATGCGCCACGTGTCCAGCGGGGCCGGACCTCCCTCTCCTCAGAGGAGAGCTCCGGGCTCGCCACGTGGCCAACAACAGCCAGATCTCCCCCCTCCGTGGGGAGATCTCTGAAGGCGCCACGTGTCCTGCGGGGCCGGACCTCCCCCTCCTTAGAGGAGAGCTCCGGGCTCGCCACGTGGCCGATAGAAGCCGGACCTCCCCCCTCCGCGGGGAGAGGTTTGAAGGCCCCACGTGTCCCGCGGGGCCAGACCTCCCCCTCCTCAAAGGGGAGCTCCGAGCCCGCCACGTGTCCAGCGGGACGGCGCTGCCTGCCCCCGCGCGGTAGGTAGCAGGCGTAAAGACGCACCATACCCTGCCCGTACAAGGTATTCAAGGCCCGCGCCTTCCCAAGACGCGAAGACGCAGAGCACACCTCTGTCAGGTGTCGTTGCGCCCAGTCGCATCGCAGACTGGCGCGCCGTGTCAGAGCCTGCCTGCCAATAAACACAGCGACAAGACATGTCCTGCCGCCCCCGCCGTCATCAACCACTACGACTAGCTTGCGGCATGGGAAGGGCGGCATAACGAAGACTCGGAAGCCTTCGCCAGAGACAACTACTGGCATAACTGCGGGTATGGTAGTCGGTAGGCAATCTCCCTGGGACCACCTGTCGGGACCCGGGCCCCCCTTGTAAGCCACTCGAGTTGTGGACTATAAAGGGCTCGAGTAGGCAACGTTAGCAAGGGTTCGCACTCCAGCAACTCGCACCCTAGACATCACTCACCCTCAAGCTCAGGACTCCGGTTCTGAGCAGCAAGCAATACAGCGAGCACCTCGGCTCACCGTGGACGTAGGGTTTTATGCTCCGGCGGCCTGAACCACGTAAAACTCGCCGTGTCAAGCTTCTCTCTCACTCGTCCCTAACGCTTAAGCTCTCCGCAAGCGACTAGCCCCTCCGAAAAAGAACCTCCGCAGGCTGCCCAGAGCAGGTCCGGGGGAATTGTCGACCACACACTTCGACAGGGATTTACGTGGTTCGGGCCGCCGGAGCGTAAAACCCTACGTCCACTGGAGTGCTCGGAGCACTGGTTTCCTTGAGTATGTGGATGACCTCGAGGGAGCTGGGCAAAATGCCGAGCCCCTTGTAACGTTGCCTACCCGAGCCTTTTATAGTCCAAGGCTCGAGCGGCTTACAAGGTGGGCCCTGGGACCCGATAGGTGGTCCCGGGGTGATTTCCTACCAGCTATGCAGTCTTGGCGCTAGCTTCGAGGTCGTCCTGCCACCCTGCCCATGCCGCAGGCTAGGTGTAGCGTGTAGCCGTTGGTGATGGCAGGGGTGTCACACCCGGTTTTTCCGAAGAACAACCAAGTGAATATCACATGTATGCTAGGATCATTTTCTCATACATGTGATGACAAATAGTGAAGCATCATTTATTACAAGCCAGGTGTCGAATATAAATAAGTCTTACATCGCAAATGTCTCAATGGACACTAATGCTTCATCACAAGTAAATAAACTAGCAGCGGAATATTATTCTTTAGGGCTCCATCACAGGCGTTGCCCGGGGGTCTTCATGAACCTAAAAACCTTCCTCGGGTCCAAAATCTTGGTCATTATACACCACCTCATTATCTTGACCTGAGCAGCAATATAAACCAACAAATATGTAAGGTTGAGTACCAATGGTACTCAGCAAGTGTGGGAAAATTATATCATGCATGGCTAGAGCAAGGAGAGGTTGAACTCATGGTTAAAGCACTACGCAATTAATACCTATCACCTTAGCTTATTAAGCACCTACATTACTACACAGGTGAAATGGTCCCAATCTCCCATCCCATCATCATAATCCAATAACCATAACATCATTTCCAATGTTAAGCTTCCCGCTTAACTTCCAAAACCATCAATCCTCTAATCATGAATAAGTCCAGGCCGCTCTTAACCGTGAGCACGGCTGTCAAGACAGTTTTGACTCTGCAGAGTTTGTACCACTGTACCCACATGTAGTGATTTCATCCCCCGTTGCCGGGTGGACTAAAAGAACCTCCATTATGCCAGTGGCTACGATCCACATTCACACTTCCCAGGTGTGCAGCCAGGAGATCACTACGAAGCCTTTACAAAGGGATTCCCGACGAGCGTGGGCCCACTGAGGTTTCACCCCTAACAACATACAAGAGGCTCCAACCCCGCTGCAGTGGCCCCCTCTTGAGCCTTGCGGTTCATATGGTAGTCCAGCTGACACCTACTCCCCGCACCATCCAACACACCCATACTACGCCGGGGATACACCTAATTAATTGGCCAAGCTGCCCCATCTCAGCATGTGGTTGGCACTGTAAAGCTGGGTTACATGCTCCATGAACCGGTCCTTAGGATCCAGGCAAGTACTAAACACAAACCCAAGTCTCGTGCACCCAGCACACAACCAAAACATCCAACTTGCCTTGATCCCTACCTCTACATAACTCACAATGTCTCATTCAAGAGTATGGTATTATAAACTGATGATCTCATTTCCCAAATATCCCATTCTAAGCATGGCTAAGCAAATGCATGTAAATAAATGACATGACAAAATAAATCCCAACCCAAGCTACAAGGAAACAAGGTAATGCAATTCTAGGGAAACTTTCCTAGCATGGGTTTCATATTTCATTTGACAATGCAAATAATTCTATCTACACATCCTAGCATAGGATCAAAGTGGTCAAGGACACTTGCCTCCTTCTTGCTGCTCTTGAAATGGGTAGTCCTGATCTTGGAAAGGAATAACTTGCTCTTGAACAGGTTCTACTTCATACCATCACACATAGCAAAAGAAAAACAACAATCCATAAGACATAGTTCACACTTACACTTCATACAAACCACACATTCATATTTATGAAATTCATTCGCCATTATATGTGTTGTGGTTACTCTGTGTGTGTTGATCTGTGGCTTGCATACACTTATTTATATGTATATGATTCCTACTTTGGTGTTCATATTTATACTTACATACTATATATATATATATATATATATATATATATATATATATATATATACATGTGTGTTTCAGTTTTAAATAAATTCCTTATATTAAACTACTACACCTTTTCACTACCAAGTATGTATGAAAAGTATTTTTCTTCTCCATATGTGCCTTCAGAATTTCTACCAACCCTAAACTGAATTCTTTGTATTTTAGAAACTCCATTTATCATTTACTAGTTGCTATATTTTCAGATTTATATTCCTATGCATAATTGTGTATTTTATTATGAAATTAGTAATACACATCATCTAAACAGTATAGGTTCTGGTCCTAAATGATTTAATAACATATTTTGACCTTGGCTTCTGATGTAGACTATTTCATAATTATTTTCCCTATTTTTCTATAACTATTCTTTACTTAAAAATGTGTCCCTATACTAATATATGTGAATAATAGATGAAACAGATTCATTTCAGCCCAAAAATATATTTTTATCTCACTCCAAAGTTTTCTAAGTACTGAGAAAGTTTTTAATTAATTTTGACAATTATGTTTGTCCCCGTTTTTAATTTTTAAACACTAGTTACATATTCAATTTTCTAAATTAAATACTAAACAGGGCTAAAATAATGAACTCACCCCATTACAGGGTCTATAATATTATTTTCATAATTTCCAGGGGTCTAGCTACACTTATCAGAGGTGTTTTTCCTAATTTTTATTAAGTCTAGGGGCTAAAACTGATTTTTAAATGAATTTACATGATTTTCTGGAGTTCCAGGGGCTAGATCTAAAGTTTCCGGGGCTAGCTCTCCATTCCAGAGAACCCCAGGGGGTAGCACGTAAGAATTCCAGTCTTTATAATGCGGGGCTGACGTGGACCGTCCGATTTTAAACAGACGGCTGAGATTATAACATCGAACCGGTACGCGGGGTTTTAAAGTCTACCGTGCGATTTAAAATAAACGGCGCACAAGCGGCCACGTCGCTCTGATCGAGCGCGGTCGGCGCTGCCGGCGGCGCACGGCGGCGGGAAGCGGCGATCTCGCCGGAAAGTTTCGGATCCTCGAGAATTCTGCCTAGAACTGTGATCTTATGGCCTAGATCGGTAGAGGGGAGGTCAGGGATCTCACCTCGGTGGTTTTCTCGAGCTCGGGGGTCCTGGAAAGTGATCGGCGGCGAGGTCCGAGGCAAAACCACGGCGAAGCTCGTCGGCGCTGGATTTACACCGTAACTCTCCGAGTTTTCTGCACCTGCAAAGTTCCCCGGAGGCGGTGGATCAAGACCAGCGAGTTAGATCAGAGTTTCCGAGCTTAGATCGGCCAGAATTCACCGGCGAAGTCTCGGTGCTCACCGGAGTAAAAATCGGCGATCGCGTGGGAAAAACTGATCGGGGCTGGGGTTTTTATAGCCGGGGGAGGGCGGTGGGTCTGTTGTGATCGAGTTTGAGTCTTTTGGGACCAGAATTCGGGCTGCGGGACGCGGAAATCCGGTCGGTTGCGATCGCGCGCGCGCGGGAGAGAGTCTGGGGTCGGCGCGAGCGGGGGTTAGGGATGACATGTGGGTCCCACCTGTCTGTGAGAGTCAGCGCGGGCGCGCGGGGGCGGGCTGGCGCGGGGAAAACTGGGCCGGCTGGCGGGTTTCGGCCCACTGGCCGGTTTTTTTTCCTGTTTCCCTTTTTCTTTTTCCATTTCTTTTCTATTTTGAGTCTAATTTGAATTCCAGTTTGAATTTGAATTTTTGCAAAACATGCAACACGTCCAAAAATTTTTAAATTCCCCTCTGAACATGGTTTAGAGTTTTGAATCAAAATTTGGGGTGTTACAGCTCTACCCCCCTTAAAAGAAATCTCGTCCTCGAGATTGGTGTTTCTAAGAAAACAATTCCGGAAATTGTGCCTTGAGCTCATCTTCCCGTTCCCAGGTAGCTTCCTCTTCTGAGTGATGCTTCCACTGCACCTTGCACATCCGGATTCTTTTATTTCTGGTGAGGCGTTCCATTGTCTCCAAAATCTTGTAGGGTTGCTCGGCATAAGACAAATCTTCAGCTACATCCACTTCATTCATGGGTAACACCTCTTCAGGCGTCCTCAGGCATTTCTTGAGTTGTGACACATGGAATACATCGTGCACGTCCGATAGATGAACCGGTAACTCTAGTTGGTACGCCACTTCGCCTTTTCTTTCCAAAATTCGAAAGGGTCCGATGTATCGAGGCGACAACTTCCCTTTCACCTTGAACCGACGAAGTCCTCTGATAGGGGACACCTTGAGATAAACATAGTCTCCCACGTTGAAAACGAGTTCTCTTCTTCGTACATCAGCATAACTCTTCTGGCGTGTTTGTGCTATCCTCAAATTGTTGCGAATCTCCCTCACCTTTGCCTCAGCTTCTTGTAGCACTTCTGGACCAAACACTTTACTTTCTCCTGTTTGGTTCCAAAATAGGGGAGTTCTGCACTTCCTTCCATACAAAGCTTCAAACGGTGACATCTTCATACTAGCTTGATAACTGTTGTTATAGGAAAACTCCGCATACGGTAAGTTCTTGTCCCAACTCCTATTGTTTTTGAGTGCCCATGCCCTTAACATATCTTCAAGGATCTGATTGGTTCTCTCCGTCTGCCCGTCAGTTTGGGGATGATAGGCAGAACTAAAGTTCAGATGGGTTCCCATGGTTTCATGCAACTTCTGCCAGAACCTTGAGGTGAACTGTGTCCCTCGATCCTACACAATCTTCTTTGGCACTCCATGGTAACACACGATCCTTGACATGTACAACTCTGCCAATTTGGATCCGCTGTAGCTTTCTTTCACAGCAATGAAATGAGCTACCTTGGTTAGCCGATCAATAATGACCCATATTGAATCATACACGGATTGGGTCCTAGGCAATCCCACGACAAAATCCATGCTGATTTCTTCCCACTTCCATTCCGGTACTTTGAGTGGTTGCAATAATCCCGCGGGTCGTTGATGTTCTGCTTTCACCAACTGACATGTGTCACATAGGGCAACATGTTCCGCGACATCTCGCTTCATGCCATACCACCAATACCTGCTTTTGAGGTCCTGGTACATCTTCGTACTCCCAGGATGAATGGAATAGTCAGAATCGTGAGCCTCCTTTAAAATTAACTCACGGATCTCCTTTACTTCTGGCACACAGATCCTTTTTCCGTGCCACACCGTTCCCTGTTCATCCTCTCTAAAACCAGGAGCTTTATTTTCCTTAATGAGCTGTCTGATCTCTCGTATCTTCTCATCATTCTTTTGGCCCTCGCGTATGTCTCGCTCGAGTGTGGAGTCCACTTCCATGGCGATGGCTTCACCACTATTTACTAGACATAGATTGAGCCTTATAACCTTGTCCTTCAATTCTCCAGGCATGTCCTTCAAACTCAACTTATTGACCTGCACTTTCCGACTCAAAGCATCGGCCACGACGTTTGCTTTCCCGGGATGATAGTGGATGCCTATATCAAAGTCATTGATTAACTCTAACCATCTCCTTTGTCTGAGGTTGAGATCTGGCTGTGTGAATATGTACTTCAAACTCTTATGATCCGTATATATCTCTGTCCTTTTCCCCATCAAATAGTGCCGCCAAATTTTCAACGCGTGTACCACTGCAGCTAGTTCTAGGTCATGTGTAGGATAGTTCTTCTCGTGCTTCCGAAGTTGCCGGGATGCATAAGCCACGACATGTCCTTCTTGCATGAGAACACATCCCAACCCATTTCCAGAGGCATCGCAGTACACTGTGAAATTCTTCTGCATATCTGGCATAACCAACACTGGGGCTGTTGTGAATTTCTTCTTTAGCTCCTGAAAGCTCGTATCGCACTGTGGCGTCCAGGTGAATGTGATTCCCTTTTCCAACAGTTTGGTGAGAGGTCTCGAGATCTTGGAGAATCCCTCAATAAACCGTCGATAGTATCCAGCCAATCCCAAAAAGCTTCGAACTTCCCCGACATTTTCAGGGGTCTTCCACTTCTGGATATCCTCGATTTTGGCGGGATCTACGGAGATTCCTCCCTCCGAGATTATATGTCCTAAAAAGGGAACTCTCTTCAGCCAAAACTCACACTTGCTCAACTTGGCATATAGTTGGTGTTCTCTCAGCCTCTGTAACACCAACCTTAGATGTTTCTCATGTTCTTCTTCATCTTTGGAGAAGACGAGAATATCATCTATAAAAACCACCACAAATTTGTCCAGATATTCCATGAATACCTTGTTCATGAGATACATGAAATATGCCGGGGCATTGGTTAGCCCGAAAGGCATGACAGTGTATTCATACAGTCCGTACCGAGATACGAAAGCTGTCTTGGGAATATCAGATTGCCTTATCTTGAGTTGGTGGTATCCCGACCCGAGATCAATTTTCGAGAACACACAAGCTCCCCTCAACTGATCAAACAAGTCTTCAATGCGAGGCAATGGGTACTTGTTCTTGATGGTTACCTCATTCAAGGCACGGTAATCCACGCATAACCTTTAGGTTCCGTCTTTCTTGGGCACAAATATCACCGGAGCTCCCCATGGTGAGGAACTAGGGCGAATATACCCCTTCTCCGTCAATTCTCTCAAGTGATCCTTGAGCTCTTCTAGCTGCTTGGAGTCCATTCGATAAGGTCTCTTGTATATCGGGGCTGTTCCCGGTACTAGCTCAATTGTGAATTCCACGTCACGGTCGGGAGGCATACCTGGCAACTCCTCCGGAAAAACATCTGGATATTCCCTGATAGTCCTGATTTCCTCAACGTTCACCTCCACTTGATTTAATTTAATGTCCCTCCTAGGCTCGTGTATTGTTATGAACTTTACTCTGGTACCACTGGGGTGAGTTAATTCCACCGTTCTGGTCGAACAATGGATGATTCCTTTATGTTTGGTCAACCAATCCATACCCAAAATAATATCTATCCCTCGTGAATCTATCACTATGAGGTTAGCAGTAAATACTACCCCATTAATGTCTAGGCTCACTTTGGGACACACTTGTCTTGTCCTTATTTCTCCATCTAGAGAGTTTACGGCTAGCATATGGTTCATTTGTGTGGTTGCTAGGTCATATTTCTTAACAAACCCTTGAGCAATGAACGAGTGGGTAGCACCAGAATCAAACAGCAGAGTTGCAAGGTGTAAATTGGCAGGAAACTTACCAACTACCACGTCGGGTGCCTCTTGTGCTTCCTCCATAGTGACGTGGTTCACCCGTCCTCTCATTACATTCTGCTGCTGTGGCTGCGTGGGCTTCTTCTTTGGACACTTATGGGCGTAGTGCCCCACTTCACCACAGCTGAAACATTGCACCCCAATCTTAGATGCTTGGCCCTTGTTGTCTTGGGGTTGGTTTGGGGGTCCTTGTACTGCTGGTCGAGGTGGATATGCGGGGCGAGGCTGCTGCACAAACTGACGTTGCGGCTGTGCTGGTGCTGCGGGAGGCCTGTAGTTTGGGTTGTACCCTCTTGGTGCTGAATAGGGTACCGCAGCACAGCTCGTCTGCCCCGTAGGTTGCTGCATCATACGTGGGCGGGTGTTGCTCCCTGAGGCCTGATGTGACCACCCCGCCTTCCTCTTATTCTCATTTTCCAGGGCCTTTAGCTTCCTTTCCACCACAAACGCTCTGTCCACCATCTTTTGAAAACTTTCATACTCATTGGAGGACATGGCACACTGCATCTCTGCGGTAAGTCCTTCCACGAAACAATCTTGTTTCTGCTCATCAGTCTCTATGTCTCGTGGAGCATAACGGGATAGTTGAGTAAATTTAGTGAGGTATTCCCTCACCGTCATGTTTCCCTGCTGCAGTCCCAGAAACTCTTTCCTCTTGTTTTTGAGTTCACCTCTTGGGATGTAGTGGTTGCGGAAGCTACGCTTGAACTCTTCCCAAGTGATGTTCTTAGGGTCATGATGGGCGGCCACGTAGGCGGTCCACCAATCAGCAGCAGGTCCATGCAATTGATGAGAGGCAAACAGCACCCTCTCATACCCTTGGCATTGTATGATCCTCATCTTACTTTCAATAGTCTTCAGCCAATCATCTGCCTCCAGAGGTTCAGCAGCACTTGTAAACTTTGGAGGTTGAGTTCCTAGAAACTCACTCAACCTTGGTTGGCGTGGTGCAGCTTGTGGAGGTGGAACTTGATGCAAGTTGGCCACCACTTGAGTCAAGTTCTGGATGAGCTGATTTTGATTCTCCAGCATTTGGTGGAGAGGATCAACTTCTTCACGGCGACCACCCCTGTCCTGGCCTCCAGAAAGATGAGGGTTGCATGCCTCATCATTGTTGTTGGCGGGGTTGGCAGCACGTCCTTTTCCTCTTCCGGCCATCTGGCAGAATCAACAAATGTTAATTTGATACCATTTAGTATCATCTTACTACTTTCATTTGTTGGTACTTTGAGGTGTTGAGGCTTTGTTAAAATTTTACGAGGGTTTATATCTCACACCAAATAAATGCACTATTATTTCCTGTGGGTTCACACACCAAAGCAAAACAATCTGAAGACGAGGCTGTGGACAATTGCTCATGGCTTCCACAACTCACGTCACACACCAAGCATTATCACACCATTAACTACGTCACGACTCGACTACTCGACCTCCTGCTAGCTAGGGGAAAGACTCTACACTACTCGTCCTCTTGAGCTGGCTCCTCGGGATCTTCCTCCTCATTTCGGCTACCTTCTGACTCTGCTTTGGGTGGGGAGGCTGCTAGTGGAGAAGTGCGACGACGCCTGATCGCTCGGCGATCTGGGGAGTCCGGAGTCCATGTATCATTCACGGTGACACACAGTTCATTCCCATCTCCTCTTTCCCTCGCCTTTAAGCAAGCTCGCAGCAACGCCTCCGTTTCCTTCAGGGTGTCTCGGACATCCTGAAGCTCTTGTTGACACTCCTGCAGTCGAGTGCTGAGCATAACAGCATCCTCCAAGCACAAGTCCATGTGCTCATGGGAAGTCCCTTGCTGCACCGGTGGGTACTTGTACTCCGTGGTACCACTCTCACGTTGGAGGACATACATGTACTCAGTTTTGTCCAAGTGGCGACGATAGATGTGACTCTGGCAGGTGATGGCCTCCCAGGTGACATCTTTCTCCGCGTCAACTTGTGTTGCTCGACAAGCTGGAGAGTGGTGAATCTTAAGCAGCTGATTCTCGTGTATAATCCTCATCTCCGAACTCCATTCTTCCCTCTTCTCACGGATGGTCCTGGTGGAGTTATAGTGGATGATTAGCTTGCCCGTATTGCCGGCGGCTTCGAGCATACGTCAAAGACGGCGCAACAAATCTCCTACTGCCAATCCGTAGGAAAGGTACGTCACTGGACGACTCTCCTCTCTTTCGGCAAGGGTAACTACGGGAACTCTCCCTCCTGTGGACTTACGAGCGGTGCGAATCATGCGAACCATCTAAAACAAAAGAATTTAAAATTAGGTTCGATAAAATCTCAAACAAAAATCCTATTTTGAATGAAAGTTGGGGTAAGATGAAGAAAATGACTCCTTTAATAACACTTTTCCACCCACACCTTGGAAAATAGTTTTTAAGAAAATAGGGCCCTTAAATACGTCCATTTCTACCTAGGTCCACGTTCCTACGGGCAACCTTGGCTCTGATACCACCTCTGTCACACCCGGTTTTTCCGAAGAACAACCAAGTGAATATCACATGTATGCCAGGATCATTTTCTCATACATGTGATGACAAATAGTGAAGCATCATTTATTACAAGCCAGGTGTCGAGTATAAATAAGTCTTACATCGCAAATGTCTCAATGGACACTAATGCTTCATCACAAGTAAATAAACTAGCAGCGGAATATTATTCTTTAGGGCTCCATCACAGGCGTTGCCCGGGGGTCTTCATGAACCTAAAAACCTTCCTCGGGTCCAAAATCTTGGTCATTATACACCACCTCATTATCTTGACCTGAGCAGCAATATAAACCAACAAATATGCAAGGTTGAGTACCAATGGTACTCAGCAAGTGTGGGAAAATTATATCATGCATGGCTAGAGCAAGGAGAGGTTGAACTCATGGTTAAAGCACTACGCAATTAATACCTATCACCTTAGCTTATTAAGCACCTACATTACTACACAGGTGAAATGGTCCCAATCTCCCATCCCATCATCATAATCCAATAACCATAACATCATTTCCAATGTTAAGCTTCCCGCTTAACTTCCAAAACCATCAATCCTCTAATCATGAATAAGTCCAGGCCGCTCTTAACCGTGAGCACGGCTGTCAAGACAGTTTTGACTCTGCAGAGTTTGTACCACTGTACCCACATGTAGTGATTTCATCCCCCGTTGCCGGGTGGACTAAAAGAACCTCCATTATGCCAGTGGCTACGATCCACATTCACACTTCCCAGGTGTGCAGCCAGGAGATCACTACGAAGCCTTTACAAAGGGATTCCCGACGAGCGTGGGCCCACTGAGGTTTCACCCCTAACAGCATACAAGAGGCTCCAACCCCGCTGCAGTGGCCCCCTCTTGAGCCTTGCGGTTCATATGGTAGTCCAGCTGACACCTACTCCCCGCACCATCCAACACACCCATACTACGCCGGGGATACACCTAATTAATTGGCCAAGCTGCCCCATCTCAGCATGTGGTTGGCACTGTAAAGCCGGGTTACATGCTCCATGAACCGGTCCTTGGGATCCAGGCAAGTACTAAACACAAACCCAAGTCTCGTGCACCCAGCACACAACCAAAACATCCAACTTGCCTTGATCCCTACCTCTACATAACTCACAATGTCTCATTCAAGAGTATGGTATTATAAACTGATGATCTCATTTACCTCCCCATCCTCATGGGGCGAGCTCCGGAGACCTCCGGGGCCCTTAACATAATAAGGACCCAGGGAAGGTGTCTGTGCAGAGCTTCGAGATTGGTGAGGGCCTCTGAGTAGCTTGCGGAGCTAAGGGCTCAGCCAGGCGAAACCAAGAAGAAGATAGGCATTACAGGCACAAAAGGTCACAAGAGTCTATTTATTCATGACTCCATGAGCTGGACTACAGACTCAAAAAAAAACATAATAATAAAGAGAAGAGTCCTAGGGTTCCCCTGGCAAGTCCAGAACCTAGAAGCTACAAGAGTGGCCACGTCCCCGACTTCAGCCCCGGCGGCGTTCTCCCGCTCTGTGACCCGAGCGCGGGGATCACCTCGGCCACCACCAGCGTAAGGGCCGCTGTCATCAAGGATGCTTCTGAAGCCCCCTTCGCCGCTTCAGCAGTTTCCCTGGAGACTCCACCGCCTGGAGTCCTTGTCGGTACCCGCGATATGGGATACCCCCGCGCACAGGGGAAAATGCCTAAGGATCTCGCCCTTCTCTGCAGGGAGAGCTCCGAATGCGCCACGTGTCCAGCGGGGCCGGACCTCCCTCTCCTCAGAGGAGAGCTCCGGGCTCGCCACGTGGCCAACAACAGCCAGATCTCCCCCCTCCGTGGGGAGATCTCTGAAGGCGCCACGTGTCCTGCGGGGCCGGACCTCCCCCTCCTTAGAGGAGAGCTCCGGGCTCGCCACGTGGCCGATAGAAGCCGGACCTCCCCCCTCCGCGGGGAGAGGTTTGAAGGCCCCACGTGTCCCGCGGGGCCAGACCTCCCCCTCCTCAAAGGGGAGCTCCGAGCCCGCCACGTGTCCAGCGGGACGGCGCTGCCTGCCCCCGCGCGGTAGGTAGCAGGCGTAAAGACGCACCATACCCTGCCCGTACAAGGTATTCAAGGCCCGCGCCTTCCCAAGACGCGAAGACGCAGAGCACACCTCTGTCAGGTGTCGTTGCGCCCAGTCGCATCGCAGACTGGCGCGCCGTGTCAGAGCCTGCCTGCCAATAAACACAGCGACAAGACATGTCCTGCCGCCCCCGCCGTCATCAACCACTACGACTAGCTTGCGGCATGGGAAGGGCGGCATAACGAAGACTCGGAAGCCTTCGCCAGAGACAACTACTGGCATAACTGCGGGTATGGTAGTCG
The DNA here is from genome assembly GCA_030760725.1 of Neostapfia colusana. Lineage (NCBI taxonomy): Eukaryota > Viridiplantae > Streptophyta > Magnoliopsida > Poales > Poaceae > Neostapfia > Neostapfia colusana. Next base: position 7,062,030 of record JASWHV010000003.1, read on the forward strand.
GTAGGCAATCTCCCTGGGACCACCTGTCGGGACCCGGGCCCCCCTTGTAAGCCACTCGAGTTGTGGACTATAAAGGGCTCGAGTAGGCAACGTTAGCAAGGGTTCGCACTCCAGCAACTCGCACCCTAGACATCACTCACCCTCAAGCTCAGGACTCCGGTTCTGAGCAGCAAGCAATACAGCGAGCACCTCTGCTCACCGTGGACGTAGGGTTTTATGCTCCGGCGGCCTGAACCACGTAAAACTCGCCGTGTCAAGCTTCTCTCTCACTCGTCCCTAACGCTTAAGCTCTCCGCAAGCGACTAGCCCCTCCGAAAAAGAACCTCCGCAGGCTGCCCAGAGCAGGTCCGGGGGAATTGTCGACCACACACTTCGACAGGGATTTACGTGGTTCGGGCCGCCGGAGCGTAAAACCCTACGTCCACTGGAGTGCTCGGAGCACTGGTTTCCTTGAGTATGTGGATGACCTCGAGGGAGCTGGGCAAAATGCCGAGCCCCTTGTAACGTTGCCTACCCGAGCCTTTTATAGTCCAAGGCTCGAGCGGCTTACAAGGTGGGCCCTGGGACCCGATAGGTGGTCCCGGGGTGATTTCCTACCAGCTATGCAGTCTTGGCGCTAGCTTCGAGGTCGTCCTGCCACCCTGCCCATGCCGCAGGCTAGGTGTAGCGTGTAGCCGTTGGTGATGGCAGGGGTGTCACACCCGGTTTTTCCGAAGAACAACCAAGTGAATATCACATGTATGCTAGGATCATTTTCTCATACATGTGATGACAAATAGTGAAGCATCATTTATTACAAGCCAGGTGTCGAATATAAATAAGTCTTACATCGCAAATGTCTCAATGGACACTAATGCTTCATCACAAGTAAATAAACTAGCAGCGGAATATTATTCTTTAGGGCTCCATCACAGGCGTTGCCCGGGGGTCTTCATGAACCTAAAAACCTTCCTCGGGTCCAAAATCTTGGTCATTATACACCACCTCATTATCTTGACCTGAGCAGCAATATAAACCAACAAATATGCAAGGTTGAGTACCAATGGTACTCAGCAAGTGTGGGAAAATTATATCATGCATGGCTAGAGCAAGGAGAGGTTGAACTCATGGTTAAAGCACTACGCAATTAATACCTATCACCTTAGCTTATTAAGCACCTACATTACTACACAGGTGAAATGGTCCCAATCTCCCATCCCATCATCATAATCCAATAACCATAACATCATTTCCAATGTTAAGCTTCCCGCTTAACTTCCAAAACCATCAATCCTCTAATCATGAATAAGTCCAGGCCGCTCTTAACCGTGAGCACGGCTGTCAAGACAGTTTTGACTCTGCAGAGTTTGTACCACTGTACCCACATGTAGTGATTTCATCCCCCGTTGCCGGGTGGACTAAAAGAACCTCCATTATGCCAGTGGCTACGATCCACATTCACACTTCCCAGGTGTGCAGCCAGGAGATCACTACGAAGCCTTTACAAAGGGATTCCCGACGAGCGTGGGCCCACTGAGGTTTCACCCCTAACAACATACAAGAGGCTCCAACCCCGCTGCAGTGGCCCCCTCTTGAGCCTTGCGGTTCATATGGTAGTCCAGCTGACACCTACTCCCCGCACCATCCAACACACCCATACTACGCCGGGGATACACCTAATTAATTGGCCAAGCTGCCCCATCTCAGCATGTGGTTGGCACTGTAAAGCTGGGTTACATGCTCCATGAACCGGTCCTTAGGATCCAGGCAAGTACTAAACACAAACCCAAGTCTCGTGCACCCAGCACACAACCAAAACATCCAACTTGCCTTGATCCCTACCTCTACATAACTCACAATGTCTCATTCAAGAGTATGGTATTATAAACTGATGATCTCATTTCCCAAATATCCCATTCTAAGCATGGCTAAGCAAATGCATGTAAATAAATGACATGACAAAATAAATCCCAACCCAAGCTACAAGGAAACAAGGTAATGCAATTCTAGGGAAACTTTCCTAGCATGGGTTTCATATTTCATTTGACAATGCAAATAATTCTATCTACACATCCTAGCATAGGATCAAAGTGGTCAAGGACACTTGCCTCCTTCTTGCTGCTCTTGAAATGGGTAGTCCTGATCTTGGAAAGGAATAACTTGCTCTTGAACAGGTTCTACTTCATACCATCACACATAGCAAAAGAAAAACAACAATCCATAAGACATAGTTCACACTTACACTTCATACAAACCACACATTCATATTTATGAAATTCATTCGCCATTATATGTGTTGTGGTTACTCTGTGTGTGTTGATCTGTGGCTTGCATACACTTATTTATATGTATATGATTCCTACTTTGGTGTTCATATTTATACTTACATACTATATATATATATATATATATATATATATATATATATATATATATATATACATGTGTGTTTCAGTTTTAAATAAATTCCTTATATTAAACTACTACACCTTTTCACTACCAAGTATGTATGAAAAGTATTTTTCTTCTCCATATGTGCCTTCAGAATTTCTACCAACCCTAAACTGAATTCTTTGTATTTTAGAAACTCCATTTATCATTTACTAGTTGCTATATTTTCAGATTTATATTCCTATGCATAATTGTGTATTTTATTATGAAATTAGTAATACACATCATCTAAACAGTATAGGTTCTGGTCCTAAATGATTTAATAACATATTTTGACCTTGGCTTCTGATGTAGACTATTTCATAATTATTTTCCCTATTTTTCTATAACTATTCTTTACTTAAAAATGTGTCCCTATACTAATATATGTGAATAATAGATGAAACAGATTCATTTCAGCCCAAAAATATATTTTTATCTCACTCCAAAGTTTTCTAAGTACTGAGAAAGTTTTTAATTAATTTTGACAATTATGTTTGTCCCCGTTTTTAATTTTTAAACACTAGTTACATATTCAATTTTCTAAATTAAATACTAAACAGGGCTAAAATAATGAACTCACCCCATTACAGGGTCTATAATATTATTTTCATAATTTCCAGGGGTCTAGCTACACTTATCAGAGGTGTTTTTCCTAATTTTTATTAAGTCTAGGGGCTAAAACTGATTTTTAAATGAATTTACATGATTTTCTGGAGTTCCAGGGGCTAGATCTAAAGTTTCCGGGGCTAGCTCTCCATTCCAGAGAACCCCAGGGGGTAGCACGTAAGAATTCCAGTCTTTATAATGCGGGGCTGACGTGGACCGTCCGATTTTAAACAGACGGCTGAGATTATAACATCGAACCGGTACGCGGGGTTTTAAAGTCTACCGTGCGATTTAAAATAAACGGCGCACAAGCGGCCACGTCGCTCTGATCGAGCGCGGTCGGCGCTGCCGGCGGCGCACGGCGGCGGGAAGCGGCGATCTCGCCGGAAAGTTTCGGATCCTCGAGAATTCTGCCTAGAACTGTGATCTTATGGCCTAGATCGGTAGAGGGGAGGTCAGGGATCTCACCTCGGTGGTTTTCTCGAGCTCGGGGGTCCTGGAAAGTGATCGGCGGCGAGGTCCGAGGCAAAACCACGGCGAAGCTCGTCGGCGCTGGATTTACACCGTAACTCTCCGAGTTTTCTGCACCTGCAAAGTTCCCCGGAGGCGGTGGATCAAGACCAGCGAGTTAGATCAGAGTTTCCGAGCTTAGATCGGCCAGAATTCACCGGCGAAGTCTCGGTGCTCACCGGAGTAAAAATCGGCGATCGCGTGGGAAAAACTGATCGGGGCTGGGGTTTTTATAGCCGGGGGAGGGCGGTGGGTCTGTTGTGATCGAGTTTGAGTCTTTTGGGACCAGAATTCGGGCTGCGGGACGCGGAAATCCGGTCGGTTGCGATCGCGCGCGCGCGGGAGAGAGTCTGGGGTCGGCGCGAGCGGGGGTTAGGGATGACATGTGGGTCCCACCTGTCTGTGAGAGTCAGCGCGGGCGCGCGGGGGCGGGCTGGCGCGGGGAAAACTGGGCCGGCTGGCGGGTTTCGGCCCACTGGCCGGTTTTTTTCCTGTTTCCCTTTTTCTTTTTCCATTTCTTTTCTATTTTGAGTCTAATTTGAATTCCAGTTTAAATTTGAATTTTTGCAAAACATGCAACACGTCCAAAAATTTTTAAATTCCCCTCTGAACATGGTTTAGAGTTTTGAATCAAAATTTGGGGTGTTACAAGGGGCGGCAGGGCACGTTTTGTCCATGTCTTGTCGCTGCTTTCAATGGTTTGCAGCTTCTGACATTGTGCGCCTGTCTTGACTATGACTAGTCACAGTGCCTCCTGACAGGCGTGCGCCGCGCCTCCGCGCCTTGGGAAAGCGCGGGTCTTGAATGATTTGTACGGTAAAGGCATGACACGCCTTTACTCCCGCTGCCTACCGCACAGAGCACGCAGCGCTACTCTGCTGGTCACGTGTCGGGCTCGGAGCTCACCTCTGAGGAGAGGGGAGCTCCGGCCCCGCTGGACACGTGGAGCCTTCGTAGCTCACCCCCGCGGAGGGGCGAGGTCCGGCCTTCTGGGCCACGTGGCAGGCCCGGAGCTATCCTCCGAGGGAGGGGAGCTCCGGACCTACTGGACACGTGGCTCCTTCGGAGCTCGCCTCTGCGGAGGGGGCGAGGTCCGACCTCCTGGGCCACATGGCAGGCCCGGAGCTATCGTCCGAGGGGAGGGGAGCTCCGGCCCTACTGGACACGTGGCTCCTTCGGAGCTCACTCCGGCGGAGGGGGCGAGGTCCGGCCTTCTGAGCCACGTGGCAGGCCCGAAGCTATCCTCTGAGGAGAGGAGAGCTCCGGCCCTGCCGGGCACATGGTGCCTTCGGAGCTCGCCCCTGCGGAGGGGGCGAGGTCCTTAGGCGGTTTCACCCTGTGCGCGGGGGTACCTGGTATTGAGGGTACCGACACCAACCCTCAGGCAGCCACCCCGAGGGCAGTCTGCCCAGCGAGCCCGATGGCACCCAGCCCGAGGACACGTCCGGTGACCAGCCTTCTCGGTTACCAGACGTGGTGCCGCAGCGGAGGAGACGTACGGGGAGGAGTAACTTTGTTGGTCCTCCACCGATTCGTAGAGAGCTGGTAATTATTCGTCCGGTTGGAGACAGATAACGCATTAATAAAGTATTCATTTCTATTTGTTCTCAAAGACTATGGTCTTACTTAATGACTTAACAAATATCTTTTTAGTTCTTGGGAAAACCTTTTGTATGATGGGCAGAAACACCACAGGACGGTGAACGGTTGCATCGGAAACTTAGTGCGTCTGCACTACCCCGGTGCGATCGATGGACGTGCAGCTACGTCGTGGGATGACTACGCGCGCGTTCCTCACCCGGAGAACGACAACCTACAAGGAGTCGTGTGGGCAGATTTTTGGGTAAGTAACTTTCATAAATATTTGAAGTGAACGCCCCCTCCGCACCGTGTTCGAAGTGAATGCTCGGAAGCTTGTTATGCAAATACTTTTGAAGCTCAGAGTCAAGTAGTTAACGACTACTTGAAGCTCCACGATCACGAGGTTGGTTCGTTCAGAGACGCCACCGACACGTACTTGACAGAGGAGCAATATGCAGAGGTAAGTTGCGTATTCTTTAAATTATTCACATTACTTTTGGTAAGTAACATCTAATGAACTACGCATGTGTGCAGGTTAGTGTCCCTTGGTTACAGGGACGAACTAAAGATTACCGAGCCCTTTGCAGGTATTGGGCTAGCGATGAGTTCATCGCTAAGTCCAAGAAGGCTCGAGATGCCAGAGGGAGCTCGAGGAAGCATGGTATGAGCGTATAGGGTTTCATGCGGATGGCTAAACGGATCGTAAGTTTCTTGGTGGTTTTTTTATATTCATAATGTAGTATTGTTCATACTAACATATGTTCACAGGAAAAGGAGACCGGCGTGCGACCGAGCGCTACTGCGGTCTATAGGAGAGGTCACGCTGACCCTTCTCAGCCGGAGCAGTGTTGTCAGTACGCAGCGGAGCGCCAGGTAAGTTTCATGACTTCTCAAATTAGTTGACACTATATATGTTGTTGAACTAAAACAATTTCATTGTTTTTCAGACTAGGTAAGGGCAAGAGGCTGTGAGGATACACGACAAAGGGTTCAATTGGGAAAACTCCCCCAACATCGACCCTCAAGCCGCGTATGCAAGCGGAGGTGGAAAAGCACACGGAAGGTGAATTCATTTACTTTCATTATTTTCAATTCAAGATTATTTGATTTTACCTTGAATTGATTTATTTTTTTGTAGGCTTGCCATATTCTCTGGAGTCGTCGACTCCAGGGAGGCACGACCTGCGAGAGGCGGCTCCTCGCAGTCTTCGGCTGCTGGCGCAGACTCCTCCAGCCGTCGTGTCACCAAGAGAGATCTCGAGGTCATGGCGCTTCGGGAGAGATTGGCCCAGCAGGAGGAGGCCATGGCGAGAGAGCGAGAGAACAACAGGGTCGCCATGGCGTACCATGCGTCCTATATGGCACAGATGCAAGCGGCAATGGAAGTAAGAAACATACAATTGTACTTTAATTACATTGCATTTCGACCGGTTTTGTAAATTGTAATGTTTGAAATGACAGGCGCTAGCTCGACAGCAAGGGCAGCAAATCTAGATACCGTTGTGGCAGCCACCGCCGTTCGTGCTGCAGCCGTCGCCACCACAGGAGCAGTTTCTCAGAGTACAGGTACAAAAAAAGAAGTTACATTAAGTTCAACTAAACAATTGAATACGAAAACACCGTTGTAAACTTATACATATGTCACCGTGTTTCGCAGGGAGCAGGGACGGAGGCTCAGACTTCGCCGCAGCTACAAGCGCCAGGTTCGCCGCGGCAGGATGAATTCTTCGCCCCCGTAGGTAGTGGAGGGGCTAGTAATGAATAGCGTTGTGATTTTGTTCTTGATTGTGGATGTCAGACTTCATGATTGTGAATGTGTACTATTGCACTTTGTGATTTTGGATGTGAATCTATTTTGTGAAGCTATTTTGTGATTGTGGATGCGTAGCTGGCCATCAAGCCAGGTTAGCCATTTTTTTTAAAATGGAAAAACTTATATACAACGGCCTGTATAAATTATATACGACGGTGTCTATACAGGGCCGTCGTATATAAGCCTAAATAATATACGACGGCTAGGCCGAGACCGTCGTATATAAGCCTAAATTATATACGACGGCTAGGCCCAGACCGTCGTATATAAGAGCTTATATACGACAGCCATGACCCAGAACCGTCGTATATAAAGGCCCAGCCCACTGGCCCTTCTCTACGAAACGGTCTATCGGTACCTGAGATACGGGGTACCCCCGCGCACAGGGTAAAATGCCTAAGGTACTCGCCCTTCTCCGCAGGGAGAGCTCCGAAGGCGCCACGCGTCCGGCGAGGCCGGACCTCCCTCTCCTCAGAGGAGAGCTCCGGGCCCGGCACGTGGCATACAGAAGCCGAACCTCCCCCTCCACGGGAGAGAGGTCCGAAGACGCCACGCGTCCAGCGGGGCCGGACCTCCCTCTCCGCAGAGGAGAGCTCCGGGCCCGCCACGTGGCATACAGAAGCTGGACCTCCCCCCCCCCGCAGGGAGAGGTCCGGAGGCTCCACGTGCCCCGCGGGCCGGACCCTTCTCGCCTCAGAGAAGGGCTTCGGACCCGCCACGTGGCCAGAAGAACGGTGCTGCCTGCCCCCGAGCAGTAGGCAGCGGGCGTAAAGGCGCCCCACACCTTTCCCGTACAAGGTATTCAAGGCCCGCGTCTTCCCAAGACGCGGAAACGCGGAGCACGCGTCTGTCAGGTACCGTTGCGCCCAGTCGCATCACAGACTGACGCGCGGTGTCAGAACCTGCCAGCCAATAAACACCGTGACAAGACATCCCATGCCGCCTGCACCGTCATCAACCACTACGACTAGCATGCGGCATGGGCAGGGCGGCAAGATGAAGACTCAGAAGCCTTCAACCAGAGGCAACTACCGGCGTAACTAAAGGATACGGTAGATAATAGACAATCTTCCCGGGACCACCTGTCGGGTCCCGGCTCCCCTTGTAAGCCGCCCGAGTCTTGGACTATAAAAGGCTCGGGTAGGCGTCGATAGCAGAGGTTCGCACTTTGCAACTCATACGCTAGCCATACACTCTCAAGCTGTAACTCACCCCCAAGCTCAGGCCTCCGGCCCTGAGCAGCAAGCAATACAGCGAGCTCCATAGCTCGCCGTGGACATAGGGTTTTACGCTCCGGCGGCCTGAACCACGTAAAACTCGCCGTGTCAAGCTCTTACTAACTCGTCCATCTGCGCAAGCTCTCCGCTAGGGACTAGCCCCTCCGAAAAAAGAACCTCCGCGGGCTGCCCAGTGCAGGCCCGGGGGAAGTGTCGATCGCACACTTCGACATTTGGCGCGCCAGGTAGGGGGCTTTTCCCCTAGCGCGACGAGTTTCTGCCGACGAAGATGACCAAGCTTCCTTCAACGGCAAACTCTCCCCCTCCACGTTCACGGCGAACCGTGACCACTGGGGAGTACATGTCAACACACTCAGGACGGAGTGTGTCGGCACAAGCGGGTAGCCAGCAGCCGACTCCGGCAACGCCGACTCCGGCTATGCAGGCCCCGACCAGTGTGAGGTCTTCTGCAGCGCTGAGCGTACACCATGGAGGTGCGCTAGCTGCAGCAAGAGCGCTGCTGCGCAACCCACCTGCGGGGGATGTGCCCCATTCAGCGACCCAGCAATGGGTCCGTGAGGTGGACCGCCTCGTCTCGCCGCCGCGAACCCTCGGTTTCGGCGAGGACGGCGCCCAGGGCAACCGGCTGTGTCGCTGACGCGCACACCCACGGTTGACGGGCTAACGGCGGATTCCAGCTCCTCCAGGCTCCTGTCGACGGACCTGAGAAGGGAACTGGAACGGTGCCACTTGGGGCAGGACGCCCGGGTGTACCTCGAGCGACGCCGAGAAAGGCGTCGCAACCATGAGGCAGGCGACAGCATGTCGTCGGCCTCGACACAACCAGAAGGGCAGGTCTTCTCCATGCGAGCCCCGCCTCAGGCATATGCTGCGCAGCATATGCCACAGCCATATGCGCCGCAAGTAGCGGCCCCGGTCTATGGTGCAGCCTTGCCCATGCCGGGATACGCAGCCCCAGGTGCGAACCAAGCGTTCGCAGCGCCTATACCTGCGGCAGCAGGTGCAGGATGTGTGGCCCTTGCACCCCACCTTCGCTTCGCAAGGTGGCCACGCAAGTTCCGCCCGCACCTGCCCGAGAAGTACGACGGCAGCGTCAACCCAGCGGAGTTCCTCCAGATCTACTCCACCGCCGTACTTGCCGCAGGAGGGGATGAGGCTGTCATGGCCAACTACTTCCCCGTCGCCTTGACCGGCCCAGCTCGGTCTTGGCTCATGAATCTACCTCAGGGGTCCATAACCTCCTGGGGAGAGCTCTGCCGGCAGTTCGTCGCCAACTTCGGCAGCTCCTACACCTGTCCCGGCACGGAGCTTGACCTCCACGCCGTCAAGCAACAACCTGGGGAGTCGCTGCGCTCTTTCATCCAGCGTTCTCTCAGGTACGCAACACCATCCCGTATATCCAAAGTGCCTCTGTGGTGGTGGCGTTCCTACAGGGTGTCCGGGACGAGAAAATGCTTGAGAAGCTCGCGACCAGAGAGGTCCGCAACGTCTCGGAGCTCTTCAGCCTGGCGGACAAGTGCGCCAGAGCAGCTGAAGGGCGGAACTGGCATGCTCTGCCGACCTCCGAGTCAGGAGGACAGCCCGGGTCCGGTGCTGCTGCCTATGGGGGTGGCAAGAAGACCAAGAACCGGGGGGGGGGGGGGGGGGGGTGGCAAGATGAAGTCACCATTCACGGCCCCCGTCGCCGCAACTGCGACGACCAGTGGAGCTCGGGGGTCACGCCCCGACAAAAGGCAGCAGCAATCACCGGCCCCAGACAGTGACCAAGGCGGGCTATGCCCCGTGCATGGCACCTGCAACCATACTGCTGCCGAGTGCTGGGAGATCCAGAGGCTCGCAGAGCGCTTCCGCAAAGGAAGACAGCAGAGGGCTGAAGCGCCGCCCTACCCTCAGAGGGATGGCAAACAGAAGGCCGATGCCCCAGTCACCGCTGCCCACCAGGTGGGGTTCCAGGAGCCTCAGCGTGTCATAAAGACAGTGCATGACGGAGAAGACTCCAGTTCCGACGGTGACGGGCCAGGGCGTTAGCCAACTACGGCACGCCTCCGTGCCTCGAACATACCTCTCGGGGGCCGCCTAAGGTCCGTCAACCCCTTGAAGGCCTTGCCAGAAGGGGAAGACGCTTTAGGTCATCCAAGGCGAGCCCGGGTCCACCTACCCCTTGAAGGCCTTAGCCAGAAGGGGAGAACTCCCCGGGGGCCCCCAAGAGAAGCCGCGCAGGACCTGATCCAGCGTGAAGATAACAACCTCGACAAGACTCGGCTTGCAGGGAACACCCCACAACGCACGGTCTCGGCTAATGCTCTAAGCACTACCGCCAAAGAACCAAACGCGACGGGGGCCCGCAAGAGGGCAACCTGGTGAAGCGGCACGCTATATTCCAAGAAGGACCCATAAGCTCTCCCCCAGCAGGGAAGGTCCCTTCCGAATCATGAAAGCTGCCGCCCCAGGTACACATGCCTTTCAACCGAGAGTGGGATCCATTCCCAAAAAATCCTTGCCATGAAGCAACACTGTAAGTCCTACTTACTGAGCATCGGTAGAACAGGGTTATTCACTTCTGTAATAGACCCCATAGAATTTAGGAACAGAGCTTGGGGTAGCTAAGTCTCAAGGGACGGTACAGGACTACGTCCAGTTTAGCCTGGTTCCGACCCTAAGCGCGTAGAGTCTTGCTTCCCTTGTAGACGAGGCGGAACATTGCCCCCATGTACAGCCAGAATTCCACCTATGGGCACGAATACAGAGACCTGTTCTACTTAGCTCCCTCTCATGCGCTCATTTAAATTATGCATTAATTTTTATGATCGCACTATCTCTGTATGTTCATCGTACATCTAGCTCCCCCTCTCCTCCTCTCATCCATAGTCGGCATTTGCTATCCTACCGAAGGCGGCTGCGCTTGAGGCACCTGTCGATGGCAGAGTGAGTCTCTCAGGCCTCCCCCAGTCAGGTGTTGCGGTACCAGTTGGTCACCTCCAGGAAAGGCCAGCGTTGTGCATGGGGGGTCCAGTGTACGTATCCAGCTTAGCCGGCCCAGAGCCCAAAGCATGCGCATCCTGCCCTCCGGAGGTCCAGGGGAGTACGTCCGCTTTGCCTGGTCATGAACCCAAAGCGCGTGCACTCTGCTTCCCCAGCGCATGGCCCGGTACTAGGGATCGGACGGCCGTACCCGGACCTCGGAGGGAGCCGGAGCTCCGGCGCCTCGTGCACAGAATTGCCCAAGCCCCGTATAGCGGGTCAGGACCATAAGACGGATAAGACTAGGAGACGGGAGGGGAGGACCCCCCGAGGAGAATTATGTTTCCTCTGCCTGTGTGCAGGACCTCTAGGTTACGGCAACAGGGACTGCATGAAGCGGGGGGAAAGGAGCTACCAGCTACTCCGGCCTGGGACTGGAAGGACCGGGACCTGCCCCTCCAGCAGGGGCGGGGCCCGGGGGCCCCACGTGTCCAGCGGGCCCGGAACTCTCTCCTTCCTTGAGGAAGGCTCCGGGCTCGCCACGTGGCAGGCAGGAACCGGACCTCCCCCCTCAGTGGGAGGGCTCCGAAAGCCCTACGTGCCCAACATGGCCGGGGCTCCCGTCTCTTGAGGAGGAGCTCCGGACCCGCCACGTGGCAGGCGGATTTGGAGCCCCCCATAGGGCGAGGTTCGGAGACCTCCGGGGGCCCCTAACACGGTTAGGACCCGGGGAGGGTGTCTGTGCGAAGCTCCGAGATTGGAAATGGCCTCTGAGTACCTTGCGGAGCTAAGGACTCAGCCAGGCAAAGCCAAGAAGGAGAGGAAAAGCATCACAGACACAAGTATCCAAGAGAGTCAAATTGAGCAAGGCTCCATGAGCTGGACTACAGACTCGATAAAAAAGGGAGAAACAAGTCCTAAGGACCTCCCGACTCTCGCCGGAACCTTGCGGCTACAAGGGCGGCCACACCCTCGACTTCAGCCCTGGCAGCTTCCTCCCGCTCCGCGGCTGAGCCCTCTCTCGCTGGCTCTAGCGAAAAAGAGGGGTCGCGGCTCTTGAAGCATGCCAGCACATGCGAAGCGACCTCTAAAGCTAAGCCGCGGCCCTCGGCCTCAAGCTCGCTGGCGACCATCGAGTCGAGTCTGTCCAGCTTGGCGCCGATCGAATCCAACGCAGGGATCACCTCTGCCACCTTCAATTCGGGAGTCACGGCCCTCACCGGACTGAAGCCAAGAGGGATCAGGGCGGACCCCGCTCGATCCACGAAGCTTGAGACCGCAAGAGCCTCGGAGGACCACAAGGCTGAGAGCTCCTCCACCTCGCGGCGGGCCACCTGCAGAGCCTCCAGATTCCTCTCGGAGGATTCCTTCTCCTTGGCCGCCAGGGAGCTCTCCCGAAGGTGGAGAGCCTTGGCGAGCCGCTCCAACTCAGCGGCCTTGAAGCCGGCGGTCATCTCCCGGTCCAAGACTGCCCGGCGATCACGGGAGACCTGTTCCTCCCTCAAGTCGAGGTCTGCCTTCAGGATCTCCAGCTCCTCCATCCGAGCTCGAAGGTCATCCTCGCCCGCAGCCAGCTGCGCGGCGACCCTCTCTGCCTCAGCTGCCACGGAACGCTCCCGCTCCTCAACGGCGAGTTCACGGCGCTCCAACCGCTGCCGTATTTCCACAGCAGCAGAGAGGCTCTCTTCGGCCCGGGCGTGTGCCTCCAGGGCCTCCCTGTTGATCCGCCGCGATTGGGTGTCCATGCGGTCAACAACCCGCTTCATCCGGTCGACGAGCGCTTCCCTGAAGTCGAGCAACTCCCGCCTGGAGTCGAGCTCACTCTTAACCTTCGCGGTCCTCTCCCGCAAAAGGTTCCCCCAGGTGAGGAGGCGATCCCGTTCAACCGTATACTCCTCCCGCTCGCGCCCTAATGCAGCCAAGACCTGCCGAACGCTCGTCTCGGCAAGCGCGAAGGCATCCGCCAGAGGCAATGGAGCAATAGAGGCCGGGGCAGTCCCCCCGACCTCCTCCATTACCTCGTCCTCAGGGAGAGCCGACGCACCAGCAACTGAGACAAGACGCCGATCAGGAGAAGCTGGCTCTGAGGCTCTGGCAGCCAGGCCTGCCGGGCTCTCTTCAGCTTCTGGCTCCTTGATCTGAGGAGAGGGGCGAACCGGGGAAGGCGGTGCTGGAGAAAAGGCCGGGCCGCCTAGTGCAGGGTCGACCTGCGCCGCCTTGGGGGCCGCGGTGGCCGTCTCGGCAGGAAGAGATGCCGCCGCCGCGGAGTCCGGACACACCGGAACAGGAGAAGTTCACGCTGGCCTGGGGGCCGCGGCAGTTGCCCCTGGCTCCGAACGCTGCGGCACAGATTCCCCGCAAGACGGGGAAGGCCGGGAAGCGCGGACACTCCAGCGGGCTCTGAACCCTGACTTCCGAGCCGGGGTAGGACTTCCAGAGCCCGCAACCGTCGCCGACGGCCGCTCCGCAGTCGCTTGGACTGGCGGAACAGGGGACGCCCCAGAAGCTTCCCCCAGCGCGTCAACCCGGGGTCTCTTCGAGTCGCCACCGGAGGGAGTGTCAGGCACCCAAGAATCCCGACTTGGCACCGGCGCCGTTGCTGGAGGAGATCGAGCGCGTTTCTTCTCTGGCAACGGGTTAGAAGCCATGGCAAGGGAGAACTCAAAAGCAAGAGAGCAAAAGCACAATAGTCCGAGAAGAAATGCTGAGAAGTGCGAAGGGAAGCTGCAATGTGGGTAAGACCCCCTCTAAAAAGCTTCCCGGTGCAATTCCAAGCGATTCGGAACTCTTCGAATATCCCGCACCGGTAACCGCTTCGGTTCCTAGACCGAATGCCGATGACAGGTGGGCCCAAGCCGCTTAACTAAAGCGGTGGGGTCAAGGAGTCAGTCTCCTGAGAAGATGAGCCGGCAAGGCACTTCGGCGGTTCCCGAAGAAAGCGCCGCAACGTGCAGAAGTGGCAGCCTTGGGAACCGCCGCAGTAAAAGCAATCATCAAGTGAGCGCACGCTCTCACGACCCCGCGGCCGTTCGTGCTCCGGCAGCGGTCAATTCGGGACTTAGAGAAAGTGCATGGATCGGATGAGACGGAGGTCCCACCTCGGGCTCGCTATCTTCCCCGAGATGGGCCCGGGGGCCACTGTCGGTACCTGAGATATGGGGTACCCCCGCGCACAGTGTAAAATGCCTAAGGTACTCGCCCTTCTCCGCAGGGAGAGCTCCGAAGGCGCCACGCGTCCGGTGAGGCCGGACCTCCCTCTCCTCAGAGGAGAGCTCCGGGCCCGCCATGTGGCATACAGAAGTCGAACCTCCCCCTCCGCGGGAGAGAGGTCCGAAGACGCCACGCGTCCAGCGGGGCCGGACCTCCCTCTCCGCAGAGGAGAGCTCCGGGCGCGCCACGTGGCATACAGAAGCTGGACCCCCCCCCCCCCCCCCCCCCCCCCCCGCAGGGAGAGGTCCGGAGGCTCCACGTGCCCCGCGGGCCGGACCCTTCTCGCCTCAGAGAAGGGCTCCGGACCCGCCACGTGGCCAGAAGAACGGTGCTGCCTGCCCCCGAGCGGTAGGCAGCGGGCGTAAAGGCACCCCACACCTTGCCCGTACAAGGTATTCAAGGCCCGCGTCTTCCCAAGACGCGGAAACGCGGAGCACGCGTCTGTCAGGTGCCGTTGCGCCTAGTCGCATCACAGACTGACGCGCGGTGTCAGAACCTGCCAGCCAATAAACGCCGTGACAAGACATCCCATGCCTCCTGCACCGTCATCAACCACTACGACTAGCATGCGGCATGGGCAGGGCGGCAAGATGAAGACTCAGAAGCCTTCAACCAGAGGCAACTACCGGTGTAACTACAGGATACGGTAGATAATAGACAATCTTCCCGGGACCACCTGTCGGGTCCCGGCTCCCCTTGTAAGCCGCCCGAGTCTTGGACTATAAAAGGCTCGGGTAGGCGTCGATAGCAGGGGTTCGCACTTTGCAACTCATACGCTAGCCATACACTCTCAAGCTGTAACTCACCCCCAAGCTCAGGCCTCCGGCCCTGAGCAGCAAGCAATACAGCGAGCTCCATAGCTCGCCGTGGACGTAGGGTTTTACGCTCCGGCGGCCTGAACCACGTAAAACTCGCCGTGTCAAGCTCTTACTAACTCGTCCATCTGCGCAAGCTCTCCGCTAGGGACTAGCCCCTCCGAAAAAAGAACCTCCGCGGGCTGCCCAGTGCAGGCCCGGGGGAAGTGTCGACTGAACACTTCGACTGCTTGCGAGGCTTCTGTTGGACTGGCCGGGCGTCGGGGAAGATCTAGCACAACGTCGCAGATGTCGGGGATCCCTAGGGAGGTGATTGAGCACCACTTGAAGATCTTCCTCGACGCCCGGCCAGTCCAACAGAAGCCTCGCAAGCAGTCGAAGTGTTCAGTCGACACTTCCCCCGGGCCTGCACTGGGCAGCCCGCGGAGGTTCTTTTTTCGGTGGGGCTAGTTCCTAGCGGAGAGCTTGCGCAGATGGACGAGTTAGTAAGAGCTTGACACACAGAGTTTTACGTGGTTCAGGCCACCGGAGCGTAAAACCCTACGTCCACGGCAAGCTATGGAGCTCGCTGTATTGCTTGCTGCTCAGGGCCGGAGTCCTGAGCTTGGGGGCGAGTTACAGCTTGAGAGTGTAAGGCTAGCGTATGAGTTGCAGAGTGCGAACCCCTGCTATCGTTGCCTACCCGAGCCTTTTATAGTCCAAGACTCGGGCGGCTTACAAGGGGAGCCAGGACCCGACAGGTGGTCCCGAGAAGATTGTCTATTATCTATCGTATCTGCAGTTATGCCGGTAGTTGTCTCTGGTCGAAGGCTTCTGAGTCTTCATCTTGCCGCCCTGCCCATGCCGCATGCCAGTCGTAGTGGTTGATGACGGCGCAGGCGGCATGGGATGTCTTGTCGCGGAGTTTATTGGCTGGCAGGTTCTGACACCGCGCGCCAGTCTGTGATGCGACTGGGCGCAACGGCACCTGACAGAAGCGTGCTCCGCGTCTCCGCGTCTTGGGAAGACGCGGGCCTTGAATACCTTGTACGGGCAAGGTATGGGGCGTCTTTACGCCCGTTGCCTATCTCTCGGGGGCAGGCAGCACCGTTCTTCTGGCCACGCGGCGGGCCCGGAGTTTCCTTTGAGGAGAGGGAGGTCCGGCCCCGATGGACGCGTGGCGCCTTCGGACCTCTCCCCGTGGAGGGGGAGGCTCGGCTTCTGTTGACCACGCGGCGGGCCCGGAGCTCTCCTCTGAGGAGAGGGAGGTCCGGCCCCGCTGGACGCGTGGCGCCTTCGGACCTCTCTCCCGCGGAGGGGGAGGTCCGGCTTTTGTATGCCACGTGGCGGGCCCGGAGCTCTCCTCTGAGGAGAGGGAGGTCCGGCCCCGCCGGACGCGTGGCGCCTTCGGAGCTCTCCCTGCAGAGAAGGGTGAGTTCCTTAGACATTTCTTCCTGTGCGCGGGGGTACCCCATATCCCAGGTACCGACAGTGGCCCCCGGGCCCATCTCGGGGGAGATAGCGAGCCCGAGGTGGGACCTCCGTCTCTTCCGATCCACGCACTTTCTCTAAGTCCCGAATTGACCGCTGCCGGAGCACGAACGGCCGCGGGATCGTGGGAGCGTGCGCTCACTTGATGGTTGCTTTCACTGCGGCGGTTCCCAAGACTGCCACTTCTGCACATTGCGGCGCTTTCTTCGGGAACCGTCGAAGTGCCTTGCCGGCTCATCTTCTCAGGAGACTGACTCCTTGACCCACCGCTTCAGTTGGGCGGCTTGGGTCCACCTGTCATCGGCATTCGGTCTAGGAGCCGAAGCGGTTGCCGATGCAGTGTATTTGAAGAGTTCCGAATCGCTTGGGATTGCACCCGAGAGGGTGTGAAATGAAACCCCCATGCGAGTACACTCCCCTTATAAGGCTTCCATCCCCTGCGCCTCCCTCGAATCTCTGCAGTCTTGTCTTCTCCCATGGCTCTCAACCCGCCTTATGGGGGGAGAATCGCTCTCAGTTCCTTCCAGCGATGGCGTCTGCACCAAGCCTGGGACTCAGGGAGCACTTCCTTGGTGACGGCAGGCAGAAAGCTCCTTGGCGTTGCGTCCCTTCCCAGGTGGTGGAGTCTTCAAAGAAACCGCTGAAGCACCGAGGAGAATCCCAGGCGGCAGAGTCTCCGAGTAGACCGCTGAAGCTGCGGAGGGGGGGGGGGGGCTCAGGAGCACCCTTGATGACACCAGCTTTTGCGCAGGTGATGGGGGAAGGAGGCTCCAGGAGCACCCTTGACGACACCGGCTTTTGCGCCGATGATGAGGGAACTTCAGGAGAAGGAAGCCGCCGATGCACCATGGAGGATCCCAGATAGCAGAGTCTCCAGGAAGACCGCTGAATACTGCGGAGGGGGCCTCAGGTGCTCCCTTGGTGTCACCGGCTTTTGCGCCGGTGATGAGGGAGGCGATTCCTGCGCTCGGGTCATAGAGCGAGAGAGTTCCGCCAGGGCTGAAGCCTGGTGATGTGGCTGTTCTTGTAACTTCTGGATTCTGGTCGTGTCAGGAGACCCTTGGGACTTGTTTCTTTCTTTTTATCGAGTCTGTAGTCCATCTCATGGAGCCTCGCATAGTTTGACTCTTTAAGATATTTGCGTCTGTGATGCTCCTTCTCGGCTTGGCCTGACTGAGTCCTTAGCTCCGCAAGGTACTCAAAGGCCATCTCCAATCTCGGAGCTCTGCATAGACACCCTCCCCGAGTCCTAACCGTGTTAGGGGCCCCCGGGGGTCTCCGGATCCCGCCCTTTGGGGAGCTCCAGATCTGCTTGCCATGTGGCGAGCCCGGAGCCCTCCTCTGGGGAGGCGAGAGCTCCGGACCTGCTGGACACGTGGGGCCTTCGGGCCTCGCCCCTGCTGAAGGGGCGGGGCCCGGTCCTTCTAGTCCTGGGCTGGTGCTGCTGATAGCTCCTTTCCCCCCGCTTTATGCAGTCCCTGTCGCCATAGCCTGGAGGCCCTGCACACAGGTAGGGGAACGTAATTCTCCTTGGGGGCTCCCCCTCCCTTATCTCATAGTCTTATTTGACTTATAGCCCCTAACCATATGCTTGGTGCTTGGGGACTGTATGGAGGGGGAGCTGAGCACATGGCAACCATGCACTGCAAGGGTGGTTAAAAAAAACTTAATACACAATTTAAATGAATAAGAGGAAAGAGCAAAATAGAGCAGATTTCTTTTCGCACAACTTTCCGCAGGAGGAAGGCAGGCTAAACATGGAGGTCACGACCCGCCCCATTAAGAGGGGAAGCAAGACTCTACGCGCTTGGAGTCGGAACCAGGCAAAGCTGAACGTAGTCCTGTACCGTCCCCTGGGGCTTAACTGCTCCGAGCGCTGCTCCTAGTTTTGCTCTAGGGGTAGAACTTACGGAAGTGTTCTATGTTCCAAGGGTTCGGGAGCTGGTCCCCATCCTCGGTGGAAAGGCGCACACACCCGGGGCGGCATACTTTCGCGACCCGGAAGGGGCCTTCCCAACTAGGGGAGAGTTTGTGGGCCCCTTCGCGAGAAAGTATGCGCCGCAACACCAGGTCGCCTTCCTGCAGCTCCCAGGCACGCACAGACCTCTGGTGGTAGCGCCGAAGCGCTTGTCTGTACCGCACGTTGCGGAGTGCTGCATGTAATCGGACCTCGTCGACGAGGTCGATTTCTCCACGCCGGAGGTTGTCCTGCGCGGCTTCGTCGTAAGCCCGGACACGGTGAGACTTCATGGTGATTTCTGGGGGAAGTACAGCTTCGGCCCCATACACCATGAAGAAGGGTGTCTCCCCAGTGGCCCGGCTCTGGGATGTCCGGTTAGCCCATAGTGTGCTCGGAAGCTCATCTACCCAGTTGGCACCATGTTTCTTCAGGTTGGCGAAGGTGCGAGTCTTAAGGCCCCGGAGAATCTCCGCGTTGGCCCTCTCAACTTGCCCATTGCTCCTTGGGTGGGCGACAGAGGCATAGCACACCTGAATACCAAGGCCCTCGCAGTAGTCTTGGAATGTTGCGCTGGTGAACTGGGTCCCGTTGTCGGTGATGATTCTGTTCGGGACCCCGAACCGGCAGACAATAGACTTGATGAACTTTACTGCGGATTGTTTGTTGATGGTGACAACTGGTGTAGCTTCCGGCCACTTGGTGAACTTGTCGATGGCGACATAGAGGTACCGGAATCCCCCGACGGTTCTGGGAAATGGTCCCAGGATGTCTAGCCCCCATACGGCAAATGGCCACGAGGGCGGAATCATCTGTACCGCCTGAGCCGGTGTATTGATCTGCTTGGCGTGGAACCGGCACGCCTTGCAGCTCTCGACCAGCTTGACGGCATCCTGGAGTGCTGTCGGCCAGTAGAAGCCATGCCGGAAGGCTTTACCGACAAGCGTGCGTGAGGAAGAGTGACTCCCACATTCGCCTCCATGGATCTCAGCGAGCAAGTCGCAGCCTTCCCCCTGGGTTATGCACCGCAATAGGATGTGGTTGGCGCCACGCCGGTAGAGATCCCCCTCCACCAGCGCGTACCTCTTAGCCATACGCGCAATCCGTTCAGCGGTTGCATGTTCATCAGGGAGGATATTGTCCTTCAAGTAGTCCCGGATCTCCGTGATCCATGCATCGGGTCTGACTCGAGCTTCTGGATCTTGAGCGCTGGGTTGCACGGAGTCCCCAGTGACGCTTATGATCCTTGGCGGCATCCATGGCTGTAGGGCCGCCGGGACCGCCAGCTTCGAGGTGCTGGTCAAGCCCCCTTCGCCCGGCTCGGCGGGCCAGGCTGTAGGCCGCAGCAACGTCCTCTCGAAAACTCCTTTGGGCGCGGGGGCTCTGGTGGAAGCCTTCGTTGAAAGGTCGTCAGCTGCGGCATTACCAGCGCGCGGTACGTGATGCAGGTCCAAGGCGAGGAATTCTTTCTCCAACATCTGCACGTGAAGCAGATACGCAGCTAGCTGCGGGTCATTGCAGGAGCATTCGCCCTTGACTTGCTTGATGACCAGTTGGGAGTCGCCCTGTGCCAACAACTGGCGAGCGCCTAGAGACAGGGCTGTCTGCAGGCCAAAGATGAGTGCTTCATACTCCGCCATGTTGTTGGTTGCCTTGAAATTTAGACGCACCATATACCCAAACTGTTCCCCCGATGGCATGAGGAGCAGTACGCCGGCACCGGCCCCCTGCTTTCGCGAGGAGCCGTCGAAGAAAAGTGTCCAGTGGGGTTTGGTGAAGACCGGAGCTTGGTGGTCTGGCTCACCGCCTTCATGGCCCCCTGGGTCAGTCTTCGTTGGTGTCCACTCCGCCACAAAGTCAGCCAGTGCTTGGCTCTTGACTGCTTGGCGTGGGAGGAAGTCCAGCTCAAACTCCGCCAGCTCCGCCGCCCATTTAGCAACGTTGCCAGTCGCATGGGGGCTGTGAAGAATTGTCTTCAGTGGATACGAGGTGACTACCGAGACCCGGTGGGCCTGGAAGTAATGGCGGAGCTTCCTGGAGGCCACGAGCACCGCATACAGCAGCTTGTGGACTTCTAGGTACCTTGTCTTGGCATCATGAAATACTTCGCTGATGTAGTAGACAGGCCTCTGTATGGTTCGAACCCTCTCTCTTAGGATTGGGAGGTCCTCGTCCATTGGCCCTGGCCCGTTGGAGGTGAGTGGACCCACGGGGGCCTCCGAGAACTGGGACCCGGAGGCCCTTAAGCTATCTTGATTATTCGGGAGCTCCGGGGGGTCTTGAGGGACCTCCGGGAGGTCCCAATTGGCCCCCGGGGATTTACCTTAGGGGTCCGGGATACCGCCCTGGACCTCCGGGATGTCGACCTGGACCTCCGGGGGGTCCGGGAGACCGCCTTGGCCCTGCGGGGCCTCCTGGCGTCTGTCTTCTGCTACCGGAGCAGATTGCGAAGGTGAGGGGTCTGGCCGTTCTGCGACGAGGACCATACTCACCACTTCTGTTGTTGCCGCAATTTAGAGCAGCAGGTGCTCCCCGGGCTCAGGGGCTACCATGATAGGTAGGGTCGTCAGGAGTCGCTTCAACTCCTGGAAAGCCTCTTCTGCTTCGTCAGTCCAGGCAAAAGGGCCTGACTTGCGCAGGAGCTTAAAGAAAGGGAGTGCCCGCTCTGCTAGCCTCGGTATAAACCGACTCAGCGCGGCTAGACATCCCGTGAGTCTCTGAACATCCTTGACGCGGGCAGGGGGCCGCATCAAGTCGATGGCCTTGATCTTCTCTGGGTTGGTCTCAATCCCTCGGTGCGAGACCAGGAACCCTAAGAGCTTCCCAGAGGACACGCCGAACACACATTTATCTAGGTTCAGCTTGGTGCGCGTAGAGCGCAACTTGTCAAAGACTAAGGCTAGGTTATCTAGCAAAGATGAACCCTGCTTGACCTTGACAACTATGTCATCGACGTACACCTCAACTAGGTCTCATATTAACTCCCCAAAGGTTTTGTGCATCGCCCGCACAAAGGTGGGGAGTGCATTCTTTAGGCCGTAAGGCATAGACACATAGCAATAAAGGCCGTCTACTGTGATGAAGGAGGTGTGCTCCTCGTCCTCCCTAGACATGGGGATCTGATGGAAACCCGAGTAGGCGTCTAGGAAGCACAGCATATCACAGCCTGACGTTGAGTCTACTATTTGATCTATTCTAGGGAGAGGGAATGGATCTTTGGGACATGCCTTATTGAGACTGGTGTAGTCGATGCATATCCGGAGCTTCCCGCCGGCCTTCGGGACAACGACGGGGTTCGCCAACCACCGGGGGTGGTGGACCTCCCGTATGAAGCCAGCGTCCAGCAGCTTCTTGACTTCTTCACGGATGAAGTTTTGCCGCTCGATGGACTGCTTGCGGGGCTTCTGTTGAACCGGCCGGGCGTCGGGGAAGACTTTCAAGTGGTGCTCGATCACCTCCCTGGGGATCCCCGGCATCTGTGACGGCTGCCATGCAAACACGTCGACGTTGTGCCGGAGGAAGGTGACGAGCGCGCCTTCCTATTTGCTATCCAGGCCCCCGGCTACCCGGGTGGTCTGGGTAGCTTCGGCGCCGACTTGGACGACCTTTAAGGGGGACACCGCCCTCGTCGAGAGGTTGCACGCGGGGTGCTGTGGCGGAAGCACGGTGACGTGCGCTCGGGCGGAGCTGGTCCGGCTCCGTATTGCCGGGGGCTGATGCCCCAGCTGTTGCGAGCGCTTGGAGCTTCTCTAGGGCCGACACTGCAGCAGTGCGATCCCCACGAATCCTGAGGACGCCCGTCAGTGTTGGCATCTTCAGGACGAGGTAGCCGTAGTGGGCTACAGCCATGAACCGGTACAGGGCTGGCCTGCCGATTATGGCGTTGAAGGGGAGGTCTATCTCCGCTATGTCGAACAGAATGTACTCTGTCCGATAGCTGTCCGGGGCCCCGAAGGTCACCGGGAGGCTAATGTTGCCGTAGGGGATGACCTGTCCCGGCCCTGCCCCTGAGAACGGGCTCGACGGGGTGAGCTTGGCCATCGGGACCTGCAGCTTCTGGAAAGCTGTGCGGCTGATGAGGTTCAGCCCAGCTCCTCCATCTACCAAAACGTGGTACATTCTCACGTTGGCGATGGTAGGGGCTACCAGGAGCGGTAGTTGGCTGGCCCCAGCCATGTTCCTGGGGCAGTCGGTGGCGTCAAAGCTGATGGGGGTCCCCATCCACTTAAGGTGCGGTGCAGCACTTGGGAGTGGCGCCACCGACGCTACCGCTCGACGCAGAGTCTTGACTGCACTTCGGGACGGGGGTCGGCGGACCCGCCGTATATGACGTAGAGCTTCTTCCGACGCTCATCATCACTGGAGCTGGAGTCCTCATGATTGCGTGCCGCCTTCACGACACGCTGAGGCTCCTGGCTCTCCTCTGGGTGGTCGATGTTGTCTAGAACATCCACCCTCTGTTCGTCTTCCTTTGGACAGAAGGGCAGGGCATCAGCCCGCTGTCGCTTCCCCTTGCGGAAACGCTCTGCGAGCCTTCGGATCTCCCGGCACTCAGCAGTAGTGTGGCGACAGCTGCCGTGCACGGGGCACATATTGTCTTGATTACCTTCTGGGATCGGTGACCTTCGCTGCCTCTTGTCGGGGCGCGGCCCCCGAGCCCCACTGAGCGTCGCTGCAATGACGACTGGGGCTGCGGCCGGTGATCTTATCTTGCTTCTGCCTCGGCTCTTGGTCTTCCTGCTGCCTCCATAGGGAGTAGGACCAGATCCGGGCAGTCCTCCTGACTCGGAGGACGGCTATGAGTGCCAGTTCCGTCCTTCGGCTGCTCTGGCGCACTTGTCCGCCAAGCTGAAGAGCTCTGAGGCATCGCGGACCTCCCTGGTCGCGAGTTTCTCAAGCATCTTCTTGTCTCGGACGCCTTGCCGGAACGCAACCACCACAGAAGCATTTTGAATGTGTGGGATGGTGTTCCGCACCTGGGAGAACCGCTGCATGAAAGAGCGCAGCGACTCCCCAGGTTGTTGCTGGATGGCGTGGAGGTCGAGCTCTGTGCCAGGTCGGGTGTAGGAACTGCCGAAGTTGGCTATGAACTGCCGGCAAAGCTTTCCCCAGGAAGTTACGGAACCCTGGGGGAGGTTCATGAGCCAAGACCGGGCTGGGCCAGTCAAGGCGACAGGGAAGTAATTGGCCATGACGGCTTCATTCCCTCCTGCGGCAAGTACGGCGGTGGAGTAGATCTGGAGGAACTCCGCCGGGTTGACGCTGCCGTCGTACTTCTCGGGCAGGTGCAGCCGAAACTTGCACGGCCACTTTGCGAAGCGAAGGTGGGGCGCGAGGGCCGCACACCCTGCTTCTGTCGCCGCAGGTTCTGGCGCCGCGAACGCTTGGTTCGCACTGAGCACCGCGTGCCCCGGTATGGGCAAGGCTGCACCATAGGCCAGGGGCGCCATCTGCAGGACATATGACTGTGGCATATTCTGCATGGCGTAGGCCTGGGGCAGAGATCGCGTGGCGAAGGTCTGCTCTTCAGGCTGGGTCGAGGCCGACATCATGCTGTCGTCAGCCTCTTGGTAGCGGCGCCTTTCTCGGCGCTGCTCGAGGTATACCCGGACATCTTGACCCAGGCGACACCGCTCCAGCTCTGTCCCCAGATCTGTCGATTGGGGCCTGGTAGAGCTGGAGTCTGCCGTCTGCTCGTCAACCAACGGTGCGCGCATCAGCGACATGACCGGTTGGCCAGAGCATCGTCCCCGCCGAAGCCGAGGGTTTGCGGCGGCGACGACGAGACGGTCGACCTCGCGGATCCACTGCCGGGTCGCTGCCTGAGGCGCGTCCCGAGCGGGCGGATTGTACAGTAGCGCTCTCGCTGCAGCTAGCGCACCCCCACTGGGTACGCCCAGCGCTACTGAAGACTTGATGCTGGTTGGACCCTGCATTGCCGGGGTCGGCGCTGCCAGTGCCGGTTGCTGGCTCCCAGCTTGTACCGACACACTCCGTCCCGAGTGTGTCGACATGTACTCCCCCCTGGTCGCGGTTGGCCGCAGAGGCGAGGGGGGAGAGTTCGCCGCTGAAGGAAGCTTGGTCATCTTCGTCGGCGGAAACTCGTCGCGCTAGGAGAAAAGGCCCCTACCTGGCGCGCCAAATGTCGAAGTGTTCAGTCGACACTTCCCCCGGGCCTGCACTGGGCAGCCCGCGGAGGTTCTTTTTTTGGTGGGGCTAGTTCCTAGCGGAGAGCTTGCGGAGATGGACGAGTTAGTAAGAGCTTGACACACAGAGTTTTACGTGGTTCAGGCCGCCGGAGCGTAAAACCCTACGTCCACGGCGAGCTATGGAGCTCGCTGTATTGCTTGCTGCTCAGGGCCGGAGTTCTGAGCTTGGGGGTGAGTTACAGCTTGAGAGTGTAAGTCTAGCGTATGAGTTGCAGAGTGCGAACCCCTGCTATCGTTGCCTACCCGAGCCTTTTATAGTCCAAGACTCGGGCGGTTTACAAGGGGAGCCGGGACCCGACAGGTGGTCCCGGGAAGATTGTCTATTATCTACCGTATCTGCAGTTATGCCGGTAGTTGTTTCTGGTCGAAGGCTTCTGAGTCTTCATCTTGCCGCCCTGCCCATGCCGCATGCCAGTCGTAGTGGTTGATGACGGCGCAGGTGGCATGGGATGTCTTGTCGCGGAGTTTATTGGCTGGCAGGTTCTGACACCGCGCGCCAGTCTGTGATGCGACTAGGCGCAACGGCACCTGACAGAAGCGTGCTCCGCATCTCCGTGTCTTGGGAAGACGCGGGCCTTGAATACCTTGTACGGGCAAGGTATGGGGCGTCTTTACGCCCGCTGCCTATCTCTCGGGGGCAGGCAGCACCGTTCTTCTGGCCACGCGGCGGGCCCGGAGGTCTCCTTTGAGGAGAGGGAGGTCCGGCCCCGTTGGACGCATGGCGCCTTCGGACCTCTCCCTGCGGAGGGGGAGGCTCGGCTTCTGTTGACCACGTGGCGGGCCCGGAGCTCTCCTCTGAGGAGAGGGAGGTCCGGCCCCGCTGGACGCGCGGCGCCTTCGGACCTCTCTCCCGCGGAGGGGGAGGTCCGGCTTCTGTATGCCACGTGGCGGGCCCGGAGCTCTCCTCTGAGGAGAGGGAGGTCCGGCCCCGCCGGACGCATGGCGCCTTCGGAGCTCTCCCTGGGGAGAAGGGTGAGTTCCTTAGGCATTTCTTCCTGTGCGCGGGGGTACCCCATATCCCAGGTACCGACACAGTCCATCGAGCGGTAGAACTTCATCCGAGAAGAGATCAAGAAGCTACTGGATGCTGGCTTCATACGGGAAGTCCATCACCTCCGGTGGTTGGTGAACCCCGTCGTTGTCCCGAAGGCCGGTGGGAAGCTCCGGGTGTGCATCGACTACACCAGTCTCAATAAGGCATGTCCAAAGATCCATTCCCTCTCCCCAGAATAGATCAAATAGTAGACTCGACATCAGGCTGCGATATGCTGTGCTTCCTAGACGCCTACTCGGGTTTCCATCAGATCCCTATGTCAAGAGAAGATGAAGAGCACACCTCCTTCATCACAGTAGATGGCCTATATTGTTATGTCTCTCTCTACCTTATGGCCTAAAGAATGCTCTCCCCACCTTTGTACGTGCAATGCACAAAACCTTTGGAGAGTTAATAAGGGACCTAGTTGAGGTGTATGTCGATGACATCGTAGTCAAGGTCAGGCAGAGTTCATCCTTGTTAGATAACCTAGCCTTAGTCTTTGACAAGTTGCGCTCTACGGGCACCAAGCTGAACCCCGACAAATGTGTGTTCGGCGTATCCTCTGGGAAACTCTTGGGATTCCTAGTCTCACATCGAGGGATTGAGGCCAACCCAGAGAATATCAAGGCCATCGACTTAATGCAGCCTCCCGCCCGCATCAAAGAAGTCTAGAAACTCACGGGATGCCTAGCCGCGCTGAGTCGGTTTATACCGAGGCTAGCAGAGCGAGCGCTCCCCTTCTTTAAGCTCCTGCGCAAATCCGGTCCATTTGCCTGGACTGACGAAGCAGAGGAAGCTTTCTAGGAGTTGAAGCAACTCCTGACGACCCTGCCTATCATGGTAGCCCCCGAGCCCGGAGAGCATTTGTTGCTCTACATCGCGGCGACAACTGAAGTGGTGAGTATGGTCCTCGTCGCAGAGCGGTCGGACCTCTCGTCATCACAGCCTGCTCCGGTAGCCAGAGACAGACGCCAGGAAACCCCGGAGGTCCAAGACGGCCACCCAGACCTCCAAGAAAACCTCCTGGAGGTCCAGGACGGCCTCCCGGACCTCCAAGAAAACCTCCCGGAGGTCCAGGGCGGACCTCCGGACCTCCAAGACAACCTCCCGGAGGTCCAACGGGACCCTCCGGGGGCCCAACAGGACCTCCCGGAGATCCAGCGGGACCTCCTGGAGCTCCCGGAAAACCAGCGGGGCCTTCCGGAAGGCCAGGGCGGCTTAGGAGCCTTTGAGTCCCAACTCCCAGAAGCCCCCCTGGACCCACTCACCTCCGGCAGGCCTGAGCCAATGGATGAAGACCTCTCTGACCTGAGAGAGAGGGTCCGGACCATCCAGGGGCCTGTCTACTACATCAGCGAGGTCCTTCATGACGCCAAGACAAGGTACCTGGAGGTCCACAAGCTGCTGTATGCAGTGCTCGTGGCGTCCAAGAAGCTCCGCCACTACTTTCAGGAACACCGGGTCTCGGTGGTCACCTCCTATCCGCTGAAGGCGATCCTTCACAACCCCCATGCGACTAGCAATGTCGCTAAATGGGCGGCGGAGCTGGCGGAGTTTGAGCTGGACTTCCTTCCACGCCATGCAGTCAAAAGCCATGCGCTGGCTGACTTCGTGGCTGAGTGGACGCCAACGAAGGCTGACCCAGGGGGCCATGAAGACGGTGAACCAAAGCACCGAGCTTCGGTCTTCACCGGGCCTCACTGGACGCTCTTCTTCGATGGCTCCTCGCGAAAGCAGGGGGCCGGTGCCGGCGTACTGCTTCTCATGCCATCGGGGGAGCAGTTTGGGTACATGGTGCTTCTCAAGTTCAAGGCAACCAACAACACGGCAGAGTATGAAGCACTCATCTTTGGCCTACAGATAGCCCTGTCTCTGTGCGCTCGCCAGTTGTTAGCACAGGGCGACTCCCAGCTGGTCATCAAGCAAGTTAGGGGCGAATGCTCCTGCAATGACCACAGCTAGCTGCTTATCTGCTCCACGTACAGATATTGGAGAAGACTTCCTCGCCTTGGACCCGCGCCATATACCGCGCGCTGGTAATGCCGCAGCTGACGACCTCTCAACGAAGGCCTCCACCGGAGCGCCTGTGCCCGAGGGAGTCTTCGAGAGTATGTTGCTACAGCCCATAGCCTGGCCCGCCGAGCCGGACGAAGGGGGCTGGACCAGCACCTCGAAGCTGGCGGTCCCGGCGTCCCTGCAACCATGGACGCCGCCAAGGATCGTAAGCGTCACTAGGGACTCCGTGCAACCCAGCGCACAAGATCCAGAAGCTCAAGTCAGACCCGATGCATGGATCATGGAGATCCGGGACTACATGAAAGATGACATCCTCCCTGATGAACGTGTATCCGCTGAACGGATCATGCGTATGGCTAAGAGATACATGCTGGTAGAAGGGGATCTCTACCGGCGTGGCGCCAACCATGTCCTATTGCAGTGCATAACCCAGGGGGAAGGCTGTGACTTGCTCACTGAGATCCATGGAGGCGAATGTGGGAGTCACTCTTCCTCACACACGCTTGTCGGTAAAGCCTTCTGGCATGGCTTCTACAGGCCAACAGCACTCCAGGATGCCGTCAAGCTGGTTGAGAGCTGCAAGGCGTGCCAGTTCCATGCCAAGCAGATCCATACACCGGCTCAGGTGGTACAAATGATCCTGCCCTCATGGTCGTTTGTCGTATGGGGGTTGGACATCTTGGGACCATTCCCCAGAGCCGTCGGGGGATTTCGGTACCTCTACGTAGTCGTTGACAAGTTCAACAAGTGCCCGGAAGCCACACCCGTTGTCACCATCAACAAGCAGTCCACAGTAAAATTCATCAAGTCCATCGTGTGCCGGTTTGGGGTCCCGAACAGAATCATCACTGACAACGGGACCCAGTTCACCAGCGCAGCGTTCCAAGAATACTGCGAAGACCTCGGTATCCAGGTGTGCTACGCCTCCGTTGCTCACCCAAAGGGCAACGGACAGGTTGAGAGGGCCAACGCCGAGATTCTTCGGGGCCTCAAGACCCGCACCTATGATGGCTTGAAGAAACATGGCGCCAAGTGGGTGGATGAGCTTCCGAGCATACTATGGGCTAACCGGACATCCCATAGCCGAACCACCGGAGAGACACCCTTCTTCATGGTGTACGGAGCCGAGGCTGTGCTTCCCCCAGAGATCACCATGAAGTCTCACCGTGTCCGAGCTTACGACGAAGCCGCGCAGGACAACCTCCGGCGTGAAGACCTCGACCTCATTGACGAGGTCCGGTTACATGCAGCGCTCCGCAACGCACGATACAGACAAGCGCTCCGGCGCTACCACCAAAGGTCTGTGCGTGTCCGGGAGCTGCAGGAAGGCGACCTGGTGTTGCGGCGCATACTTTCTCGCGAAGGGACCCACAAACTTTCCCCCAGCTGGGAAGGCCCCTTCCGAGTCACGAATGTGTGCCGCCCCGGGTGCGTACGCCTTTCCACCGAGGATGGAGATCCACTCCCGAACCCGTGGAACATCGAACACCTCCGTAATTTCTACCCTTAGAGCAATAGTAGGACAGTCTCTTCTTTTTTAATAGATCCCATAGAGTCCAGGAACAGCGCTCGGAGCAGCTAGGTCTCAGGGGACGGTCCAGGACTACGTTTAGCTTGGCCTGGTTCCGACCCTAAGCGCGTAGAGTCTTGCTTCCCTTTTTAATGGGGCGGGTCGCTGCCTCCATGTTTAGCCTGCCTTCCTCCTATGGGAGTTTATAGGGAAAGAACCTGTCCTACTTTGCTCTTCCCTTGTGCTTATTTAAATTACGTATTAATTTTTATAACCGCACCTCCTGAGTATGTACACCATACACTCGGTCCCCTTTTCCCATTCTCGCCTCTAGTCGGCATTTGCTATCTAGCCTGGGACGGTCGCGTTTGAGGTACCTGCCGATGGCCAGGTGGCCCCAAGCCCCCGGCATGTCGCGCACTAAAGTTCCCAAGCACCGTGCACCGGATCAGGATCGTAAGCCAAATAATACTATGAGATCGGGAGGGGGAGAGCCCCAGGGAGAATTACGTTTCTCTTATTTGTGTGCAGGACCCTTCGGCCTTGACACCCCGCAGGAGTATGGTAGGAGTCCCCGAGCAATTGGCCACACCTACCAGGGGGCCGCTACGGGACCGCGCAAGACCGAGAGATCCGGACCCCGCCCCCTCCGTAGGGGCAGGCTCCGGAGGCCCCACGTACCTGGCGGGGTCGGAGCCCCCCCCTCCTGCTCAGCGGGTAGCTTCGGACCCGCCACGTGGCCGGCAGAGCTGGGTCTCGCCCCCTACTCAGGGGTGAGCTCCGGAGGCTCCACGTGTCCCATGGGGTCGGACCTCCCTCCCCTAAGAGGGGAGCTCCGGGCCCGCCACGTGGCCGGCGGATCCGGACCCCCCATCCCCATGGGGCGAGCTCCTGAGGCCTCCGGGGTCCTCAATACAATAAGGACCCAGGGAAGGTGTCTGTACAGAGCTTCAAGGTTGGTGAAGTCCTCTGAGTACCTTGCGAAGCTAAGGGCTCGGCCAGGCGGAACCAGGAAGAAGACAAAAGCATCACACACACAAAGGGTCACAAGAGTATATTTATTCATGGCTCCATGAGCTGGACTACAGACTCGATAAGAAGAAAAAATAAAGAGAAGATTCCTAGGGTCCCCCTTGCACATCCAGAACCTAGAAGCTACAAGAGCGGCCACGTCCCCGACTTCAGCCCTGACGGCGTCCTCCCGCACTGTGACTCGAGCGCGGGGATCACCTTGGCCACCACCAACGCAAGGGCCGCTGTCATCAAGGGCCGCTAGAGCCCGCCGTCGCCGCCAACAGCTGCCCCGCAGTCGCTTGAACTGACGGAGCAGGGGATGCTCCTGAAGCCCCCTCCGCCGTTTCAGCAGCTTCCTTGGAGACTCCACTGCCTGAAGTCCTCCTCGGCGCTTCAGCAGTTTCCTTGGAGACTCCTCCGCCTGAAGCCCTCCTCGGCGCGTCAGCAGTTTCCTCGGAGACTTCACTGCCTGAGGAGGGAGGACGCAACGCCTGGGAACCTTCAGCCTGTTGTCGCTCAAGATGAGCCCCGTCGGGATGATGAACCTGAGGCCGCTTGGGGGCGCCATCTCCAGAAGCAGGGTGCGCAGGCTCCCTGGATCCCTGACTCGGCATAGACACCGCTGCCGGAGGAGATTGAGCGCGTTCCTCCTCCGAAGGCGGGTTAGAAGCCATAGCAGAAGACAAGGCCGCAGGGACTCAAGGAAGGTGCAATCACCAGGAAGTCATATAAGGGGAGCCTACCCGCGTTGCGGCTTCCCTTCGCACTTCCCAGGTGTGATTCCAAGCGATTCGAAACTCTTCGAATACACCGCATGGGCAACCGCTTCGGCTCCAAGGTCGAGCGTCGATGACAGGTGGACCCAAGCCATCCAGCTGAAGCGGTGGGTCAAGGAGTCAGTCTCTCAAGAAGACGAGCCGGCAAGGCGCTTCGGCGGTTCTCGAAGAAAGCGCCGCAACATGTAGAAGTGGCAGCCTTGGGAACCGCCACAATAAAAGTAACCATCAAGTGGATGCACGCTCCCACGATCCCGCGACTGTTCGTGCTCCGGCAGCAGTCAATGCGGGACTTAGAGAAAGTGCGCGGAACAGAAGAGACGGAGGCCCAACCTCGGGCTCGCTATCTCCCCCGAGATGGGCCCGAGGGCCACTATCGGTACCCACGATATGATGTACCCCCGCGCACAGGGGAAAATGCCTAAGGATCTCGCCCTTGTCCGCAGGGAGAGCTCCAAAGGCGCCACGTGTCCCGCGGGGCTGGACCTCCCTCTCCTCAGAGGAGAGCTCTGGGCCCGCCACGTGGCCAGCAGCAGCGGGACCTCCCCCCTCCTCGGGGAGAGCTCCGAAGGTGCCACATGTCCCGCGGGGCCAGACCTCCCTCTCCTCTGAGGAGAGCTCTGGGCCCGCCACGTGGCCGAGAGAAGCCGGACCTCCCCCCTCCACGGGAAGAGGTCCGAACGCTCCACGTGTCCCGCGGGGCCGGACCTCCCTCTCCTCAGAGGAGAGCTCCGGGCCCGCCACGTGGCCAGCAGGACGGCGCTGCCTTCCCCCGCGCGGTAGGCAGCAGGCGTAAAGACACACCATACCTTGCCCGTACAAGGTATTCAAGGCCCGCGCCTTCCCAAGACGCGCAGATGCGGAGCACGCCTCTGTCAGGTGCCGTTGCGCCCAGTCGCATCACAGACTGGCGCGCCGTGTCAGAACCTGCCAGCCAATAAACACAGCAACAAGACATCCCCTTCCGCCCCCGCCGTCATCAACCACTACGACTAGCTTGCGGCATGGGCAGGGCGGCAGAACGAAGACTCGGAAGCCTTCGCTAGAGACAACTACCCACATAACTGCAGATACGATAGTCGGCAGGCAATCTCCCCGGGACCACCAGTCAGGTCTCGGGCCCCTCCCCTGTAAGCCACTCGAGCCTTGGACTATAAAAGGCTCGGGTAGGCAACGTTAGCAAGGGTTCGCACTCCAGCAACTCTCACCCTAGACATCACTCACCCTCAAGCTCAGGACTCCGGTTCTGAGCAACAAGCAATACAGCGAGCACCTCTGCTCACCGTGGACGTAGGATTTTACGCTCCGGCGGCCTGAACCACGTAAAACTCGTCGTGTCAAGCTTCTCCCTCACTCGTCCCTAACGCTTAAGCTCTCCGCAAGCGACTAGCCCCTCCGAAAAAGAACCTCCGCGGGCTGCCCAGAGCAGGTCCGGGGGAAGTTTCGACCACACACTTCGACACTGGTACTTGATTATATACTCCTTATTTTGTAGTGACTTTTGCTTAGTGACAGATACCATGGTCACCATTGTAGTGGGTTTTAGTCCACCACCGGAACCTGTGTTTATACTACTGCTACTGCAGCAGCTGGACTCTGCCCAATCGATCCTACAGCGCCGCCTGCAACGGGACGGGAGGTCGCGAGATGTCGAAGCGTCTGCGGTCGACACTTCCCCCGGGCCTGCTCTGGGCAGCCCGCGGAGGTTCTTTTTCAGAGAGGCTAGTCCCCCTGCGTGGGTCTTGCTGGACTGGACAAAGGAAGGAGATGAACACAAGGGTTTTTTTACGTGGTTCGGACCGCCGGAGCGTAATACCCTACGTCCACGGTGAGCAGAGGTGCTCGTTGTATTGCTTGGTGTTTAGAACCGGAGTTCTAAGCTTGAGGATGTAGATGAATGTCTGAGTGTTGGGTGGCGAAACGCCGAACCTTTTGCTACGTTGCCCACCCGAGCCTTTTATAGTCCAAGGCTCGGACGGCTTACAAAGGGGGGCCCGGGACCCGACAGGTGGTCCAGGGGAGATTGCCTGCCATCTACCATATCTTGCAGTAATGCCGGTAGTTGCCTCTGGCGAGGGCTTCTGAGTCTCCGGCCTGCCGCCCTGCCCACGCCGCAAGCTATGTGTAGTGGTTGATGATGGCAGGGGCGGCAGGGGATGTATTGTCGCTGCGTTTATTGGTCCACAGCTTCTGACATTGCGTGCCTGTCTTCACTGTAATGTGACTGGGCGCGACG
The DNA here is from genome assembly GCA_030760725.1 of Neostapfia colusana. Taxonomy (NCBI): domain Eukaryota; kingdom Viridiplantae; phylum Streptophyta; class Magnoliopsida; order Poales; family Poaceae; genus Neostapfia; species Neostapfia colusana. The sequence goes on from JASWHV010000003.1 coordinate 7,095,400, forward strand.
CCTCCTGGCAGGGGCGTGCTCCGCGTCTTGGGAAGGTGCGGGTCTTCAATACCTTGAACGAACATGGCATGGCGCTGCTTTACTCCTGCTGACTACCGCACTAGGTAGGCAGCGCTGCTTTGCTGTCACGTGGCGGGCCCGGAGCTCTCCTCTTAGGAGAGGGAGGTCCGGCCTCGCTGGACACATGGAGCCTTCAGAGCTCTCCCCGTGGAGGGGGGAGGTCCTGCTCTGCTGGCCACGTGGCGGGCTCGGAGCTCTCCTCTGAGGAGAGGAAGGTCCGGCCCCGCTGGACACATGGAGCCTTTCGAGCTCTCCCCGCGGAGGGGGAGGTCCGTCTCTGCTGGCCACGTGGCGGGCCCGGAGCTCTCCTCTGAGGAGAGGGAGGTCCGGCCCCGCTGGACACGTGGAGCCTCCGGAGCTCTCCACGCGGAGAGGGGAGGTCCGGCTCAGGTGCCCTCAGAGTTCGCCGCTACGGAGGGGGCGAAGTCCTTAGACGATTTTCCCCTGTGTGCGGGGTACCCCATATTGAGGGTACCGATAGTGGCCCTCGGGCCCATCTCGGGGGAGATAACGAGCCCGAGGTGGGGCCTCCATCTCTTCTACCCTGCGCACCATCTCGGAGACTCCATTTGACTGTTGCTGGAGCACGAACGGTCATGGAATCGTGGGGGCGTCAGCCCTGCTTGATGGTTGCTTTTACTGCGGCGGTTCCCAAGGCTGCCACTACTGCACGTCATAGTGCACGTCGCAGCGCCTTGTCAGGAACCGCCGGGTTCTCCGTCTGGGGGGCTGACTGCCCGGTCCACCGCTTCTGCAGGTCGGCTTGGGCCCCCTTGTCAACGACGCCAGGGCTTGGACCTGGGGCGTATTGCCCCAAGCAGCGCATTCGAAGCATTTCGAATCGCTCGTGGGAAGTTTAAAAGGGGAGCTCATCTGCATCATAGGCTTCTCTTTGCGAACTTCTCTACGCCCGAGCCTTCTTCATATCCCAAGCTCTTGCGCCTTCGTCTCCCAAGCACTTGCGCCTTCGTCGCCGATAGCTTCCTGCCTGCCTCCGCCGCGCATCGCCCGAACGAGAGACCTCGGGACGATGCGCAAGCTGTTGGGATGGCACTCTGAGGAGGAGCGGCGTTGCCTTTGTCAGGGATCGCTCCCTCTGGATCTGGAGAGGGGGGGACGTCTTCTTCGCCGCCTACGCCTTGGCGGGGTTCGTCCCGCCGATCTCCTCCTTCTTCGTGACGCTGCTGGAGACGTACGGCCTCCAGCTTCATCACCTCTCCCCCAACTCTTTCGCCATGGCTGCCGTCTTCGTCCACTTCTACGAAATGTTCGTGGGAGTGTGAGCTTCAGTGACGCTCTTCCGTCACTTCTTCATGCTTTGGACGACTGGGCGTGACATGAAGAACCAGCTGGGCGCCTACTACTTCCAGCACCGCTGCAGGGACCCGAAGGTCTCTAGGTACCCTCTGCCCTTCTGCTTTGCAAGGTGGGAAGGGTGGAGGGAGAATTGGGTGATCGTGAAGACCGACAAACACGATCGCCTTCAGTTGTCGATTGGTGCTCCAACCACCGAGCGTCGTTTCTGGGAGGAGAACCCAGAGATGGAGCCAGAGTACGCGCCGGTCCTGGAGCGGATTCGGTTCCTGACGGATCAGGGGTTGACATCCCTGATGGTGCTGACAAATTTCTTGTCGCGCCGCCTTGCGCCCCTGCAGCAGCGCAGTCGCTCGGCGTGGTACTACACCGGCGAGCACGACTGCACCACCTGGAGACGGGTCTAGTCTCTGACCCACATGCCGAAATGTTGTGGGAGATGGTGACGAGGGTAAGCAGCGACCTTATTGGTGGCGGCTTCCTAACCATCCCAGAGTCCTGCATCCCTCTCTTCATGGAGCCAGTGAGGAGGGCGGAGCTGCTGCGAGGGATGCCGACGCTGGACGACATCGGGATCGCCGTGCGCCAGTTCGGAGATGCCTTCCGGGGAATCTCGATCCCCGGGGTTGACCACTACGGAGCGGAGCGTGAGGCGTCGGCCAATGCCCAACCTGCGCCGAGGGTCGACGGAGCTCGGACCACCGATAAGGGGAAGGGCAAGGAGCCGACCTCTGGATCGCCGAAGAGGAGGCGCTCCGGGTCTCCACCGAGGGCGTCTTTCGCGCCGGGTCAGGGGACCGGAGTCCCTCCGCGCTCTTCCTCGGGAGGCGTCGGTTCGTCGGGCAACGACTCCAAGAGGCCTCGGGTCTTCCGCACTGACGGGACTCCTCTTGGACAGTGGCAGTCAGAGGAGCTCCGGGCATCCCACCCTCCTTCCATAGGCGGTGGAGCTCCGAGGAGGGACGGCGGTGCTGCGGCGTCCGGGGCTGAGCCGGGGGCTCAGGTCCCCGGTCGTCGAGCGTCCCTGCTACAGTCTCTACAGGCGACGACGCCAGAGGGAGCGCAGCCGAGACTTCGGGAGCACCCCCCGCTGCGCCGGTCCGGGTGCCTTCGGCGCAGGCCTCGGCAGCGACGGCAGGCTCCGGCGGCCCTGCCCCGTCTCGGAAGCTAGGGCTCCACGCCCGCTGGAGTGTTCGCGTTCCTCGGTAAGTTCGCACTCACCGGGTCTTAGTACTTCATGTACTTTTTTTTCTTGTGTTGAGAGCTTCTTGTGCTTGCAGGGATTCTACGGCTGCCGGGGACGCATGTGTTCCTCGGCCTCCACCGGTTGGCAGGAGCCCAGCCCCACAGCGTAAGGACGCTGCGGCAGCTTCACCGGCCCCCGAGCAGGTCCGGGTGCCTCCTGCTTGTGGTTCGTCGGGACCAGCTCCTGCAATGGCGGCGGCGCCCACTCCTCCTCCTTCGCCAGCTCAGGAACCGACGGCTGTCAAAGACTTGGCGGAGCCAGCTGGCGGCGTCCAGCCTCCAAGTGCTGAACCGGGAGGAGCTGAGGCACGCCTTCCGGTGGGCGGCGAGCAGGGGTGCGGCGGGACCGGCCCCGCCTCAGCGCCGTCTTCTCCTGACCGGTGCATAGTCCTGGTTGCCGAGATGCCGACATCTCCTCCTTCACACGATGTCATGGAGGAGGTATGTGGCGCGGCTCCGGCTTCTGCCTCCCCACTGCCCCTTTCGGACGCCATGGAGCAGGCCCAGTCTAGCGTCCGGCAGGTCCAGGCTGCGCTCGAGCGCGAGCAGGAGGCCTTGGCGGATGAGAGAGACTGCCTCCTCAGCTGGGGGTGACTCTTGAAACTGCGGACTCGGGAGGTCGAGGAGGAGCTTGACGCGAGGCAGGAGAGGCTCGATGCTGAGCAGGAGCTCCTCGAGGTGCAAGTTAGAGCCATCGAGCGCCTGGACACCGAAACCCGGCGGCTCTTGCGGGAGTCCTGCGAGGCCTACGCCAGTGTTTGGGCCCGCTCCGACGTCAATGAGGAGCTGTGGCTGCAGCTGGCGTGCCGCGAGCGCGCCGTCGCAGATCGGGAGCGCGCCGTGGCGACCCAGGTGAAGAAGGTCGCCGAGCGGCTGGAGGCTGGAGAGGGCGAGTTGAAGGTCCAGGCCGAAGGGCTGGAGCTCCAGGAGGCAGCTCTAGCCGAGAGGGAGGAGCAGGTCGCACGGGACCGCTAGGCGGCACTAGACCGAGAGCTGGCCGCTGACTTCCGAGTGTCGGAGCTGAAGCAACTCACCCAGGACCTCCGGCTCCGGGAGAAGGACGTGGCGGCGAAGGAGAGGAGGTTCGCCGAGGAGGGTCCTGGCGTTCTGCTGGCGGCTCGCCTGGAGGTGGAGGGGCTCCGCGCTTCGCGGACCGTCGAGGCCTGAGTGGTCTGGGACTTTGTCGGCCAGACAAAGTCCGCTCTGGTGCCTCTTGGCTTCAGCCCCGTGAGAACGGGGGCTCCGCCTCAGGAGGTGGTCGAGGCGATCTCGACGCTCGAGTCCATCGGTGCCAAGCTAGATAGGCTCGACCGCTCGAGGTTGTGATCACCGACGAGCTCGAGACGGAGGGGCGGAGCTTGGCGAAGGAGGTCGCCACGCACGTGCTGACGTGCTTCCGGAGCTGGGACTCCTCTGTCTCTCTGGAGTTGGTAGTCCGGGGCCCCGTCGTCGAGCAGGAGGAAGCCGCCAGGGCCGGAGTCAGGGACGTGGCCGCCCTTGTAGCATCTAGGTTCCAGCGGGAGTCCGAGGACTCCCAGGTGTTCGCCCTTGTAGCTGAAGGGCTTTGTATCTTTTGTTTTTTGTTGACTCTGTAGTCCAGCTCATGGAGCTTTGGTGAATGAACAGACTTTTGTTGTTTTTTGTGTCTGTGTCTTTATCTTCTTCTTCTTGGCTTGGCCTGCCCGAGTCCTTAGCTCCGCAAGGACCTCGGGAAGTCTCCACCGATATCGAAGCTTGCACAGACACCTTCCTCGGGTCCTTGCTGACATAAGGACCCAAGGGGTCTTCAGAGCTCGCCCCGTGAGGACAGGGGGAGGTCCGGCTCTGCTGGCCACGTGGCGGGCCAAGAGCTCTCCTCTGAGGAGAGGGGAGGCCCGGTCCCGCTGGACACATGGAGCCTTCGGAGCTTGCCCCTGCGGAGGGGGCGAGGTCCGACTCTGCTGGCCACGTAGCGGGCCCGGAGCTATCCTCTGAGGAGAGGGGAGCTCCGGCCCCGCCGGACACGTGGGGCCTTTGGAGCCCGCCCCTGCGTAGGGGGTGGGGTCTGGCTCCTCCGGTCTTGTGTTGGAGTAGACGGGAGCTGCGGTCCTTCCTTGTGCGGTCCCCGTAGTGGCCCTCTGGTAGGTGTGGCCAATTGTTTGGGCACACCTACCATATTCCTGCGGGGGAGCTAAGGCCAGGAGGTCCTGCACACAAGTAGGGGAACCGTAATTCTCCTAGGGGGCTCTCCCTTCCCCTCTCTCTTAGTCTTATTTGGCTTACGGTCCTAGACCGGTATAAATGGCTAGGGCAATTCAGTGCGCCCGGCACCGGAGGTACGGCTCCCTCCGAGGTCGGGATACGATCGTCCGGCCCCTAGTACTGGACCGTAACGCTGGGGAGGCAGAGTGCACACGCTTTGGGTACAAAACCAGGCAAAGCAGGTTGTACTCCCCTGGACCTCCGAAGGGCAGAGTGCGCAAGCTTTGGGTACGGAACGAGACAAAGCAGGCTACGCACCCTGGACCCCCCATGCACAGCGCATGTTTTTCCTGGAGGTGACCAACTGGCATCGCAACACCCGACTGGGGGAGGCCCGAGAGGCCCCCTGGCCATCGGCAGGTACCTCAAGCGCGACCGTCTTCGGTAGGATAGCAAATGCCGACTAGGGATGAGAGTGGGAAAGGAGAGCTAAGTGTACGATGAGCATACACTGTGTTTGACATGGAGGCGTGATCATAAAAATTAATGCGTAATTTAAATGAACACATAAGGAAGAGCGTGGTAGGACAGGGTTCTTTCCATATAAATACCCATTGGAGGAAGGCAGGCTATCAATGGAGGCAACGACCCGCCCCATTATGAAGGGAAGCAAGATCCTACGCGCTTAGGGTCGGAACCAGGCCAAGCTGGACGTAGTCTTGGACCGTCCCCTGGGGCTTAGTTGCTCCTAGCGCTGTTCCTGGACTCTATGGGATCTATTACAGAAAGAAAAAGACTTGTCCTACTACTGCTCTAGGGATAGAACTTACAGAGGTGTTCTATGTTCCAAGGGTTCGGGAGCGGATCCCCATCCTTGGTGGAAAGGCGTACCCACCCGGGGCGACAAACTTTCGTGACTCGGAAGGGACCTTCCCAGCTTGGGGAGAGTGTGTTGGCCCCTTCACGAGAAAGTATGCGCCGCAGCACCAGGTTGCCTTCTTTGAGCTCCCGGACACGCACGGTCCTTTGGTGGTAGCGCTGGAGCGCCTACCGGTGTCGTGCGTTGCGGAGCGTTGCTTGTAGTCGAGCCTCGTCGACGAGGTCGATGTCTTCGCACCGGAGCTGGTCCTGCGCGGCTTCGTCGTAAGCTCGGACGTGGGGAGGCCCCATGGTGATCTCTAGGGGAAGCACGGCTTCGGCCCCGTAAACCATGAAGAAGGGTGTCCCCCCGGTGGCCCGGCTCTAGGATGTCCGGCTAGCCCACAGTGTGCTCGGAAGCTCGTCCACCCACTTCTCGCCAAGCTTCTTCAAGCTGGCATAGGTGTGAGTCTTGAGGCCTCAAAAGGATCTCGGCGTTGGACCTCTCAACTTGCCCGTTGCTCTTTGGATGAGCAACGGAGGCATAGCACACCTGCATGCCAAGGTCTTCGCAGTAGCCTTGGAACGCTGCAGTGGTGAACTGGGTCCCGTTGTCGGTGATGATTCTGTTCGAGACCCCAAACCTGCAGACGATCGACTTGATGAACTTGACTGCGGATTGCTTGTTGATGGTGACGACGGGAGTAGCTTCCGACCACTTGGTGAACTTGTCGATGGCGACGTAGAGGTGCCGAAATCCCGTGACGGCTTTGGGGAATGGCCCCAGGATGTCCAACCCCCATACCGTGAACGGCCACGAGGGCGGGATCATCTGCAGTGTCGAAGTGTCCGGTCGACACTTCCCCCAGGCCTGCATTGGGAAGGCCCGCGGAGGTTCTTTTTTCGGTGAGGCTAGTCCCTTGCGGAGAGCTTGCGCGGATGGACAAGTTAGTAAGAGCTTGACACGGTAAGTTTTACGTGGTTCAGGCCGCCGGAGCGTAAAACCCTACGTCCACGGCGAGCTATGGAGCTCGCTGTATTGCTTGCTGCTCAGAACCGGAGTCCTGAGCTTGGGGGTGAGTTACAGCTTGGGTGTGAATGGCTAGCGTATGAGTTGCAGAGGTGCGAACCCCCATGGTTCGAACCCTTGCTAATGTTGCCTACCCGAGCCTTTTATAGTCCAAGGATCGAGTGGCTTACAAGGGCCCAGGACCCGACAGGTGGCCCCGGGGTGATTTCCTACCAGCTATTATGTCTTGGCACTGGCGTCGAAGTCCTCGTCCTGCCGCCCTACCCATGCCACAGGCTAAGTGTAGCGTGTAGTCGTTGGTGATGGCAGGGGCGGCAGGGCGTGTCTTGTCCGGTCTTGTCGCTGCCTTCAATGGACGGCAGCTTCAGACACTGTACGTCTGTCCTGACTGTGACTGGTCACAGCGCCTCCTGACAGGCGTGCACTGCGCTTATTGGCTAGCAGGTTCTGACACCGTGCGCCAGTCTGTGATGTGACTGGGCGCAACGGCACCTGACAGAGGCGTGCTCCACGTCTCCGCGTCTTGGGAAGGCGCGGGCCTTGAATACCTTGTACGAGCAAGGTATGGGGCGTCTTTACGCCCGCTGCCTACCGCTCAGGGGCAGGCAGCGCTGTCTGCTGGACACGTGGCGGGCCCGGAGCTCTCCTCTGAGGAGGGGGAGGTCCGGCCCCGCAGGACACGTGGAGCCTTCGGACCTCTCCCCCACGGAGGGGAGGAGGTCCGGCTTCTGTGGGCCACGTGGCGTCCGGAGCTCTCCTCTGAGGAGGGGGAGGTCCGGCCCCGCGGGACATGTGGCACCTTCGGAGCTCACCCCATGGAGGGGGGAGGTCTGGCTACTGTAGGCCACGTGGCGAGCCCGGAGCTCTCCTCCGAGGGGAGGGAGGCCCGGCCCCACTGGACACGTGACGCCTCCGGAGCTTTCCCTGTGGAGAAGGGCGAGATCTTAAGGCATTTTCCCCTATGCGCGGGGGTACCCCATATCACGGGTACCGACAGTGGCCCCTGGGCTCACCTCGGGGGAGGTAACGAGCCCGAAGTGAGGCCTTCTCCTACCCGCGCACTTCCTTGTATTGAGTACTCCCTGTGCTGGCAGGGTCTTGACGGCTTCGGAGTTCAGCCTCTTAGAAGAGGGTGAAGCCTGGCATTGGAGCTCGGCCCGACTGTTGGGGCGGAGGACCGGAAGTCATCGGAGCTCAGGTCCACGAAGGGCGTGAGGTCCGGCATCAGTGCTCGCTTCTGAAAGGAGGGCGAGGGCTGGCATCGGAGCTCGGCCCAGCTGTGGGGGCGGAGGTCCGGAAGTCATTGGAACTCAGGCCAGCGAAGGGCGTGAGGTCCGGCATCAGCGCTCGCCTCTGAAAGGAGGGCGAGGGCTGGCCTCGGAGCTCGGCCTGGCTGTGGAGGCGGAGTCCGGAAGTCATCGGAGCTCAGGCCAGCGAAGGGCGTGAGGTCCGGCATCAGCGCTCGCCTCTGAAAGGAGGGCGAGGGCTGGCCTCGGAGCTCGGCCCAGCTATGGGGGCGGAGTCCGGATGTCATCGGAGCTCAGGCCAACGAAGGGCGTGAGGTCCGGTATTAGCGTTCGCCTCTGAAAGGAGGGCGAGGGCTGGCCTCGGAGCTCGGCCCAGCTGTTGGAGTGGAGTCCGGAAGTCATCGGAGCTCAGGCCAGCGAAGGGCGTGAGGTCCGGCATCAGCGCTCACCTCTGAAAGGAGGGCGAGGGCTGGCCTCGGAGCTCGGCCTGGCTGTGGAGGCGGAGTCCGGCAGTCATCGGAGCTCAGGCCAACGAAGGGCGTGAGGTCCGGTATCAGCGCTCGCCTCTGAAAGGAGGGCGAGGGCTGGCCTCGGATCTCGGCCCAGCTGTGGGGGCGGAGTCCGGAAGTCATCGGAGCTCAGGCCAGCGAAGGGCGTGAGGTTCGGCATCAGCGCTCACCTTTGAAAGGAGGGTGAGGGCTGGCCTCGGAGCTCGACCTGGCTGTGGAGGCAGAGTCCGGCAGTCGTCGGAGCTCAGGCCAACGAAGGGCGTGAGGTCCGGCATCAGCGCTCGCCTCTGAAAGGAGGGCGAGGGCTGGCATCGGAGCTCGGCCCAGCTGTGGGGGCGGAGGTCCGGAACTGCTCAGCGGTCCCCCCTTTCCTGTCCCTTAGTCTCATTTGGCTTACTGTCCTAGGCCGGAATACGGGGCTTGGGTAATCCAGTGCACTTGGTCCCGGAGGTCTGGCCCCAGCCCCAGTCAGGGTGTAACCGTCCGACCCCCTGGTACTCAGACCGCAGCGCCGGGGGGTAGAGTGCGCATGCTTTGGGTGCAAGACTGGGCAAAGCAAGGCTCTTGACCCCCCGGTCTAGCGTAGGTCTTTTCTCGGAGGAGACCAACTAGCGGTACAGTACCCTTACAGGGGGAGATCCAGAAGGCCACCGGGCCTCTGGCAGGTACCCCAAGCACTACCGCATTTGGCAGGACGGCAAATATCGACTATGCATGACAGCAGGAAAGAGGAACCGAGTGTACAATGGACGCACACTGTCTAGAGCGTGGGGAGGTGCTCATATAAATTAATGCGTAATTTAAATAAACACCTAAGTAAGCATGGTGAACTTACTGGGGTGGCGTCGGAGCGCCTGTCTTCACGCAGAGCGGGTCATGCGTGGCTTCGTCGTACGCCGGACACGGGGGGACCCCCATGGCAATCTCGGGGGGAAGCACGGCTTCGGCCCCGCATACCATGTGGAAGGGTAGTTCCCGTGACCCGGCCCTGGGAAGTCCGGCTGGCCCTCGACATGGAGGAGCCGGTATCCCTCGACGGCTTTGGGTGCGCGTCTGCACCGGTTGTGTGGGTCTGCTTGGCGTGGACCTGACACGCATTGCATCCCTAACCGGTTTGACGGCGTCCAGGTGGCTCTCGGTCAGTAGGAGCCATGCCGGGTGGCTTACCCGACCAGCGTGCGGGACGATGAGCGTTCCCAACACTCGCCTCCTTGGACTACTGCGAGCTATTCGCAGCCTTCCTCCTGGGTTATGCACCGCAATAGGATGTCGTGGCGCCACGCCAGTAAAGATACCAGCGCGTAGCACTTAGCCATCTGCACCACCCGTTCAGCGAATGCATGTTCATCAGGAAGGATGTCCTTCAAGGAGCCCCGAACCTCTGTGGTCCATGCATCGGGACTACTTGAGCTTCTGGATCTTGAGCCCTGGGTTGCACGGAGTCCCCGGTGACGCTTACGATCCTTTGGCAGCATCCATGGCTGTCGGGACTGCCTAGCTTCGAGGCACTAGTTCAGCCCCCTTCGCCCGGCTCGGCGGGTCGGGCTGTGGACCGCAGCAACGTCCTCCCGAAGACTCCTTCGGGCGCAGGGGCTCCGATGGAGGCCTTCGTTGAGAGGTCGTCATCTGCGGATTGCTTGTTGATGGTGACGACGGGAGTAGCTTCCGACCACTTGGTGAACTTGTCGATGGCGACGTAGAGGTGCCGAAATCCCCTGACGGCTTTGGGGAATGGCCCCAGGATGTCCAACCCCATACCGCGAACGGCCACGAGGGCGGGATCATCTACAGTGTCGAAGTGTTCGGTCGACACTTCCCCCGGGCCTGCACTGGGCAACCCGCGGAGGTTCTTTTTTCGGTGGGGCTAGTCCCTTGCGGAGAGCTTGCACGGATGGACGAGTTAGTAAGAGCTTGACACACAGAGTTTTACGTGGTTCAGACCGCCGGAGCGTAAAACCCTACGTCCACGGCGAGCTATGGAGCTCGTTGTATTGCTTGCTGCTCAGAACCGGAGTCCTGAGCTTGGGGGTGAGTTACAGCTTGGGTGTGAATGGCTAGCGTATGAGTTGCAGAGGTGCGAACCCTCAGGGTTTGAACCCTTGCTAACGTTGCCTACCCGAGCCTTTTATAGTCCAAGGCTCGAGTGGCTTACAAGGGGGCCCGGGACCCGACAGGTGGCCCCGGGGTGATTTCCTACCAGCTATTATGTCTTGGCACTGGCGTTGAAGTCCTCGTCCTGCCGCCCTACCCATGCCGCAGGCTAAGTGTAGCGTGTAGTCGTTGGTAATGGCAGGGGCGGCAGGGCGTGTCTTGTCCGGTCTTGTCGCTGCCTTCAATGGCCTACAGCTTCAGACACTGTACGCCTGTCCTGACTGTGACTGGTCACAGCGCCTCCTGACAGGCGTGCGCTGCGCTTATTGGCTGGCAGGTTCTGACACCGTGCGCCAGTATGTGATGTGACTGGGCGCAACGGCACCTGACAGAGGCGTGCTCCACGTCTCCGCGTCTTGGGAAGGCGCGGGCCTTGAATACCTTGTACGGGCAAGGTATGGGGCGTCTTTATGCCCGCTGCCTACCGCTCAGGGGCAGGCAGCGCTGTCTGCTGGACACGTGGCGGGCTCGGAGCTCTCCTCTGAGGAGGGGGAGGTCCGGCCCCGCAGGACACGTGGAGCCTTCGGACCTCTCCCCCGCGGAGGGGGGAGGTCCGGCTTCTGTCCGCCACGTGGCGGGTCCGGAGCTCTCCTCTAAGGAGGGGGAGGTCCGGCCCCGCGGGACATGTGGCACCTTCGGAGCTCACCCCATGGAGGGGGGAGGTCTGGCTGCTGTAGGCCACGTGGCGAGCCCGGAGCTCTCCTCCGAGGGGAGGGAGGCCCGGCCCCACTGGACACGTGACGCCTCCGGAGCTTTCCCTGTGGAGAAGGGCGAGATCCTTAGGCATTTTCCCCTATGCGCGAGGGTACCCCATATCGCGGGTACCGACATGCAGCATCTGAGCCGGTGTGTGGATCTGCTTGGCATGAAACTGGCATGTCTTGCATCTCTTGACCAGCTTGATGGCATCCTGGAGTGCTGTCGGCCAGTATAAGCCATGCTGGAAGGCTTTACCGACGAGCATGCGTGAGGAAGCGTGACTCCCACATTCGCCTCCATGGATCTCAGCGAGCAAGTCGCAACCTTCTTCCTGGGTTATGCACCGCAATTGGACGTGGTTTGCGCCACGCCGGTAGAGATCCCCTTCTACCAGCGCATATCTTTTAGCCATGCACACAATCCGTTCAGCGGATACACATTCATCAGGAAGGATGTTGTCTTTCAAGTAGTCCCGGATCTCCGTGATCCATGCATCGGGTCGGACTTGAGCTTCTGGATCTTGAGCGCTGGGTAGCACGGAGTCCCCAGTGACGCTTACGATCCTTGGCGGCGTCCATGGTTGCAGGGCCGCCGGGACCGCCAGCTTCGAGGTGTTGGTCCCGCCCCCGTCGCCCAGCTCGGCAAGCCGGGCTGTGGGCCGCAGCAACGTCATCTCGAAGATTCCTTCGGGCGCCGGGGCTCCAGTGGAAGCCTTCGTTGAGAGGTCGTCGGCCACGGCGTTGTCGGCGCGCGGTACATGGCACAGGTCCAAGGCGAGGAAGTCTTTCTCCAGCATCTGCACGTAGAGCAGATAGGCAGCTAGTTGCGGGTCATTGCAAAAGCATTCACCCTTGACTTGCTTGATGACTAGCTGGGAGTCGCCCTTTGCCAACAACTGGCGAGCGCCGAGAGACAGCGCCGTCTTTAGGCCGAAGATGAGGGCTTCATACTCCGCCATGTTGTTGGTTGCCTTGAAATTGGGACACACCATGTACCCAAACTGCTCCCCCGATGGCATGAGAAGCCGTACGCCGGCACCGGCCCCCTGCTTTCGCGAGGAGCCGTCGAAGAAGAGCGTCCAGTGGGGCTCGGTGAAGATCGGAGCTCGGGGCTCCGGTTCACCGTCTTCGGGGCCCCCTGGGTGGGTTGCCGATGGCGTCCACTCAGCCACGAAGTCAGCCAGTGCTTGGCTCTTGACCGCGTGTCGAGGTAGAAGTCCAGCTCGAAGTCCGCCACCTCCGCTGCCCACTTGGTGACGTTGTCGGCGCATTGGGGCTGTGAAGGATGGTCTTCAGCGGGTAGGAGGTGACCACCGAGATCCGGTGGGCTTGGAAGTAGTGCCGGAGCTTCCTGGACGCCACGAGCACTGCATACAACAGCTTATGGACCTCCAGGTACCTTGTCTTGGCGTCATGGAGGACTTCGCTGATGTAGTAGATGGGATTCTAGATGGTCCGGATCCTCAGTGGAGGACCCGGGGTGTCTTCCTCCATTGGCTTAGGCCGACAGGAGGAAGACAGGCCCTAGGCACCATCCGGGGGCTGGGACCCGGAGGCTTCTTGGTCATCTTGGACCTCCGGGGGGTCCCCTTGGACCTCCAGGAGGTCGTCTTGAACCACCGGGAGGTCCCGCTAGACCTTCGGGAAGTTGTCTTGAACTTCCGAGAGGTCCCCTTGGACCTCCGGGAAGCTGCCTTGGACCTCCGAGAGGTTGTCTTGGAGTGTCGGGACCTCCTGGCTGTCGGGGACCCCCATGGGGCCCGGGCAGCCTTGGTGCTTGACTTCAGCTGCTGGAGCTGGTTGCGGTGATGAGGGGCCCGGCCGCTCTGCGACGAGGACCATGCTCACCACCTCTGTTGTAGCCGCAATGTAGAGCAGCAGGTGCTCTCCGGGCTCTAGGGCTACCATGATGGGTAGGGTCATCAGAAGCTTCTTCAACTCCTGGAATGCTTCTTCTGCATCGTCAGTCCAAGCAAATGGACCGGATTTGCGCAGGAGCTTGAAGAAAGGAAGAGCCCTCTCCGCTAGCCTCGGTATGAACCGACTCAGCGCAGCTAGGCATCCCGTGAGCTTCTCGACATCTTTGATGCGGGCCAGGGGCCACATCAGATCGATGGCCTTAATCTTCTCTGGGTTGGCTTCGATCCCTCGGTGTGATATCAGGAATCCTAGGAGCTTCCCAGAGGATACACCGAACACGCACTTGTTTGGGTTTAGCTTAGTGCGTGTGATGCGCAGCTTGTCAAAGACTAGAACTAGGTTATCTAACAACGATGTGCTCTGTCTGACTTTGACAACGATGTCATCGACATACACCTCAACTAAGTCTCTTATTAACTCTCCAAATGTTTTGAGCATGGCACGTACAAAGGTAGGGAGAGCATTTTTTAGACCATAAGGCATGGAGACATAACAATACAGGCTGTCTACAGTGATAAATGCGGTATATTCTTCATCTTCTCTAGACATGGGAATTTGGTGGAAGCCTGAGTAGGCGTCTAGGAAGCATAACATATCACAGCCTGATGTAGAGTCTACTATTTGATCTATTCTAGGGAGAGGGAATGGATCTTTGGGACATGCCTTATTGATATTGGTGTAGTCGATGCACATCCGGAGCTTTCCACCGGCCTTCGGGACGACGACAAGGTTGGCCAACCACCGGGGGTGGTTGTCGAAGTGTGCGATCGACACTTCCCCCGGGCCTGCACTGGACAGCCCGCGGAGGTTCTTTTTTCGGAGGGGCTAGTTCCTAGCGGAGAGCTTGCGCGTATGGACGAGTTGGTGAGAGCTTGACACAGGAAGTTTTACGTGGTTCAGGCCGTCGGAGCGTAAAACCCTACGTCCACGGCGAGCTATGGAGCTCGCTGTATTGCTTGCTGCTCAGGGCCGGGGGCCTGAGCTTGGGGGTGAGTTACAGCTTGAGAGTGTATGGCTAGCGTATGAGTTGCAGAATGCGAACCCTTACTATCGACGCCTACCCGAGCCTTTTATAGTCCAAGGCTCGGGTGGCTTACAAGGGAAGCCGGGACCCGAAAGGTGGTCCCGGGAAGATTGTCTATTATCTACCGTATCTGTAGTTATGCCGGTGGTTGCCTCCGGTCGAAGGCTTCTGAGTCTTCCTTTTGCCGCCCTTCCCATGCCGTGCGCCAGTCGTAGTGGTTGATGGCGGCGCAGGCGGCATGGGATGTCTTGTCGCGGCGTTTATTACCTGTCAGGTTCTGACACCGCGCGCCGGTCTGTGATGCGACTGGACGCAACGGCACCTGACAGGCGCGTGCTCCGCGTTTCCGCGTCTTGGGAAGACGCGGGCCTTGAATACCTTGTACGGGCAAGGTGAGGGGCGCCTTTACGCCTGCTGCCTACCGCTCGGGGGCAGGCAGCACCGTTCTTCTAGCCACGTGGCGGGTCCGGAGCTCTTCTCTGAGGAGAGGGAGGTCCGGCCCCGCTGGACGCGTGGCGCCTTCGGACCTCTCTCCCGTGGACGGAGTGGTCCCTCTTCTGCATGCCACGTGGCGGGCCCGGAGTTCACCTCTGAGGAGAGGGAGGTCCGGCCCCGCTGGACGCGTGGCGCCTTCGGACCTCTCTCCCGCGGAGGGGGAGGTCCGGCTTCTGTAGGCCACGTGGCGAGCCCGGAGCTCTCCTCTGAGGAGAGGGAGGTCCGGCCCTGCCAGACGCGTGGCGCCTTCGGAGCTCTCCCTGCGGAGAAGGGCGAGCACCTTAGGCATTTCACCCTGTGCGCGGGGGTACCCCATATCTCAGGTACCGACAGTGGCCACCGGGCCCATCTCGGGGGAGATAGCGAGCCCGAGGTGGGACCTCCGTCTCTTCCGATCTGCGCACTTTCTCTAAGTCCCGACCTGACCGCTGCTGGAGCACGAACGGCCGCGGGGTCGTGAGAGCGTGCGCCCACTTGATGATTGCTTTTACTGCAGTGGTTCCCAAGACTGCCACTTCTGCACGTTGCGGCGCTTTCTTCGGGAACCGCCGAAGGGCCTCGCCGGCTCATCTTCTTAGGAGACTGACTCCATGACCCCACCGCTTTAGCTAAGCGGCTTGGGCCCACCCGATCATTGGCTCTCGGTCTAGGAACCGAAGCGGTTGCGGGTGCGGGGTATTCGAAGAGTTCCGAATCGCTTGGAACTGCACCGGGAAGCTTTTTAGAGGGGGTCTCACCCACGTTGTAACTTCCCTTCGCACTTCTCTGCATTTCTTCTTGGACTCTTGTGCTTTTGCTCTTTTGCCTTTGTGCTCTCCCTTGCCATGGCTTCCAACCCGCTGCCAGAGAAGAAACACGCTCGATCTCCTCCAGCAACGGCGCCGGTGCCAAGTCGGGATTCTGGGGTGCCCGACCCTCCCTCCGGTGGCGACTCGAAGAGGCCCCGGGCTGATGTGCTGGGGGAAGCCTCTGAGGCGTCCCGTGTTCCGCCGGTCCAAGCGACTGCGGAGCGGTCGTCGGAGACGGTAGCGGGCTCTGGAAACCCTACCCCGGCTCGGAAGTCGGGGTTTAGAGCCCGCTGGAGTGTCCGTGCTTCCCGACCTTCCTCGTCTTGCGGGGAATCTGTGCCGATGCGCTCGGAGCCAGGGGCAACTGCTGCGGCCCCCAGGCCAGCGCGGACTTCTCCTGTTCCGGTGTGCCCGGACTCCGCGGCGGCGTCGTCTCTCCCTGCCGAGACAGCCACCGCGGCCCCCGAGCCAGCACAGGTTGATCCTGTACTAGGTGGCCTGGCTTCTTCTCCAGCACCGTCTTCCCCGGCTCGTCCCTCTCCCCAGGTCAAGGAGCCTGAAGCCGAAGAGAGCCCGGCTGGCCCGGCTGCCAGGGCCGCTGGGCCAGTTTCTCCTGATCGGGGTCTCGTCTCGACGGCTGGCACGTCGGCTCTTCCCGAGGACGAGGTAATGGAGGAGGTCGGAGGGACTGCCCCAGCTTCTGTTGCTCCATTGCCTCTGGCGGACGCCTTCGCGCTCGCCGAGTCGAGCGTCCGACAGGTCTTGGCTGCACTAGGGCGCGAGCGGGAGGAGTATACGGTTGAACGGGACCGCCTCCTCACCTGGGGGAACCTTTTGCGGGAGAGGACCGCGAAGGTTAAGAGCGAGCTCGACTCCAGGCGGGAGTTGCTCGACTTCCGGGAAACGCTCGTCGACCGGATGAAGCGGGCTGTTGACCGCATGGACACCCAGTCGTGGCGGATCAACAGGGAGGCCCTGGAGGCTCACGCCCGGGCCGAAGAGAGCCTCTCAGCTGCTGTGGAAATACGGCAGCGGTTGGAGCGCCGCGAACTTGCCGTTGAGGAGCGGGAGCGTTCCGTGGCAGGTGAGGCAGAGAGGGTCGCCGCGCAGCTGGCTGCGGGCGAGGATGACCTCCGAGCTCGGATGGAGGAACTGGAGGTTCTGAAGGCAGACCTCGACTTGAGGGATGAACAGGTCTCCCATGATCGCTGGGCGGTCTTGGACCACGAGTTGACTGCCGGCTTCAGGGCCGCTGAGTTGGAGCGGCTAGCCGAGACCCTCCGCCTTCGGGAGAGTTCCCTGGCGGCCCAGGAGAAGGAATTCTCCGAGAGGAACCTGGAGGCTCTGCGGGTGGCCCGCCGCGAGGTGGAGGAACTCTCAGCCCTAGGGTCCTCCGAGGCCCTTGCGGTCTCAAGCTTCGTGGATCGGGCGGGGTCCGCCCTGATCCCTCTTGGTTTCAGTCCGGTGAGGGCCGCAACTCCTGCATTGCAGGTGGCAGAGGTGATCCCTGCATTGGAGTCGATCGGCACCAAGCTGGACAGACTCGACTCGGTGGTCGCCAGCAAGCTTGAAGCCGAGGGCCGCGGCTTAGCTTTAGAGGTCGCCTCGCATGTGCTGGCATGCTTTAAGAGCCGCGACCCCTCTTTCTCACTGGAGCCAGCAAGAGAGGGCCCAGCCGCGGAGCGGGAGGAAGCTGCCAGGGCTGAAGTTGAGGATGTGGCCGCCCTTGTAGCAGCAAGGTTCCGGCGAGATCCGGGTGGTCTTTAGGACTTGCTTTTCCCTTTTTTATCGAGTCTGTAGTCCAGCTCAAGGAGCCTTGCTTAAATTGACTCTTCTTGGATACTTGTGCCTGTGATGCTTTTCCCTCCTTCTTGGCTTTGCCTGGCTGAGTCCTTAGCTCCGCAAGGTACTCAGAGGTCATTTCCAATCTCGGAGCTTCGCTCAGACACTCCCTCCAGGTCCTAACTGTGTTAGGGGCCCCCGGAGGTCTCCGAACCTCGCCCTATGGGGGGCAGGCTCCAAATCTGCCGGCCACGTGGTAGGTCCGGAGCTCCTCCTTAAGAGACGGGAGCTCTGGTCATGTTGGACACGTAGGGCTTTCGGAGCCCTCCCGCTGAGGGGGGGGAGGCCCGGTTCCTGCCTGCCACGTGGCGAGCCCGGATCTCTCAAGGAAGGAGTTCCGGGCCTGCTGGACACGCGGGGCCCCCGGGCCCTGCCCCTCTGGGGGGGCAGGTCCCGGTCCTTCCAGTCCCAGGCCGGTGTAGCTGGTAGCTCCTTTCCCCTCGCTTCATGCAGTCCCTGTTGCCGTAACCTGAAGGTCCTGCACACAGGTAGAGGAAACGTAATTCTCCTCGGGGGGTCCTCCCCTCCTGTCTCCTAGTCTTATCCGTCTTATGGTCCTGTCCCGCTATACAGGGCTTGGGCAATTCTGTGCACGAGGCGCCGGAGTTCCGGCTCCCTCCGAGGTCCGGGTACGGCCGTCCGATCCCTAGTACCGGGCCATGCGCTGGGGAAGCAGAGTGCACGCGCTTTGGGTTCATGACCAGGCAAAGCGGACGTACTCCCCTGGACCTCCGAGGAGCAGGATGCGCATGCTTTGGGCTCTGGGCCGGCTAAGATCAATACGCACCCTGGACCCCCCATGCACAACGCTGGCCTTTCTTGGAGGTGACCAACTGACACCGCAACACCTGACTGGGGGAGGCCCGAGAGACTCACTCGGCCATCGGCAGGTGCCTCAAGCGCAGCCGCCTTCGGGAGGTTTGCAAATGCCGACTATGGGTGAGCGCAGGAGAAGGGGAGCTAGACGTATGATGAACATACAGAGATAGTGCGATCATAAAAATTAATGCATAATTTAAATGAGCGCATGAGAAGGAGCTAAGTAGAACATGTCTCTGTATTCGCGCCCATAGGTGGAATTCTGGCTGTTCGTGGGGGCAATGTTCCGCCTCGTCTACAAGGGAAGCAAGACTCTACGCGCTTAGGGTCGGAACCAGGCTAAACTGGACGTAGTCCTGTACCGTCCCTTGAGACTTAGCTAGCCCAAGCTTTGTTCCTAAGTTCTATGGGGTCTATTACAGAAGTGAATAACCTTGTTCTACCGATGCTCAGTAAGTAGGACTTACAGTGTTGCTCCATGGCAAGGATCTTTGGGAATGGATCCCACTCTCGGTTGAAAGGCATGTGTACCTAGGGCGGCAGCTTTCATGATTCGGAAGGGACCTTCCCTGCTGGGGGAGAGCTTATGGGTCCTTCTTGGAATATAGCGTGCCGCTTCACCAGGCTGCCTTCTTGCGGGCCCCCATCGCGTCTGGTTCTTTGGCGGTAGTGCTTAGAGCATTAGCCGAGACCATGCGTTGTGGGGTGTTCCCTGCAAGCCGAGTCTTGTCGAAGTTGTTGTCTTCACGCTGGATCAGGTCCTGCGTGGCTTCTCTCCGGGGCCCCCGGGGAGTTCTCCCCTTCTGGCTAAGGCCTTCAAGGGGTAGGTAGACCCGGGCTCGCCTTGGATGACCTAAGGCGTCTCCCCCTTCTGGCAAGGCCTTCAAGAGGTTGACGGACCCTAGGCGGCCTCCGAGAGGTATGTTCGAGGCACGGTGGCGTGCCGCATCTGGCTAACGCCTTGGCCCGTCACCGTCAGAACTGGAGTCCTCACCGTCATGCACTGTCTTTATGACACGCTGAGGCTCCTGGTACCCCACTTGGTGGGCAGCGGTGACTGGGGCATCGGCCTTCTGTTTGCCATCCCTCTGAGGGTAGGGCGGTGCTTCAGCCCTCTGCTGTCTTCCATTACGGAAGCGCTCTGCGAGCCTCTGGATCTCCCAGCACTCGGCAGCTGTATGGTTGCAGGTGCCATGCACGGGGCATAGCCCGCCCTGGCCACTGTCTGGGGCCGGTGATTGCCGCTGCCTCTTGTCGGGGCGCGGCCCCCGAGCTCCGCTGGTTGTCGCAGCTGCGGCGACGGGGGCCGTGAATGGTGGCTTCATCTTTCCACTCCCCCGGTTCTTGGTCTTCTTGCCACCCCCATAGGCAGCAGCACCGGACCTGGGCTGCCCTCCTGACTCGGAGGTCGGCAGTGCGTGCCAGTTCCGCCCTTCGGCTGCCCTGGCGCACTTATCCGCCAGGCTAAAGAGCTCCGAGACGTCGCGGACCTCTCTGGTCACGAGCTTCTCGAGCATTTTCTCGTCCCGGACACCCTGTCGGAGCGCCACCACCACAGAGGCGCTTTGGATATGTGGGATGGTGTTACGCACCTGAGAGAACCGCTGGATGAAAGAGCGCAGCGACTCCCCAGGTTGTTGCTTGACGGCGTGGAGATCAAGCTCCGTGCCGGGACGGGTGTAGGAGCTGCCGAAGTTGGCGACGAACTGCCGGCAGAGCTCACCCCAGGAGGTTATGGACCCCTGGGGTAGATTCATGAGCCAGGACCGGGCTGGGCCGGTCAAGGCGACGGGAAAGTAGTTGGCCATGACAGCCTCATCGCCTCCTGCAGCAAGTACGGCGGTGGAGTAGATCTGGAGGAACTCCGCCGGGTTGACGCTTCCGTCGTACTTCTCGGGCAAGTGCGGGCGAAACTTGCGCGGCCACCTTGCGAAGCAAAGGTGGGGCGCAAGGGCCGCACATCCTGCACCTGCTGCTGCAGGTACTGTTGCTGCGAGCAGGTGGTTCACACCTGGCACCACGTATCCCGGCATGGGCAAGGCTGCACCATAGGCCGGGGCCGCTACTTGCGGCGCATATGGTTGTGGCATATGCTGCGCAGCATATGCCTGTGGCGGGGCTCGCATGGCGAAGACCTGCCCTTCTGGTTGTGTCGAGGCCGACGACATGCTGTCGCCTGCCTCCTGGTTGCGACGCCTTTCTCGGCGTCGCTCGAGGTACACCCGGGCGTCCTGCCCCAAGTGACACCGTTCTAGTTCCCTTCGCAGGTCCGTCGACAGGAGCCTGGAGGAGATGGAATCCGCCGTTAGCCCGTCAACCGTGGGTGTGCGCGTCAGCGACACAGCCGGTTGCCCTGGGCGTCGTCCTCGTCGAAACTGAGGGTTCGCGGCAGTGACGACGAGGCGGTCCACCTCGCGGACCCATTGTTGGGTCGATGAATGGGGCGCATCCCCCGCAGGCGGGTTGCGCAGCAGCGCTCTTGCTGCAGCTAGCGCACCTCCATGGTGTACGCTCAGCGCTGCAGAAGACCTCACGCTGGTCGGGGCCTGCATAGCCGGAGTCGGCGTTGCCGGAGTCGGCTGCTGGCTGCCCGCTCGTGCCGACACACTCTGTCCTGAGTGTGTCGACATGTACTCCCCAGTGGTCACGGTTCGCCGTGAACGCGGAGGGGGAGAGTTTGCCGTTGAAGGAAGCTTGGTCATCTTCGTCGGCGGAAACTCGTCGCGCTAGGGGTAAAGCCCCCTACCTGGCGCGCCAAATGTCGAAGTGTGCGATCGACACTTCCCCCGGGCCTGCACTGGGCAGCCCGCGGAGGTTCTTTTTTCGGAGGGGCTAGTTCCTAGCGGAGAGCTTGCGCGTATGGACGAGTTGGTGAGAGCTTGACACAGGAAGTTTTATGTGGTTCAGGCCGCCGGCGCGTAAAACCCTACGTCCACGGCGAGCTATGGAGCTCGCTGTATTGCTTGCTGCTCAGGGCCGGGGGCCTGAGCTTGGGGGTGAGTTACAGCTTGAGAGTGTATGGCTAGCGTATGAGTTGCAGAATGCGAACCCTTGCTATCGACGCCTACCCGAGCCTTTTATAGTCCAAGGCTCGGGTGGCTTACAAGGGAAGCCGGGACCCGACAGGTGGTCCCGGGAAGATTGTCTATTATCTACCGTATCTTTAGTTATGCCGGTGGTTGCCTCCGGTCGAAGGCTTCTGAGTCTTCCTTTTGCCGCCCTGCTCATGCCGTGCGCCAGTCGTAGTGGTTGATGGCGGCGCAGGCGGCATGGGATGTCTTGTCGCGGCATTTATTACCTGTCAGGTTCTGACACCGCGCGCCAGTCTGTGATGCGACTGGACGCAACGGCACCTGACAGGCGCGTGCTCCGCGTTTCCTCGTCTTGGGAAGACGCGGGCCTTGAATACCTTGTATGGGCAAGGTGAGGGGCGCCTTTACGCCCGCTGCCTACCGCTCGGGGGCAGGCAGCACCGTTCTTCTAGCCACGTGGCGGGTCCGGAGCTCTTCTCTGAGGAGAGGGAGGTCCGGCCCCGCTGGACGCGTGGCGCCTTCGGACCTCTCTCCCGCAGAGGGGGTGGTCCCTCTTCTGCATGCCACGTGGCGGGCCCGGAGTTCACCTCTGAGGAGAGGGAGGTCCAGCCCCGCTGGACGCGTGGCGCCTTCGGACCTCTCTCCCGCGGAGGGGGAGGTCCGGCTTCTGTAGGCCACGTGGCGGGCTCGGAGCTCTCCTCTGAGGAGAGGGAGGTCCGGCCCTGCCAGACGCGTGGTGCCTTCGGAGCTCTCCCTGCGGAGAAGGGCGAGCACCTTAGGCATTTCACCCTGTGCGCGGGGGTACCCCATATCTCAGGTACCGACAGTGGTGGACTTCCCGTATGAAGCCAGCGTACAACAACTTCTTGATTTCTTCACGGATGAAGTTCTGTCGCTCGATGGACTACTTCCGAGGCTTCTGTTGGATTGGTCGGGCGTCGGGGAAGATATTCAGATGGTGCTCGATCACCTCCTTATGGATCCCTGGCATCTGCGACGGTTGCCATGCAAACACGTCGACGTTGTGCTGGAGGAAGGTGATGAGCGTGCCTTCCTATTTGTTGTCCAGGTCCCCGGCAATCCAGGTGGTCTGGGCAGCTTCGGCGCCGACTTGGATGACCTTCAGGGGGACGTCGTCCTCGTGGTGGGGTTGCACTCGGGGTGCAGAGGTTGAGGCACGGTGGCGTGCACTTGGGTGGAGCTGGCCCGGTTTTGCACCGCCAGGGGCCGGTGCTCGGGCTGCTGCAAGTGCTTAGAGCTTCTCCAAGGCTTACACTGCAGCAGTGCGATCTCCACAGATCTTGAGGACGCCTGTTGGTGTAGGCATCTTCAAGACGAGGTAACCATAGTGGGCTACCGCCATGAACCGGTACAGGGCTGGCCTGCCGATGATGGCGTTGAAGGGGAGGTCGACCTCCGCCACGTCGAACAGAATGTACTCTGTTCGGTAGTTGTCTGGTGCTCCGAAGGTCACCGGAAGGCTGATGTTGCCGTACGGGACGACTTGTCCCGGCCCTACCCCTTAGAACGGGCTCGAGGGGGCGAGCTTGGCCATCGGGATCTGCAGCTTCTGGAAGGCTGCACGACAGATGAGGTTGAGGCCGGCCCCGCCATCCACTAGGACGTGGTACATCTTCACGTTGGCGATGGTGGGAGCTACTAGGAGCGGTAGCTGCCCGGCCCTAGCCATGTTCTTGGTGCAGTCGGTGGCGTCGAAGGTGATGGGAGTCCCTACCCACTTGAGGTGTGGCGTTGCGCACGGGGTAGGGACCACCGACGCCACAGCTCGGCGCAGGGTCTTGACTGCGCTTCGGGACGAGGGGTTCGAGGACCCTCCGTAGATGACGTGGAGTGTCTTCCGGCGCTCGTCGTCACTGGAGCTGGAGCCCTCACGGTGGTGGACCGCCTTCAGGGTGCGCTTGGGCTCCTGGAACTCCATTTGCTGGTCGACGTTGTCCCGGGGGTCGACCTTCTGCTTGCCCTCCTTCTGACGGAAGGGAGGGGCGTCCGCGTGCGGTTGCTTCTGTTGGTACCTTCAATACCGGGTACCCCCGCGCACAGGGTGAAACCGCCTAAGGACCTCGCCCCCTCCGCAGGGGCGAGCTCCGAAGGCGCCACGTGTCCGGCAGGGCCGGAGCTCTCCTCTCCTCAGAGGATAGCTCCGGGCCTGCCACGTGGCCCAGAAGGCCGGACTTCGCCCCCTCCGCCGGGGCGAGCTCCGAAGAAGCCACGTGTCCAGTAGGGCCGGAGCTTCCCTCCCCTCGGAGGATAGATCTGGGCCTGCCACGTGGCCTAGAAGGCCAGACCTCGCCTCCCCCGTGGGGGTGAGCTCCGAAGGCGCCATGTGTCTAGCGGGGCCGGACCTCCCTCTCCTCAAAGGAGAGCTTCGGACCCGCCACGTGGCCAACTGAGCCGGACCTCCCCCCTCCGCGGGGAGAGCTCTGGAGGCTCCACATGTCCTGCGGGGCCGGACCTCCCTCTCCTCAGAGGAGAGCTCCGGGCCCGCCACGTGGCCAGCAGAGCGGCGCTGCCTGCCCCCACGCGGTAGGCAACAAGAGTAAAGATGCGCTATACCTTGCCCGTACAAGGTATTCAAGACCCGCGCCTTCCCAAGACGCGGAGACGCGGAGCACACCTTTGTCAGGTGCCATTGCGCCAAGTCGCATCGCAGACTGGCGTGCCGTGTCAGAGTATGCCCGCCAATAAACACAGCGACAAGACATCCCCTGCCGCCCCTGCCATCATCAACCACTACGACTAGCTTGCGGCATGGGCAGGGCGGCAGAACGAAGACTCGGAAGCCTTCTCCAGAGACAACTACCGGCATAACTGCAGATACGGTAGATAGCAGGAAATCTCCCCGGGACCACCTGTCGGGTCCCGGACCCACCTTGTAAACCGCTCGAGCCTTGGACTATAAAAGGCTCGGGTAGGCAACGTTAGCAAGGGTTCAAACTCTGTTGACCCGCGCTCTAGACATCACTCACCCTCAAGCTTAGGACTCCGGTTCTGAACAGCAAGCAATACAGCGAGCACCCCTGCTCACCGTGGACATAGGGTTTTACGCTCCGGCGGCCTGAACCACGTAAATCTCCCCGTGTCAAGCTTCTCCCTCAATCGTCCCTAACGCTGAAGCTCTCCGCGAGTGACTAGCCCCTCCGAAAAAGAACCTCCGCGGGCTGCCCAGTGCAGGCCCGGGGGAAGTGTCGGCTACACACTTCGACAGCTTCCCCTTGCGGAAGCGTTCCGCAAGCTTCTGGATCTTCTGGCACTAAGCAGCAGTGTGGCTGCTGGTGTTGTGCACGGGGCACGGCTCGCTATGGTCACCGCCAGGGGCTGGTGACTGTCGCGGCCTCTTGTCGGTGCGTGGCCCCCGAGCTCTGCTCGGTGCTGCAGCTGCAGCAACGGGAGCTCCGGTCGACGGCTTGATCTTGCCGCCACCCTTCTTGGTCTTTTTGCCGCTCCCATGGGGAGCAGCGCTAGGTCCGGGCTGTCCTCCGGCTTCGAAGGCTGGCTGTGAGTGCCAGTTACGCCCTTCCGCTGCTCTGGCGCACTTGCCCGCCAGGTTGAAGAGCTCTGAGACGTCGCGCACCTCTCTGGTGGCGAGCTTCTCGAGCATCTTCTTGTATCTTACACCCTGTCGGAACGCCACCATCACAGAAGCATTTTGGATATGGGGGATGGTGTTCCGCGCCTGGGAGAACCGCTGGATGAAGGAGCGTAGCGACTCTCCAGGTTGTTGTCGGATGGCGTAGAGGTCAAGCTCCGTGCCGGGACGGGTGTAGGATCTGCTGAAGTTGGCGGTGATCTGTCGGCAGAGCTCTCCCTGGGGGTTATAGAACCCTAGGGGAGGTTCATGAGCCAAGACCGTGTCGGGCCGATCAAGGCGACGGGGAAGTAGTTGGCCATGACGGCCTCATCTCCTCCTGCAGCAAGGATGGCGGTGGAGTAGATCTGGAGGAACTCCGCCGGGTTGACGCTGCCATCGTACTTCTCTGGCAGGCGTGGCCGGAACTTGAGCGGCCACTTTGCAAAGCGAAGGTGCGGCGCCAAGGCCGCACACCCCGCTCCTGTTGCTGCAGGTCTTGGTGCCACGAATGCTTGGTCCGTTGTAGGCACGGTGAACCCTGGTATGGGCAAAGGTGCACCATAGACCGGGGGCGCCATTTGCAGGGCATATGGCTGCTGCATATGCTGCGTGGCGTACGCCTGGGGCAGAGATCACGTGGCGAACGTCTACGGTCCAGGCTGGGTCGAGGCGGTTGACATGCTGTCACCGACCTCGTGGTTGTGACGCCTTTCTCGTCGTCGCTCGATGGTCACGAGGGCATCCTCGCCCAGGTGACGTCGCTCCAACTCCGACCTCAGGTCCGCCGATGGGAGCCTGGTGGAGCGGGAGTCTGCCGTCTGCCCGTCAACCGTTGGCGTGCGCGACAGCGACACATCCGGTTGACTGGGGCATCGTCGCGAATCCATTGCTGGGTCGCCACCTGAGGCGTGTCCCCAGCAGGTGGATTGCGTAGAAGCGCTAGTGCTGCAGCTAGTGTACTCCCATGGGTGACACTCGGCACTGCAGCAGATCTTGGGCTTGCTAGAGTCCGTGTTGTTGGAGTTGGCTGCGGACTCCCAGCTTGTCCCGACACACTCCTCCCTGAGTGCGTCGAGACATAAGCCTCGCTGGTCATCATTCGCTGGGAACGAGGGCGAGGAGAGCTTGCCGCGGACGGAAGCTTGGTCATCTTCATGAACGAAGACTCGACGCAAGAGGGAAAAAGCCCCCTTCCTAGCGCGCCAAATGTCGAAGTGTCTGCGGTCGACACTTCCCCCGGGCCTGCTCTGGGCAGCCCACGAAGGTTCTTTTTTCGAGGGGCTAGTCCCTCTGTGTGGGTCTTGCTGGACTGGACGAAGGAAGGAGATGAACACAAGGGTTTTTTACGTGGTTAGGGCCGCCGGAGCGTAATGCCCTACGTCCACGGTGAGCAGAGGTGCTCGGTGTATTGCTTGGTGCTTAGAACCGGAGTTCTAAGCTTGAGGATGTAGATGAATGTCTGAGTGTTGGGTGGCGAAAAGCCGAACCCTTTGCTACGTTGCCCACCCGAGCCTTTTATAATCCAAGGCTCGAGCGGCTTACAAAGGGGGGCCCGGGACCCGACAGGTGGTCTCGAGGAGATTGCCTGCCATCTACCATATCTTGTAGTAATGTCGGTAGTTGTCTCTGGCGAGGGCTTCTGAGTCTCCGGCCTGCCGCCCTGCCCACGCCGCAAGCTAGGCGTAGTGGTTGATGATGGCAGGGGCGCTTGGGGATGTCTTGTCACTGCGTTTATTGGTCCACAACTTCTGATATTGCATGCCTGTATTCACTGTGATGTGACTGGGCGCCACGCCTCCTGGCAGGGGCGTGCTCCGCGTCTCCGCGTCTTGGGAAGGCGCAGGTCTTCAATACCGCGCCTTGGGAAGGCGCGTGTCTTGAATACCTTGTACGAACAGGGCATGGCGCGGTTTTACTCCTGCTGCCTACTGCATTGGGTAGGCACCGCTGCTTTGCTGCCACGTGGGGGGCCCGGGGCTCTCCTCTGAGGAGAGTGAGGTTCGGTCCCGCTGGACACATGGAGCCTTCGGAGCTCTCCCCGCGGAGGGGGGAGGTCCGACTCTGCTGGCCACGTGGCGGGCCCGGAGGTCTCCTGTGAGGAGAGGGGGTCCGGTCCCGCTGAACACGTGGAGCGTTCGGAGCTCTCCCCGCGGAGGGGGGAGGTCCGACTCTGCTGGCCACGTGGCGGGCCCGGAGCTCTCCTCTGAGGAGAGGGAGGTACGGCCTCGCTGGACACGTGGAGCCTTCGGAGCTCTCCCCGCGGAGAGGGGGGTCCGGCTTAGGTGCCCTCAGAGTTCGTCCCTGCGGAGGGGGTGAAGTCATTAGACGATTTTTCCCTGTGTGTGGGGTACCCTATATTGAGGGTACCGACACTAGCCCAGCTAGCCACGCAGCAGGGCGCCCGGCCGCGGTGCGCCGTGTCACGTCCACCTCGTTCGTACCATAGTTTGTTTCCTCCATGATTGGAACCATCTCAGGACACGCAGGCACGCACACGTGAACTTGTCCCGTTTTCATCCTCGCTCCGCATGGCAGAAGAGAAGCGCTTAGCTATGCAGAGATGCATGGCAGCTAGGCAGTGTTGGGTTTGGGAACCGCTGGAGAAATCAACAACAGGAAGCGCGAAGCTAGGCACGGATCCAGGATTAGCTGGCCGTATACGTCTAGGTTGGGAAGCCAAGCCACATGAGCTACCACAAGCAGCTTGTCTGCCCATTCCGGTTCGCGTCGCTGGAGATTGTTACAGCTAGCTGCCACACCGTAATAAGTCCACGTCCAGATGCGGACATGCATGCAGCCCAGCACGTACGCGACACGACACTCGTTTTACATGCGGCCGTTTTTTACAACAAAAACGACGACGACTACTACGAGACGTACCTTAAAAGCCTCGAATTTAAACGCGTTCCTTGCAAGCTGCTAGCGGCCTCCCTCCCTAGCTCCTGGCATCCTCCAGCAAGCAGGGAGGGGAGCAGGGACGACTACTGCAGTGCAGGCGGCATCTCGACCCGTATACGACGTGCTGACTCGCGCCTGCTCGCCTTGCCGTATCTGCATGCGTAAGTGTGGTGGGCGCTAGCTAATAGCTAAGACGGCCATTGATTGCCGGCGGTGACGCGTGGCGCGCAGCGAGCGAACGTGACCTTATTGCAGGGACCTGTAGTAGCGTGGCTTGGCTTCGACGCTTCGTTGCCGAGGGAGCGGGCACACGTCAAGAGCACCGTTACTGCACCACCAGCTCGCAGGGGCCGGCCGCGGGCGCGCGCGCGCGGCCGGCGATGTGGACGCGAAATCGGCGCGTGGTGCCACATGAACGGCGCCGCGCGCGCGCGCGTCTTTGTTAGGAGGCTGCTGCTGCTGCCTGCCGTTCGAGAGCCGCCACAGGGGCAGGGGCGTACACATATGCGGTCGTGCACACGCAACCGACCGAATACGCTGCATGTTACGTACGGTGCCCGCCGTGCGTGTATCGCATCTCGCCGGCCGGCGCCAAGAGCAAAGCACGGCGCGACAAGCCATTGTGTGTAATCATCATAGAATCACAGGCCCACACCAGCAATGACGCCTCTCTAGCTCCCTCTCCCCTGCTTTGCTCTCTCCCTATGTATAGCCACCTCTGCCGTCTTCAGGTTGTCCAAGAGTCCAAGTCTTCAGGTTGTCCAAGAGCCCAAGGAAGCCGAGATAGACAGCCATCAGCTCCTCTGCTTCTGCTCTCTCTCTCTCTCTCTCTCTCTCTCTCTCTCTCTCTCTCTCTCTCTCTGCGGGATCACCGGCCACTGACTGCTCATCAGCCTCTTCGGTGATACACTTTCTTGAGCATGGAGCAGCAGACTTGGGCCTTCATCTTTGGCATCCTAGGTACTACACTGCAACAGATCGACATACTCCTGGACGCTGCTGCATTGAACTGTGTTCTTGACAACATGTGTTTCCAGCATGTTGTTTTGAGATGCGTATCCGCCATCATTTCATTCAAATCATTTCATTTTTTTTTGTTTTTGCAACCGCATCTTTGAACCAGGTTCCACTGTTTGGTTTTTTTTGTCTTGCTCACCTCTGCCCATTTGCGTTCATGATGAACGCCTCCTCTTCAGTCTCTTTCCAAATAATAAACCACACCGACGGCTAATAATGTTACTGCCTCGATTAAACGGAACTGCCGAAACCAAGCTTTTGCGACCTAACGCGGTGGTTAGTCCAAACAAAGTAAACAAACCATCGTACACGTTACATGTACGTTCATGACAACCACATGTACGCGTCGTGTGCACTTACAGGAGCGTCTGCTTCCACTGCGTGCACGGCACCCACGAGTGTTATTTCTGTTCTTTCCTCTTCTTTGAGTCTTGATCTTGGTTTACCATCGCCATTTAACCGACGGCATCCCTCTCTGATCTTGATTTTGCAGGCAACATAATCTCGCTCATAGTGTTTCTCTCACCACTGTAAGTAATAACTGTGCCTTGTTCTTGCTTTTTACCTGCTGTTATTATCCCATAAGCAGATATATATATATATATATATATATATATATATATATATATATATATATATATATATAAGTTGCAGTTGTTTATCTATCAGCTAGTCAGTAATAAGGCTGCAAGGGTAAAATATATTGAACAAGGTTCATGCCATGCATGCCAGTGAAGGAATGTAGGGTCACCACCTTCTGCAATCTTGCTTATACCTGCAGAAGAGACCAGAGGAAACTTGCAGAGAATTAATTCTCGCATTGAATTAGGGACCGGCCACTTTTAGTTGCGAGTGTCACTCACGGTTCCTTAATTAGGTGTTGCGCTAGTCTAGTCGCATGGTAAAAATCAAGGGATATATCGACTAATTAATTAGCACAGTAATAATCATGCATGCATGGTTGTGGATGCACAGGCCGACGTTCTACCGCGTGTACCGTAAGAAGTCGACGGAGAGCTTCCAGTCGACGCCGTACGTGGTGACGCTCTTCAGCTGCATGCTGTGGATCTTCTACGCGCTGCTCAAGTCCGGCGCGGAGCTGCTGATCACCATCAACGGCGTGGGCTGCGTCGTCGAGGCCGCCTACATCGCGGTGTACCTGGCGTACGCGCCCAAGGCGTCCCGGGTGCTGACGGCCAAGATGCTGCTGGGGCTCAACGTGGGGCTCTTCGGCCTCGTTGCCCTCGTCACGCTGCTGCTCTCCTCCGAGGGCCGCACCCTCCGCGTCCACGTGCTCGGGTGGATCTGCGTCTCCGTCGCGCTCGCCGTCTTCGCCGCGCCGCTCAGCATCATGGTACAGTAGTTAGTTAGTTACTGTAGTTATGACTGCTTTATTCTGTGTGCTAGCTTTTCTAAGTTATGATTGTTAGTTGATTGTTCTTTTTGCTTATTAATTGCAGCGTCTGGTGATCCGGACCAAGAGCGTGGAGTTCATGCCCTTGTCGCTGTCCCTGTGGCTGGTGGTGAGCGCGGTGATCTGGTTCGCGTACGGCGCGCTGAAGGAGGACGTGTTCGTGGCGGCCCCCAACGTGCTGGGCTTCGTCTTCGGCGTCGTGCAGGTGGCGCTGTACATGGCGTACCGGAACAAGAAGCCAAGGGCCGAACCGGCGCCCGAAGGT
Organism: Neostapfia colusana; assembly: GCA_030760725.1. Lineage (NCBI taxonomy): Eukaryota > Viridiplantae > Streptophyta > Magnoliopsida > Poales > Poaceae > Neostapfia > Neostapfia colusana. The sequence continues at coordinate 7,125,796 of JASWHV010000003.1, forward strand.
GGCAGGGCCAGCTGCGGCGCCGAGGTGCACCCCGTCGCCGACGAGCTGGCCGCGCGCCCGGAGACCGGGGCGGAGACGGTGGCCGCCGTTGATGAAGGCGACCGCGCGGGGGTCGTCGTCGACGTGGAGCCGACCACGCGCGCCGCCGCGGCGCCGGAGCAGGCGATCGTTAGGCCCGATACGGCCATTGCCGTGGCGGTGTGAGGCGCTCGGCCCTGGTATAGCAGAAGCCTTAGTAGTTAGTACTCGTATCAGTCGCTCAGTAGTTAGTCCCTCCCCGCCCGCCTGCCTGATCAGTAGTAGTTTGGCGGCGGCCAGATGTATCCCGGCTTGCTGCATGCATGCAGGAGCTCGACTCGGCCATGCATGCAGGTCCACCACCCGTTCCTCAGTTTTACCCTGCCGGTCAGAGGCGGAGCTAGCCGAGCAGCGCCATGAGCGCCCGCGGGGCGGCCTGCGACGAACCGCCCGGGGTGAGAGATAGAGAGGTATAGTGCGAGCGAGCGAGATCAGGTGCATGGTTGTGTGCGTGTGTAACCATCATGGAATCCATGGATCGATCAGGCTCGCCCGTCGCTGAGCTCTCCTCTCGAGTCGTTCCCTTCCATTTCTTGCGATAAATTTGGAACGCGGTTTTCTGCTTGTTTGTCCCGTGTTGCGTGGTACATGATGCGGACGACGACAGGCAACGACGCCCCAGCTGAACTAGCCTCACGAGTCACGAGTAGCCGAATCGTGTGCGCGAGTACGGCGGGACAAGTGTGCGGCGGCGGGCGACTCGGGCAGTGCAGCCTGGATAGACTAGCCTGCGCCCCGGGAAAGCAGGAGGCCGTGCGCGTTCAAGCAAGGCTGCCCGTTTTGTCTCGTTGCCTGCACCGGCGCGTCGCGGCGCGGCGCGTGCACCGACTTGAGTGGGGGGGGGGGGGGGGGGGGGGACGAAGGAGAAAGGGACGCCCGTGCATGTCCGTGTGGGCGCGATCGATCCCTGAGATGGATGACCCGGCAAGGCATGTGAGATGTGGAAGACGACCCGGAAAGGCAGGAACATCACAGCACAGCGCCACGCCATTCATGGCAGTAGATAGACACACAAGATAGATTTTCACCGTTTCACCGCGCCGTAAATAAGATCGTCCGAAAACGCCGGAAACTTGCCTCATTTTGGAGCTTTAATTTTGGGTCGGTGGATATATAAAACCTGCTGACCCGGCAGGATATTTGCTTTCCTGGCTGAATTACTCGAAGCTCTTTTCAGATGGTAACTTGTTGTACTTCAGATACCTATAATATTATTGAAAGCTGGATTTCCTGAAGCTACTGAAGCACTTGCAGGGCACAAAATTTGGAGCGGGGTGACCAAATTTTCTTTTTTTTGAAGAATATGTAACAGAAAAACATAAAACAGAAAATGGGCCAACCAGCCAGACGGAGGAAATAGGACGCCCTAGTTGCTGTGCACCAGCACGTCTGGGGAGTCAATGTCGGGCGCCAACAGATCTAATGCACGCGTTGAGAGACGGACAGACAGAAGAGATCGTGAGAGGGAGAGAGTTGTAGACCACACGCTTTGTGGTGCCATTAGTTAGATCCGGTTGTTGATGGGATGGTAGCTAGCTAGATCAATTGTGATGTCGTCGCTGCTGGTCCTTGATCTGTGGCCGCGATTCGGCTGCCGCCACTTGTCATCTTTCCTCTGCTGCAGCACTGCTTGTTAACTTAATCATGCCAATAACTCTATGCTGTGCTGCTGTTGCTTCTCGATCAATCTGGTTAAGCTTTGCACGGAGAGTTAGTATTGGACGCACGAAAGTGGTAGAACAGGCTAGGCTAACCTTACCCAGAACTACAATAGAAAATACTCACCCACTCCTCTTTGTTTGACGTTGGTTAGTTTACTTTTAGTGAAATAAAAGAAATGGAGTAGTAAAGAATTACAACCCAGTACGTAGTCATGAGATCATACGTATAACCAACCATGCAAGAAATGATAACGACCACAACCTAGCACCGTGTAAACCTATCTTTTGTTTATTAGAACATCTAGTCTCGGCACTCTTCACCGAAGCAAAGCAACAAGGGGGACCGAGGACTGAGGAGCCGTGTGAAGCTGCCAGCGCCAGCGGGCCCTGGCGAAGTACGGCGACTGCCACGTCGAGTACGGCGCCCTCTCCTCTCCTCTCTCGCAGCACAGCTGCTGCGTCTGCCTCTGTGCCTGTTTGGCTTGCAGCTTTCACCGACGGGACGACGTGTGGATCAGGGGTGGAGCCGCTGCGGTGGACGGAAAGCTGCCGACTGCTAGCAGGCCCCATGATGCACGAGCGTCTAATCGTGTCAAATAATCTGAAACGCGGCGAGCATACACCGCGCGTTGGTGGCGTTCCCGGTACACATACTCCAAGTGAAAGTTGCTACCGCTGCCGTGGGCGTTTGGTTAATAAATTTAATTTGGTAATACCATTAAGATAAAATTCGATTATTGAAAAATAATACCGAATATATCATAAAATAAATCATAACTGAATTGTATGGTTATCAGCTAGTTTGGTTCGGTTATCTAGTTATCCGTATATTGATGTATAATACAATTTATTAAGTAAAAATAACGATAAGCACTAAACAGAAATGATACACATGAGTTGGTAATACATAGCGATTGCCAAAATTGAGCCGGATTGCGAGAAAATCTTGATGAGCGTGAAGATTAGTACCATTATACTTTATATTTTTATGGGTGGTGGTGTAGTGTAAGCTGGAATTTCAATCAATTGGTAGTTCAGTTAATATAACATAAAAACCAAATAACACTCGGTCATCCGTATTAAACAAAACTGAAAGTCGAAGTTAACCGACGCTGCTTGCTTTAATTAGGCTTACGGTTCTACTGTTAACCGCGGTCGCCTGGACACTAGGCTTGCACCTAAAAGCCCGTAGCAACACTGCATTTCGGCTTTGAGAATGAACTCTGCCCTACCTGCTTATTAGATCGGGTTCAGTCAACGAGAACGTCAGGTACAGTAGAGAAAGACAGAGACCAGCCCACTATTTCACGATTTGTTTGAACTTGTATTATTTATTAGGCTAAAAATAAATATGAATTTGACCCAACACTAATTCTATCTAACTCTTCTTATTATTAGTTTATTTTCTTGATCCCATTACTAAGTAGTGTATATATCCTGATCGAAACTGGCGCCGTCGAGCTGCGGATTCAGGCACCCCAAGAGGAGGCGTGTCAGCCGACCACGTGGCGCGCGACGGGACGGCGGGACCGCGAAGTGCTCGAAACGCCCCCGCATCGTTTTCCGCTCTTCAATTCCCGCGATTTTTGAACATGATTTCGATCGATCACGCTCGTGAACTGTCCCCTCGAGGCTCCAGGCCTCGCGACGCGGCAACACGACACCCTGTAGGCTGTAGCCGGCACCAAGGCTCGCTCGCTTTGCCGTTCCCGACCCAGTCCCGGACGCCGCAAGCCGCGGCCCGCCCGGCCCGGCCCGACCAAGCAGAGCGTCTCCTTCCTCGTGTCGGCAGACGACCCGACAGCGTCACATGCGGTGTGAGATCCCGGTCGCCGGGTGCTCCGCTTCCATGGCGACAAGGGCGTTTATGTTCAGGCCACGACTCGTCGACCGGGGCGGACAGGTGCTTGGACACGACGGAGATATGCTGCCGCTTCCAACAATATCGCACTCCGAGATACAGTAGTACTTTCTTTTTTTTTCTTCTGTAGCCGCATGATCGTAGAAAAGAACGGGCCTTTACAGTTTACCCACCCATTCCTCTGTGAAGAGCCTACATGGAAATAGTCGTACTGAAAACATCTACACCCTCTTTAACAAATTACTGAGAATGAATAGAGAATCATGGTTCATTCAGGCTGTCAGGCTCTGTGAGAATCCATACGGCTGCGAGGAAGCATCAGCGTAACATGAGAAGCAGCTAAGAACCAATGTTCTTGCCCAGGAGATGAAATTAACGGCAGACAGCCAGCCTCATGCCTGAAACTGAACCTCGAGGCATCCTCCACCACCAAGGCAATGGTCGTGCAAGAAGTTAAACATGTAGAGAGAGGGTCATTTTTTTTGCATCTGGAACTCAAAAGTGTCCTTTCGTTCTCACAAAAAATTTCTGAGGATTTACAGGTACAGCCACATGCATTCACTATCCAGTACAAAGCTGTCCTTGTTTCCTCTCTTTTCCTTCCCTAAAAATGTACACCTAACCCTCTCTCCCTCCTCCCTGCCACCGAGAAACAAACAGAGATGGAAATGAACAGAAAATGCATGGGTGGACAGACGAAAAAACTGTCTAATCCTAACCATTCAAGGTCGGAGAATCCAGGCTCCCCTGCCCGTTCTCCACTGCTGGCCTCTTGTCCCGCCAGTTCTCGCCCCACACCTTCGCCTCCGCCACCATGCGCTCCCTGTCGCCCCACATCTTCGCCTCCGCCACCATGCGCTCCCTGTTAAAATCCTTGTTTATTAGGATGCCTGGAAGACCCCTGGGGGAATCACCCCGGTCCTTGCCTGGCGACTTGTGGCCAGAGCTGCCCGTTTCATCGTTCCTGGAGACCACCCTGCCGTTCTCGCCAGCCTTGCTTCGCTGATCGCCGCCAGGTTTCCTTGCCACGTTCGATTGAGACGCCAGGTAGGAAAGAGCAGTCACAACATCTGCTATAAGTGGACGGGAAGCAGCTTCTGACTGTACGCACATGGAAGCCACCGCCAGGGCTTGATAAAGCCCACGCATGGGGTATCGTCCTTCCAGCCTCGGGTCAGCCATTTTAGGTAGCTTTCTTCTGTCGTTAAAAAGAGGCCGTGCCTGCCAATCAACAAACAGCAGCATGAATACACGCAGCTTATCCTGTGGATCCATAACACACCGAGAAGCTTCTAATAGACTGGTAAATTAATGCTAGGACGGAGGACAATTGATTAAAAAACGTGACTTGTTCAGCTAGAGATATCTCACTAGTCAAGTGTACTTTACAAAGTGCAATTACTTTCAGTTGCAGCACACTAACCTTTGTTGATCAAACAACAACTGTACCAGTATTTATATTCTCCTACCTTTCAAGTAATCAAGCACCAATCTGGTTACTTATATAACTTATTTGTTTATCAACATTTTTCAATCGATTCATCCAATGCAGTACTTACTAGCGACGCTTTCCAGATAATTTGATGCTCCACCCGCATCCAAAAGGTGATTTATATATGAAATCAAGAGCAAACATACTACAATGACGGAATATCAGCAACTGCCAACTAGTTATGCAAGGCACATTAACAAATAATCAGATCATCACTTACCCATGAGACAAGGTTCTGTTCTCCATGTGGCCTGGTGCTGTCGATAGCCCTACGGCCAGTAATCAACTCAAGCAAGACAACTCCAAAGCTATACACATCGGACTTAACAGTCAGTTGTCCTGTCATAGCATATTCTGGTGCACAGTAACCATATGTTCCCATCACACGTGTAGAGACATGAGATTTGTCACCAACAGGGCCCAACTTAGCTAGACCAAAGTCAGACAGCTTTGGATGGAAATCCTCAGCCAACAGAATGTTTGATGACTTGAAATCTCTATAAATAACTGGTGGACTAGCTTTGTCATGAAGGTACTCAAGTCCTTTTGCAGCACCTGCCGCAATTTTCATCCTCGTGTTCCAATCCAAGGCCTCCTTATCAGGCGGCAGATCTACATCAAGATTCAAGAGAAACGATAAGGCAAAAAAAGATCCTTTCAATTGATTAAAATGAACTGGACTCACTGTTTGTAGGAATACCACACATAAAATTCCCTTGACGTAATTACGCTACGACACTTAATTAGAACTATTAATATCCCTAGGAACAATCATAAAGACATGTTACGCCTCAAGCACGAGCCACTTAATCAAAATATAAAAATGTTTACATGTCAGTTCATGAAGCTAAGGCGAGTTGGTTCAAGAGAATCTCTGAACTACTGCACAATCACATATTGAAAATTAGAAGGTACCAGGACCTAAAGGTTATGTAATTTGTTTAAACAGTGCACTACAATCCTAGCTAAGCAGCATGTGGCAGACAGACAGGAACTAGGACAGGCATGCAGGTAGTCATACAGAGAACGTTGATTGAAACAAAATAATGACAGGTGGTGGTCATATGGAAACAGTTCAAATACAGTAAAGAAGAACAATATTTGTACCATGCAAATGATCTTCCAATGAACCGAAGGGCATATATTCATAAACAAGAAGACGCTGCTCTCCATCAGCACAGTAACCAATCAGATTAACAAGGTTATCATGATGCAGCAAACTGAGCATGAGGACTTCTACAAGAAATTCTCTGTTTCCTTGAAGCCCATCCCTATTAAGCTGTTTTATAGCAACAACCTGCAGCAAACATGTCACACTTTAATGATCTTCATTTTTTGCTCCATTCACATATACTGTACATATAATTCTTTTACTAAACTTGCAGAAGGCAAGTAACTTTCTCTGCATCTAAATAAATAATTCCACAAAACAGCTACAATTTCAAAACACGAACAATTTAAGTGTCTTGATTCAAATAAACAATAACAATTCTTCAACAGCGTCATTTACCATTAGCTTGGATCTCCACAACAGAAAGCAAGAAAAGAGCAAGCTCATATTTTTCAGAAGAAGTTACCTGGCCTGTGCTCTCCAGACGGCCCTTGTAAACGCGTCCAAACCCTCCCTCGCCGATGAAGCACTCTGGCCTAAAGTTCCTCGTCGCGGTGGCAAGCTCTCGGAAGGTGAAGGTCTGCGCGGAGATGACATCTCCATTGGCATCCTTTGGCTCTGACGCCTCTCTTGCGAGTGCATTGCTCTTCACTCTCGCTTTCTCAGCCGCTGCACAGATCGACCATCACACGAATAAATGATCAGTAAACTGATCGGCAGTCTGACCCAGACAAGAGAAGTGTCATCTAAACTAGCACATGCTGATCGTATTATTCCACGAGTTCATCTCCCCGCGATCTTCCTATCTCTCCAAGATCCAAAGCTGGCATATGAAGCCAACTACCAACCTATCAACAAAACACAGGATGGTTCTTTCTTCAGCTCTACCAAATTTCGTATCTACTTATGCTATTTCGACACGCAAAAATCGTCATAGGCTGCTACTACTAGATGTAAATCACATCAAGAAGGCAATGAGCGGTTGAACTACCACTAGTGGGAAATCAACCACCGCCCCCGAATCCGATCCCACCAACCAACAACCACGCAATGGGATCCACCCGCCCAGCAAGCCCAGAGAACGCACCTGCGGAGAGCTTCTCGAAGCGCGGCGCCACCATGGCCGCCTGCTGCAGGTCTGGGTACCCCCTGTCCCCGTGCCGGCCGCCTGCGCCGGCGCCGACCCCAAACGCCGCCGCGGCCGACGAGGAGCCGCCATACCCGCCGCCGGGTCCCGCACCACCGCCGAGCTTGGGGTCGAGCTGCTCGTCAGCGGGCGAGTCGAAGCACGAGAAACATCCCATCTCCGGCGAGCGAAGAACTGTCGGAGGTGGTGGACTGCCGCGCGCGCGCGCGCCGATCAAAGGCGCAACATTTCGCCCTGCTGCGGCGCGGAGTGGACGGGGAGGGAGGTGGACGGGATCGGATCTTCTGGCGAGGCGGCGAGGGGATCGAGAGAGGTGGGGGGCAGCGAGGAATGGCGCGTTTTCTATTGGGTTTTTGGAGGGGAAGCGAAGGGAGCAGGAGCAGGAAGGCCTGTGGTGTCTGAGTCGTGTTGCTGGTGGACTAGACTGTCGCTTGCTTGTTTCCTGACTTCCTGAGTGAGTCTATCACGGCAGCCGCCCGACTAATACGCCGCTTTTGCCTGCTTTCACAATAAGAAATTCAAAACTCTCTCGACTGACATATGGGATACCTCTTTAAAGAGTAAATAATTTCGTTTTTTATCTTTGACGTAGTGGATTTCATATGACCTTCAGGTGTTTGTGTTGTCCAGCATGTCTATCATCCACTTTAGATCTTCACCTTAAGTACCTACTTGATCTCTTAAGACCCACCGGACATTTGAGCGATCAGATCTTCTTGACCATGCTTTTCTTGTTTGAAGGTCCAAAGACCTTGGCATTCATCTTTCGATCCTAGATAGCTTAAAAGGTCCGGTGCTAGAGAGAGAGATATGGAGCTCAGCTTCTTACGTTCGAGTTCTTGCGAGTGGGCTTATGGATCACTCGGACGAGCACGAGTGATCAGGTGCGGTCTGGGGTTGCAGATGGGCCGAGATGCTATTTACCGCGTTTTTCGTTTCCCCCTTGCGCGCGATTATCCATGCACGGGCCGACTAGCCTTAGCAGTATCGGCAGCAGCAACGAGGGAAGGGAAGGCCCGGCCGGGCGGACCGCTTCCGGCGTGGCAGCAAGGGTCCACGCGGAACCCGACGACAAGTGCTTACCGCCACGATGCCCGAGACCAGCAGCATGCATGTCCTTGTTCCGCTCCAGGTTGCATGCGCGCGGCGGCGCGCATGATCCGTCGGCGGTATCCGGGGGTCCCTGGGGACCTATCGCGCGGGCCCGCGGCTGCGCCCCGCGCCGCCTGCAAGGTGCATGCTGGAGCCCACAGCGCCGCCGTCGTGCCGCGCCCCCCAGCGAAGCCGCCGTCGCGCGTGCACCGGTCGAGAGCCTAGGTTGGGTCAGCGTCAGCGACCGCCCGGCGTCACCGTCGCCGCGTGACGTGACTTGGCGCCCAGCTCCCTATACAGTAGTAGTACTACCTCGCTCCGCGCTGGGACCAGACCACCAGGCCACCGGAGCACCAGCTGTCTCGTCGGCCCGTCGTCTCTGTGGTGTGCGTGCCTGCCGTGGCCTCGTCGCTCCATTGTTTCAAGGCGCCAACCTAAATAATCGAAGCCATCGTCATTCCACTGACAAGCGGATTTGGACGACGAGTTTTCGATTCCATCGTCAATCCACTGACAACGCGGCTCCTAGTCGTAGTACGTTTGCGTGCACCGCAGCATGTGCGTGCGTGTGTTCTCAGAGCGGTGGCAGCATGCATGCAAAGCCACACCACGCGTAACTGAGATGAGACGACGGCGTCGTGCCGGCCGGAAGCCGATTCGCCGGAGCGCGTTGCGCTCTTTTAGCCGACACCCATGCATTAATGGCCGGCAGCCACACCATCGCTGTTCCTGCTTCATTCCTGCCTCCGCCCGGCCGGCATCATTGTACGGAGCGCCGGCCGGAGCTGCGCAAGATCTAGCGGTGGACGATGCCGTGGTGCCCGTGCCTCTCTCTCTCTCTCTCTCTCTCTCTCTCTCTCTCATGTAACATCATCGTCAAATAAGATCAGCTGCAGGCAACCACCCGCATGTTGTACCCTAATTAACTAGGATCTGAATATGCTATACTAGTAGATAACGACAATATATATACCCTCTCAGTCCTAAATTATAATTCATCCGAGCTTATACAGATTTTTCAAAATAGTTATCATCCTCGCTTTTCAATACATCTTTCCCTTTTCTTAATATATCTCTGTTTTTATCCTTCTCGTGTCATGCGCAATACATCTTTTCCACATCTAATTAATTAACTCTCGTGCATAGAGCTAGAATGACAGATAAATTAAGGCAGAAGGAGTAGCTGATACGTTCGTGTAGATGCAACTGACATGAATTTTAATGTCCTAGCATAAAGGTGAACAAGCCATTTCGGACCTCCGGATCTGTACTTTTGAGATCATCAAAAATTGGATTCAAACCATCAGAGAACTTCACCCACCTAACTTAAATCAAAATGGGACTGAGAGAGCAATCGAGAAGCATATGTTTCTGGATAAATATCAAACCAACGTAGAACGTACAAGTTTCTGGATAAATATATGAGTACTCAGTAAGAAGCCTATATATTTTCTTCTCACGAGGATTTGCTAGACCTGTGTTCTCAGTAAGAAGCTATATAGCCATTTACTAACAAGTGCTGAGTTGTTAAAATATAAGTCTTGTATACCAAGCTTGCCCGGCTCCTTTGGACGACAAACTACGTTCCATCTAGCCAGCTGGTATTTTTTTCTCACTACCTCCTTGCTAAAAGAAGTGAGATCTCAAATAATACGATATCTCTAACACTTCTTATGTATTTAAAAGAATGATGTCATATATAGTACTCCCTCTGATCTGAATTAAATGACATTGTCGGTACTCTCAAGACCGGATACCCGTGTGTATGAGCAAAAGGAGACATACGCCAGCACGTATGCAGAAGACAGGGACCCAGCCTACATGCTAGGCCCAACCGCTAGCTAGGGAGCGCTCATGAGAAGGCGCCTGTCCTAGGCCTCGGGTCCGTTCACCTGCAAAGGAGGGCACCGAGGCCGCCACATGTCTTCAGGCTTCGAGCCTGGCTAGCGGCCGAGGGTGGCTCCGGAACTGTCGCGTGTCCGGTAGTGTCGGGTCCGGTCTTCCGCTAGGGAGGGCTCCGGTACTGCCACGTGTCTGGAACCTCCGAGCCACGCCCCATGGCGGAGAGAGCTCCGGAGGCGCCACGTGTCTTACGGCTCCGGCCCCGACCTCCAGCACGGGAGGGCTCCGGTGCTGCCACGTGTCCAACGACTCCGGACCCCCCACTACCCCGCAAGACAGCTCCGGTGGAGACATGTATCCCGGGGGCCAGTCGCCCGGACGTCACACGGACAAGCAACAGGCGGATGGCCAAGGAGTAAAGAGGAAGGTACGCTGGCAGGGCATGCATTCAAGTTTCACGCCTTCCCGAGAAGCATGACGCACGGCGCACGCCTCCGTCCTCCGTCTGCACACCATTACGATGAAAGACAGGGCGGCGAGGCGTGATGGCACAACAGTGTCGCCCAATGGCGTAGAGCCACCTAGCAGAGCGAGGAGATGCGGCGAAAAGACGGATACTTCATCATCACCTGCTACCCGGTCATAGGTGCCCAGCGGGACAGGCGGCGCGTCTTAACTCCGCCGACAGTGACAATGCATATAATAGTAAAGACCCTAGCTCATGTATAGGGAACAGACAGCTGTGGGGCCACCTGTCGGCCCCCGGACCACACTGTAACTGCCTCGGCCTTGGGATATAAAAGGACCGGGGGCAGCCACCGTAGAAAGGGTTGTTGGCTCGTCCACCCTCAGATCTCGCTAGCACCAAAGAGGCTGAGCTCCCTCAGCACTCATACGGACAAGCAATACAACAAGCACACCCGTGGACGTAGTGTATTATGATCTGGCGGCCCGAACCACGTAAATACTCGTGTCCCTCCTCCCCATTGTGCTCCGACCTTCGAGATCCACTAGCCCCTCCAAAAAAAGAACCTGCGCGGGCCGCTTCCGAGCAGACCGAGGGAAGTGTCGTAGCGAACACTTCGACAGACGTTTAGGACAACTAATTTAGTTCAATTTAAACTATTTTTTGTCTTAAACATCATTTATTTCATAACGGAGGTAGTAGCATATTGTTTTGCACCGCATTGATTAGAATCAATCTTCCACTAGTAGATAGTATCTTTCCTTTCCAACTACTTATACTTTGTTCAAGACGCTCCTCTACGTGTTTTCATTTAGACACTTTGTCCCTTTTATTTTTATTTGAATGAACAAAACGTACGCTCTTGCTTAATGCACTGTCAATCTTTCTATTATGTTACATTGATAAACATTGTATGTCTAGTTAATATATGTGCAAGCTAGGGACAAATATCACTAAACATTTGAGGGAGGTTTAACAAAATAGTGATTGGAGAATAACAGTGGATGGAAATTTAACAAAACCTTGGATCACATTGTCTGTAAAGAAGCATTGTTCAGGGAAAAAAGTGTAAAGGTCTCTGGTGCGCTGCGTAACATTGATGGTGAGCTGGTGCAGCATGCGGCCTACGCATCATACGACTGTACGAAAGTGGTAATTGTCGGGTTTAGGCTTGCAAAAGCTGCATCTTGCAATGTAACCTCGATTCATATCCAGATAGATGATGATCCAAAGCAACACTTTCCAGTACCAATAGTTTATGCCAGCTGCTAGTTCTGGCCAGGAAGGCTGGAACACTATCTATGGAGTAGCAAGTGGCAGTACTACTGGAACTTATAATTAAATGTAACCCCTTTAGATTGTCTCTAATTGCATGCGTCTGTGACATCTTTAGACCAAGTTGCTGTTTGCTTTAGCATGTCTGTTCCATTCCTTTGATAAAGAGATGAGCACAGCAGGCACGCTAGGAGTACTATTCTTTCTTTTGTGGCCAAAGTGTGCTTGCTCTTCAAAGTACAGAGTAAGATACAATCTGTGTTGCTCGGAGTACTGCCATGGGAGACCGACCGTAGAGCAGCAAAGGGCACCAGGCAATCAGACACATTAGAAGCAAACAGTGCCAAGTTGTTATCTCGAACAAAGCAAAAAGGCAAAAAAAACTCACGTAGCGACCTCCATGGGAAAAGCCCGAGCCATTTAAAAATGTAAAAAAAACTGCCCCAAAACCTGATCACGATCAAGCCCAGAACTTCGATACTAATCTTGCATTATAGCAAAGCGCATAAGATGTGGCTTCTTTTCCTCTTACTAGACATTTGCATACCCGCACACTTAACTCTATGAGTAAAGACATTTCACGATAAATAATGCACAATATCCCATCACCAATCATATTAGAATAAATAGCAGTGAGTATTTCCTCCGTCCCATTAGAAGTTTAGTTCTATCAATATGGTTATTTGTGTTTCTTTTTCATGCCTAACAATTTTTATAAATTTGATCGACTTTAGCCATATGAGATACCACATATGTTTTAAACTGTGAGTCAAAGTGCATTGAAATTAAGCAGACCAAATGGAACAACAGTAGTACTAGCAGTGTAGCACCAACAAGCAAGCAAATCCATAGCATGCATCAAACACAACGACATGCACGCACCGGCACGCCACACAATGCAACATGGACGGAGGCACTGGTAGTGAAAAAAAGGCACACGCGGCACCAGCCTCGTCCTCTGCATACTACACACGCACACTTACACTACACGCTCAGTTCACTGATCCACCATCAGCTGTTGGATCCATGTATCCGCCTATCACCATTAGCAGGAGGAAAATGATTAGCAGCAAGTGACGTTATCAATAAAGCTACATGTGAGCATGTAGCTTCTTGTCACCCGCCGGCGCCAATGGCGCGGCCTGGCTTAGAGCCATAGCGCACCGGCCTCCTTTAGGAGCGGGACGAGGGAGCCGTTGATGTGCGCGGCCATGACGCTGTCCATGGCCCCGACGAGCTTGCCGCCGATGAAGACGACGGGAACGACGGGAGGCCCGGCGGGGCCGTAGCCGAGGAGGCGCGCGAGGGCTCGCTCCAGCTCACGCCCGCGCGGGTCGAGGTCCAGCTCGTGCACCGTCGGGTGCACCCCCATGCCGCAGAAGAGCCGCTTCACGGCGTGGCACATGCAGCAGCTGCTCACGCTGAACACTACCACCGCGCCCTCCGACGCCAGCCGCTCCACGCGCGCCACCGCGCTCTCGGCGGCCACCGGCGCCGCCGCCGGCATGTACCACGCCTGCTCGGCCGCCGCATACTGCATTGTCGCTGATGGCACTAACTAATATATGTCTGTTGGCTAGCTAGTGAAAGAGCCTTGTCGTCGCGGAAAGAGATCGTGAGACTCAGTGAGGAGTGCGTTTGCTGGCAGCTGCCTGTAAGCAAAGGCTAGGATGGTGATGAGGTAAGGGGAGAGCTTGAGTTTTGAGCTGGAAATGAAGCTGAGAGGCGTATATATAGAGGAGAGAAGGGTGGTTTGGTAATTTGAGGGACGCAAGGAAGGAAGGGATGGGCAGTTCCGAGCCAATGAAGCCTCAAGCCATTGCCAATTTCTCTTCTTTTTGAGTTCCCACTAGTACTATTCTATCGTCCAATGTCTGGCGTTGTGATTTTCCACTCGCAGGTACATGCGGCTGCGGTTAGTTGGAATCACTGAGATAGAATATGATGTTCGATGTGGCTCTGACTAGTTAATCTTGATTTTGATGCTCCACTAGTCCACCATGCATGTATATATGGACACACACATTAGCGGGAATGAAACTAGAAAAAGAAAAGAAGCCAAGCAATGTACTTAGTCATGTGCATCTTCAGCTGAGGCAACCACAAAAAAATGGTACATTTAGGGCCAACCTGGGAAACACAAGTGAAGAAACAATGACCAGAAAGCACACAGAAATTAGATAGAAACACGAGAGCAGAGGAAAGAAAAATAATGTCAGAAAGTTTGACGCATACTGATCGACAAAAAGTAGGGGAAACACAATCAAATATGATAGAACTAGTATATAATTTGTGTTCAATCTCAATGGGAAGCTTGTTAAAATTGTCAAACTATACTCCTGTGCATTTTGTAGATCTCTACGTTTTCCCTTCAGTTCCCATCTGGTAAATTCATCACTGGTACGTACTGGCTGGCCTTCTTGTGTCCACATTGTAAATACATAAAATAGTACTACTATCTTCAAAACTCAAAAGTCGTCGTTAGATCTAGCTAGCTACGCTGTTTTACCTACTAGCTAGTAGCTCATACATATGTTGTGGTGCATGGAGACAAGTAACTGGATTAATCGAAAAGCAAGGCTTTTTATGGCGCCACTGCTGGAACACAGCGAGTGTATCACATCACCAGGATGTCTCTTTGTCCCCTCGCCTTTGTGCAAACTTACCTTTTTTGTGGCACGACATGACTGTCTTTATCAGAGCAGAGCGAAGGCATTACTGAAAATTGTTGGAAGATTTTATGGCGAGGAGGAAAAGACCGGCTTTTGCTCCCTCCGGCCCATTCAGGTTTCGGCCTTTGTTTTTTGAAATCATTCTTCCTTGGTCAACATAGTTTCAAATTGACAGAAACAATAATTGATATCTCTACAAGCTGCAAAAGGGGCATTCTCAGGTGGTGTCTCTTTTTAGAGTACAGTGTATATCATAGGCGTCGTTTTTTATCTAAATTAATAAACATAAACATCTCGAAACACTACAATCCTATACCATTCATGACCAATAAGAGAACCCTCATCCATTTCTTTTTCTCTTTGAGGGAGTCGAGAGGAGGGGAGGCCCCTACCTATTTTTCGTTAAACAAAATTTTATGTAAATGGTGGTGAACATGCAACAAAGAAGAAAATTAAAATGAACAATAAAGAGAACAGAAAAGAAACGAAAAGAATGGAAGCTATGTAGCTCAACAAAGAGCACTGCATGCAAATGCGATGAGGTGAGGTGATCTGTCCAACCAGAAAGAATGTGAAACGGGGCAAGGTTCATGCATGAGGCAGAATAGGATGATGGGATAACATTCCTTCGTTTGCAGATTTTTTTATAACCTGTTTTGAAACATCATCGACTATGATGAAGAGTAGAGGTGAACGAGCAACAACGTACGCATGCAGACTTTGATAGCGGGTTCGTGTCGTCGTCTTTCCTGTCGGGGGAATTGAGGGGCCGGCCGCGCCAGAACAGAGTTGCGCTGGGACGACGTGCGTGTGTGCTGTGATGTGATCTGCTACGCTCGTATGTAGCAGCGTCACGGTGACCCTCGTCTCACTTTTCTTCCTCCTAACATGGAGGCATGATGCATGCGTGCCCCCTGTTCTTTCCTCGTCAGTCGTCACTCCAGGCAGGGGCGGCTCCAACGGGGCAGCACGGGGCTCGAGCCCCCTACTGCCCATCAGATAATGAAGCCCCCTAGAAGCCTTTCTTTGATTTTTCAGCCATGTAAGAGAAAATTGAGATGGCTGGAGGTTGAAAAAGACCTTGTGTGTGATATGTTATCTTTATACATAAACTGCTTTGAATATTCAAATTTTAAATTTATGTGTCATAACATTTAAGCATATGTTTAGTAGACTAAGTGGTTCAACCCCTCCCCCTATAATTTCTGTCTGGATCCGCCACTAACATAATGGATAACGCCTGCTTACTTGTTCATCGGATCAATGGCTAGGTGCAGCACCACACATCTATCATCTATGTATGAGACACCGTTATTATGTGCACTACTTCTACTATCTAAAAAATCAGACATTATATATAATATAATACCATAATTGAGTTTCTGGGGTAGTAGGCCCCACAATAAAAAACACATGTAAAAATAATTTTTTTGGATGGTCCTCTTGAGTGATTGCGGGAATCGCGGTTTCTACATCCGTTGTAATTGAGACGGTTGGCACAAATCGCTTTAGGTCCGTTTGTAAAAATGTTTTTTATATAGTACTAACTTATAGTCTTTTTTTTCTTTCTGGTGATACTTGTGTGATGCATGTATGGGCTGGACCATTCATGTTGGATGGACAGAGGTTGGGAAATATTTGAGTCGAGCATAACGCCGGCTCCAATAATGGCGACCCCGTACGTGGCCTTCCCCAATAGGCACAGTTTGTGATCACAGTGGTGTGCTTATACTTTTATCGTACTGGATCCCATAGGAAAATTTTTCGTTTGCACTAGTACTCCCTCTGTTATGAAATATATGATATTTAGGACAGCTAATTTAGTTCAATTGAAACTAATTTTTTTTCTTAAACATCATTTATTTCAGAACGGGAAAAGTAATATTTTGTCACCATTACAATTGCTCCCTCATCCCAACTTCAAATAAAACAGAACAGAGTTAGTTCTGCCAACATCAGAATGCACTTTCTCTGGTTTATAAACTACCTCTATTTCATAATGATTGACACTAATTAGTTTAGATTTGCACTAAACAGCGTCAGTTATTATGAAACGGAGGGAGTAGAGAGTAGCTTGGAGAAGTAGTAGGAACCTTGTGCGAAGAGAAAGGTGTCCTCGGCAGTTATGTACTTGACATCAAGCTAAATTGATTAAGATTTGGAAGGCATTTTGCGTGCCCAGCTTTTCCGCATGCTCGTTCGGCCTTGTCGTCGCGGAGCCGAGACATGATGCATGCAGCGAAGGCTACGGATCTCGAGACGCGCAGCATCGGCATGCATGCATGCATGCTGCGCTTTGCACTCCAGCCGTCGGATCGAAAAGGTTCCCCGGCCCGATCGCACGAGGAAAAAGCAGGTCGTGAGTAGGGTACGTAACGTGGGAGCTGTACCAGCACCGTGTTTTTTTTTCTTCTTCTTCTTCTGTTCACAGTTCTGAGCTGAGGTCGAGATTAGTAAAGACCAAGGTCGTGAGGCCGGTCGATGAAAATGGAGATCATCATGGACGACGTGCGTCCGTGCTTAAGCATGCAGGCGCCGGTGATGCATCTTTGAGCTTTAAGTACATGGGCGGCGATACGTATCTTCCACGGATTTTCAGCTTTTCCTAGCTCACTTATTATTTTGTGTGTGTGTGTGTGGCGTTGTACTTGCTTCCGGCACTTTCGACGTGCATGCATGCCTCACCGGAAGTGGTTAGAACTAAAGCTGCTGCCTGACTGGTCATGCATGCACCTCGTTACTCTCCACCAGAATCATGTTCGAATCCAGCTTAAGATCATCATGTCTAAGAACAATCGATCGAGCCTTTTATTGACTGTACATACGAGCGTACGTACGTTGTCACTGTTGCCTTCAATACATGAGAACACACCTAATTAGTGATCGATGCACATTAAAAAGCAACTACAGTAGTGTTTGCAAATTTGACGTAGCGGAAGCACCTGGAGTACTTACTACATAATAACTGTCAAAGAGGTGGATGCTCGATCGGCACGAGAGTGTCAGGATGTGTTTGTCTGTTGGTCTCTCGCCTTGCCGGTGCTATGGCTGGCATCGTGTGCGTGCGTTCAAATGAATTGCAGCTCTCTGGCCTGTGGTGCTGCAGAGGGGCTCAAAAGGAAAGAAGCAACTGGAAAGAAGAAAAAGTTAGAGGGCAGTCATGCACGCCGCGCTCATTTACGTGCTCCTCGGAGAGAGAAGACCGGCAGAGAGAGAGAAGACCGGCAGAGAGAGAGAGATACACAGGAGAGAGAGAGTGTGTGTTGGTTTCTTGGTGATTGTGGCGGGCATGCGACTTCCCGAGGCTGACGCTATACCTCCGCCGCTGACCTCCTTTGGCTGCTTCGATCGTCCATGCATTCCTATAGGCCGGCCGTAGCCATCCCGTCGCCCTGCTCGTAAAGTCACGATGAACGGTATATGGGTGAAGGGAGGTAAATAAAGAGGAGGCTGCGTAGTACAATGTGTTCCACGCCACCGGTTCTTTGTACTGTGCACAGACCACGCCACCTTCTAGAAGCACGATGAAAATCCTCTTTCTCATCTACCGATGCATCTGCCGGTCGAGCTACCTCCCTACAGTAGGATATTATACTGAACCAAAGATCAATGTGTTCCATGGCACAGCGGGCAATGTCGGATGTTTCGAGTTCAGAGTAGACGATTGGCCGGTTTCAGTAGAAAACCTAGGGAAGTGCGTTCATGCATGTTGTTTAATTTTATGCAGAATCTCGCTCAACGCAATCTATGTGCTCAAAAAAAGGACCAAAACCTGCTGCTATGTCATCTTATATCATCTCAAATATAAGCGCATCCAAGATCTGTTCCCACCGCGCAGCCGATCCGGTCGGGAACCTACTGTCGTGGCGCACCCCGCCTCTGGTCGCACGCTCGCCCGGTAATCACACCCACGTGCGATGCGACATCCAACAATACAAATAATAAAACATCATATTACATAACTCATGCGAAAGCTTACAAAGTGTTAATTTTACAAATATTTTTCAAAATAAACTACAGCGGAAGACTAATACAACTCACATCTCATACCTAAGCTAAGCAACATAGAAGACGTACAACCCGTGGACTCTTCTCACTAGCAACACGATGACAATAGCAACGGCAGGGGTTTCCATGAGTTTACCACTCGGAGAGTTCCGCGTCTCATCGGACAACCATACTCAGAAGCGTAGTGTTATTACCTGCAAAACAACTAGCATAGTATCCGTGAGCATAAAGCTCAGCAAGACTTAGCCGTTTAACCACTACAGGGATACGACGGACTTACGACGGTCAAGGCCGTCGTAATTAAGTCATAAACCGTCGTAAGTAAGCTACTTATGACGGTATTTCTTTACTTACAACGGTATAGAGCTGAGGTAATTATTTTGTCGTAAATAAGCTAACTTACGACGGCTACCGTCGTAAATAAAGTAACTTACGACGGCGTCGCGCATCCGTCGTAAGTAACGGCCCAGGCCACGTGGTGACCCAAGGCACGTTACTTGCGACGGTTTTACTAACCGTCGTAAGTAGCAGAAGCTAACTTACGATGGCTTCTTGGTAGTAGCCATCGTAAGTTATGTTTGTAATTTTTTTAAATAGAAACGCACTAACCTGACTCGATGGCCAGCTCACAGAACAAACAGTTATAAAACAGGAGTAAACAGTCATAAAACAATTCATACAACAATTCATATGCATCACACACAACAAAAACTACAAACGGGCTACACACTACCCCCTCGACTACCTCCGGAGCCGAAGAAATCATCTCCACGCGTCTTTCTTGGAACCGGTAGCTGTGGCGATGGAGTAGAGGCCTCCGTCGCTGAACCCCACAAAACACATGAGTAGTTACGGCGGTTTGGATTCAGATATCAATGTCTTTCTCTTTTTTTTCTCACTCTCTTCCTCTCTCTATACTTTTCATCATCTCTCTCACTCTGTTCCTCTATCTCTGTACTATTCATCCCCTCTTTATGTCAGTCTCATTCACACCCTCTCTCGCACTCCCTCTCTCCCTCTATTGCAACACTCCATCTCTCCATCTCACTCTCACTCTCTCTCTCTCTCACACACACACACACACACTCTCTTTCTCCCTTATATACCACTCTACATCTCCCTCTTTTCTTATGTTAGATGAAAAATACAATATTAAAGAGTTTATTACCGGTACCTGAGGCACCTGGGCTGTGGGGTCCTGTGACGGGGTCACCTGTGGCGGCTGCCACGCAGGAATCGTGATTTGTTGGCCGTTCTGTCGAGCTAAGGCCTATAATTGGAAAATATTAGAACATATATATTACTGAATTGTTTTGAAAGTAAACTGCAGTAATTAAAATTACTTACCTCCATCGCCGACTGCATCTGGGCCATGTAGTTAGATTGGTACTCCTAGATGGCCCTCGTCCTGTCAAGCTCCTCCTGGGTCCGCGTCAGCCTCTCCTGTCATCAAACATTGGGTGAGGACCGTAGTTGGATGTATACCGGTTGGAAGAACAGTTCTGGTAGTCACTCGAATGAGTGGTTCGCCAAGACAGATGCTTTTGTAGATCGAGATTTTTCATTGTCAATGATCGATAAGGTGTGGTGCCCATGTACGAAAAGTCGAAATACCAAGTTTTTGGACAAAATGACGGTCTCGATACACTTGTGTCGAAACGGTTACATGCCACATTATGAGGTGTGGACCTTCCACAGCGAGATAACTTCTGAAACTGTACAAGAAGTGGAAGAGGAAAATGATGATAACACGAGGTTGATAGGATGGATGAGATGCTTGAAGCTATACAACCAGAGTTTACGGAGGATCCTCTTACAATGGAGGTTGAAGCGTTCTTCAAGCTTCTCAAAGCTTCAGAAGAGTCGCTGCATGAACACACTGAAGTGACCCTCCTCACTTTCATGACTAGACTTATGACAATTAAGTCTAAGTACTTCTTTTCTAATAACTGCTATAACGACCTCATCAAATTGATCAGCGACATCCTTCCACAGCCTCATAAAGTACCTAAAGATATGTATCATGTGAAGAAATTGCTTTCCGGTCTTGGTATGAAATATGAGAAGATTGATGTGTGTCCAGACAATTGCATTCTTTTCTGGAAAGAGCATGCAAAAGAGAAGAAATGCTTAAAATGTGGTGAATCAAGGTTGGTCCGGACTAGTCCGATATTTCGACTCCATAACCCTAAGGCAGGCTCAAACCTAATCTTCTTCATCCTCACAACCCTTCCCACTCTCTCTCTCTCTCTCTCTCTCTCTCTCTCTCTCTCTCTTCACTCAAGTGCTCCCAAGGCGGATTTGCAAGTTCTCCATCAAAACCACCCAAATTTTCGTGGGAATCGATCTCCATTGCAAAGGGATCAAAGACCACGGACTAGTCCGCATCAAGAGCACCTTCAACGCCTCGAATCAAAGGATTTGGTAAACTACTCTCCAAACCCTAGAACCTTTGATTTTCCTTGCTCTTGCTCAATTAGCTTAGCCCCTCTAGTCAATATATGCTCTATTGATGTATTCCATGTACACTATATCATATTTGCGTTGAAGAACCTCAAATTTCGACAAATTAGGGCTTGAGCAGCCTCATAACGGACTAGTCCGTTCTTAGGGCGGACAAGTCCGGTACTCCAGACTAGTCCGGTATGCCCTGATTCAGGGATTTTGTCACGGAATCCTAGCTTATGTCAATTCAATGTAATCCCTTATCATCCTTGATTATTCATATCCTTTATACCTTCCTTGTCAGAAATCATGTCGGGATCGAATGAGAGTATCTCCGACTTTGAGGCCGAGATGGATCAAGATCAAGATGTGATGTCTCATCCTCCAGAGTCTCACTCCAACAAGCGACAAGAGCGTGCTGCCGAGCCTTCGCTCACCCCACCTAGGGTGCGTCGAAAGGTTACAATCAAGAGACCAGCTTCAAAAGCAAATGTGGCTGGTTCTAGCTTGGCGGCTCAACGCCAAACCAAGGGCAAGGGTAAGGGGCTTGCTTCTGGCCCGATTGATCCCCTCAAGATGACAGCTCCAAGGCAGGGAAATAGGGATCCCTCGGAGCAGAAGTTCAATGGCAAGGGGAGTGATGTGGCATGGAACCTGAGGAATGTTGATGCCTATAGCTCTGGCAAAAAGGCAACAGACAAAAGATTTTGGAGCAACTTCCACTCAGACTACTACAATACCATGTACCTCCAAATAAAGACTCCAGTGGTCCGTAGCCAATGGATCGACTGTACATATTTTGAAAGGAAGAGCTGTGAAGCCTTTGAGGAGATTATAGATGCTGCAGAGAGACACAGTCTTAAGGACTTGCTCTCCTTCAGATACAACTGGAATAATGAGATCATTGCCCAGTTCTATGCAACTTGCCACTTTTCCCACGATGGAGAAGACAAAGTGACTTGGATGACACATGGATCCAAGTACACAATTTCTTATAATGAGTTTTCCAAACTCCTGCATCTTGAGGACACCGACAATGATGAGATTGTGATTCACAATCTGGAGTGGTGGAGAAGGACGAAATGGAGTTTCTCTATGATACTCGACTCCCATACAATCCACCCTCAACCAAGAACATGAAGCCCTTCTTCATTGTTCTCAACAGAGTGCTCTGGAAGACCATTGCTCTAAAGGATGGAGATGCCGGGAGTGTCCAAGGTTTCTTGAGAACCTTGATGAAAGTAATCAGCAAGAGGGGAAGATTTGATATCTTCGATTACATTTGGAATGACATGGTAAACATATCCTGCACACCAAACCGTTCCTGTGGCTATGCACCTTACGTGATGTTCATGATTGAAAAAGTCACAGGAATTGAGTTTGTGAAGGATGTGGAGCACACTGCTCTAAGGCCTCAGAAGCCTCCTCAAGCCTCTATCCCAGCTGCTCCCTCACCCGGATCACTCGAAGAGCATCCAGAGAAAGCTCGAGAAGATGCAAGACCTTCATCCAAGACTAGGGCCCCTCCTCACAAAGGGTCGCCTAGTGGGATTAAAAAAAATTTGACTGCTATTTTTAGTTCTTGCCAAAAAACTGAGGTGAACCTTCATAAGATGAACAAGGCAAGAAAAGAAGAAATGAGATATATGAAGGCCAATGTCAAAGCTATATGCCAAAAACTAGAGATTGAGCCCATTGGATCTCTAGTCATCTCAGAGGACTCTGCATCTGACTTCATAGAGCTTCCTCCTCTCTCTCCATCAGATCGTGCCTACTTTGGCACGATGAGTGGTTCCTCTCCTCCTCTTTCTCAGCCTGATGATGAAGACGAAGAAAGGACAGACAGCGAGAAATGAGCTGGCGACGACAAGTAGATCCCTCCTCTCCTTCTTTTTGGTGCCTTGAAGCCAAAGGGGGAGAGATTGAGGGGGGTCTTAGGTCGTAGGCTCTTTTCTTTTCATGTCCTAGTTTGAGAAATGAGTTTTTGTAAGCTTTTGTAAGACTTATGCTATTATACTATCATTATGCTTTTGGACATGTGATGTGAAATGATAACTATGTTATCTTTTGGTTAATGATGTCTGTTTAAAACTGCTATGTAGGATTGAGACTCTTGATGATGTTATGACTGTGCTCATTATGATATTCACATCAAAATTATTACTCACACACATAGTTCTGCACCCCACCATAAAGAGTGCACATATGTCTTATGTCTACTTTGCCTATTTTGTCTAAAACTCATATGTGCACACTTTATGCAAAATCTGAATTCTTATTGTCAGATTTGTGTGATCTCAATTGGTTGTCATCAATCACCAAAAAGGGGGAGATTGAAAGTGCATCTAGGCATCCCTTGTGGGTTTTGGTTGATTTATGACAAACAAATGAGACCCTAACAAAATTGTTGAGATGAGCGCATGTTCTTAAAATAAATTAGGAAGAAAGCGCAAAAAGAAAGGAGAAGGAGGATCCAAATTGATAAGAGCTCAGGAGCTGAAAAGATTAGATTATTTAGTATAGAGTGTGTGGGAGAAACACACCCTGAGAGCTCAAGTGAAAGAAATCACACTAACTGCACAAAATCAGCATGTGCGGACTAGTCCGATATCAACCAGACTAGTCCGATTTTATTTCTGACCTGAAAACGGACTAGTCTGATATGGACGGGACTAGTCCGATTTTGGCTCTGGATAGACAACGGACTAGTCCGCACTCCTACGGACTAGTCCGATATCTCACAACACTTAGGGTTTTCTACACACCGCACACCGGACTAGTCCAGAGTCAACCACGACTAGTCCGGACATCGCAAACCCTAACGTAACCATTAGAAACCCTACTATAAAAAGAGGTGTACGACCATACCAACACAACAACTTCGACCCCCTGCGCCATCATACCTCCCAAGATCCCAAAATTCACATCTCTCAACACATTCTAACCCAAAAAGAATCAAATCTTTGGGGATCAACAATTGATCAAAGGAGAGACTTGTTCTACACATCTTGAGCTCTTGGGTTTGATCTCTCGCACACTTTTGTTCGTCAATTATTATCTTTTGAGTGTGTTTGGTTGTGTTCATTCATTGTAATTTTTGGGGAGCCCTCAACTTGTGAGAAGGCCCCTTGAATGATTTATTTGCCCTTTGTGATTAGTGGAAGAGAATCGACATTCATGGCGATTCAACGAGGGTAGGGTTGGTGAAGACCCGGTCCTTAGTGGACTCCTCAACGGGGACGTAGATTTCCTTCGTGGAATCGAACCTCGAGATAAACACTTGTCTCCTACTCTCGTTTATTCATTGTTCATCATATTCTAGTGTTTAATTAATTTTGTGCAATTTACATTGAAGCATTGAAACAAAAGTTGATCTCTGTCATTCATTGTTTCACTTTGCAATACATCTAAGTATCAAATTAATTTCCGCTGCATAAAGTACTAGAAGTGAGAATATTGATCAATTTTGATATCTCTAGTCCACGCATACTAGACTAGTCCGCACAGTACCGGACTAGTCCGATTTTTCTCTGTGTAGAAAACGGACTAGTCCGCACTCTACCGGACTAGTCCGATTTCCCTTTATTTGATAAACCTACTAGTGTTTCAGGGATCAACAAAGCGTCGAAAAGCCTATTCACCCCCCTCTAGGCTACATTCAGTTGTGAGACAACATAAGCTTGTGGTAGTTGACTTTCGCTTCCATACATGTTCTTTGCGGGACAAACGTGTCAAAATCACAAGAACAAAGTGGTGGAAGTTGAAAGGAGAATCACAAGGATCCTTCAAAAATAGGGTGATCACAGAAGTACCCTGGGCAGAAAATGGAGATGCAGATAGTATGTGGGTGAAGATGGCAACTTGCATTAGGAAGGTAGCTAGTGAGGTGTTCGGTGTGACAAAAGGAAGGAAACTTGTAGATAAAGACACTTGGTGGTGGAATGAGGATGTACAAAAAGCCATTAAGGAGAATAAGGAGTGTTTCAAGAGTTGGCATAATGATAGAAGCGCAAGCAACATGCTTAAGTACAAAGAGGCCAAGAAAAATGCAAGGCGGGCTGTGAGTAAGGCAAGAGGACATGCCTATGATGAGTTATATGAGAGACTAGATACAAAAGAAGGTGAAAAGGACATATACAAGATAGCAAAAATCCGCGAGAGAAAGATGAGGGATTTCAATCAAGTTAAATGCATCAAAGATGAGATTGACCGCATTCTAGTGAAGGATGAAGAGATTAAGAATAGATGGTGGGATTACTTTAATGGGCTATTCAATGATGCGAATGGGAGGACTATGGTTGAGTTGGATGACTCCTTTGATGACTCCAACAGGCGGTTCGTGCGGAGGATACAAGAGTTTGAGGTTAAGGAGGCCTTAAAAAGGATGAAAGGAGGAAAGACTCTCGACCCTGATGATGTCCCTATTGAGGTGTGGAGATGCCATGGGGACGTGGCAATAGTATGGCTCAGAAAGCTATTCAACCACATTTTTCAGTCAAACAAGGTGCGTGAAGAATGGAGGAAAAGTATATTAGTGCCTATCTTCAAAAATAAAGGAGATATTCAAAGTTGTACTAATTATCGAGGGATTAAGCTTATGAGTCATACTATGAAGCTTTGGGAGAGAGTGATTGAACACCGCCTGAGGAAAGTGACCAATGTCACTAAAAACCAGTTTGGTTTTATGCCTGGGAGGTCTACAATGGAGGTGATTTTCTTGCTTCATCACCTTATGGAGAGATATAGGGAGCAGAAGAAGGACATGCATATGGTGTTCATTGACTTGGAGAAGGCGTACGACAAGATACCAAGGTCAGTCATGTGGTGGGCACTAGAGAAACATAAAGTACCAATAAAGTACATTACCCTTATCAAGGATATGTATAATAATGTTAGGACAAGTGTGCCTGTAAGTGATAGTGAGACTGATGCATTTTCTATTACGGTAGGACTACATCAAGGATCAGCTTTGAGCCCATACATCTTTTCCTTGGTGATGGATGAGGTGTCGAAAGATATATAAGGGGATATCCCTTGGTGCAAGCTTTTTGCCGATGATGTAGTGCAGGTAGATGAAACTAGGGATGGTGTTGATAAGAAATTAGAGTTATGGAGACAAACCTTAGAGTCCAAGGGGTTTATACTTAGTAGGACCAAGACCGAGTATATGAGGTGTGACTTTAGTGGTGTTGCTCGTGAAGAGGGAAATGTTAGTCTACAAGGACAAATAGTACCTAGAAGGGACTCTTTCCGATACTTAGGATCAATGAGCATGGTCCCGCAACTCCAACCGGTATGCAGCCTTCCCTATCTTCCCCAACACTTTGTATGGTATGAAATACTTGAAGGCCAATTTAGGATATGGTCTATTGACCACTGAATATTGCACGTAAGGTTGCAATTTTAGCAGGACCGACTCCCCAACCACAAACTCCCTATCTGCAGTTTAATGTCAAGGAAATTTTAGTTACTTTATAATTTATTTATGTCACGACCCTACATCTATTGAAAAGGATAGGTTCTAAACCCACCCAAGAGTGACCGAGCGGAGCGTGCTCATGACGAGACACATGGTTTGGATCCGAACGAAATTTCGGTAGCATAACCCCGCTGTTCTCCACTACACGCCCGAAAATGGTGCAGCAGAGAACAATAGGGTTATGCCGTCGAAATCTTGTCCAGATCTAAACCCGCGTCTCGTCACAAGCCACGCCCCCTCGGTCACTCCCAGGCTATCCAAAAAGGGACAATTCCGAACCTACACGCCTCACATGCGTAACACATGTGACACGTGCCGGTTTGAAACGGGTGACGCATATTGTATAGGTTTACGTCAATCTTTCATTTTTGAGTCATTTAAAAGAGAGAGAGAGAGAGAGAGAGAGAGAGAGAGAGAGAGGAAAGAACGAGAGAGAGAAGGAAAGAATGAGATAGAGAAGGAAAGAACGAGAGAGAGGTAGAGAAGTGGGTCAGCCGTCCTAAGTTATGCCCCAAGAGGCGGCGCGGCGGGGCGGCGGTGGCGGCAGGGCGGGGCATGGCGGCAGGGAGGTGTCGTAAATAAAAACAGCCTTCGTAAAATGTCGCCATATTACTTACGATGGCCTGCGCAGAGCCGTCATTAGATGGAGAGGCTTACTTACGATGGCTTTAGGATTAGCTTGGCTTCCTCACCATCGCCATCCTCACCATCATCGTTCACCCTGTGCTTGTGTAGACGCATACGTTATCACTAAATGGGTCGTGTTGGGCCCTAAATGGGCTGTGTCCGGGCAAACCGGTCTGAAGCCCATTTATGTACATATAGTACCTAAACACTCATCAATTAAACCTAAACAAACATCTAAACAATTATCAATTCATCTAAACAATTAGTCATAACCTAAACAATTAAATAAACATATAAAACAAACATCTAAACCTAACATAAAAAATTAAGCATAATTAAATCTAAAACATATCTAATCAATTATAAATTCATCTAAACAATTGTTGATCTAAATAATTCATCTACTAAACAATGCAACTAAACAATTAATCATCTACACAATTACGCACTAAACAATTGCTAAATAAAAAATCAAGCAATGGAGGCCGGCGTGGGGGGTGCTGCGGCCAGCCATGGAGGAGGGAAGCATACCAATAGGCGAGCTGCGGCGGGCCGACGGAGCTGGCGGGGCACGGCGCAGAACCGGGCTGAGGTGGACGGAGGCGCGGCCGGCACAGAGGCAGGCGGGCCGGTGCGGCGGCGGGCGAGCCGGCGCAGCAGCGGCCTAGGTGGGCGGCGCGGCTGGGCGGGCGCTCGGGCGCCGATGCGGGCGACGCGGCAGTGCGGGCGCTCGGGCGCCGAGGCGGGCGGCGCGGTGGGGCCGAAGGCGACGGGGTGCGGCGGCGGTCGAGCCGGCGCAGCGGTGGACGAGGCGGGAGGCGGTCGGGCGAGGCGACACTGGCACGGGTCGGGCTAGCGACTGTGGCGCGGGAGAGAGAGGAGTGCGTGAGTGGGTCGCGCGAGCGGCCCACGTGATTTAGGGTTATAACCCTAATTTACGACGGCCATCTAACTTACGACAACCTAGTATTGGGCTGTCGTAAATTGTCGTTAAATTCCGTCGGTTGCTCTACTTACGACGGCCCAGGTTTTGGCCGTCGTAAGTTGCACATTAAATACCGACGGTCACGTAATTTACGACAGCCGCGAGCCCATGGCCGTCGTAAGTAATCTAATTTACGATGGCCGACCCTCGTAAATAATACCGGCCGCCGTAAAATGTTGATTTTCCTGTAGTGAACCTAATCATGAAACTCTACATGAAGTTAAAGACATAACCTAGGATAGTAAATTGCATATGAAGTCGCCTAAATATGGATTTGTCGGAGTGTGTGAGCTGAGACACTCCTCCCGGCCTGCTACGGAAGCCGTCCGTGAGGTTCTTTGATCGGAGGGTGCTTGGCGCCCTACGCGATCGGGCTCGAGAGAGCGGATGAACACAGAGATCAATTTACGTGGTTCGGGCCGCCGAAGCGTAATACCCTACATCCACGGGAGTGCTTGTTGTATTGTTTGCTTGTACGTGTGTGAGAGGGTTGTGAATCCGGGGTCGGGAACGTGGAACCGCCGAACTCTTTGTCGTGTGGTCACTCCGGTCGTTTAATAGTCCAAGGCCGGGGTGGTTACAATGTGGCTTGGGGCCTGACATGTGGCGCTGAAGCTAGGTGAAACCTATACATGATCTAGGGTTTTGTACTCTGAGTAGAGCAGTCGGTGGGGGAGTTAAGTCCCGCCGCGTGGCGCGCTGAGCGCCCCTATCCATGTGTCAGGTGATGATGAAGATGTCGTCTACTTTTTAATCTCCTTCATGCAAAGGAGTATTTCATCCATGGTGTTTAAGTCCACATTGGTTCAACACATTCAAATGTACATGTTAGCCCCTTTTTGATGAATATCCATGTACACCCAGAAAAGTTTTTGTAAGTCTCATTTTCATGAATTTGAAATACATAGTATTCAAGATTCGGTTTATTTCACATACAATTTTGGGACTTTTACAGCTACTAGCTTGGCGATACAGTGTTAATCATGGGAGCATGATGGTTGTCTTGGCCGGAGTAGACCGAGCCAAATAATAGAACCGTTGCCAAAATGATAGGGACGGTGTGAAGGCCTACTCCTCTGCATGTCGTCTATGACATCATGCATCGCCCTGTATTGATTTGGCTCCCTTAAGAGTATATCTAATAAGTAGTTGTGTAAAATCACTACAGGAAACATAAAAGATTACGACGACCAAGTTATTTATGACGGCTAGCTGTCGTAAGTAACCTAACTTACGACAGTCGCTTTGCGCCGTCGTAAGTAAACTAACTTACGACGGGCAATGGGCCTAAGGCCGTCGTAAGTTAAGAGGTCGTCGTAAGATACATGTACTTACGACGGCCGTATCCCTAAGCCGTCGTAAGTTAAAGAGCTGTCGTAAACTAAACCTAACTTACGACGGCTCAGGTTACAGCCGTCGTAAGTTACGGGTTTTAACCGCCACCCCGGTTCGGGCCCGAGCCCGCCATCGCGTCGCGCCACCGTCGCATCAGCGCCGCCTCCGCCGTCGTCTCTACCCCCATCATTGCCGCTGCCGCTGCCCCCTGCGCCCCAGCGCCGCCGCCACAGTGCCGCCCTAGCGCAGCCACCGCCGCCGCCCCGCGTCATTGCTGCCACCGCCCCGCGGCGCCCCGAGCGCCGTCGCCTAGGTCCCCCGCCCCCCCCCGCCACCCCGAGGTCCCCCGGCCTCCCCACGCCACCCCACCGTTTTCGGCTCCCAGCGCCGTCCCGGTGCTGCCGCCCGGCGCCTCCCCGTCGCCGCCGCTCGGCCCCAAGACCGCCCCGCTTCGTCGCCACTTCGAGGTACGTTTTATTTAGTAATTAATTTAGTTAATTTAGTTTGTTTAGGAATTAATTTAATTAATTTAGTTTATTTTGTTCATTTAGTAATTAATTTAGTAAGTAATTTAGTTCATTTAGTTTTTTATTAATTAGCTTAGTTAATGATTTAATTTATTACTTAATTAGATTACTTATTTTTTGTTTAGTTGAGTATTAAGTTAGTTTCGGGCTGACTCAGCCCGACACAACCCATACATTGCCTGACATGGGCCATTTAAAGGTCAATGGCCATGGCCATGGCCGCCGCTGAGACAACCGTTGAGAATCGTGTGGTTTCGATCAAGAAGTGCCGTTGGTACGACGGTCGGAACCTTAGCCGACGGAATTTAATATATAACTTACAACGGTCGGAACCTTGGCCGTCATAAGTAAGTAAATCGTCGGAATTTAATCACTATTTACGACAGCTAAAAGCTAATCCGTCGTAAGTTAAGAAGCCGTCGTAAATAAAGAACATAACCCTACATCTCACGGGCCGCGCGCGCAGCCCACAACGCGCGCGACCCGCCGACTGCCGCCGCCACCACTCCGCCTCACCCTCGCCGAGCCGCGCCGCCTCTTGGGGCATAACTTAGGACGGCTAACCCACTTCTATGTCTCTCTCTCGTTCTTTCCTTCTCTATCTCGTTCTTTTCTTCTCTCTCTCGACTCAAAAATGAAAGATTAATGTAAACCTATACCATATGCGTCACATGTTTCGAATCGACACGTCTCACATGTGTTACGCATGTGAGACGTGTAGGTTCGGAATTGTCCCTTTTTGGCCAGCCTGGGAGTGACCGAGAGGGCATGCTTATGATGAGACACGGGGTCTAGATTTGGACGTAGTTTCAACAGCGTAACCCTGATGTTCTTTGCTGCACCATTTTCGGGCGTGCAGTTGGAGAACATCGGGGTTATGCTGCCGAAATTTCGTCTGAATCTAGATCCCGTGTCTTGTCATAAGCACGTTCCTCTCGGTCACTCTTGGGTGGGTTTAGGACCTATCCTTTCCAATAGATGTAGGGCCGCATAAATAAATTATAAAGTAACTATAACTTCCTTGACATTAAATTGCAGATTGAAACATGGGTGAGGACCGTAGTTGGATGTATACCGGTTGGAAGAACAGTTCTGGTGGTCACTCGGATGAGTGGTTCGCCAAGATAGATGCTTTTGTAGATCGGGCCTTTTCATTGTCAAAGATCGGTAAGGTGCGGTGCCCATGTACGGAATGGCGGAATACTAAGTTTTTGGATAAAATGACGATCTCGATACACTTGTGTCGAAACGGTTACGTGCCACATTATGAGGTGTGGACCTTGCACAGCGAGACAACTTCCTAAACTGTACACAAAGTGGAAGAGGAAAATGATGATAACACGGGGGTTGATAGGATGGATGAGATGCTCGAAGCTATACAACCAGAGTTTACGGAGGATCCTCCTACAACAGAGGTTGAAGCGTTCTTCAAGCTTCTCAAAGCTTCAGAAGAGCCGCTGCATGAACACACTGAAGTGACCCTCCTCACTTTCATGACTAGATTTATGGAAATTAAGTCTAAGTACTTCTTTTTTAATAACTGCTACAACGACATCATCAAATTGATCAGCCATATCCTTCCACAGCCTCATAAAGTACCTAAATATATGTATCAGGCGAAGAAATTGCTTTTCGGTCTCGGTATGAAATATGAGAAGATTGATGTGTGTCCAGACAATTGCATGCTTTTCTGGAAAGTGCATGCAAAAGAGAAGAAATGTTTAAAATGTGGTGAATGAAGATTTGTCGAAGTTGTTAATAACGATGGTGATAATGTGATGACAGAAGTCACACATAAGCAACTTCGTTACTTACCTGTGACACCTCGGTTGAAACGGTTGTTTCTATAAAAAAGAACGGCTAGACACATGAGATGGCACAAAGAAGGTGAATGTGAGAACAATGGAGTCATGATACACCCGGCCGACGGTGAGGCATGGAAGATGCTTGACCGGTTTGATCCAGAGTTCAGTCATGATGCAAGAAATGTTCACATCGGGTTGGCGACAGATGGATTCTCGCTGTTCAGTACAAACACCACACCATACTCTTGTTGGCCCGTGTTTGTCATCCCGTACAACCTACCACCAGCTCTTTATATGAAGTACAAGTTCATGTTCCTTAGCCTCATTATACCTGGGTCGGATCATCCTGGGCCACGTCTCAACGTGATGTTAAAACCGCAAATCGAAGAATTGAAAATATTGTGGTCAGGAGTCGAAGCGTACGACTGTTACAAGAAGCAGAAATTCAACCTTCGAGCTGCTTATTTGTGGTCCGTCTATGATTTTCCGGCATACGGTATGTTTTCTGGATGGAGCACTCATGGTCGTTTGACGTGTCCGATATGTGCTTCTGACACGGATTGTTTTCGACTTACTCATGGAGGAAAGATATGCTACTTCGATTGTCACAGACGTTTCCTGCCTCCGAAGCACATGTTTAGACAACAGAGTAATGCCTTTAAAAAAGACACCATTGTCACTAAAGGACCACCGAAACGTCTAAACGGATCAGAAATATCTGATAGCTGGACAAACTGGTGCCATATAAAGGACGTCCTGGTTATTTTCTCGGTTACGGAGAGGATCACAATTGGACTCATATATGTGGACTATGGGAGCTACCATATGTGAAGTTGTTGATACTAATGCATAACATTGATGTCATGCATCAAGAGCGTAATATGGGCGAATGTATCATAAGCACATGCATGGACATGGCGGGCAAAACGAAAGACAATATAAAGGCTCGAAAGGACCTGGCAGATCTTTGTAACCGTCCAACTCTTAAGCTCTCTGAAAGTGGTACTAAACCATGTGCTTCTTTCTGTCTTCGACCTAAAGAAAAGAAACAAGTACTCAAATGGTTGAAAAATTTGAAATTCCGAGATGGTTA
Organism: Neostapfia colusana; assembly: GCA_030760725.1. NCBI lineage: Eukaryota > Viridiplantae > Streptophyta > Magnoliopsida > Poales > Poaceae > Neostapfia > Neostapfia colusana. The sequence continues at coordinate 7,158,797 of JASWHV010000003.1, forward strand.
CGCAACTAGTCTTAAACGAGCCGTGAATATCAAAACGGAAAAACTGACAGGGTTGAAGAGTCATGATTATCACATAATTATCGAAAGACTTCTACCTGTGATGTTTTGGGGCTATTTTGATGATGCGGTGTGGAAGGTGCTAGCCGAGCTTAGTCATTTTTATAGACAGCTCCGTGCAAAAGAAATTATGATAGAGATGATGCATAAATTGGAGAAGGAGATACCAATACTATTATGTAAGATGGAGAAAAATTTTCCTCCAGGGTTTTTCAATTCAATGCAACATCTTCTCATCCATCTTTTATTTGAAGCTAAAGTTGGAGGTCCTGTGCAGTATAGGTGGATGTATCATATTGAAAGAGCACTAAGATATCTCAAACCAATGGTTCGTAACATGACAAAGGTAGAAGGATGCATCGCCGAAGCATATACTCTTAAAGAAGTAGAATACTTTTCAAGTGTTTACTTTGCAGACGAAAACAATGTCAACACTTTAGCAATGCGGTACAATGTGGATGAGCAACCTCCTTGTAGCAATCTTTCTATTTTTGCAACAAGAGACACTATTGTTGGTAGTTTCACTTCCTACAACTCTAATGCAGAAGAAAGGAGTGTTGCTTTCCTCTACATGTACGCGTTTATAGATGAGATGAAAAATATTTCGAGTAAGTGTTTATCTTACATTTATGCTAATCGACGTATTTTGTAACACATCTATTCTAAAAAGTTTTCTTTTTCTTCAAGTGAGTTCCACAAGCAAAATTAGACACATAGGTATCAACCTACAATCAAACAAGTAGAAGTGATGCGACGGGAAGTAATAAACGAAGGACCTAATTTCCTATCCTGGTTTCGAGATTATGTAACATTTTCTCGTTAAGTTATCAATATTTACAAAGTATTCTTATAACTTACGAGTATTTACAAAGTTTTCTTATAAGTTCATCTTTGATGATGTAACATTTTCGTCACCAACTTAACATGAATTTTGTATATATTATTTTAGCATATTTATCAATTATTCCTTACAACAGGATGTCGTCATCAAAGGGGGGTGGGAAGAAGGGAGCACGAGGGTTTCTCAGTCGGTCATGGGACCTCTTCTCAGGTAGCTCGTTAGGTGTGAGCAGACGCTCTCAACTGATGAGGCACCTTCCAGACTTTGCGGGCCGAGTTGTGGCCTTACAGCGCACAGAGGTAAATTTCAGTTGTCAATCACATTATTTTAGATTGCACTTATAAATAATTTATTCTTATCAATCCTGTAATTTTGCAGTGTGACTCACAGTCGTCAGAGTCAGAGGTTAGGGCGCCGCCATAGACTAGCCAGCCCTCAGAGCCGGCTATCCTCCCTTTGGAGCCGTCGAGTGTGGAGCCTTCGGGCTCTAGTGGTGACCAGCCTTCCGGGTCACTGGACGTGGTGCCCACGTAGAAGCGACGGACGAGGAGGACCCACTTTGCGGCTCCTCCTCCTGTTCCTCGTGAGCGGGTCACTATTCGTCCAGTTGGAGACAGGTAAAAAATTATATACTATTACATATTTGATGATGTATACCGTTACTTACTGAGATAACAAATTTTACAAATCTTGGTACGACTATTCGTTCATGGGCCAGGGACACCACAGGCAGGTTAACGGTGTCATCGGGGCTTTAGTGCGTTTGCACTATCCCGGTGTCATCGATAGTGTGCCTACTTTGTCATGGGACGACTACGCTCGTGTCTCGCACGAGGTGCACGACACCCTTCAGGGGGGCGTGTGGAACGATTTTATCGTAAGTTTAATGTTTACATTCTTCAACTCATTTAAATTGTTAATGCATATTGATTTAATGTTGGTTTTCTTAAAGCTGAGGTACCAGTTAGAGGAAGACGAGCGAGAGCATGATGGAGCACGCGACAGTCGTGTTCCACACAAATGCTCGGAAGCTCGTGACGCAGGCGCTGTCGTACGCCTTCATACAGCCCGTTAACGACTACCAGAAACGGCATCAGCAACAGCTGGAACGGGGTCCCTTTAGAAGGGACTCCGACACGTACTTGACAGAGGATCAATACGCAGAGTTAAGTTCTAATTGTTAAAATTTTTCAATAGTTAATTATGTTAATAGTTGAATGATATACTAAATATATGCAGATTAGTATTTCCTGGTTAGAGGGTCAACCCGACGCATATCAAGCTCTCTGTCGGTATTGGGCTAGCGATGAATTTAAAATTAAGTCCATGAGGGCTCGAGGATGCAGAGGGTCCGATGGGAAGCACATCTATGGCGCCAATGGTCATTTGCGTTTGGCTAAACGCATGGTAAGTGTATTATAAGTTTGTTTATGTGTTCATAATATATTTATCCTACTAACACGTATCTACAGGAGCGAGAGACCGGTCAGGAGCCTAGCGCGACCCAGGTTTGGAAGAGAGGTCACAGGGAAGTGACCCGTCGCAGTCGGGATAGTGCAGTCAGGTCGCGACCGATCGACTGGTAAGTTTTCAAAATTCTTCAATCTAATTATAACTAATATTATTATTTACATGCTTACACTATTTCTATATTTTTTAGAAAAAGTACGGGCAGGAGGTCGTCAAAACACACGGTGAAGGGTACGATTGGGAAAACGCGTCAATCGACCCTCAAGCCGTGTATGCAAGCGGCGGCGGGAAGGCCTATGGCCAGTGAGTTGGTTTCTTTTATTTATGTTTTTCACTCTTCCTTCTTTTACTTACTATTTTTCTTTCTTTTGTAGGTTTGCCATTTTTGATGGAGTTGTCGACTCGAGGTCGACGCGACATGTGAGAGGCACTTCATCGACGCAGGGTTCGTCGGTTGGGCCGTCGAGTGGCCGTCTGTCGCAGAGGGATATGGAGTTTCGTGCCATGCAGGAGAGGCTGATGCGGACCGAGGAGGAGCTCGACAGGACGAGGGCCATCTAGGAGTACCAAGCCACCTACATGACCCAGATGCAGGCAGCGATGGAGGTAAGTAATTTAAATTACTGTAGTTACTTTCATAGCATTTAAGTAATATGTATGTTCTAATATTTTGCAATTATAGGCCTTAGCTCGACAGAACGGCCAGCATATCGCGATTTCTGCGTGGCAGCCGCCACAGGCAACCCCGTCACAGGAGCCTGCAGCACAGGTGTCTCTGGTACAGGTAATAAACTCTTTAATATTGTATTATTCATTTAACATTGGGAGAGAGGGAGATACATAGAGAGATAGAGTGGTACAGAAGGGAGGGAGAGAGTGCGAGAGAGGGTGAGATAGAGAGACAGAGTGTTACAATAGAGGTAGAGAGAGAGTGCGAGACAGAGGGTGAGAGTGACAGAGAAAGGAGATGGATGGTACAGAGATAGAGGAACAGAGTGAGAGAGAAGATGAAAAGTAGAGAGAGACGAAGAGAGTGAGAAAAAAGAGAAAGACATGGATATCTGAATCCAAAATATGTCTAACTACTCATGTGCTTTGTAGGGTTCGGCGACGGAGGCTTCGACTCCATCGCCACAGCTACTGGTTCCGGGAGGGAAGCGCGGAGACGATTTATTCGGCTCTAGAGGTAGTCGAGGGGATATTGTGTAGCCCTATACTATATATTTTCTATATTGTTTGTTTCTTCGGTTCCAGAGACTGTTTAGCTGTTCCGTTCATTCACAGGCGACACTAAATAATCGTCCCGTAGCTGCCGGCCCGTCCGCCGATTGTTCTTTCTTTCCCTCGGCAAGGTCGTTTTATTGACGGTCGCCTGGTCTAAACTCCAAAGATGAGCTTCTGCTGTGGGGTCTAGCGGGATGCAAATATTTGTCCATCCTTGGGGCTTACAGGCAGGACGAACGAGCATTTAATTTTTATGGTCAGTTGCTCTTGGTTTTATTTCCTTTTTAGCAATTTTCTTTTGTACCTTATTTTGCTAGCTATGTACTGCTTATTTGTGTAAAACTCTTCTCCTCTTATAATACAATCCGGAAACAGTGTTTCGAAAAAAAAGGGTCGCATCTCGCCGTGCGCGCAGGCAGAGACACGAAGGTGACGACGATCGTTCCTGGGCAAGGTCGCTAGCTCGTTCCCTCAGAGCAAGGCAACGAGGTAACAAGTTGTCGATGTGGACATGTGGGTGTGAAGACTCACAAAACATTACCTATCACTACAACATCTTCTCGACTCTGAGAGTTAATTAGAGGGGATCCTAACCTCTAATCCGAACCTCCAACCGGGTCGCAAGTTTACACTACTGTAGCTGCTCATTGGCTCGATCCCATTGGATCTCGTCAGCCTCCACAATGACTAACACACCAGCTGATGGGGATTAGCTAGGATAAGCCATACACTACAGGAAAAAGACAAATTTACGACGGCCAAAATTATTAACGACGGTATCTTTGTTAATTAAAATATTCACGACGGTGTCCAACGACCATCGTAAATAAGCACATTATTCACTACAATTGACCTAGACCGTCGTAAATAAGCATATTATTTATGACAGTTAGCCTTGACCGTTGTGAATAAGTAACTTATTCACGACAGGGTCAGTTTCCGTCGTAAATAACAGCTTATTTACGACGGCCAGGTCCATGACCATCGTAAATAAGGGGTATATACCCGCCCGGGCCGAGGTCGGTGTAGGCATTCACGCCCGCGCAAACCCCGACAGTTCCGCCGCCGCCGCCTCTCGCGTCACCGCCGCCGCCCTCGCGCGCCGCCGCCCAACAGCGCCGTCGCCGCCGCCGTCCCGTCCTCCCCGGCCCAGCGCGCCCCGGCCGGCCACCCGCCGCCGGCTTCGCCCCGACCCGGCGCCGCCCTTCCCCGACCCGGTCAGCCCTGACCACCCCGCCACAGACCCGGCGCCGCCCCGACCCGAGGCTTTTTTAATTAGTTTTAATTAATTAGCTTATTTTATAGTTTAGTTTACTTTAAATATATAGTTGTAATTAGGTTATTTTAATTAGTTTAGTTGATTTTATAATTAGTGTAATTTAGTTTGTAATTATGCTTTAATTAGTTTAGTTTAATTACTTTAAATTAATTTAGTTTAGCTTATTCAACCCGCCCGGATCGGGGTCGACGCGGGCATTCACGCCTGCGCCGTCCCCGACCGGTTCCGCTGCCGCCGCCGCCCACCCAGGCCTCCCTGCGCGCCGCTGCCCACCCCAGCCCACCCGCGCGCCGCCGCAGCCACCCACTCCGGCCTCCCCGCGCGCCTTTGCCGCCGGCCACCCCGGCCTCCCCGCGCGCCTTTGCCGCCGCCCACCCTGGCCTACCCGCGCGCCTATTTGCTGCCGCCGTCCCTCCCGACCGCCCCGCCGCAGACTCGGCCCCGCCTCGACCGGCCGTCGCCCCGCCCCGGCCCGTTGAGGTATTTTAATTAGTTTTAATTAATTAGCTTATTTTTAATTAGTTTTAATTAATTAGCTCCCTAGCCACCGGGTCCCTGCCCGCCCCGCCCGCCAAGTCCCTCCCCTTCCCGCCCCGCCCGTCGGCTCCTTGCCCACCCTGCCCACCAGCTTACTATTGTTTAAATTATTTAATTATTTATTTTGTTCCAAATTCTCAATTAGATTATAATTAGTTAAATGATTGATTATGAGTGTGTACTATTTATACGTATATTAATCAGTTTCGAGCCGGTCCGACCCGGCACGACCCAACACGGCCCGACCCGGCAATGCCCAATTTGGCCCGACACGGTACAGCCCAACCCGGCCTGACCCGGTAAGACCCAATCCGGCGCGACCCAGTAGGTTTGGAATTGTTCCTTTTTGGACAGCCTGAGAGTGACCGGGGATGTGCTTTTGACGAGTTAGGTACGGGGTCTGGATCTGGATGTGATTTCGACAACATAACCTAATATTCTCCGCTGCACCATTTTTAGGCGTGCAGTTGGAGAACAGCGGGGCTATGCTGCCAAAATTTTGTCCAGATTCGGACATCGTGTCTCGTCTTAAGCACGTTACCTCGGTTACTCTAGGTGGGTTTAGGACCTATCTGCCTAGTTGTAGTGGCCGGGACAAGACATAATAATGTACTAATAATGATTTGTCCGCTTTGAAGGTATAACCTCAGACATGACTGAAGACCAAACTTGGATGTATTCTGGTTGGAAAAAGAATGGACATCACTCAGAGGAGTGGTTCACCAAGACAAATACTTTTATACAATGAGCTTTTTCGTTGTGCAACAACTGCAAGCAAGTAGAAACGATGCGACACTATAGACTAAATAGAGGGCCTAACTTTCAATCTTGGTTTAGATATCATGTAACGTTTTCTTGTCTTTATTCTAATATGACTTACAAGTATGCTCGATATAGTCTTCTAACGTTTATATTTTGGACAGTGCAAAAAAGATGTCGGTGTCCATGAGGACTTGCGTCATCTGACCGACGGATTCATTAAAGTTAGAAGCTATTGTCGATACGACGTCAATTGTTTTCGATTCCGTTCAACTGAATTTGATGCTCTTCGTCCACTTGCTACAACTTGTAATACCGGTGTTGTGACTACGACTGTTGATGCCGAAGGACGTGAAACTAATTATTATAGGATCATTAAAAATATCCTTGAATTCAGTTTTAACGGGAATAAGGATCTTAAAGTAGTCTTCTTTGACTGCGAATGGTTTTATAACAATAATGGAACTCGACATAACCAATTTAGCATGACAGAAGTCAAACACAACGAATGACAACGAGGCCACGACACCTTCGTCCTTGCATATCTGCATTATTTACATTATCCATGTAAAAATGTACATGCTTGGTGGCTTGTACACAAGGTGAATCCTCGTGAGCAGTTATATACACCAGATGATGCTCGGTACCAAGATAAACGTTGAGATTGATGAGGTTTATCAAGAACAAGAGTTGCTAGACTCTATTGTCATTGAACCTGGTCTAGGTCTTGATGAGTTAGTTGGAGATGCTCAAGATTTAGAGACTCGTGAAATGCGAAAACGAAAACAAAAAAAACAATCACGACAGAAGATCGGTGGTCCAGATTAAGGAGTAGATTTCATGGCCGTGATACTGATGAATTTTGAAACAGATTTTGAGTAACTCTTATATGTTTTTAAGTAACATCTTATATCTCTTCTTTCGTCTTATATATTTTCCTTTACATTCATTAATAATTTTTCATTGAATAGGATGTCGTCGAGCAGTGGTAGAGAAAAGGGAAAGGCGAGGAGTCTAGCTAGAGATTTCTTACGTAGGACAGCTGACGTCTTTCAGGGCAGTACATCTAGCGGACTTTCTGCTAGACGGGCTGCTCTGATGAGTCAGCTATCGGAGCTGAGAGGCGCAGCAGTCGCCTTACAACGGTCAGACGAGGTAAATAACATTTTATGAATCTAATAATGTCAATAATTACTTCATTCATCAACATTACGATTCTTTTAAATTATCCAGGAGGACTCTAGGCCCGAGGACTCAGAGACGAGAGGTCCTCTGCAACCAGCACAAGCTGACCACCCTTCGGGGTCGGGTAGACAGCCTGTGGACCCGCCTGTGGACTCTTCCGATGACGACTCCTCCGAGTCACCTGACGTCGAGCCACCTCAGAGGCGTCGGACTAGGAGGAGTCGCTATGTGGCTCCTCCTCCGTCTCCTGCAAACCCAGATGACCGGATAGTTATTCGTCCAGTTGGCGATATGTAAGTAAATCTCTAACTCTTCAATTTAGATTATTTTAGCGTTATAGATGTATTGATTTATCATTCTTTATCAGGTCTTGGTACGATGACTCGTTCACGGGTCAATGACGCCACAAGCAGATAAACAGTGTCCTTGGGCGGCTTATCCGTTTGCACTACCGCGGTGCAGTGAACGGTGTCCCCGCCACGTCGTGGGACGATTACGCCACCGCCCAACACGTTGCTCATGGCAACCACCAGGAGGCTGTGTGGTCCGACTTCATGGTAAGCATGAACTATATATTTCTGTAATACAAGTCTATAATATGGTTAATACCAATTATGTATAAATATGTTTTTTAGGCACGGTACCGTTTGGAGGACGAGGCCGAGGTGGACTACGCCCGAGCCGTGTTTCCAGAAGAACGCTCAGAAGCTCGTTACGCAGTCGCTATCGAACGTACGAATTCAAGTGACAAAAGCGTACATGAAGCTGCATCCGGAAGAGGGCGAGCTAGGGGCATACAGAAACATGGCTTCCAGGTACTTGACGGCGGAGCAGTACGCAGAGGTAAATTGTAAAATATTTATTTTAAAATGTGGAAGAAGCACAATAGGTAAATAGTCTATAACCTAATAATAAATGTATGAAGGTCGGTGTAGCGTGGTTAGACGGCCGTCCGGAGGACTACCGTGCCCTGTATGCTCTGTGAAGCACACGTTTAGTGAGGACGGCTACTTACGTCTGGCTAAAGGCATGGTAAGTGTGATTACTATTGTTTTAAAATATGTTAAAATTATTCATTGAACTAACACATATACATAGGAGCACGAGAGCGGTCAGGAGCCGACTCCGATTCAGGTCTGGAAGAGGGGTCACAGGGGAAGTGACCCATCACAGCCTGACCAGCTGTGTTCTCAGGCGGCGTCGGACGCACTGGTGAGTTGTTTTGTATTTGTATTGAGTTTTCTTAAATAGTTTTGATGATATTATCTTTCCGTCTTTGTGGGCAAGGTATGGGCAGGAGGCAGAGCGGCTTCACAGTGAAGGCTTCGATTGGCAGAGCGCGCCAATTATCCCGGAAGCCGTGTATGCAACCGGAGGCGGGAAACCTCATGGACGGTATGTTCTCTTTTTTATTATTTAATGTTAATGAATTTGAGATTCGAAAATTGTAAAGGTCCCAAAATGTTCTCTTCAGCAGCTGGAGCTTCTCCGTGGCTTGCTCGACATGATCAGCAGCTCCAGACGTGGCTCTCGTTGCTCACAAACCGGACACCGACAACCTCTCCGTCCCCGGCGCCACCACTTTGTTTGTCCTCGGAAGATGGCTGCTCTCACTCGGACCACACCCAGTGAAGAGAAAAACGACACCCTGTGATCGTCTACCAGCTCATGGATGCACCCCCGAGCGCGCTAGACCCTCCCTCGGCCGAGCAAAACGATACCTAGGGGTGGCCGAGAGAAACCAACGGCGAGGTTTCCCGTGGACAGCTCCACAGAGAGCTTCTCGTGCCCGAGCAAGAGCAGTTCCAGATGCGCTAATACTCAGCGATGCTCACCTCCGAAGCTCGGGCCATGACATGGATGACAGAGCGCGAATTCGAGGAAATTTTCCCGACGGCCGTAAACCGACCTTCCGGTGAGGCACTCTCGGATTCGATCTCAATTTCCATTCTTAGTTCTCCAAATCTTGCACATAGGACCGAAACTAGCCGGCGAACATTTGTTCTTCACAACCTTAGCTTAGAAACGCATGTAGACCGCCCAAATTCTGAGTTTTCCGAGCTCAAACTTGGAAGGTGTCTCGGGCGCATGGTGAAGACCCATGTGCCGCTGTTGACGAGCAATTCCAAGGCTGTGCCGAGCTTCCCAAGCATCCAAGGATGCTGTAGAGCCAATTCCTCGAATGTTTGGCGGGCTAAGATCACCGGTCGACGGCGCCGGACTTCTCCCGAGGTGGCCGCACGACGCTGGCACATTTCCGGTGGTCTACCGCCTACGCCGACCCCTCCAATCGATTTTCCGTCACTGTAAACCCACCGGCGGCGACCTTCCAGTCGGATGGCAGCCGGGAACGCCCTCCGGTGAGGCACCGCCTCAGTCCGGCGAGGGGGCGGCGGCGCGCGCGAGAGCGCGGGAGGGAGGAAGAAGAAAGGGCCGGGCCCAGCCGTCAGTGACCGCGGTTTCAAAATTTGATCTGCTGTGGCTGGGGATCCACTGTGGCTGTGCGCTGGAACCGTGTAGCCCCGTGTGTTCTCGATTTTCAGTGGCTGGGATTTAACACGTGGCCCCAAGTCCTTTTCCAATAGCAAAACAATTCCAGTTTCAGCTCCAACTTTGAAAATTCATAACTTTGTGTAGGAAACTCCAAATTAGATGATTCAAATTGGGTTGGATTCCTTTTGAAAATGTCTATCCAAACAGCAACCCCAATTTGTATGAACTTCAATATTAAATTCTGGATAATTCTTTTAAATGTTTCTGTAAATAATTATTGAGAGAGTTTGGTTTATCCAAAAATCCTCAATTTTTGCCAGAATATTCTTTAGGATATTATTGGACTTTAAGCAAAGTTTCAGATCAATTGAAGTTGAGTTGAGTAGGAATTTCCAGAGTACAATCTGCTGCACTCAAAATTATCCAGAAACTTTTCCAGAAAATGGTGTTCCTTTGTAAAATCAGTTCTGGGAAATCCTTAGTTCCAAAAATAATTCAGACATGCTCTATGAGCCATACTTGAAATGGTAGTTCACCTTATTGGGCATGAAAATGACCTTACTTCAGAATTAAATCCTTGTAGCATAATTGCTTATAGAATTATTCTGGAGGAACTACCCAATGAAAAGTCCTTAATTTTTGTCCAGAATACTTTTCAGGTGACCAGGAACTCACCTGTAAAGTCTCAGCTCAAATTGAACTTTTGATCTACCTGTTCTTGTTCTCCATGCTTATGTATATGAGCAACACATAGAAAATTATAGTGGGAATATGGAAGACACAATTTCCACTTACATTAGCTGCAATTTGGCAAGCTAAGTCTCTATGTAATGTATGACTTCAGGTAAAAAATTTGAAGTCATTGGAGATCAGGACCTTTAGTTCCTTTCAACCCATTTCAACTCATGTCACGTGTCCATTAGGAACCATAGAACATGTTAATGGAGCTCCTTATGGACAGTTAGCTTTTCTTCTAATTCCTCTGCACAACAGGGACAATAACTTCATTTTTAGTACTCCCACCCAGTTCCCTGTTATTAACGAGTCGAGTCTTTTAATTCTTTAAATTGCATTATAATAACATATGCATATACATATCAATAGGACTTACGATGGAGGCAATCCATGGAGAAGTTCGTCGGAGTGATTCCATTGAAGTGGATCAGTTGATCAAGCCTCAAGGGAGACAAGACTCTAACTGAATTATATACTATTAGACCCTGCAAAATAGGCAAGCCCCGGTTTGCATTTAACTACCCCTAAGTTTTTACTTTGTAAACAATACGTCGGTTAGGATGAATTGTCCATTAAGTCTAGATGTTTGATACTACTCTTGCATGATCAGAAAACCTATGGAGTATTTGGGTAGGTGTCCTTCCACCGTGTAGAATATGCCATGCTTAAGTAGGACTCGGTAGAAGTCGAGTGGCTGGACGCTACTCGCGAGTATTGGAATTTGGGAGCACGAGGGATTGAGTCAAAAAGTTGTTAGTAAATTGAAATGAGACCGGGCAGGGTGTAAGGGCAACAGGACATGGGGGCCTGGGTGCTTAGACTTGTCCGTGTCGGTTGAGGACTGATCCGTATGCGGCCCTGCTGAACAAGTATTGAATGTACCGAAGGCATATCGGATATATGGAACCCGATAAACCGATGTAACCTATACCTCCGGGCATCGAGGCATAACACACCGATTTATAGATGTAGGCTGAGGGCAGCAAGGTGGAAATCTGCCAACGGGCATAGAGAGATGCTCCATGTAGGGAACCTCCTGCTCGTTTCGGTGCGACCGGTTTGATGTTTGGGCTGTTTGGTAAAAGGTTGTCCCGTACGACATCAAGGGAGCGTGCTGTGTGCGGCTCCGAGTATGTGCGTACGTGACATGCTATTCGGGTATCCCTGCAGGTGTATGACGAGTCGATTCGCCATCCCTCGCGGTTATGAGTACCGCTTGTTCACTGCGTCATGACGTAGATGTAACTTGCACTGAGATAAGAATTAATCATCATTGGTTTGAAGTTAATACTAGTAATATAATGTTATGTTTTGTGAATAGGTTAGTGCGAATTCGATTCATTTCCACCATGAGCAAGTTACATCGGGAGGAAGCGTTTCTTGTTTGATTGTGGATTCCCGATGTGAGGTGCCCAAGGTTATGCTTAATTTGCTGCTAATAACATTTGAAAGTAAGGATCCATTTTTAGGCGAGTTCATATGCAATGTACTATCCTATGTTAAGTTTTTACCATCATGTAGAGTTTCATGTTTAGGGCCGATGGTTAAGTCTTGCTGAGCGTTATGCTCATGGATACTATACAAGTTGTTTTGCAGGTAATAACACTACGCTACTGAGTACAGTTGTCCGATGAGACTCGGAACTCTCCGAGTGGTAAACTCATGGAAACTCTTGCCGCTGCTGTTGTCATCGTGATGCTAGTGAGAAGGGTCCGCGGGCTGGATGTCTTCTCTGTTGCTTAGTATAGATATGAGATGTGAGTTGTATTAGTCTTCCACTGTAGAGTATTTTGAGAAATATTTGTAAAATTAAATCTTTGTAAGCTTCCGCTTGTTTTATGTAATATGATGCTTTATTATGTGTGCTGTTGGGTGCCGCATCGCACGATGCCACCCAATGCGATTTCCGGGCAAGGTGCCCCGTCCCCGTGTCTGCACGGGCGACGTCGGGCCCTGTCAAAAATTTAATAATCTTTCTTCTTTCGTAGGTTCGTCATCTTCGATGGAGGTATCGACTCGAGGGAGGCACAACCTTCCTCGAGTGGCTCTTCATCGCGACATGCGGGATCAAGACAGCCTAGCTCCCTAGAGCTCCAGAGTGTTTGGGACGAGCTCCACAGGACACACGAGGAGCTCCGGCTAGAAAGTGAGCAGCTCCGGCAAGAAATGGAGCGTCAAGCCGCGGCAAGCAGGGCTCGGGAAGAGTATCAAGGCTCGTTCATGCTACAGATGCAAACAACAATGCAGGTATGTAACAGTCGTTTTAATTAATATTTCTAACATATAAATGATGGTTGTATGATAATATTTTCTGTTCATAGGCTATGGTGGCAGGGCAGCCGGTCGTCTTTCCACAGTGGCAGTCCCCACAGTAGCCACAGGCCCCATTCACAGGAGCAGAGGTACAAACATAGCCATATTTGATGAAATTTAGCCAAATTTATTAGAATATCACCAATCTTAGTCAAACATATCCAAAACTAGTTTAACCTGATCAATTCTAAATTATAATAAACTCACTTATGCAAATATGCATTTTAAAACTTATAACTTGTCCAACTACACTTATATATAACAGTGCTCCGCGACTGAGGCTCACATGCCATTGCCGCAGCTACCGTGAGGACGAAGGCTGAAGGACGAGTTCCCAGGTTCTGGAGGTAGCGCACGTGGTAGTGTGTAGTGTGATGTGTGTGTCTAGCTAGTGTAGATATTTATAATATATTTACTGCATATTGTTATCGTTATTGTTGACTGCATGTGTGAGCTGGTCATCGAGCCAGGGCTAGCCTCGAAGCCAGGGCAATATTTTCTAATTTTTTCAAAAAAAATTATCAAACTTATTTATGACGGTTTCCTGGTGCTGGTCGTCGTAAATAAGCCATTACTATTTACGACGACCAAGACCAGTCGTCGTAAATAAGCCACTAGTATTCACGACGGCTGGTGTCGGCCGTCGTAAATAATTGGTCTATTCACGATGGCCCATCGTGAATAAATTCCCCCAGCCACGTGACAGTCGGGGACACTTATTCACGACGGGATTATTTAGACGTCGTAAATAATCTTATTTACGACGGGAGCCGTCGTTAACAACCTTATTTACGACTATTTATCGGTGTTGGCCGAAAACCTTCATGAATAAGCCTTCCCCGTCGTGAATAACTTATTCACAACGGTTTTTCCTTTATTAACGATGGTTTCCAGCCATCGTTAATTGTTCATATTCCTGTAGTGATATCGCATATATGGCCATGTGGACCTACTACATAAAAATGAATAGATAGGATAGGATATCACACAACTCAATCTTTAATCGAGTTAAGTTAATTATCTCCATAATAAACCTATCAGTCAGGATGCTACACCCCGTGGTTACGTTGATCAATCATGGGGGGCCTCGAGCGGGAGACTTACGAGCATGCCAACAAAGAACAAACTCACACCTACTTGTACATAGGGGGGTTGCATACCCCCCCTCATTGGACCGGAAGTCTTTAGTGTTGGGTCGCGCTCTACAATGGCCCAAATAAAGAAAGTTAAGAAATGATCCATTTCATAACCGGCACTAGCACCCCGAGAGCGAGATCGGTCCATTAGTTTAACCTTATAGAGTCCACCGTGCCCCCCTTGGCAGTATCAAAGGGATGGGTCGGCCGAGCGCACGCACACACTCAAAAACTTCTAAAACACCCCTCATTGGTTCCCTAAAATCAAAAGGAGCATAAACATTATGGTCTTACACGTCAGAGTGACCCAAACATTGGTAAATGTTGCCTCTAGTCCTAGAGACTTGATCTACCACTCATTTTGTCATTCGTCCCTTGGCCGAATTCCAAGAGTGATTTTTCTAATCCCTATACATTATGATGTTCACACTGTAGGGAAATAGGCGATGCGCTATTCTAGCAATTCGACCGTATCACCCAGAAAACATGCGAGTAAGAAGGTCATGGATCGTTACCACTAGACACGCAACGCAGCGGATCGTAGATGCGCGTCGTAGCCGATCAGCGCAGCAGTAACAGCAGCGCCTCCACGGAGTCCACACGTACAGGGAGGAATGCCGTGCGCCGGTGTGCTAGCACCGCGCGCGTGACAGGGGTTTCGGCGGCTGGCCTGTGAGGGGCGGCGGCTGGGGCTGTTCTGTGGTGGAGAGTAATCTGCCCCTAACCCTACCCCTCATATTTATAGACGCGCTAATGGACTTTTAGGTTAGAGGCCCATTAGTACCCTAATTTCTTATGGATCAAATATCCATCAGGCCTTTATCCGAATTGTTATGATTGCCTCTTGGGCATATCACCAATAATCTTCCACTTGCACTAGAGACAATCATATAGCCAAGTTTTTCAATATTCCATCCCCTTAAGTATGTGACCCGTTAGGTTCATGTACAGTCGATTATGAATAAAAACCGTTTTCAAACACAAGTCAGTAGAGGTACCTAGCAGGACATACTGACTCCCGAATGTACATAAAGATCATATCGGTTAAACCTAGATACATTCACATGCTAATTACTTTGCCACACGATACCAGTCAAGCTCAAGGCGAGATACATGCCATCCTTGTGATAGCTCAACCATTCACTCGATCAAATAGTGGATTCAATCTATGACTAACTTTTAGTCATAATGATTAACTCTTTAATCACTTTGGCATGGCCATGCACTTTCAATCCAACTATCTCGAGGGGCCCAGAGATATCTCTCCTGTTATTTAGGAGGGGCAAATCCCATCTTGATCCGCACACATCTCATTCCATGCTTCATCATGTACCTGAAGACTATTTTTATGACCACCCAGTTACGGAGTAGCGTTTGATAGTTTCAAAGTGCACAACTACACATAGTGAGAAACAATGGCGATCTCAGGTCTAAGAATCTAGCAGGTGTATCACTCAAGACCAACTGATGGCACATATGTAAATAACAATCCCAACAGTGTCTCGGAATGGGTCTATCCAACACCATGTTCACTAACATGTGTTCACATTATTAATTTGATATCTCCATAGCTATGATCCGTGAAACATGATCATCAATTAATACATATGCTAGTCTGCATACTATCATTATCTCATATAACGATGTAGACTAGGGATCATTTTGAGTAACATTATAATTAACAAAGAGTCTCACAAACAAGTCACATACTTGATGATCAATGTGAATAATAGTTACTTAAATAGTACATAAACATAGCTATGACACAAGTTTCCCACTACACACTAGGATCACTGATGTAAGTATCTAATACCCATAGATCTCGTGTGTGTCTCATGCTTTGATTGTGGAAGAGGCTTTATCAACGGACCTGCCATATTCAAATCCGTATGCACCTTGCATATATTCACATCACCTCAGTCGATAATCTCTCGAATCAGATGATAGAGTTGTAGTATATGTTTAGATCTTTTGTGTGATCTAGGCTCCTTTGCCTGTGCAATGGCTCCATTATTGTCGCAATAGAGATCCACAGGTCCGGACGCACTAGGAACAACACCCAACTCAGAAACAAATTTTCTGATCCAAACAACTTCCTTTGCAGCTTCAGAAGCTGCAATATACTCCGCCTCCGTCGTTGAATCTGCTACTATGTCTTGCTTGGAACTTTTCCAGCTCACTGCCCCTCCATTGAGGCAGAACACAAAACCGGATTGCGATCTAGAGTCATCCTTATCTGTTTGGAAACTAGCATCGGTGTAACCTCTTACAACGAGCTCTTCTTCACCTCCAAACACTAGGAACACATCCTTAGTTCTTCTCAAGTACTTAAGAATGTTTTTGACAACTGTCCAATGAGCCTCACCATAATCTGATTGATACCTGCTCGTAACACTTAGAGCATAGGATACATCTGGGCGTGTACACAACATGGCATACATGATAGATCCAATAGCCGAAGCATAAGGAATCACTCTCATCCTCTTTTGCTCATCAGGCGTCGAAGGACACTGACTTTTGCTTAGAGTGATGCCATGTGACATTGGCAAGAAACCTTTCTTAGAATCTTGCATATTGAACTGATTCAATATCTTGTCAATATATGTGTCTTGGCTTAATCCAATTAACCTTTTAGATCTATCTCTATAGATCTTTATGCCCAAAATGTATCCTGCCTCTCCTAAATCCTTCATTGAGAAACTTTTCCTTAATGAGGATTTAACAACATTAGTACTGGAATGTCATTTACGATCAACAATATGTCATCTACATATAGGACCAGAAGTATAATTGCGCTCCCACTAACCTTCTTGTAAATACAAGGTTCTTCTACGTTCTTGATGAAACCAAACCCTTTGACCACTTCATCAAAACGTAGATTCCAACTCCGAGATGCTTGCTTCAATCCATAGATGGACTTTTGAAGTTTGCATATTTTTCTAGCATTTTTAGGATCGATAAAACCCTCAGGTTGTGTCATGTACACATCCTCAGTCAGACTCCCATTAAGAAAGGCTGTTTTGACATCCATCTGCCATATTTCATAATCAAAATATGCAGCAATTGCTAGGAGAATCCGAACAGACTTTAGCATAGCGACGTGCGAAAATGTTTCATCATAATCCACACCTTGAATTTGTTTGAAACCTTTTGCCACCAATCATGCTTTATAGATGTGAACTTTTCCATCCATATCAGTCTTTTTCTTGAAAATCCATTTGCAATCGATCGATCTCACGCCATCGATTGGATCAACCAAGTTCCAAACTTGATTCTCATGAATGGATTCTATTTCGGATTCCATGGCTCCAAACCATTTCTCAGAGTCGGGTCCCATTATTGCTTCAGTGTAGGTCACAGGCTCATTATTGTCCAACAATACCATGTCCTGTTGTTCCGTGGTTAGGAGTGTCAACTTTTTAGTTGCACGACGTACCCTTATAGACCTTCGTGGGGCTGGTGTTTCATCAAGTGGTTGTACAACATCTTGTACATCCTGTATATGATTAGAGGGTGCCGAAACATTTTCAGGTATTTTTTGAATTTCTTCAAGATGTACCTTGCTCCCACCAACTCCTTTTGAGAGAAACTCTTTCTCCAAGAAGACACCATTGTGAGCAGTAAACACTTTACCCTCCATTTTATTATAAAAATAATATCCTTTGGTTTCCCTAGGATATCCCACAAAGAAGCATTTGTCTGATTTGGGAGTAAGTTTGTCTGACGTCAAACGTTTAACATAAGCATCACATCCCCAAACTTTGAGGAAAGACAATCCGGGATGTTTCCCGTTCCACATCTCATATGGTGCCTTCTCAACAGACTTAGTTGGGACTCTGTTTAGTGTAAACGCAGCAGTTTCAAGAGCATAACCCCAAAAGGATAGTGGAAGATCAGTCTGGCTCATCATCGACCTAACCATGTCTAACAAGGTTCGGTTCCTCCGCTCGGACACCCCATTCCATTGAGGCATTCCAGGTGGAGTCAACTGTGGAACAATTCCACATTGTTTTAAATGATCATAAAATTCATGGCTCAAATATTCACCCCCACGATCAGATTGTAGAAGTTTAATTGTCTTGCCCAACTGATTTTGTACTTCATTCTGAAATTCTTTGAACTTTTCAAAAGATTCAGACTTGTGCCTCATTAGATAGACATATCCATATCTACTAAAGTCATCGGTAAAAGTAATAAAATACTGAAAACCACCTCTAGCTACCGAACTCATTGGTCCACATACATCAGTATGTATAAGCCCCAACAAGTCACTTACCCTCTCACTTTGACTAGTGAAGGGTGCTTTGGTCATCTTCCCAAGCAAACAAGACTCGCATGTGTCAAGTGATTCAAAATTAAATGAACTTAACAAACCATCTTTATGGAGTTTCTCAATGCGTTTCTCATTTATATGACCTAAGCGACAATGCCAAATAAAAGTGGGATTTAGATCATTTCGTCGAGCCCTTTTTGTATTAATGTTATAGACTGTTTTATCCTCAAGATCATAATCCATTCACTAATGGACATTGAGCATAGAAAATATTATTATAATAAATAGAACAATATTTGTTCTTTATTATAATCTCATAACCATTAACTTCTTCCAAACATGAAGAAGATATAATGTTCTTGCTCAAAGAAGGAATGCAAGAACAATTATTTAATTCCAAAACTAATCCTGAGGGTAATGACAAGTGATAAGTTCCGACAGCTATGATAGCAATCTTTGCTCCATTGCCGACCCGAACATCCAACTCGCCTTTTGCAAATCTTCTAGTCTCACTTAGACCCTGCAACGATTTGCAAGTGTAAATCATGATCCGGTATCAAATACCCATGGTTCACTAGAAGATGTAGCAATATTGATTTCTATAACATTTATACCTGAAGTGGAAGTCTCACTCCCTTTCTTCTTCTTATCCTCCAAGTACTTCTTGCAGTTCCTAGACCAATGCCCCTTAGCATGACAGTGGAAGCATTCATCATTAGGAGAAGGGACAATGCTCATTGGAAACCTTTCCCTTGCCTTTAGGATGCATCACACATTTCCTCTTTTTATTCTCCTTTTGAACCATCATCACATGAGTGGTGTTTTTCTTAATGCTTTCCTCAGCTGTTTTAAGCATCCCATGCAATTCAGCCAACGTTTTCTCCATGCCATTCATTTGATAATTCAATAAAAATGGCTCATAGCTCGGTGGGAGTGACTAGAGAATAACGTCAATAGTCAGGTCATCCTTGAGTTTAGAACCATGTTTGTCCAAAGTCTCAATGTAACCAATCATCTTGATTACATGGGGATTGACCGGGCTACCTTTTGCCAGCTTGCATGAGAACAAGGACTTTGAGATGTTGTACCTCTCAGCCCTTGCTTGGTTCTCAAACATTCCACGTAGTCCCTGAATCATAGAATAAGCATCTGCATGCTCATATTGTTTTGTAGATCAGGGGACATTGTGGCAAGCATGAGGCAGCTTGCATTAAGCGCATCATCGCAGTGCTTCTCATAAGTCCTGTGAGTTGCGATATTTGCATCATCGGGGAGGTCATTGGGGTATGGTTGCTCAAGAACATACTCAATTTTCTCTTGCCTGAGAACAATTCTCAGATTGCGGTACCAATCAATAAAGTTAGCTCCATTGAGCTTTTCTTTCTCAAGCACAGATCACAAATTGAAACTGGAATTGTTACTAGCAGACATGATCTACAATGGAAAATAAATATGTAAGGTTTTAGCACTATGTTATGTACCAATCTTTTATTAACAGTTTAATAAAAGACACCACCACTATATAAGCATCGTCCTCCCTCTAACGATATATAGTGGTCCAAGATCCATATTCACTAATTTCTAGTGAGCTTTGGCTTCACTGCTAGAAAATTTGTGACATAGGTAAACAACCATTGTTAATCATATCTCTATATGATTTTTGTTTGTTGGGTGACATCCAATGCCCCGGCTCCCAACACTATGCCATAAAGCCCAAAACCGTTTTGATAGCTTTGTTGAGTAAACCAATACTATGCATGTGAATGTCCAACATTCACCCTATTCATTATGATAGATGACGGTATTTTGATTTGGCAAACCTACCATACAACGATCAAAACGACATAGGTGCAACTATAGGTAAATGACATCAAATACTCAACTTTTCCGAGGGAAGCTATTCTATCATGACAAAACATCCACCATATGAAAAACATGAAAAGAATAGTAAAATATCACAGACATACGATCATATCATATCTGTGAATAGTATGGCCTTTAGAATCATAGTGGTCTCCATCACCATGGTTCCATCATGATCTACACCGCCATGTCTCCCTTCTTATGGTGATCACCATCGCCATCATGCTTGAGGTTTCTCAATGAATATAAAAGAAGCTAATACATCTAATAGCTATCAAATAAATTACATGAGAGATCAGGCATCACAGGGCGACACACAGGTCATTATACAATTATGTGACAACCTCAACCCGGTTGTGTTAAATTTGCAACACGCAGGCTGCATGAATTTTACACACAGATCATCACATCACATTTAGGCCATACCATTCACATCATTCCCTGCAAAAACAAGTTAACCGTAGAACGATGTCTATCGCGAAACAACTTAATGATGTCACTATAGCAGACAACAACGGCGGTCCCGAATCTATGAAATCACTATGAAAATCTCATCGAATTGATCAAATCAACCCGAATCTGAGTCATTCAGAATGCCTCAATTTTCATTGTGACTGGTTATCCACGAGAAGATCGCGACACATGACCGTGATCTGTTGACTCAATCTGTTAGCTATGTACACTATTAGTCCCGATGGTGATTCCAGCCGGTAGGGACAGGTTGCGCACACAGCAGAGAAGGAGCACGAACTAATCCTTTAGTCATATGATGGCAATCTACTCTAACCAATTCCAAACCCCAAAAGCCGAACTATAAAAATTCATCATATGAACTTGTCTGCAGTAGATCGCATCTAAGATCCAGACCAAAAACTACGCAAGTCAGCTCTGGTACTACTGTAGGGAAATAGGCGATGCGCTACTCTAGCAATTCGACCGTATCACCCAGGAAACATGCGAGTAAGAAGGTCATGGATCGTTACCACTAGACGCGCAGCGCAGCGGATCGTAGATGCGCGTCGTAGCCGATCAACGCAACAGTAACAGCAGCGCCTCCACGGAGTCCACACGTACAGGGAGGAACGCCGTGCGTCGGTGTGCTAGCACCGCACGCGTGACAGGGGTTTCGGTGGCTGGCCTGTGAGGGGCGGCGGCTGGGGCTGTTCTGTGGTGAAGAGTAATCTGCCCCTAACCCTACCCCTCATATTTATAGACGCGCTAATGGGCTTTTAGGTCACAGGCCCATTAGTACCCTAATTTCTTATGGATCAAATATCCATCAGGCCTTTATCCGAATTGTTATGATTGCCTCTTGGGCATATCACCAACACACACATCAACAATATGCTTTTCCTGCGTCCTCCAAATGTGAGGGACTCTCCTGGCCAACCGGGGATCCTGGTTGACTGTGCGGATGCGACCGTTGTTCGCCACGGCCACAAGGGTGATTATGCACAATAGAGAAAAGGCAAAGTTTTGGACAGCTAGTTGGATCAGTGGCTTATCACCCTCTGCCATGTTCCCAGAGCTTTTCAGTCATAGTAGGCGTAAGAATAGATCAATGGCCCAAGCCATGGAAAACAATACCTGGATGATGACATTGCTAATGATTTAAAGGTCCCCCTCATCCATCAATGTGTGACTCTATGGCATTTGATACAGGAATCAAGTTTTGACTCCAATGACGCCTGAGAGGACGAAATCATATATATGGACTGCATTTACAAGGGGTGAATTCTCAACTAAATCAGCATATCTCATTCGGTTAGCAAGTTTTGTGTGCTGATCTGGCAAGCCTCTAGACATCCTCTCACTGCAAAGCTTCATTTGGCTCATGTTGCAAGATCACATCTCGACGACTGTCCGGTTCCAGGGAAGAGGTTGGTCAAATCCTTACTTCTGTTCTTATTGTGATCACAATTTAGAAACTGTCCTCCATCTCTTCATGAAGTGCCCCATTATGCGATTGATTTGGAACGAACTTGTTGCATGGACAAAACTGTCATCTCTTCGCCTGACATCATGGAAGCAGGGGGGCGATGTGTGATTCTTGATATGATGAGCTAGCATCGGGCAACAAACAGAATCAAAAGGATGCACGCTTGTCGAAGTGTTTCCTGCGACACTTCCCCCGGCCCACTCTGGAGCAGCCCGCAGAGGTTCTTTTTTAGGAGGGGCTTTAGTTGTTTTGAGCGTCGTAGCACGATGACGAGATGAACACGAAGATTTATGTGGTTCGGGCCGCCTGAGCGTAATACCCTACGCCCACGGAGTGTTGGTTGTTCTTGGTTTCCTGAGTTTGAGGGTGGCTCGAGCTTGTGAGCTTACAATGGTGTTCGGAGGTTGGAACTGTGTTTGAGCTAGAATGAAGTTCGAACGGAGTTCGAATGGAGTTGTCCTTGCCCATTGGCTGCTTGGATCTTTTATATCTCAAGGCCAATCAACCTTACATGTGGGTCCGGAGCCTGGTTGGTGGCCCGTTATGGGCAGCTGACTCTACTTTTGGTGGTCTCCTCCCTGCTAGTAGTAGCACACTTGATCACACAGTGGAGCACGTTGCCCTGTCACGTCGGCTTCCTTAAATGTTGTCTGATGAAGGCGGTAGGAATGTGTCTTGTCCCGTGGCACTGTATTGTAGAACCGTCAGGGCGCCGCGCTACTGGTCTCTACTGCCAGACACGCCTGTACCGTAATACGGTGGATTGCTTGCCTGGGGAACATGCGAACTTTAAATGCGCGAAAGGCCAGCACACCTTCCTCTTTACTCCTTGGATATCTGCCCGTTGCTTGTCGGCGCAGCGTCCAGGTGGCTGGCCCCCGGGACACGCGTCGTCACCGGAGTTGTCTTTCAGAGTAGCGAGGGGTCCGGAGTCGTCGGACACGTGGCAATACTGCAGCTCTCCCTGGCAGGAGGGGAGGTCCGGAGCTGTCATGCACGTCGCCACACCAATGCCCTCCTTGGCGGGAAGGGATGCCTGGAGTTGTTGCCTACGTGGCAGCACCGGAGCCCTCCCATGCTGGAGGTTGGGACCGAAGTTGTAGGACACGTGGCATCTCCGGAGCTCTTTCCGGCGAAAGACGTGGCTCGGAGGTTCCAGACATGTGGTAGTTCTGGAGTATTCCCTAGCGGTAGGTCTGGTCCGACACCATCGGACACGTGGTGTCTCCGGAGCCATTCTCGGCATGTAGTGAGACTCAGAGCCTGCAGACACGTGTCAGCCTCGGAGCCCTCCTTAGCAAGTGGTCGGACCCGAGGCCTAGGACAAGCGCCTTCTCATGAGTGCTCCCTAGCTGGCGGTTGGGCCCAACCTGCATGCTAGGTTCATGTCTTCTGCATACATGCTGACATATGTCTTCTTTTGCTCTTACACGCGAGGGTACCCGGTCTTGAGGGTACCGACAATGGCCCCCTGGTAGGTGTGCCCAAATGTTTGGGGACGCCTACTCTCGAAGTGTGCCGTCGGCACTTCCCCCGGGCTTGCTCTGGGCAGCCCGCGGAGGTTCTTTTTCGGAGGGGCTAGTCACTCGCGGAGAGCTTACGCGTCAGGGGCGATAGAAGGAGAAACTTGACACAGAGATTTTTTACTTGGTTCAGGCCGCCGGAGCGTAAAACCCTACGTCCACGGTGAGCAGAGATGCTCGTTGTATTGCTTGGTGCTCAGAACCGGGGTTCTGAGCTTGAGGATGAGTTGAGTGCTAGAATGCTAGAGAGTAAGTGTGCAAGGAGTCAAACCCCTAGACGGAGTTGAGCAAAGTGTCGAACCCTCGCTAACGTCGCCTACCCAAGCCTTTTATAGTCCAAGGCTCGGGCGGCTTACAAGGTGGGCCCGGGACCCGACAGGTGGTCCCGGGGAGATTGCCTGCCATCTACCGTATACTGCAGTTACACCGGTAGTTGTCTCTAGCGAAGGCTTATGAGTCTTCGTTCTTCCGCCCTGCCCATGCTGCAAGCTAGTCGTAGTGGTTGATGATGGCAGGGGCGGCAGGGGATCTCTTGTCGCTGTGTTTATTGGCGTACAGCCTCTGACGCGGCGTGCCAGTCTTCACTGCGATGTGACTAGGCGCAACGACACTTGACAGAGGTGTGCTCTGCGTCTCCGCGTCTTGGGAAAGCGCGGGTCTTGAATACCTTGTACGGACAAGGTATGGCACGTCTTTACTCTTGCTGCCTACCACCCGGAGGCAGGTAGCGCGGCTCTGCTGGCCACGTGGCGGGCTCGGAGCTCTCCTCTGAGGAGAGGGTGGTCCGGCCCCGCTCGACACATGGAGCCTTCAGAGCTCTCCCAGCGGAGGGGGGAGATCCGGCTCCGCTGGCCACGTGGCGGGCCCGGAGCTCTCCTCTGAGGAGAGGTAGGTCCGGCCCCGCTGGACACGTGGAGCCTTCGGAGCTGTCCCCGCGGTGGGGGGAGGTCCGGCTCTGCTGGCCATGTGGCGGGCCCGGAGCTCTCCTCTGAGGAGAGGGAGGTCCGGCCCCGCTGGACACGTGGAGCCTTCGGAGCTCTCCCCGCGGAGGGGGATGTCCGGCTCTGTTGGCCACGTGGTGGTCCCGGAGCTCTCCTGTGAGGAGAGGGAGGTCCGGCCCCGTGGGACACGTGGCGCTCTCGGAGCTCTCCCCGCGGAGGGGGGAGGTCTGGCTCTATTGGCCAAGTGGCGGACCCGGAGCTCTCCTTTGAGGAGAGGGAGGTCCGACCCCCCGGGACACGTGGCACCCTCGGAGCTCTCCCCACGGAGAGGGGCGAGGTCCTTAGGCAGTTTCCCCTGTGTGCGGGGGTACCCCATATTGAGGGTACCGACAGTGGCCCCCGTGCCCATCTCGGGGGAGATAATGAGCCCGAGGTGGAGCCCCCGTCTCTTCCACTCCGCGCACGTTCTCGAAGACCCGCTTTGACCGCTGCTGGAGCATGAACAATCGCGGGTTCGTGGGAGCGTATACCCTGCTTGATGGCTGCTTTTACTGCGGCGGTTCCCAAGGCTGCCACTTCTGCACATCGCAACGCCTTTTTGGGAACCCCCGAAGCGTCTCGCCGGATCGGCTTCTCGGGAGACTGCCTTCTTCGCCCACCGCTTCTGCTGGACGGCTCGGGTCCACTTGTCATTGACGCTTGGTCTTGGAGCTGAAGCGGTTGTCCAAGCAGTGCATTCGAAGAGTTTCGAATCAATTTGAATCAAGTATGGGAAGTATAAAAGGGGATCTTATCTGCATCGCAGGCTTCCCTTCGCACTTCCCCGAGCTTGAACCCTCCAGAGTCCTCTGAGTTCTTGCGCCCTTGTCTTCCAAACTCTTGAGCTTCTGTTGGCCACGGCTTCCAATCTGCCTCTGAAGGCTGACGGAGCTCGGACCGCCGACAGGGGGAGGGGCAGGGAGCCGGCCTCCGGCCTGCGCGCCAAGCCAGGGGACCGGGGTATCTTCGCATCCTCCTTCTGGGGGTGTTAGTTCGTCGGGTGGCGGCCCCAAGAGGTCTCGTACCTTCCATTTCGACAAGACTTCCCTCGGACAGCGATGGTCCGAGGGGCCCCGGGCACCCCGCCCTCCTTCTTCAGGCGGTGGAGCTTCGAGGGGGGATGCCGGTGTGGCGATGCCCGGGGGTGTGCCTATGGCTCATGCACCCCGGCCAACGCATGCCCCGGTGGCAGGCTCGGGCGGCTCTACCCCAGCTCGAAAGCCGGGGCTCCGTGCCCGTTGGAGCGTCCGCGTCCCTCGGGATTCATCGGCTACCGGGGCGAGTCTGTTCCCAGGTCATCTCCGGCTGGCGGAGGATCCGCGCCGCAGCGTCCGGAAGCTGCAGCGGCTCCGCCAGCCCCTAGGCCAGCACAGGCCTCATCTGTGTTGGCTGGAACGACTCCTGCGGCGGCGGCAGTAGCTCCCGTCCGTCCTCCGTTGCCAACTTAGAAGCCGGCGACTGCCGAGGGCTCGACGGGGCCGACTGGTGGCGCCCAGCCCTCTGGTGCTGAAGAGGTGGTGGGAGCGGCTGCTGGCCCTCCGGCGGGCAGCGAGCAGGGGCGCGTCGAAAGCGGTCCTGCTCCGACGCCTGTTTCTCCAGATCAGCGCCTTATCGCGGTTCCTGTGGACGCTGCAGCGCCATCGCCTCCTTCTGAGGACGATGTGATGGAGGAAGTCAGGGGCGCGGCTTCGGCCTTTGCCGCCCCGCTGCCCCCGGCGGACGCCTTGGACCTTGCTCAGACGAGCGTCAGGCAGGTCCTGGCCGCGCTTGAGCGTGAGCGGGAGGCACAGGCAGGGGAGAGGGATCGCCTCCTCAGCTGGGGGCACCTCTTGAGGCAGCGGACTCAGGAGGTCAGGGCGAAGCTCGACTCGAGGCGAGCGAAGCTTGATGCCATAGAGGTGCTCCTCTACGCTTAGAAGAGGGCCGTCGACCGCCTGGACTCCGAAACCCGGCGGCTCCACCAGGAGACTCGCGAGGCTTATGCCAAGGCCGAGGCGCACTCTTCTGCCCTCAAGGAGCTGCGGCTGAAGCTGGTGCGCCGCGAGCGCGTCGTCACGGACTGGGAGCGCGCCTTGGAAGGTGAGGCGAAGAAGGTTGCCGCACAGCTCGTGGCTGGCGAGGGCGACCTGAGGGCCCGAGCTAAGGAGCTGGAGACTCGGGAGGCCGCTCTGGTCGCGAGGGAGGAGCAGGTCTCCCAGGAGCGCCAGGCAGTGCTGGATCGGGAGGTGGCAGCCGACTTTCGGGCATTGGATTTGGAGCAGCTCGCCCAGAGTCTCCAGCTTCGGGAAGGTTCTCTGGCGGCTAAGGAGAAGAAGTTCTCCGAGGAGGGTCCTGACACTTTGCCGGCAATCCGCCAAGAGATGGAGGAGCTCTAGGCTTCACGGTCCGTCGAGGCCCGTGCGGTCTGGAGCTTTGTCAACCAGGCAGGGTCCGCCTTGGTTCCCCTCGGCTTCAGCCCAGTGAGGACAGAGGCTCCGGCGCAGAAGGTGGCCGAGGCGATCCCGGCGCTTGAGTCCATCGGCGCCAAACTGGACGGGCTCGAAGCGGTGATCGCCGGCGAGCTCGAGGCGGAGGGACAGGGTCTGGTGAAGGAGGTTGCCACGCACGTGCTGGCGTGCTTCCGGAGCCGGGATCCCTCCCTTTCTCTAGAGCCGGTGAGGCAGGGCCCCGTCGTGGAGCTGGAGGGAGTCGCCAGGGCTGAAGTCGGGGATGTGGCCGCCCTCGTGGCCTCTAGGTTCCGGCGCGAGTCCAGGGATTCCTAGGGCTTGTACCTTTTCTTTTTCTCTTTTGTTGAGTCTGTAGTCCAGCTCGTGGAGTTTTGATGAATGAACATGCTCTTTGTTTCTTGTGTCCGTGCTTATCTTCTTCTTGGCTTGGCCTAGCCTGGCCGAGTCCTTAGCTCCGCAAGGACCTCGGAGGTCCTCACCGATCTTGAAGTCTTGCACAGACACTTTCCTCAGGTCCCTGTTGCATTAAGGGCCCAAGGGGTCTTCGGAGCTCGTGCCGTGAGGACGGGGAGGTCTGGATCTGCTGGCCACGTGGCAGGCCCGGAGCTCTCCTCTGAGGAGAGGGTGGTCCGGCCCCGCGGGACACATGGAGCCTTCGGAGCTCGCCCCTGCGGAGGGGGCGAGGTCCGGCTCCTCCGGTCTTGCCTTGGAGTAGTCTGGAGCTCCGGTCTTTCCTTACGCGGTCCTCGTAGTGGCCCCGTGGTAGGTGTGGCCAATGCTTTGGGCACACCTACCATACTCCTACGGGGGAGCTAAAGTCGGGAGGTCCTGCACACAAGTAGAGGAAACGTATATCTCCTCGGGAGCTCTCCCTTCCCTTTCTCATAGTCTTTCTTTGGCTTACAGTCCTAGTCCGGTATACGGGGCTTGGGCAATTCTGTGCGCCCGGCGCCGGGAGTACGGCTCCCTCCGAGGTCAGGGTACGACCGTCCGGCCCCTAGTACCGGACCGCAATGCCGGGGAGGCAGAGTGCACAGGCTTTCGGTACGGAACCAGGCAAAGCAGGTTGTGCTCCCCTGGACCTCCGAAGGGCAGGGCGCGCACGCTTTGGGTCAGAACCAGGCAGAGTAGGCTACGCACCCTGGACCCCCCATGCACAGCGCGGGCCTTTCCTGGAGGTGACCAACAAGCATCGCAGTACCTAACTGGGGGAGGCCCAAAAGGCCCCCTGGCCATCGACAGGTACCTCAAGCGCAACCATCTTTGGTAGGATAGCAAATGCCGACTAGGGATGAGAGTGGGAAAGGAGAGCTAAATGTACGGTGGGCATACATGGAAAGTGCGGTCATAAAAATTAATGCATAATTTAAATGAGCACAAAAGGAAAAGCGTGGTAGATCAGGTTTTTCCTTGTATGAATGTCCATAGGAGGAAATCAGGCTAAACATGGAGGCAACGACCATCCCATTATGAAGGGAAGCAAGATCCTACGCGCTTAGGGTCGGAACCAGGCCAAGATGGACGTAGTCCTGGACCGTCCCCTAGGGCTTAGTTGCTCCGAGCGCTGCTCCTAGACTCTATGGGATCTATTACAGAAAGGAAGAGACCTGTGCTACTAATGCTCTGAGGATACAACTTACAGTGGTGTTCTATGTTCCAAGGGCTCAGGAGCGGACCCCCATCCTTGGTGGGGAGGCGTGAGCACCCGGGGCGGCAAATTTTTTGACTCAGAAGGGACCTTCCTGGCTGGGGAAGAGTTTGTCGGTCCCTTCACGAGAAAGTATGCGCTGAGGCACCAGGTCGCCTCCCTGGAGCTCCCGGACACGCTTGATCCTTTGGCGGTAGCGCCGGAGCATCAGCCGAGACCGTGCGTTGCGGAGCGTTGCTTGTAATCGTGCCTCGTCGACGAGGTCAATATCTTCACGCCGGAGCTGGTCCTGCGTGGCTTCTCCTGGGAGCCCCGGGGTACCTTCTTCCAATGGCTCATGGTGACAAGAGGTAAACAGGCCCGGACCCTTCTTGGGGGATCCAGGATGTCTTCCTCCATTGCCTCAAGCCGACAGGGGGTTGACAGGTCCAGGGTGGCCCCCGGGAGGTGAGGCCGAGGCACGGAGGCGTGCGCTCGGGTGGAGCTGGCCCGGTTCTGCACTGCCGGGGGCTGGTGCTCGGGCTGCTGCAGATGCTTGGAGCTTTTCCAAGGCTGACACAGCAGCAGTGCAGTCTCCACAGATCCTGAAGACGCCTGTTGGTGTAGGCACCTTCAAGACGAAGTAGCCGTAGTGGTCTACCGACATGAATCGTCGTCGTTGGAGCTCGAGTCCTCGTGGTTGCGCACCGCCTTCACGGCAAGCTGGGGCTCCTGGAACTCCATGTGCTAGTCGACGTTGTCCTTGGCGTCGACCTTCTGCTTGCCCTCCCTCTGACGGAAGGAAGGGGCGTCCGCACGCGGCTGCTTCCCCCTGCGAAAGCGTTCCGCGAGCTTCTGAATCTCACAGCACTCAGCAGTAATATGGCTGCTGGTGTTGTGCATGGGGCACGGCTCGCCTTGGTCATCGTCTTGGGCTGGTGACTGTCGTGGCCTCTTGTCGGGGTGTGGCCCCCGAGCTCCAGTGGGTGCTGCAGCTGCTGCAACGGGAGCTGCGACCGGCGGCTTCATCTTGCTACCGCCCCTGTTCTTGATCTTCTTGCTGCTTCCATGGGAAGCAGCGCCATATCCGGACTGTCCTCCGGCTTCGGAGGGTGGCTGTGAGTGCCAGTTGCGCCCTTCTGCTGCCCTGGCGCACTTGTTCGCCAGGCTGAAGAGCTCTGAGACGTCACGCACTTCTCTAGTCGCGAGCTTCTCGAGCATCTTCTTGTCCCATACACCCTGTCAGAACGCCACCACCACTGAAGCATTTTGGATATGGGGGATGGTGTTCCGTACCTGGGAGAACCGCCGGATGAAGGAGCGCACCGACTCTCCAGGTTGTTGTTGGATGGCGTGGAGGTCGAGCTCCGTGCCAGGCCTGGTGTAGGAGCTGCCGAAGTTCACAGTAAACTGCTGGTAGAGCTCTCCACAGGAGGTTATGGAACCCTGGGAGAGATTCATGAGCCAAGACCGCGCTGGGCTGGTCAATGCGACGGTGAAGTAGTTGGCCATGACGGCCTCATCCCCCTTGCAGCAAGGATGGCGGTGGAGTAGATCTGGAGGAACTCCGCCGGGTTGACGCTGCCATCGTATTTCTCGGGCAGGTGCGGCCGGAACTTGTGCGGCCACTTCGTGAAGCGAAGGTGTGGCGCCAGGGCCGCACATCCTGCTCCTGTTGCTGCAGGTGTTGGTGCCATGAACGCTTGGTCCGCTGTTGGCACCATGTACTCCGGCATGGGCAAAGGTGCGCCATAAACCGGGGGCGCCATTTGCAGAGCATATGGCTGAGGCATATGCTGCGTGGTGTATGCTGGGGCAGGGACTGCGTAGCGAACGTCTGCGACCCAGGCTGGGTCGAGGCGGTCGACATGCTGTCGCCGGCCTCTTGGTTGCGACGCCTTTCTCGGCGTCGCTCTATGGTAACGCGGGCGTCTTCGCCTAGGTGACATCGCTCCAGCTCTGAACTCAGGTCCGTAGATGGGAGCCTGGTGGAGCGGAAGTCTGCCGTTTGCCCGTCAATCGTCAGCGTGCGCGTCAGCGACACACCTGGTTGACCGGAACATCGTCCCCGCCGAAGTTGAGGGTTGGCGGCAGAGATAACGAGATGGTCGAAGTCGCGAATCCACTGTTGGGTCGCTGCTTGAGGCACATCCCCAACGGGTGGGTTGCGCAGGAGCGCTCGTGCTGCATCTAGTGCGCTCCCATGGGAGACACTTGCTGCTGCAGCAGATCTTGGGCTTGCTGGAGTTGGCGCTGCCGGAGTTGGCTGCTGGCTTCCAGCTTGCACCGACACACTCCGTCCTGAGTGTGTCGAGACGTAGTCCCCGCTGGTCACCGTTCGTCGTGAACGTGGGCGAGGAGAGCTTGCCGCTGAAGGAAGCTTCGTCATCTTCGCCAGCGAAAGCTCGTCACGCAAGGGAAAAACCCCCTACCTGGCACGCCAAATGTCGAAGTGTGTCGTCGACACTTCCCCCGGTCCTGCTCTGGGCATCCCGCGGAGGTTCTTTTTCGGAGGGGCTAGTCACTCGCGGAGAGCTTACGCGTCAGGGGCGATGGAAGGAGAAGCTTGACACAGAGATTTTTTACGTGGTTTAGGCCGTCGGAGCGTAAAACCCTACGTCCACGGTGAGCAGAGATGCTCATTGTATTGCTTGGTGCTCAGAACCGGGGTTCTGAGCTTGAGGATGAGTTGAGTGCTAGAATGCTAGAGATTAAGTGTGCAAGGAACCGAACCCCTAGAGGGAGTTGAGCAAAGTGTCAAACCCTCGCTAATGTCGCCTACCCGAGCCTTTTATAGTCCAAGGCTCGGGCGGCTTACAAGGTGGGCCCGGGACCCGACAGGTGGTCCCGGGGAGATTGACTGCCATCTACCGTATACTGCAGTTACACCGGTAGTTGTCTCTGGCGAAGGCTTCTGAGTCTTCGTTCTGCCGCCCTGCCCATGCTGCAAGCTAGTCGTAGTGGTTGATGATGGCAGGAGCGGCAGGGGATGTCTTGTCGCTGTGTTTATTGGCGTACAACCTCTGACGCGGCGTGCCAGTCTTCACGGCGATGTGACTGGGCACAATGGCACCTGACAGAGGCGTGCTCCGCGTCTCCACGTCTTGGGAAGGCGCGGGTCTTGAATACCTTGTACGGATAAGGTATGGCACGTCTTTACTCTTGCTGCCTACCGCGCGGGGGCAGGTAGCGCAGCTCTGCTGGCCACGTGGCAGGCCCAGAGCTCTCCTCTGAGGAGAGGGTGGTCCGGCCCTGCTGGACATGTAGAGCCTTCGGAGCTCTCCCCGCGGAGGGGGAAGGTCCATCTCTACTGGCCACGTGGCGGGCCCGGAGCTCTCCTCTAAGGAGAGGGAGGTCCGGCCCCGCTGGACACGTGGAGCCTTCGGAGCTCTCCCCGCGGTGGGGAGGTCCGACTCTGCTGGCCACGTGGCGAGCCCGGAGCTCTCCTCTGAGGATAGGGAGGTCCGGCCCCGCTGGACACGTGGAGCCTTCGGAGCTCTTCCCTCGGAGGGGGGAGGTCCGGCTCTGTTGGCCACGTGGCAGGCCCGGAGCTCTCCTCTGAGGAGAGGGAGGTCCAGCCCCGTGGGACACGTGGCGCTCTCGGAGCTCTTCCCACAGAGGGGGGAGGTCCGGCTCTGTTGGCCACGTGGCAGGCCCGGAGCTCTCCTCTGAGGAGAGGGAGGTCCGGCCCCGCGGGACACGTGGCGCCCTCGGAGCTCTCCCCGCGGAGAGGGGCGAGGTCCTTAGGCAGTATTCCCTGTGCGCGGGGGTACCCCATATTGAGGGTACCGACACCTACCAAAAAGGCGCAAGACATCATCTCCGGACCATTCTGGAGACGCCAGCCTTGGGGGTCCGAGAGTGGTCCCTTGGGAAAGCTGGTGTTCCAGAACCAACCCCACGGACCGGAGCCCTGCGGCTTGCATAAACACTAGAAGAAAAGGGGTAATCGTGCCGTATGGTTATATTTTTCCTGTTCGCTAGTCTCATTATTGCTTATGGTCCTCTGCTAAGCTACGGGACCTGGGCAATTTGATGTAGTAGTGTCCAAACCATGGTTACCATCCTTCCGAGGGTGGTGAGCCATCCGGGCCCCAGCACATGGCTGCTGTGCTGAAGAGGCAGAGTGTGCACGCTTAGGGTACAGGACTAGGCTAAGCAGGCTACACACCCTGGACCTCCCGCTGGCATGGCACTCCGAAGGGGGGCGTCCTTCTTGTGCCATGGGATCCAAGCAGGAAGGTAACCAAGGGGGTCCGGAGACAACACAGGTGCCTCAGGCGTTTCCGCCTTGTAGCAGGACGACATAATTTTGGCCAAGAGCAAGACATATAAACACAACTATGTACAAGTCAGGAGGCACGCAAAAATATACGAAACTTGAAAGGAAAGTTTCAAAAATATAGACGTGCTAAGAGTTTTCTTTATCATGGTGCTACATACGAGGAGTCAGGCTGTACAGGAGTTCAACGACCCACTCCCGGATGACAGGGGTAGCCGGAACCCCCCGGAGTTTAGTTGATCCGAGCACTGGTCCTAGGCACTATGGCCCTTTTATAGAAAAAGAGTGCCATACCCTAAGGTACGGGTAAAACATACGGAGGTGCTCAATGTTTTAAGGATTTGGAATCGGATCGCCATCCTCAGTCGCCAGGCGGACGCATCCTGGTCGGCATACTTGTGTCACCCGGAAGGGTCCCTCCCAGAGGGGAAAGCTTGTTGGACCCCTCCCGGGAAAGTATTTGCTGGAGCACCAGGTCTGGAAGGGGATGAGGCTTCCTGCTCCCTCTGCTGCTGACGGCGCGAGGGGTGGGAAGAGCCTCCGAGAGACTGGACGTTCACCATCATGAGCTACACGAACAACTTCAAAAACCAGAATGCTCCTACCTGCCGCACCAAATGTCGAAGTGTTTTCTACGACACTTCCCCTGGTCCACTCTGGAGCAGCCCGCGGAGGTTCTTTTTTAGGAGGGGCTTAGTGGTTTTGAGCGTCGTAGCACGATGGCGAGATGAACACGAAGATTTACGTGGTTCGGGCCGCCTGAGCGTAATACCTTACGTCCACGGAGTGTTGGTTGTTCTTTGTTGCTTGAATTTGAGGGTGGCTCGAGTTTGCGAGCTTACAATGGTGTTCGGAGACTGGGACTATGCTTGAGCTAGAATGGAGTTCGAATGGAGTTGTCCTTGCGCGCTGGCTGCTTGGACCTTTTAAAGTTCAAGGCCAAGGAACCTTACATGTGGGTCCGGAGCCTGGCTGGTGGCCATGTTATGGGCAGCTGACTCTACTTCGGGTAGTCTGCTCCCTGCTAGTAGTAGCGCACTTGATCGCATCGTGGAGCACGTCGCTCTACCACGTCGGCTTCCTTAAATGTTGTCTGATGAAGGCGATAGGAATGCGTCTTGTCCCGCGGCGCTGCGCTATAGCTCCGTCAGGGCGCTGCGCGACTGGTCTCTGCTGCCAGGCACGCCTGTACCGGGCATGGGGAACATGCGAACTTTAAATGCACGATAGGACAAAACACCTACCTCTTTACTCCTTGGCTATCTGTCCGTTGCTTGTCGGCGCGACGTCCAGGTGGCTGGCCCCCGGAACACGCGTCGTCACCGGAGCTGTCTTGCGGAGTAGCAAGGGTTCCGGAGTCGTTGGACACGTGGCCACGCCGGAGCTCTCCCTGGCACGAGGGGAGGTCCAGAGCTGTCAGGCACGTGGCCGCACCGAAGCCCTCCTTGGCGGGAAGGGACACTTGAAGTTGTTGCCTACATGGCAGCACCAGAGCCCTCCCACGCTAGATTGTTGGGTCCGGAGCCGTAGGACACGTGACACCTCCGGAGCTCTCTCCGGCGCGGCTCGGAGGTTCCGAACACGTGGTAGTGCCGGAGTCCTCCCTGGTGGGAGGTCGGGTCCGGTACCATCGGACATGTGGCGGCTCCGGAGCTATCCTCGGCCGGTAGTGAGGCTCAGAGCCTGCAGACACGTGGCAGCCTCGGAGCCCTCCTTAGCAGGTGGTCGGACCTGAGACCTAGGACACACGCCTTCTCATGAGTGCTCCCTAGCTGGCAGTTAGGCCCAACCTGCAGGCTGCGTCCCTGTCTTCTACATACATGCTGACGTATGTCTTTTTTTGCTCTTACACGCGGGGTACCCGGTTTTGAGGATCAAACAACATTTTAGGGGAAAGAAGACGCTAGCTAAGGACATGCACAAACAAGCCTAAACTTTTAGATAAGAACTCAAAATGTTTTTTTAATTAATAAAAGAACATAATATAAAAAAGGTTTACGATGCTAACATGCTAATAAATATTATAACCATCGTATCTATCACCAGTACCTATCATCAGATCTATTAGCAGTGTTAGGGCAGCCTCTACGCTCCTCTGTATCGTGACACTTATAAGAGGAAACAATGGTATGTTTACCACATATAATAAAGTGAAACTTCTGATAATTGTCTTCTGAATGCAGGTATATACAACAGTACATCGAGGCCTACCCTTGCAGATGGTGCATGAGACGTTGATGGGGTTGTCATCTTCAGTGTCGCTCTCGCAACTTTATTGATTATGAGCAAATCCTGTGTAGTACTACCTCTATTGTGAAATAAATGATATTTAGGACAAAAATTCTAGTTTAATTTGCACTAAATTAGTTGTTCTAAACATTATTTAATTCAGAACAGAGGGAGTACTGATCATTCTCATTATTTTTATCTGGTGAATGAAAATTGCAAAAAAGGAGTACTGAAAATAGAGTCTTTTTTGAAGTCTCTCGGATAGAGCTGTACTATCTGCTGTCTATGTGAAAATACAGAAAGATGTTCATACAAGGCCACAACAATGTTTTATGTTAGCAGCGTACAACATGTTGTGCACTTATATCTGGCGATGGCTGGGCCTCTACAGATATGGATCACATCCTCTAGTCGGCTGAAATGTACAACAACAACAACCAAGCCTTTATCCCAAGCATGTGGGGTCGGCTAGACATGAAACCCAATATCAATGAAGTAAAAGAGAGGAAGAGATATAAGAACAAGAAAAAAGAAAAAGAAAAAAAAGAAAAAGAAGAAAAAAAGAAGAAAAAAAGAAAAGAAAAAATAAAAAAGAGAAGAAGAAAAAAGAAAGAAGAAAAGAAACAAGACTAAGGTTCTGGCACATGAATTGCTACTTTCCATGCGGTCCTATCATGAGCTAAGTCTCTGGATACATTCCAATCTCTCAAATCTCGTTTTACCGTCTCCTCCCAGGTCAACCTTGGTCGTCCTCTACCCCTCCTAATATTTTCTCTACCTCTTAAAATCTTATTGTTAACCGGTGCTTCTGGAAGCCTCCGCTGGATATGTCCAAACCACCTAAGTCGATGTTGGACTAACTTCTCTTCAATCGGCGCCACCCCTACCTTATCACGAATCGTCTCATTCCTTATTTGGTCTCTTCTCGTGTGCCCGCACATCCACCGTAGAATGCGCATCTCTGCGACACTCATTTGTTGGACATGTTGCCGTTTAGTTGGCCAACATTCCGCCCCATAAAGCATCGCGGGTCTGATCACCGTCCTATAGAACTTCCCTTTTAGCTTTTGTGGGATATCGGACTAGTCCGTTTTCTGGTCACAGAGAAAATCGGACTAGTCCGTGGTTGCCCGGACTAGTCCGGACTAATGTACCTAGTGTGGACTAGTCTGCAAGTGCGGACTAGTCCGGGTTGACCACGGACTAGTCCGTGATCCCTTGTGCAGAAGTGTACAAAACATATATATATATATATATATATATATATATATATATATATATATATATATATATATTCAAAAGTTCCTATTAAGGAATAAGGGACAAAGGCACACTGATATTCTTGATGAATATGATCAGTAAACATACAACAATCAAGCTATGACCATGATTCACCAAGATCAAGTAACTAACCTGGTTTTTAGGAGAAAAATAGAGAGAGATGATTTTTCAACACAATTAACATGATTTTGAGGATGGCATACAGGTATGCAAGTTCTCAAGCCACGTTCCGAGCATCAAGGATATTTAGTTCATTTCGGAGCTCACAAAAGCGTTTTCCATCAAGTGGCTTGGTAAAGATATCGGCTAGTTATTTTTCAGTATTTATATGGGAAATGGCTATGTCTCCTTTCATTTAGTGATCTCTCAAAAAATGATGCCGGATATCTATGTGTTTGGTTCTGTAGTGCTCAACAGGGTTATGGGCAATTTTAATTGCACTCTCATTGTCACAAATAAGTGGAATGCGGCTCATATTATAACCGTAATCCCTTAGAGTTTGTCGCATCCAAAGGAGTTGTGCACAACAACTCCCGGCTGCAACATACTCCGCTTCGACCGTGAATAGGGCAATTGAATTTTGTTTCTTGGAGGACCAAGAAACTAGGGATCTACCTAGAAATTGGCAAGTATCGGAAGTACTATTTCTATCTACCTTGCATCCGGCATAATCTGCAACGGAGTATCCAATGAGATTGAATTTTAACATTTGGGATACCAAAGGCCTAGGTTGGGTGTATGAACTAAATATCTCAATATCCTTTTAACGGTTGTCAAATGACATTCCTTAGGATTGGCTTGAAACCTTGCACACAAACATACACTCAACATGATATCAGGCCTAGATGCACATAAATAGAGTAAGGAGCCAATCATGGAACGATATACCTTTTGATCCACATTTGGTCCGTCTTCATTTAGATCCAAGTGTCCATTTGTCGCTGTGGGAGTCTTTATGGGATTTGCTTTGTCCATTCCAAGCTTTTTGAGAATATCTTGAGTGTACTTTGTTTGGCTTATAAACGTCCCGTCCTTTTGTTGATTCACTTGGAATCCCAAGAAGTACCTCAACTCTCCCATCATAGACATCTCAAATCTATCTGTCATAATCTTGCTAAATTCTTGACAAAAGGATTTGTTAGTTGAACCAAATATAATATCGTCAACATAGATTTGGCAAATGAAGAGATCATCATCAAAGTGTTTAGTCAACAAGGTGTAATCAACTTTTTTAATCTTGAAGTCATTTTCAATTAAAAAATCTCTAAGGCACTCATACCAAGCTCTAGGAGCTTGTTTGAGGCCATAGAGAGCCTTACGCAGTTTGAACACATAGTCGGGGTGCTCTTGATCTTCAAAACAGGGTGGTTGATCCACGTACACCTCCTCCTTGATCGGTCCGTTGAGAAAAGCGCTTTTCACATCCATTTGATAAAGCTTGAAATCATGGTGAGTAGCATATGCAAGTAATATTTGAATCAATTCAAGCCTAGCTACGGGAGCAAAAGTCTCATCAAAATCCAAACCTTCGACTTGTGAGTACCCTTTTGCCACAAATCGTGCTTTGTTCCTTGTTACCACTCCATGTTCGTCTTGCTTGTTGCGGAAGACCTATTTAGTGCTGACGACGTTGGACTTAGGTTTTTCAACAAGCTCCCACACTTCGTTCCTTTTGAAGTTGTTCAATTCTTCTTGCATCGCCATCACCCAATCCGGATCTTTTAATGCATCCTCAACCCTGTATGGTTCCAAAGAAGATACAAAGGAATAGTGTTCACAAAAATTAGCTATGCGAGATCGAGTTATTACTCCCTTTCGGATGTCACCGATTATGTTGTCAACGGAGTGATCTCTTTGGATGCTTTGGTGTACTCTTGGATGTGGCACTTGTGGTCTTGAATCTTCATTATCATCTTCTTCTCCCCCTGGATAGTTGCCCTCATTGATGTTTTGGTCTTCTTGATTTTCTTGAGGTTGATCTTGTATGGAAGCTCCCCCTTGATCATTTTCCTCCATTTGTAATTCATTTTCTTCATTCGCATTTGAAGTTGGCACTTGTGGTCGAACATCGCCCAATGCCATTCTTCTCAATGCTTGACATGAAACTTCTTCTTGATCTAGCACACACTGATCAACTTGCTCTTCTTGAGAGCCGTTAGTTTCATCGAACACTACGTCACGTGCTACTTCAACTAGTCTGGAGGTTTTGTTGAAGACACGATAAGATTAGGAGTTCGAATCATAGCCAAGTAAGAAACCTTCATCGGACTTCGAAGCCCTTGGCTTCTTATTTAAAATATAACATTTTGAACCAAAAACTCGAAAATATGAAATGTTTGGCTTGTTACCCGTGAGTAGTTCATATGAAGTTTTCTTGAGTAATCGATGAAGATATAGTCGGTTTATGGCGTGACAAGCGGTGTTAACCGCTTCAGCCCAAAACCTGTCCGAAGTCTTGTATTCATCAAGCATTGTCCTCGTCATCTCAATGAGATTTCTGATCTTCCTTTCGGCTACTCCTTTTTGTTGAGGAGTATATGGTGCTGAAAATTCATGATTTATTCCTTCTTCATCTAGATACTCCTCAACTTGGGTGTTCTTGAATTCTGTCCCATTGTCACTTCATCTGTTCTTGATCTTCAATGATAATTCATTTTGGGCACGCTTGATGAACTTCTTGAGGGTTCCTTGAGTTTCTGTCTTATCATGCAAAAAGAAAACCCACGTGAAGCGTGAAAGATCATCAACAATGACTAGACCGTATTTGTTACCGCCGATGCTTATGTAAGTAATTGGACCAAATAGATCCATGTGGAGGAGCTCAAGCGGTCTTGTTGTGGTCATGACATTCTTCGCGGGATGGTGTGTTCCTACTTGCTTCACTGCTTGGCACGCTCTACACGGGCTGTCTTTCTAAAAAACAACGTCCTTTAAACCTCGTATGTGATCGCCTTTGAGGAGTTTTTGAAGATTCCTCATACCAACATGTGCTAGCCGTCTATGCCACATCCAACCCATGTTGGACTCTGCAATCAAGCATGTGTCAAGTTCGGCTTTATCTTTGTTGAAGTCAACTAGATAAAGTTTTTCCTTCAACACACCCTTGAATGCAATTGAGTTATCACTCCTTCTAAAGACAGTCACACCCTCATTAGTGAATAAGAAATTATGACCCTTGTCACATATTGAGATATGGACAAAAGGTTATAATCCAAGGAATCAACGTGTAAAACATGAGAGAGAGTATGTTGTGATGAAATTGCAATTTTACCGGTACCAAGCACTCTTCCTTGACTATTATCACCAAAGTAAATGCCTTCACTTGGATCTTCATTTTCATCATATTCCACGAACATTCTTCTTTATCCAGTCATGTGATTGGTGCATCCACTATCTAGCACCCATTTTGCTCCACCGGATGAATAAGTCTGCAAAAAAAATTTATGCCTTGGTCTTAGGTACTCAAGCTTGCTTGGGTCCTTTGAGGTTAGTCACAAGTGATTTGGGCACCCACACATGAGACTTGGTGTTCCCATAGCGTGGCCCAACATATTTAGCATAAACTCTTCCAAGATTACTTTTCATAAGTACATATGAAGTATCAGAAGTTCTAAATAGAAGTTATTGTTCATATGTGTTCACAGTGTTAGATTTATCATCATTATTAAGTTTTCCAACTTGAGAAGGGTTTCCCTTGATAAAGGCAATGCACCCCTTGTTATTCTTGTGGCTTCTAGCGTTTTGCTTTTCACTATTAGAATATCCAATGCCATATTTGTTATTAGGAGGTCTTGTGACCGAGTATGCACTGCGTGCATACTTGATCTTCTCCTTGTCAAATATGCCACTTTGAGAAGATTTATTGTCCTTTGTCAAGTTTGGCTTTTTCTTCAAGTTAGTGTCACTTTTGGCACAAGCACAAGTAACACTAGTTTCAGATTTTATATGTTGAGAAGGTGAGCTTGAAGTGGATGAAGAACTATTTTGCTTGAGTGACTCAACTTGTACCTCAAGGATCTCGTTAACTTTGGTTAAGTTAGCAAGTTCATCCTTCATGATGGTGTTCGGTCTTTTAACTTCAAACAAGCTTCCTTGCTTGAAGCTAACTCAAGCTCTAGTGATTTATTTTGTTCCTTTTCAAGTTCACGAAGCTTTTCAATCTCAAGATATTCCTCCTTTTGGGAGATGATCATATCTTCCTGACGATTGACTTACTTATCCATATCAACAAGCTTATCAAGTAGAAATTTCATTTTAGCAGATGTCTTTTTGTCTAAACCCCAAAGCATATAATCATTTTCATCACTGCTATCATACTCACTAGAATTATCACTATCACTAGTAAAAGAATGCGAGAAGGAAGATTTAGTTGGTACCTTTCGTTTACCTTCCTTTGCCATTAGACAAGTGTTGTCGATGTCCTTCCATGCACCCATGGATGGGAAGAGGGTGGATTTCTTGGTAGTCTTCTTTATGGCTATGGTGGCCATCTCCTCTTCTTCTTCGGATGAGGATTCATCATTGGAGTCTCACTCCTTCCCTAGATACGCTTGGCCATATTGCTTCTTCTTCTTGAACATTTTCTTTGGTTGAGGCTTGTTGTCTTTTGTCTTCTTCTTGTTTTCATCATATGGACAATCCACTATGAAGTGATCGTATTCTCCGCAGTTGTAGCACGCCCGTCTCATCTTGGGTCTTTGCTTGTCCCTTTGTCTTACTTTGTTTGAGCTGCTACCCTTTCTTCTTCTCATCATTTTCTTGAACTTCTTCATGAACAAGATCATGTCTTCTTCATCGATATCACTACTTTCATCATCACTGTCGTCTTCTCCGTGAGCTTCTCGGGCTTATTTTGATACGGGTTTACAGGTTGACTTCAAAGCAACTCCTTTCTTCTTTGCTAAGGTGAGATCGGCAATTTTCTTGACATGCTTGGCTTGCTTCTCCATCATCTCAAAGTTGATGATCTTACCTAGAAGTTCGTCTGGGGTCATTTTTCGGTACCCGGGGCTTTCTCTAATCATAGAGCAAAGAGTCACGTTGCGAGGCATGAATGCTTTGAGAATCAACTTCACGAATTCATGATCATTCCACTTCTTTCTGCCATAAGCTCGGACTTTGTTGATAAGATTCTTCAGTCGATTGTACATATCTTGTGGTGATTCATCTTCTTCTATTGCGAATCTTCTCAATTCACCTTCAATCATTTCTATCTTGGCTTCGCGTACATGACGGTCACCTTCATGTGCGGTTTGTAGTGTGTCCCATATTTCCTTGGCAATTTCGAATCCATCCACCTTGGTGAACTCGTCTCGGCTTAGTGATTACGTGATCACAGCTGCAGCTTGAGCATTCCGATGAACGGCTTGTTCTTGGCTTGGGGTCAGCTCTTCATCATCATCCGGGATATCTATCCCTGTACAGACTATATGCCACAAACTTGGGTTAAGAGATATAAGGTGCATTTTCATATTTTGTCTCCACATTGAATAGTCATTGCCATCAAAAAGGTGCTTTCCCTAGAGGAATTGATAAGTAATGGCTATTGTTGGAATTTAAACGCTCATAGTCAAAAGGATATCGGGAGTAGTCGGTGTGACTACCCCCTTTCTTCTTATTTTCATCATCGGTGTTCTTCTTCCCTTTTGGGGAGATTGCCTTCTTCCATAGAAGAGCCTTGAGTTGGAGCACCTCCTCATCATCGTCCTCACTGTCTTGAATGGCGTCGAGTAGCTTCTTTAGCTTTTGAGTCCTTTCATCATCACCCTTTTGATCGTCGATCTTCTTGTGTACATCTTTGATGTCCGACATCGTCTCTTCGAGCGGTGAGTCTCTTTTCAAGAGTTTGGCTCTGATACCAATTGAATGTAGCCTAGAGGGGAGGTGAATAGGCTTTTCGACGCTTTGCTGATCTCTGAAACACTTAGTAGGTTTATCAAATACAGGGAAATCGGACTAGTCCGGTAGAGTACGGACTAGTCCGTTTTCTACACAGAGAAAAATCGGACTAGTCCGGTACTGTGCGGACTAGTCCGGTATGCGTGGACCAGAGATATCAAAATTGATCAATATTCTCACTTCTAGTACTTTATGCAGCAGAAATTAATTTGATACTTAGATGTATTGCAAAGTGAAACAATGAATGACTGAGATCAACTTTTGTTTCAATGCTTCAATGTAAATTGCACAAGATTAATTAAACACTAGAATATGATTAACAATGAATGAACGAGAGTAGGAGACAAGTGTTTATCCCGAGGTTCGATTCCACGAAGGAAATCTACGTCCCTGTTGAGGAGTCCACTAAGGACCGGGTCTTCACCAACCCTACCCTCGTCGAATCGCCACGAAAGCCGATTCTCTTCCACTAATCACAAAGGGAAAATAAATCATTCAAGGGGCCTTCTCACAAGTTGAGGGCTCCCCAAGAATTACAATGAATGAACACAACCAAACACACTCAAAAGATGAACAATTAACGAACAAAAGTGTGTGAGAGATCAAACCCAAGAGCTCAAGATGTGTAGAACAAGTCTCTCCTTTGATCAATTGCTAATCCCCAAAGATTTTATTCTTTTTGGATTAGAATGTGTGGAGAGATGTGAATTTTGGGCTCTTAGGAGGTGTGACGGCGCAGGGGGTCAAAGTTGTTGTGTTGGTATGGCCGTACACCTCTTCTTATAGTAGGGTTTCCAATGGTTACGTTAGGGTTTGCGATGTCCGGACTAGTCCGTGGTTGACTCCGGACTAGTCCGATGTGCGGTGTGTAGAAAACCCTAAGTGTTGTGAGATATCGGACTAGTCCGTAGGAGTGCGGACTAGTCCGTTGTCTATCCAGAGCCAAAATTAGACTAGTCCGGTCCATATCGGACTAATCCGTTTTCAGGTCAGAAAGAAAATCGAACTAGTCCGGTTGATATTGGACTAGTCCGCACATGCTGATTTTGTGCAGTTAGTGTGATTTCTTTCACTTGAGCTCTTGGGGTGTGTTTCTCCACACACTCTATACTAAATAATCTAATCTTTTCAGCTCCTGAGCTTTTATCAATTTGGATCCTCCTTCTCCTTTCTTTTTGCGCTTTCTTCCTAATTTCTTTTAAGAACCTGCACTCATCTCAACAATTTTGTTAGGGTCTCATTTGTTTGTCATAAATCAACCAAAAACCCACAAGTGATGCCTAGATGCACTTTCAACAACACACTCCCCGGAGATCACCTTACAATCTAGACACTTCCGTCTATCCCTTCTCCTAGTGAGGACAAAGTCCATCTGGCTAGAGTGTTGGGCACTACTAAAGGTCACTAGGTGAGATTGCCTCTTCCTAAAGAGGGTGTTAGCTACCAACAGATTATAGGCTAATGCAAAGTCTAGGATGTCCTTACCCTCTTGATTTCTATCGCCGCATCCAAAGCCTCCATGTACTCCCTCAAATCCTAGGTTAGTTGCACCCACATGACCATTGAGATCTCCTCCTATGAGGAGTTTCTA
Organism: Neostapfia colusana; assembly: GCA_030760725.1. Classification (NCBI taxonomy): domain Eukaryota; kingdom Viridiplantae; phylum Streptophyta; class Magnoliopsida; order Poales; family Poaceae; genus Neostapfia; species Neostapfia colusana. The sequence goes on from JASWHV010000003.1 coordinate 7,202,759, forward strand.
GGTTGTCGGTACACTACTAACCATATCCTCCAAGTCCTCCCAAAATTGCCTCTTAGCACTCATGTTGAGCCCAACTTGTGGGGCATAAGCACTAATGACGTTCAAGACAATGTCCCCAATTACTATCTTGATTAAGATGATCCTATCCCCTCAGTCTTCTAACATCCACTACTCCATCCTTAAGATTCTTATCTATTAGAACACCTACGCCATTTCTAGTCCCAGCCGATCCAGAATACCAAAGGTTGAAACCGGTATTCTCGACTTCTCTCACCTTTTGATCCGCCCATCTAGTCTCTTGTACACAAAGGATATTTACTCGTCTCCTAATGACAACATCTACTAACTCATGTAGCTTCCCGTCAAGGATCCTACATTCCAACTACCCACCCGAAATCTATGTTCCTCGACTAGCTTCCTTACGCTTTGCACCCGTCGAGTAAGATGCAAAGACCCTTGCTCACTTATCACTACATCCGGGCGATGATGTAGCGTGCCACTAAGGTGGTGGCGATCCAGCCCTTCCTCATTTAACACCATATCCGGGTTCCGATATGGCGTGCCACTAAGGCGGTGGCGACCCGGCTCTTGCCCACTTAACACCATACCCGAGTTTCGATATGGCGTGTCGCTAAGAGGGCTACGCCCCGACGAATTTCTGTTGGGTTTCATTTCCATGAGAATGGCCAAGTGTAGTTGTTGGCTCGCCAAGCCTATCACAACCCCTCCTCCTTTACCCGGGCTTGGGACCGGCTATGTTATTACAACATAGGCGGAGTTCCCTGGTCAGCTGAAATGTCTGTTGTTTAAATTCTTTCGTGAAATTACATATTAAATTTAAAACAGAAACAAAGTTTTTTAGTCCCAAGCAGGTAGGAATCCGCTGAAATGGCATATTAGATCATTTTCTTAAACAATATAAGATTATAAATTTGTGGTCCTGGATCATTTGTATCCTGGATAAAGTGGATAATAGAACGCTAACCAGCAATAATACAACAATTGGCACATCAAAATGCGTAACGTTTACAATTTAGTGGCAAGGTAACTTAAACTGATGCGAAGGATCACTCCTACCTGACGCCCAAGATTTCCATCCCAAAATAGTGAAGAAAATGCCATCGTAATTTACACCCCCAGGTCCTGAAACTATCACTCAAAAGACAATCATGAAGACAACCAGAAAAATCGCCAAGGTGAGAGTATGTTTAACGTCCGAGGGGAGTTACATGTCATTTTCACAGTTCCATTCGCACATGAAACTTATACAAAGGTAGCAGTAATATTCTGAATGTTAAATCAAAATCACAGAATACGCCAAATTATAAGAAATATGCTATGAATTAAAGAAGGTACAATACAGTAATGTCAATAAGGATAGTTCGGGTACAACAGCAAAGTCTGGCAGCAGCCTCAGACTAAGCTCCTTGGAAACTAACATGGTACCCTTAAAGAGTCACTGTGCGACGCCTATTAGCAACTCATGAGACCTACCATCATTTGACAACAGGCCTGATCACAATATGCAGTATCTAGAGAATGTTTTGTTCTATGAAGTAACAATATTACAATAGTACAATTTAAATGTTAGAAATGCTTAAAGTAATTTTAGTCAAATGTCTTCAACGTTATCCATTTGCCCTTGCAAGAAAATCCTCTTCATCAGCAAAGAAGTTAGACGATAGAATAAGACCATTGACCCCAAATGATGCTGAATTGTCAAGTTCAGTGAAGTGCATACTGACAGTTCGAACATGCTAGGGAGCATTTCCATGTTTCAAGGCATGAGAAGTTTTGAGTCCTACGTGGAAATTCCCAGTGTCGAATCTTCCATAACATCTGTAATAACCTTAAGAAGGTCAACTGGGGTTGCAGCAGGGTCTAATTCATGGCAACCTTTTGGAGCATTATTTCTTTCTTCCCCCGTGAACAGGTGGGAAGGAACCCTATGCGAGAAGCGGAAAAGCTCCTCCTTCGGTATTCTTCTGACCACATCAGGGCCCGTGAGCCTATGGAAGACTGCTTTAAAACCAGCTACCTTCAGCAATGGGATGACATTCACACCTTGCTCTTCAGTGAAATCATCAATCACTTCTACTATTTCATACTTGTATATCACATCATCAGGTGTAAGCTCATTCCAATCAGAAGACCAGTTCCGGTACAAAGCCCATGTATCACCTTTCTTGGGAGTAATCTTGATAATTCCCCGAGGACCTTTAGTCCAGTTAACTCTGTGGGAAAAGATGTTAACTGTTTCAGTAATCTGGTATCTTCCAACCCTAAAATCACCACATGTCTTTGTGAAACCTGAGGCAATCCAGTTTATTGGTGCCAGTTCATTGTTGGACTTAGAATTGAGGAAGCTCATTCGGATTCTGAAAGGTTTCAGTGAAATAACCTTTTGCACCATTGCATATAGACGAGGCATGCCATCTTCACTATCATATGTAGCCCATACCTGATCATTGCCAAAAGCTCTTTCTGTGCGATCTTTATCAAAATCATGGAAATCAGGGTCTGGGACATCAATCGACACAGGTACACGCTTTTGTTCTGGATTCTTTTCACCAGTTACAGGAATTTCGATATCAACATATTTTGTGTTGTATATTTTCCTTTTCTTGATTGGATTACCAGAGAGGAGGCCATTATTAACCTTCATGTTGCTTTCAACATGCTTCTCTTTTCTTCCAGTTCCCCCTTTCTCTGCAAAGTGGGTAGACATTGAAATATTCAAGTCTTTTAATTTTTCACGAATTGCCACCTTGGCTTTGTCAATAAGAAGACCTCGGGTGTCAAGTTGGAAGATCTCCCTCAAGACATTAGCTTTCCTTCCACTTACAGCAGACCTATACCTTTCCCCTGGAGTGCCATTGACATTACACCCATTAACCCATCCTGCATCAGCAGTCACAGTTGTACCAACACTTGCAGCCACTGTGTCTCCATTACAGTCCACAGATACATAGCCATTACTAATGTTCCTCTTCCTGTTCGAATGTCTTCCATGGCCTGATGGATATTCATTGGCACTTGAAATATAACTGTAAATGTAGTTCTCCTCATGTTTTTTCTTTGCTTTTTCTAAAGTCTGGGTGCCGTAAGCAGCAGTGCCTGTTGTCTTGGGATACTCGTTGAACTGGAAACTTTGGTTATTGTAGGCCTCATAAGTGTGCTCTTGTTGGTATACTCCATGTCCTGTTCCTGGAATGCTCTTGTTTCTGCTTGCTGAATTATATGAATGATCAGCAATATTGTGGTTCTTCTTCTGCTGCGACTTGGTTGACCAGGAGAACGGAGAATTGGTTCCATTGCTGGGATATCCAGTTTCTACAGCCATGAATGCCTGGTGACAGTTTGGGCAAAGAAGGTTATGGTTCAGATAAATTCTTAAGTATTCGTACTGCATACGACAGCGGTCGCACGATGTCCAGAATGTGTCAACCCCTGGAGGACGAATAGTAGCCTCAGCTGCTGCAGCAGCAGCGGCAGAATTCTTTCGAGCCCGTTTATTTGCCTTCTTATCATAAGTATACAAACCGCTGGTCCCATTCACGACAGAATGGTTTCTCCTCTTCTGATCATAAAGCATCTTCCTACTCTTGTCAGACAACACACTCCATGCCTCTGAGACAAGTTTGAAGGCAGCCTCTCCACCAACAGACTTGTTCTTGTCTGGGTGCAACAGGAGAGCTAGCTTTTTGTACTGTTTCTTCACCTCATCCTCATCCGCAGAGGCGCAGAGAGACAGTATTCGGTACCAGTCGCTCTCCCCATCAACCTTCGACTCTGATGCAAGGTGAACCTCAAGTGTCGCGACCATCTGAGGTATGCCCTCAAGTGATGGGCACAAGTTCTGTGCCTTGATTGCCGATCTCAGGGCGCCCTTCAGGTTACACGCACGGAACTTGCGCTCTGCTGCATCCTTAGCCCTGAGGGCTTCATCCATCGTGCCATGGGTACTCGGATCTGCACTCATCTTCACCCTCAGATCAGCAATCGGTGGATCTTGAACAGGGGAAAGAGGCCAAGATCAATCACCAGGCAAGAACCTAATACCCTTATTGCATCACTCGAATCAAAGAGGTCGAGCTGTTTCATGCCACAGCCTGCAAGCAACATGACAAGTGTCAGAAATGTTGTAGACCGGAAACAAAAAATGAGTGCACGGGCTGAGATATAGCATCCGCTACTAAAAATTTCACCAAAATGAGATTTAAAAACAAACCAGCACACTCGACCCGAAAATCACTATTCACAAGCAGCAGGTAACTAGGCAAAAACAGCTGGAGCCGAACTGAACAGCTAGATTCCTAACATACACTGGGAAACAATACATCTAGTCAGCGAAAGATCGAAAATTTACTTCACAAAACGACAACCAACTCACATCCCAAAAGGAGGAGCGGAATGGAGGTAGTACAAAGCCCAAATCAAGATGCGAGACTCTCAACCCTCTCAAACCCAGCTCGAACAGAGCTTAGCCAGAATATTAGGAGACGCGAGACGAACCTTAGATCAGCTGCTGACCGCTGAGCTTGTGCCCCGGACTCCCTGCCCCCGCTGCCGGACGCCGGCGCACGCCCTGCCCGCACCGACGGCCAGGCTCGCTCCGCCTGTCGGCCTCAAACCCTAGGTGCACAGATATGGAGCCACACAGCACGGCCAGCTGAGAAACGATGCTTGATCGGAAGCTAAGAACGAGAGGAATCGATGTAGACGGTACCTGTGCAGATTTCTTGGCGGAGGCGCGCGAATTTGTGAGGGTTCCAAGCCACGAGCTCCCCAAAATTGTATTTTTGCCGGGGGTACTACTACTCCTAAGGAAAAAGTAGGTCGTTTGCTGGTAAAACAAAAAAATAAAGCCAGTTTTCAGTTTTGTAGCCCTGCAAGTTTTGAACTTTGCCCTCATTTGATTGAGATAAATATATAAAACTTTCATGATAAAGCTTAACCATGGTTATAAGAGCCGCATAGGGGCTTTGCTGTCATTTCGTCCCCCAGCAAAGAGCACTATTAAAGCAAACAATACTCATGCCGGTGACGCCGTTTTAAATTTAATTCCGAATTTAGAAGGCTTAATTATTGGCTGGAGTTTCTCTGATGGTAACAGAGCATGTGAAAGTGGTCATAAGTATTTCCGTAGTAGGCCCCACGTCACAAAGAGCAAACGCCACTTCTGTTGTACGAGGATACGTACATGACACCTTTCGGTCCTAACAGTCGTCACTGAACCTCAACTATGGAACAACGAGATCATAGCAAAACTCTCATCTGCTATCAGGAGGTACTTGAACCTTCACTATGGAACAACCAATCATAGCAACAGACCTTACATTTAAGTCTGGCACATACTCTATCTGTTTCGAAAGATTTGATGTCCATTAGTTTTAATGTCAAATATTTTGAAAGGGATGGAGTATAATTTATAACTAAAGTCTATGACTCAAAGCTGTATTTATTTCCGTACACTTCCGCACAGCAGAATCAAGAAAGATGTGAGCCAGTCTGAGTAGCTTATGTTGCAAAACTGATGGAGTCATGCACTCAAGACCTTTCTTCTTCTTCTTCTTCTTCTTCTTCTTTTTTTCTTCCTTTCTTCCTTTTTCCTTTTTTTGTAAAACACGCTTACATACAGAGAGGTAAATGGAGCAAGTTTACACTGACAGAAAAACGAATGAAAATCATTGAATACACCATATTATAAGAAATATGCTACGACTTCATGCAGCATAATAAGTACTCCCTCTGTTTCGAATTATTTGACGCCGGCTAGTTTAAAATTGAACTAACTAGCATTAAATAATTTGAAACGGGGAAATAAATGAGAACAGTGCAGTAAAAGTCTGGCAATAGCTCTTACACGAACTAACACCATACTCTTGCAGAATATCACTGAGTGACGCCTGATAGCAAATCATGAGGCCAGACGACAGGCCTGATCACAATATGCAGCATCCTGATAATTCTTACTCTACTAAGTACTATCTTACAACATGGTTAAATGTTAGAAATGTTAAAAAGTAGTAATTACAACAACAACAACAACAAAGCCTTTGTCTCAAGCACGTTGGGTAGGCTTTAAAAAGTAGTAATTGTCAAATGTAAAAAAAAAAGCAGCCCGGTGCATGTAGCTCCTGCTTGCGCCAGTCCAACCCTTCTATTTTAGCCCTTCCAACAACGTTCTCCTCATCATCCAGAAGTTAGATGATAGAATAAGGCTCTTGCGCCAAATGATCATTACTAGTCATGTACTCATGTTCACTGAAGTATATATTGAGTTATCCACACCTCAGACATGCTAGCTAGCAGATGCAAGTTCTGACGCCAGAGTAGTTGGGCTCTGCATGGAAGCTCCCAACGCAGCATCTTAACATCTGTAATAACCTTAAGAAGGTCAACTGGAGTTGCAGCAGGGTCTAATTCGTAGCAGCCTTTTGGAGCATTATTTCTTTCTTCCCCAGTGAGCAGTCGAGAAGGCACCCGATGCGAGAAGCGGAAAAGCTCCTCCTTTTGGTATCCTTCTGACCACATCAGGGCCTGTGAGCCTATGGAAGACCGCTTTAAAACCAGCTACATTCAGAAATGGGATGACATTCACACCTTGCTCTTCAGTGAAATCATCAATCACTTCTACTATTTCATACTTGTATATCACATCATCAGGTGTAAGTTCATTCCAATCAGAAGACCAGTTCCAGTACAAAGCCCATGTATCACCTTTCTTGGGAGTAATCTTGATAATTCCCCTAGTCCAGTTAACTCTGTGGGAAAAGATGTTAACTGTTTCAGTAATTTGGTATCTACCAACCCTAAAATCACCACATGTCTTTGTGAAACCTGCGGCAATCCAGTTTATTGGTGCCACTGTGCCAGTTCACTGTTGGACTTGGAATTCAGGAAGTTCATTCCGACTCTGAATTTTCAGTGAAATAACTTTCTGCACCATTGCATATAGACGAGGCATGCTATCTTCACTATCATATGTAGCCCATACCTGATCATTTCCAAAAGCTCTTCCTGTGCGATCTTTATCAAAATCATGGAAATCAGGATCTGTGACATAAATGGACACAGGTACTCGCTTCTGTTCTGGATTATTTTCATCAGTTGCAGGTACATCAGCATCTTTTGTGTTGTATATCTTGCGTTTCTTCATTGGATTATCAGAGAATATGCCACTGACCTTCAAATTGTTTTCAACACGCTTCTCTTTTCTTTCAGCTTTCTGGTTCTCTGCAAAGTGGGTAGATGTTGGAATATTCAAGCACTGCAATTTTTTGCAAATTGCTGCCTTGGCGTTGTCAATAAGAAGACCTCGGGTGTCAAGTTGGAAGATCTCCCTGAAGACATTAGCTTTCCTTCCACTTACAGCAGACCTATACCTTTCCGCCAGTGTGCCACTGGCATTTATTCCATTTACGCTTCCTGCATCGGCGATTACAGTTGTACCGTCTGTTGCAGACAAAGTCTCACCAGTACAACCCACAGATGCATAGCCATTACTAATATTCCGCCTCCCATGTGTATGCCTTCGACGGCCTGATTGGTATTCATTGGCACTTGAAAAATAACTGTATATCTGGTTCTCCTCATTTTTCCTTTTTGCTTTTTCTAAAGTCTGGGTGCTGCAAGCAGCAGCACCTGTTGTCTTCGTGTACTGATTGAACTGGATATTTTGGTTATGGTAGGCCTCATAACTGTTATCTTGTTGGTATATTCCTTGTCCTATGCCTGGAACAGCTAAGGTTATACTAGCTGAGTTATATGAATGATAAACATTAGTGTGTTTCTTCTGCTTCGGTGGTTTTGTTGACCAGGGGAACGAAGAACTGGCTCCGTTGCTCGGATGTCCAGTTTCTACAGCCATAAATGCATGATTACAGTTTGGTCAAAGTAGATTATGGTAAGATAAATTCTCAAGTACTCATACTGCATCCGATAGCAGTTGCCTGATGTCCAGAATGTGTCAAGCCCAGGAGGGCGAACAGTAGACTCAGCTGCTGCAGAGGCAGTGGCAGCATTTTTACGAGCCCGCTTATTTGCCTTCTTACCATAAGTATACAAACTGCCAGCTCCATTCACGATAGAATGATCTCTCATCTTCTGATCGTAGAGCATCTTTCTATTCTTGTCAGACAACACGCTCCAAGTATTGCGCCAAAATGAGGCTTCAAAATAGCTGTGCTCATTCAACACAAAGGTCTCATTTGCAGAAGTAAGATCTTGTCAGGCGGAAGATGACTAGAAGAACAGCTCAAGCTGAGCTGAACAAATACTTTGTATGCATACGGTCGGAAACAATACATCTTGCAAGAGAAAGATCCAAAATTTACTTCACAAAGCCACAGTGACCTCACATCCCGAGAGGAGGAGCAAAATGGAGGTCCTACAAATGCCAAATCCCCACGCGGGACCCTCAATCCAGCTGAAATCGAGCCAAGAAGACGCACTAGCCTAGCCAAGAGTTTAGGAGACATGGGGCGAACCTTAGAGCAGGTGCCGATAGCCGTGCGCGCCTGTGCCCCTGATAGGCTGCTCCCGCGGCGCCGGACGCCGGCGGCGCTCCCACCGACTTTCCGGCCTCCAAACCTAGGCGCCTCGATCTGGCGCTAGACAGCACGGCTCGGACAGCTTAGGAACGCAGCTCGACCGGAAGCTGAGAATGGGAGGAGTCGATGCAGGATGCACCTGTGCAGATTTTCTCGGCGGAGGCGCGCGAATTTGGGAAAGGGCTCAACTATTGGGTGGAGTTTCTGATGGTAACAGAGCATGTGAAAGTTGGTCATAAATACCCCCGCCGTTGCAGGACCCCACGTCGTGCAGAGCAAAGAGCGTACGCCACTTTTGTATACGAGCGTACGTGTACGTCACTTTATTCGGTCCGACAGACTCGAGTGAGACATACAGTACCGTAATGGTAACCCACTGTTGTAGTTAGCTTAACCAGGCACCAGGGGTATTTCGGCCATTTCAGAGTAAAGCCTTACGGGCTTAATATCACAACTACCAAACATAGAAAGGCCCTCTTGTTAGTGAGATACGCCTGTACGCATACGCGTGGCAGAAAACCTTTTTTTGCGAGTGTGGGGCCCACGATCCATGTGTTCCCTTTGATAAGTACCCTACTACAGTCATCTTCATCTTCTTTGAGCAGCAAAACTTTTTCTGGTGTATTTATATGTACTGCCATCTGAAACTGAAAACATCAAGGGGAAAGAATTTCTACTGATAATGGTAGCACTAGTACTATCTCCACGATTATTTTTCTCTGTTATTCTGATAGGCATTGCTATTCTGTAAATGCATGTGTTATATTTAAGATGCATGAAACCCTAATCAAACGTTGGAAGCAAAAGCGAGTGGAAATACTTCAGTCAGGTGCGTGCGTTTGTGAGCTGCTTTTGCTGCAGGCTTGTTGGTGCTGCTGCCGCCTTGAACTTCCATTTCCTCAGCAGGGTCACGCACTTGTTCGGGCAGCAGCTGCTAGCTGCAGGTGTGGGACGCAATGGCAACCAAACAGGTCCACGACCACTATCAGCCGAGCCAAGCCGAGCCCTCCCACACATGGGCCAGAGAACTCACTCCCAGCTTGTTTGGGTAATAAGAAATTGAGAAGATTGGAGGGAATGGAGTGGAATGAACTAATTTTTACTTCAATCCCCCTCAATTCACTTCAAATGCAGAGTATTTAGTTGTATCCAAACAAACCCTGATTGAGGAGGAGAGTGCAGCAAGTGTGACGTGCGGGGCGGCACGTCCGCCCACGTGGCCACAAAGAGACGGCGGCACAACGGCAATGTTTCGTCTCGCCGACCGTTTGCTTTCGCTCCTCCTACTTCAAACGCAACGTCTCCCCTGTCACTCCCGATAATTATCTGCTTCCTCCTCTAACGATGACGAGAAACAAAGCCACAGAGAGAGACCCACACCCGAGATGGTGGACTGCTCGGGCCCCGTGGTGATTGCGACCCTGCTGCTCACGCCAGGGTAGTCCTGGGAATTGGCCGGGCTACTTTCGAGCGGGCCAAAACACGGTTGGAAGGCCCGGCCCGTGGCCCGATCCGACACGAAAAGGATTCTGGCCGGGCCGATCCGGCACGAAACTTCAGATCATGCCAGGCCTGGGAACCCAAGTTTGTGTCGTGTCGTGCTCGGGCCATCCCGGCCCGTATTGGCCTGAATTTTTTAAAACGGCTCGAAAAAGCCCATCGGCCCAATTCTGGCCCGAAAAATTTTCCAATACCCCTCCTGCGGTCTGCTCGTTTTATACACGCGTTTAGGGTCTACTCCCGTCTCCCGAATTCCCGATTCTCAAACCGCGCCGTCGCCGTCCCAGCCGGTCGCCGCCACGCGCCCCGCCGTCCCGGCTAGCCGGCCGCCCCGTCTCCGCGGCGCACGCCCCCGCTCCGGGCGGCTCCGCACTGCGCGCCCCGGCTCCACATCTGTCCCGGCTCCACGCCGCGCGCCCCCGCGACCCCGCTCCACCTCCGCGTCGTCGCCGGCTTGCGCCGCACCGTCGCCTTGGGATTGGGGGCTAAGGCGAGGTGAAACACACTACAGGAATCGCAAAAATAGACGACGGCCAAAAACCGTTGTATATAAGGTTACTATCGTCGTCAATAACTTATTGATGACGGTAAATGGTTATAGACGACGGTTTCTGGCTATCGTTAATAATTAGTCGTCAATAAGTTTATTGACGACGGCTAAAACCAGTTGTCGTCTATAAGTTTGTCGAGCCACGTGGCTGTTCAAGAAGCTTATAGACAACGGTCAGCAGTTGGCCATCGTCAATAAGGTCTATTATAGACGACGGTACAACTGTTTGTCGTCTATAATTGTGGCTTATAAACGACGGCCAACTATACCGTCGTCAATTATTGTGGCTTATTGATGACGGTTGTGCTGGCCGTCGTCAATTATTATGGCTTATTGATGACGGTTAAGTACCAGAAACCGTCGTCAATAAGGATTTTAGTTTTTTTTAAAAAAAAATAGAAAAGGTTGCCCTGGCTTCGAGGCCAGCCCTAGCTCGATGGCCAGAGTCCAGGAAGTCGTCCTCGCGCTGTCGTCCAAACGCCGGATGCTGGGCGATGGAGTTTCTTGAGCATGCATCGCCGATCCCTGTGATGTGCATGTATAGTTAGACCAATTGGAAGTTTAAAAATGCGTATTTGACTAAATAAAGTCATTACAAGTTAGAATTGAGCAAGTTAACTTTCACGCCCGGTTTTACAAAAAGCAAAACCGGCCGCAAACTACATGTAGGACGAATAGTGATAACCAGTTATATATCGAAAGTAAACGCATTTATACCTTAATTGAGTCTTGAGTAGCAGCGGAAGAGGAGAAGCTTCTAGGGCTGTCCACAGGCGAATCGACTGGCAGCTACGTGACCTTCTTCACACCATCTTCATTTGAGCTTTATTTCACTGAACAACAATTATAATAGAGTAAAAACAAAAATGTCTCACTATATAATGTACTCAGCAAGTGTGAGAAAGTTTTATGCATGATGAGGCAAGAATCAAGAAAGGATAAACACGGCTTATGCTCTAAGCAACCTATTCCTTAGTCTTATTAAGTATCCTATTTACTTGGTGAATATCCCAACCATCCTAACCAATCCTCCGAGTATCTCAAAAATCATCTGTATCCATCTCCCAAAAACCACCAACCATATCCCAAAACCAATCAATCTAATCCAATCCAACCCAAACCATGCTAATTATGAGAGAGTTACTAGCCCGCTCTTGACCGTGAGCACGGCTGTCTAGACAGTTTTGACTCTGCGGAGTTTGTACCATTTATCCACAAGTCGTGATTCCGTCTCCTGTCACCAGGTGGACTAAAACATCCCTTTTGCCCGTGGTAGCTAGCCACATTTTACACTTCCTAAGGTGTGCGGCTAGAAGATCACGATGTGACCTTTACAAAGGGAATCCCGACGAGCATGAGCCCACTGAGGTTTCACCCCTGCGGCCTCCTAGTGTCTATTTTACCTCCGCCTGCAGTGGCCCCCTCTTGAGCCTTGCGGATCCCAGGGTAGTCCCGCCCGACTCCCATTTCCCGCACCTACCAGATGCTCAAACTACATCGGGAATGCACCTAGTTACTTGGTCACTCTGTCCCATACCAGTTCTTGTGATGGCACGGTATAATCTAGTTCACAGAGTCCCACGAACCGATCCTTAGGATCTACGCAAACACTAACCACCTGTCCGAGTCTCATTCATACGCACCCACCACGTATCAACCAGCCTGCTAGATCCCAATCTCTACATCCCCACATATATATATATATATACCATATATCTCCATAACATCATCTCAAAGATCATGATAATTAAACATTAATGTAAATTACTCCTAATCCCATCATCTAGGCAGGGCTAAGCATGTGAAAATGACATAAGGTAAACCCTAGCTAATCCATACCCAGGCTACAAGGAAGATAATATGGAAATTCTAGTAAACAACCTAACATGGGATTCAAATTAAGACAAGCATGCAAATTCTAATTAAAAATCCTTAAGTAGGAGCAATGTGGTCAAGGGCACTTGCCTTTTTCTTATACTGTTGCTCAGTCCACGGGTCGAACTCTTGATCTTCAAAGTTTTAGGATCGCAGGTCAATACGTCGGCTCAAGGGATGATTGTATCCATAGCCTAGCGTGTGCAAATAGCAAGAGATCAATAAAAAAATGCCTCCTATCACAAGAAGGTCATGGTGGTTACATTTCCTTTAAGCAAATCCTACACATTATCTTGCCCTAGTTCATATTTATCCATTAGTCACAAGTTCTAAATCATTTTTTAATGTACGATGATAACTTTTATTTCTCCTTAGGACAAGTTTTTACCCTAATGAACCTTTGTGAGAGTGTGTAATGCAAAGGTAAAGGTTGTTAGGGTCAGAAGGATCATTTCAACATGTTAGGTAGATGTTTCTGTAAATTTTTACCCTAACAGGGATGTCCATGCAAAGATTTAGCAACTAAAAATATGAACTCAACATTAAACAGGAGCTAGATTACAATTTTCAGCATGTGGTGGGGGTCTTTTGGCGATATTAACACTATATAGGGGTTTTCCTACACAAGTGCAGCACGCCTTGTGGGCTAAAACATCAAATCTACATGTCCCTCGGTGTTTTGTGTGAATTCAGCACTAAAAACAGGGCTATACTTGTGAATTCAGCATGATTGGGGTCTTATTTTGCTAATTTGCAGCTAGGTGCAGGGGTTAAAATACATTCTCATAACACTATAAGGTGTTTGCTGTGATTACAGCAAGGCCTAGGATTTTTTGTCAATTCTCAGAAGGGTACAGAGACTAAAACCTAAATTTCAGGAGGTTCTAGGGGCCTAAACATGAATTTCCAGCAATAACAGGGGTCTAAATATTATTTCAGGTATTTTCCAGGCCTAAAGAATATTTCCAGCATGAACTAGGTGTTAAAATTTTAAATCAGGACTCTACAGGGGCCTGTTCGCATTGATCCGAAGACCCACGGTTTTTTTTGTAAGTCCTACCGTGAGAAACAGGCGGCTTAACTGGGGCTGTTGGATCCACCGCCTACGGCTAGATTTTTACGAACCGAAACTGTACGTTGGATCTAACCGGGGGCGTCGGTGCAAAATCGAACGGCCCTGCATCGCCCCGGCTCATCTCGGCTGCCGACGACAACCGCTTGCGGCAGCGCACCTTAGGGGCTGGGCGGAACTCGTCGGGGCTTCATCATCCCCGTCTACAAACTCTCCTACTCACAACTAAACATCGGAAAAGCAAGAGGAGATCGTCGTGAACTCACCTAGGAGCTGGTAGGGCCCCGGGAAGACGTGGAGAGCCCTAGTATCGATGAGAGGCGACTGGAGCTTTCGGTGCTTCGGCGCGGCGACGCCCCAGTGGCATTTTTCCCGTGTCTTTCGTGTCCAAGAGGCGCTATGGAGCAAGGGGAGCATGAAGGCGTCATCAATTTGGGAACAGATCAAGGGAAAAGAGGGGGTCACCGTATGTGGTGGGAGAACTCACCAGCGACCCACGAGCTAGGGTTTTGACGCCGATTCCGTGTCGGAGAAAACCCGGGGAAGCTTGCCGACGTCCCGAGGGGCAGAAGCAGGGCACCGTCGGGAGCTACACCGCGGGGTGGAGGTGGAGATCGAGCAGTGGAAGGAGCTCAAGGGGGCGGACGGCTGCTGCGGCTGTGGGGTGAGGCGGCCGTGGGAGAGGCACGCAGGTCGGGGCGCGGTCGGAGTGGAGATTGGCGGCAGGGGGTGCGCCGACCGGGAACAGGCGGTGCGGCGACGGCGCGCGCGGTAGCGGCTCGGTGGGTGATGGGGAGGGCGGAGCATGGGTGGATGCGACTAAGGAGGGCGCCGGCCAGGAGGTCGGACGCGCGGCGCGGGCTGTGGGGCTCGAAGCGACCACGCTTGGGAGCAGGCGGACAGAGGGCGAGCGGCGCGGGTGCGAAGCCTGGAGAGGAGGCGGCTGAAGCTTGTGGTGGGGGGCACCGGCTACAGGAAGGGAGGAGGGAGACGGGGTCGACAGAGAGGCGCGCGAGCGGGGAGGACGCCACGCGGCTTGCTGAGGGAGGAGGCGAGGTGTGTGGCAGGGCTAGGGCCTAGGCGACGGCTACCGAGGGGGAAGGGAGGGTGCGGCGGTGGAAGAAGCGGCCTCGGCTGGGGGCGCGGTAGGGATGGGAGGCCGGCGAGCGCGGCGGTGGCGTGAGGGCGGCACCGAGGTGGATCGGGAGGAGGAGGCGCCGTGGGGGAGGGAAAAGAAGAAAGAGAAAAAGTGGAGATGATGCGTGGGCCCCACTAGCCAGAGAAAGGAGAAAAGAGTCCTATGCTGGGGTTTTTGGAAGGGAAAAGAGATGGGCTGCGGGTTGAAAATGGGTTTCGACCCAATTTGAGTGTGGTTCGCTTTTGAAGTTCAACATTTGCTTTCCAATTTTCTTAAGTTTGAAGTTGAATACAAACAAGTTCTTGAGCATGGTTTAGATTTCAAATTCTTATTAGCACTATTATAAAGTGGGGTGTTATAACACTACCCCCCTTAAATGGAATCTCGCCCCGAGATTCTAGTGAGTTTGGCTTTGGGAGTTTCTTTGATGGGAAAAGTTTTCCTTGCGAATAATAATATAGAGACATGTTTGTCGGGACGAAGTCTTATACAGGGCTATATGCATCTAGGGTAATAGGCAAGTCAACCGACGATTTAGAGATGATTAAGGGGTTTAGATTCCAATAACCTAGAGTACACCCTACGCAAAGTCGTTAGCACCATGAAAACCTTCAAAGCTTGTTGTTTCGTTTGTCAAGCATCTTCTCGGTTATTCTTCCTTCTTCACTGACTTCGTCGGCATGGTGTTTACCGTATCTAATCCTAACGAAGGTGTGAAAAGTGACATACTACCCCCCTTAAATAGAAAAGTGTTATTACTATTGGTTTTTCTTGTTTTCCAACAACGTGTTTATAATTTGTTATGAGCAAACGCATGGTCTTCACTCGCGGAACAATTCTGTAATCTAAGTGAATGTCATATACTAATCCTCCAGAAATCTTTTTCTCGCTCTGAGTTCTCTTTGCACGTTGATCTTTAAGCTCTTGTCGGTTGAGTTGATTCTTCGTCTTCATAAGTGGGGTCAAAAGGAAGTCTTACGAATCTTTTTCAACTAAGGTCACGTGCCTAGAGTCGATATATAGCTCTAATACCACTCTGTCACGCCCGGTTTTACAAAGCAAAATCGGCCGCAAACTACATGTATGCCAGGATCGGTTTAATCGTACATGTAGGATGAATAGTGGTAAATAGTTATATATTGAAAATAAACGCATTTATACCTTAATTGAGTCTCGAGTAGCAGGGGAAGAGGAGAAGCTTCTAGGGCCGTCCACAGGCGAATCGACTGGCAACTACATGACCTTCTTCACACCGTCTTTATTTGAGCTTCTTTTCACTGAACAACAATTATAATAGAGGAAAAACAAAATCGTCTGAGTACATAATGTACTCAGCAAGTGTGGGAAAGTTTTATGCATGATGAGGCAAGAATCAAGGAAGGCTAAACACGGCTTATGCACTAAGCAACCTATTCCTTAGTCTTAAGCATCCTATTTACTTGGTGAATATCCCAACCATCCCAACCAATCCTCCGAGTATCTCGAAAATCATCTGTATCCATCTCCGAGAAACCACCAACCACATCCCAAAACCAACCGATCTAATCCAATCCAACCCAAACCATGCTAATAATGAGAGAGTTACTAGCCCGCTTTTGACCGTGAGCACGACTGTCTAGATAGTTTTGACTCTGTAGAGTTTATACCCTTTACCCACAAGTCGTGATTCCGTCCCCTATCGCTAGGTGGACTAAAACCTCCCTTTCGCCCTTGGTAGCTAGCCACATTTCACACATCCTAAGGTGTGCGGCCAGGGGATCACGATGTGGCCTTTACAAAGGGAATCCCGACGAGCATGAGCCCACTGAGGTTTCACCCCTGCGGCCTCCTAGAGTCTATTTTACCTCCGCCTGCAGTGACCCCCTCTTGAGCCTTGCCGATCCTAGGGCAGTCCCGCCCGACTCCCATTCCCCGCACCTACCAAATGCTCACACTACATCGGGAATGCACCTAATTACTTGGTCACTCTGTCCCATACCGGTTCTTGTGGTGGCACGGTATAAGCTAGTTCACGGAGTCCCACGAAGCGGTCCTTAGGATCTACGCAGGCACTAACCACCAGCCCGAGTCTCCTGCATATGCACCAACCGCGTATCAACTAGCCTGCTAGATCCCTATCTCTACATCCCCATGTATATATACCATATCTCCACAACATCATCTCAAAGATCATGATAATTAAACATTAATGTAAATTACTCCTAATCCCATCATCTAGGTAGGGCTAAGCATATGAAAATGACATAAGGTAAACCCTAGCTAACCCATACCCAGGCTACAAGGAAGATAATATGGGAATTCTAGTAAACAGCCTAACATGGGATTCAAATTAAGACATGCATGCAAATTCTAACTAAAAATCCCTAAGTAGGGGCAATGTGGTCAAGAGCACTTGCCTTTTTCTTATAATGTTGCTCAGTCCACGGGTCGAACTCTTGATCTTCAAAGTTTTGGGATCACAGGTCAATACGTCAGCTCAGGGGCTGATTGTATCCATAGCCTAGTGTGTGCAAATAGCAAGAGATCAATAAGAAAACGTCTCCTATCACCAGAAGGTCATGGTGGTTACATTTCCTTTAAGCAAATCCTACACATTTTCTTGCCCTAGTTCATATTTATCCATTAATCACAAGTTCTAAATCATTTTTTAATGTGCGATGATAACTTCTATTTGTCCTTAGGACAAGTTTTTACCCTAATGAACCTTTGTGAGAGTGTGTAATGCAAAGGTAAAGGTTGTTAGGGTCAGAAGGATCATTTCAACATGTTAGGTAGATGTTTCTGTAAATTTTTACCCTAACAGGGATGCCCATGCAAAGGTTTAGCAACTAAAAATGTGAACTCAACATTAAACAGGAGCTAGATTACAATTTTCAGCATGTAGTGGGGGTCTTTTGGCGATATTAACACTATCTAGGGGTTTTCCTACACAAGTGAAGCACGCCTTGTGGGCTAAAACATCAAATCTACATGTCCCTCGGTGTTTTGTGTGAATTCAGCACTAAAAACAGGGCTATACTTGTGAATTCAGCATGATTGGTGTCTTATTTTGCTAATTTGCAGCTAGGTGCAGGGGTTAAAATACATTCTCAGAACACTACAGGGTGTTTGCTGTGATTACAGCAAGGCCTAGGATTTTTTGTAAATTCTTAGAAGGGTACAGGGGCTAAAACCTAAATTTCGGGAGGTTCTAGGGGCCTAAACATGAAGTTCCAGCAATAACAGGGGCCTAAATATTATTTCAGATATTTTCCAGGCCTAAAGAATATTTCTAGCATGTACTAGGTGTTGGGTTTTTTTTGTAAGTCCTACCACGAGAAACATGCGGCTTAACTGGGGCTGTTGGATCCACCGTCTACGGCTAGATTTTTACGAACCAAAACTGTATGTTGGATCTGGGGGCGTCGGTGCAAAATCGAACGGCCCTGCATCGCCCCGGCTCATATCGGCTGCCGACGATAACCGCTTGTGACAGCACACCTTAGGGGCTTGCCGGAACTCGTCGGGGCTTCATCATCCCCGTCTACAAACTCTCCTACTCACAACTAAACATCGGAAAAGCAAGAGGAGATCGTCGTGAACTCACCTAGGAGTTGGTAGGGCTCCGGGAAGACGTGGAGAGCCCTAGCTTTGATGAGAGGCGGTGGGAGCTTTCGGTGCTTCGGCGCGGCGACGCCCCGGTGGCATTTTTCCCGTGTCTTTCATGTCCAAGAGGCGCTATGGAGCAAGGGGAACATGAAGGCGTCGTCAATTTGGGAACAGATCAAGGGATAAGAGGGGGTCACCGTATTTGGTGGGAGGACTCACCAGCGACCCGTGAGTTAGGGTTTTGACGCTGATTCCGTGTTTGAGAAAACCCGGGGAAGCTTGCCGACGTCCCAAGGGGTAGAAGCAGCGTGGCACCAGGATCTACATCGCGGGGTGGAGGTGGAGATCGAGCGGCGGGAGAAGCTCAAGGGGGCGGACGTCTGCTGTGACTGTGGGGTGAGGCGGCCGTGGGGGAGGCGCGCAGGTCGGGGCGCGGTCGGAGTGGAGATTGGCGGCAGGGGGGTGCGCCAGCCAGGAACGGGCGCTGCGGCGATGGCGCGTGAGGTAGCGGCTCGGCGGGCGACGGGGAGGGCGGAGCGTGGGTGGATGCGAGTAGGGCGGGCGCTGGCCAGGGGGCTCGGGCGCGGCGCAGGCTGTGGGGCTTGAATCGGCCGCGCTTGGGAGGAGGCGGGCAGAGGGCGAGCGGTGCGGGTGCGGAGCCTGGAGAGGAGGCGGGTGAAGCTTGTGATGGGGGGCACCGGCTACAGGAGGGGAGGATGGAGACGGGGTCAACGGAGAGGCGCGCGAGCGGGGAGGGCGTGGTGCGGCTTGCTGAGGGAGGAGGCGAGGTGCGCGACAGGGCTAGGGCCCGAGCGACGGCTACCGAGGGGGAAGGGAGGGTGCGGTGGCGGAAGAAGTGACCTCGGCAGGGGGCGCGGTAGGGGTGGGAGGCCGGCGAGCGCGGCGGTGGCGTGAGGGCGGCGCCGATGTGGATCGGGAGGAGGAGGCGCCGTGGGGGAGGGGGAAGAAGAAAGAGAAAAAGTGGAGATGACGCGTGGGCCCCAATAGCCAGAGAAAGGGGAAAAGAATCCTATGCTGGGGTTTTTGGCAGGGAAAAGAGATGGGTTGCGGGTTGAAAATGGGTTTCGGCCCAATTTGAGTGTGGTTCGCTTTTGAAGTTCAACATTTGATTTCCAATTTTCTTAAGTTTGAATTTGAATACAAACAAGTTCCTGAGCATATTTTAGATTTCAAATTCTTATTAGCACTATTATAAAGTGGGGTGTTACATTAACAAATTAGTAGTTAGCTAGAATTGAGCAAGTTCTGCTATTGAGCAATTTTGTACCTGTACTCGTGTCATCGGCCCCTGTGGCACCTGTGGCAGCTGTATCGGTGGCGGCATCCACTGGGGAATGACAACCTGCTGTCCTGCGGCCATAGCATGCAAATATGAAGCAAAATATTATACATGTCATTCATATATTAGAAAAGTTGAGTACAACGGTCCGAACTTTCCTGCATGGCAGCTTGCAACTATAGCATGTACGAGTGTTGATACTCGTCCCTAGCCCTGAGCTCTGCTGCCTGCCTCTTGTTCGTCAGTCGCAGCGCTTCCTGCGTCCTCTGGAGCTCCTCCCGGACACTTTGGAGCTCCAAATCTCGACTCATACGCCCGCTGGACCCACCCTGGGATGAAGAGGATCTCGAGAAAGACCGTGCCTCCCTCGAGTCGACTACTCCATCGAAGATGGCTAACCTACACAACGAAGTAAGAGTATTAAAGTCTCGTGTCTCAAAGTCCATGAAATTAAATAAAAAATAACAGAACTCACCGACCGTGAGGTTTCCCATCACCGCTTGCATACGCGGCTTTTGGTACGATCGGCGCGTTCTGCCGATCGTAATCTTCGCCTCGAAGCCCCCGCACCTCCTCCCCATACTTTTCCTAGAAATACAGGAAAAATAAAGTCATCAAAAGTATTAAAGAGAATCCAATTAAGTTAACAAAAGAACTCACTAACGTCTCTGTCGCCGTCTGAGAAGACAGCTGATCATGCTGCGACGGGTCACTTCCCATGTGACCCCTCCTCCACACCTCGATTGCGGTCGGCTCCTGACCAATCTCGCGCTCCTATCGATACGTGTTAGCACAATGATAGCGTTAGAAATTAACTAAAATAAGATTCGAGTACCACTTACCATCCGTTTAGCGAGATGTATGTAGCCATCCCCGCCAAGACGGTGTTTCCCGCCCGTCCCTCTACTCTATCGCTGGATCATAGACACGCCTTGGAAGCCCCGGCTCGCCTAATGAGCATGCAGGGAATTGTACGCGTCCGGACAGGATTCAAGACATGGTACGCTGACCTGCACACATTTGTTATTGGATGAAAACATTGATCAAAATCGGATAATGAAGCAAAATAAAATAAACATTTTACCTCTGCGTACTGGGCCTCCGTTAAATACTTGTCGGCCACATCCCTGAACTGCGCCGTCTCACCCTCGTCCTAATGCAACATAAAGTACGCCTTCGTAGCCTGAATGTGAGCCATCGATATTGACCGCGTCAGGAGCTTTCTGGCGTTGTTGTTAAAGACCAGACAGGCGTGATCCAGCTGGGCCTCGTCCTCCAAACGGTAATATTTTTAGAAGAAGAAATATACAAGCAAATATACTTAACATATAATAGGTTCGTATTTAACAAATATTCTTCATACTTACCATGAATTCATGCAACACATGCTCGTGGTGGTTGCCGTAGGTAATGTCCTGGGTCGTAGCGTAATCGTCCCAAGACGTAGCAGCCCGTCCGTTCACTAGACCGGGGTAGTGACAACGGATGAGCTGGCCCAGGACAACGTTGACCTAGCGGTGGCGTCCGTGACCCGTGAACGAGTCATCGTCCCAAGACCTGATACATAAAAATATCTAAATTGAATTGTTAGAGATTTTACATACCTATCGCCAACCGGACGAATAACGACCCGATCTTCTGGCCGTGCAGGAACCGGAGGAGGAGCCACGTAGTGGCTCTTCCTATAACGCCGCTGTGGAGCCGGATCCACATCAGGCTCTGTAGAAGGCTCTGAAGCAGGCTCCGAAGCAGGCTCCGAAACCTGCGGTGCCTGAAGAGGACCCCTAACCAGTCGCCAGCCAGGCGAGTCGCCCGGCCATGGCGTCCTAAGGAAACTGGGGGAAGTTCACACTCGCTCATGGGGGATGATGAATCATGTATGGCCCCGCACCAGCAACAGATTGGGCTCCTGCAGTCATCTGGGAGAAGCAGCTGGTGCAAACATGACATGCCAGATAGATAACCCTTGTACGTATTAGAGCAGTTCAATATCTAAGAAGCAGATCAAGAATTCCAAACAGGGCATAGATAAGATAACAAGTCCCGACCCTGTGCAATGTGCGTGCCCTAAGTAGCTAGCTAGATCTTGTTACGTAGTGAATGGACGACGTCCGGGTGCGAATGAATGGACTGTTGTAGGTAACATCGGATGAGCAAGTGGCTGCATCTGCTGAGCTTCAAATCTAGTACTCCCTCCATCGTTTCAAATTATTTAAAGCCGGCCAGTTCAAAATTGAACTAGCCGGCAGCATCAAATAATTCGAAAGGAATACACATTGCTTTTTTTTTTGCTCATGCTGTGATGCACGCTTAATCAAAATTACGTAAGTTTAGGCGTAGTAGGCGTGTAAACAAGACCGGCCAGTTGCCAAGGACGGCTTTGTTATTCGGAAAGAAAAGTTTCCAAACAATGGTCATTCATATATGCATGGCCTACTAGGAACAAATTAAGCCCACAGTTATGATAGCTGCTGGAGAGACTTTTCTTTCTGTGATAATAGCTAAGCATTAGGCATATTTTCCGACTGATTCATTTGCAAATATGATACAGAACTAATGGGGTAGCACGCAGTAGTCTGGAATCAGATGCATCTTTGGTCTGGGCGACCGGCAGCGCGGTGGCAGAGAGGGGCAGCGGGGGCAGCGGGGTGGGAGGAGGGGCCAGGGCAGAGGGGCGGGAGAGGGGCCATAGCGGCGCAGGGTGGCGGGGGCCGCCGATGGGGCGGTGGAAATGAGGGGCGGCGGGGGCAGCGGGGCGGGAGGGGGGCGGGGCGGCGGGGCAGCGGGGCGGGAGGGGGGTCGGGGTGTCGCGTGGGCGGAGAGAGGTGGCGGGGAGAGGGGCGGCGGGGATGGCCAGCGGCAGAGAGGGGCGGCGGGGGCAGCGGGGCGGGAGGGGGCCGGGATGGCGGGGCAGCGGGGCGGGAGGGGAAAGAAACAAACATAGATGCAATGCATAACAATAAGAGTGGTGCAACCTAATGCGACTAAATGCAACCAATTAACCCATCCAGAGACATATCTCACCTCATTATCACAACAGGTGGCTTCCTAGTTGTTAGGACCACACCATAACCTGTCCTATGCCGAGGATATGACCGTCCGAACGGATTATACACTCTGCAGAGGTTGTACGTTGTACCCACACGCACGGACCATCAAAGACAGCCCGTCATAACCATCACCCAGTCGAAACATCACCCAGACCAGCCGTCCCCAACCCAGTGTCATGACTTATCTCAATATCATCTCAATTTTCACTTATAAATGCATATCTTTCTCTCTCCACTGTGGACGACTGTCGGGCTAGCCACCGGGGTTAGGCTAGGCCCCGCCCATACAGAGTCATGTGGTCGTACTGAAGAAAGTTAGGTGAGATGTCAAAACAACTCGGTCCTTAAGGCTCACCAGGGAAGCCTCCATACTCAAACAACGAGCCTATCATCTTGATAGTACTCGTTGTAAGTCTACCACCACGGTAGCACTTACACCAACACTAACCCTTCTGCCCCGGTCTCAAATCATGCTCTCCCCAACCGTGCAACATAAACAGGGCAACATCATCATGCATAATCGCATCATATCAATATGCTACAAAAGGAGAAACTAGTATGTTTACACTTTATCACTCGAATAACTCATGCTCAACAATGCAAAGGCCTAATCTACTGGCCACAATGGATGAACCTTACATAGGAGCAATATGATCAAAAAGGAGGTGATGGAACTTGCCTTCGCTACCGTCTGCAGCGTCGTGCTCTTGGTCACTTGGCTCCCCTGGGTTCTCTTCCGGCACCGGTTCTACACCGCGCACAAGCAAACATACAAACAAAGCAAATATACATCATTCAGACTTGCTTGCACTAACTATATTATGATATTAGATGATTTTTATAAGACGAATCGGATTAAGTGATCTTTGTGTGTGGGTGAGATCTGGTCTAAGGCCAATCAAGGGGTTGCTTAGGGTTGGGCTCAAATCAGCGAGAGTAAATGGGGGAAGGCTGGCCAGAGAGTAAGAAATCGAACGCCGAGGCTATGGCTCACTCGATTAAGCTGCCGATTTTGGGTAGGGAATATAGGAAGTAGAGCAACTTCATGGAAGGGCGGCCATGCCGCGGGGTGGCCGCGGCCAAACCCGAGGAGGGGGAGAAGGGGGATGACTCGGGGAGAAGAGTGGAGGTTGGGGTTCTCACCTTGGCCGTGGCTTGGTGGGGCTCGACGGGGAGGGTTTCTCGTTGGAGATCGATGTTGGGGGAAGACGTGAACGTCAGTGCTCAATGTTGAGGGGGAGAAAGTAAGCTCTCGAGCCCCTTTTATAGATGAAGGGGGGAAGGGATAGGGATGGAGGAAGGAGAGGTAGGTGAGGTGTAATTAATGCAGGTTTGGGAGATTCTCGTGGAGATGATAAGGATGGGGGAGAAAGAGTTATGTGAGGGGTGGTTCCGAAAGCTTCTCGTGGAATGGATAAGGATGAAGGAGGAATTGATATGTGGAAGGGTGATTCCGGAAGCTTCTCATGAAATGGATAAGGATGGACGAGGAAGGGGTATGTGGGGGTGATTCCGGAAGCTTCTCGTGGAATGGATAAGGATAAATGAGGAAGAGGTATGTGGGGGGGGGGGTGATTCCGGAATCTTCTCGTGGAATGGATAAGGATGAAGGAGGAAGGGGTATGTGGGGGGTGATTCTGGAAGCTTCTCGTGAAATGGATAAGGATAGAGGAAGAAGGGGTATGTGGGGGGTGATTCCCGAAGCTTCTCGTGAAATGGATAAGGATGGGGAAGGAAGAGGTGGGTTCTAGAAGCTTCTCCTAGAATGGATGAGGATGGGGGAGGAAGAGAGAGAAAAAGGGTTTGCCTTTAGGCAAAGGTAGAGGGGTGGTTGCACCAGTTTCGCTGAAAAGGCATATCTGAAATTGGCCAAGAGTGTGCGTAATTTGTTTGGTGGTTAATTCTATAACCCTGATTTATTAGCTTTACGAAAAATGGGACGTTACATACCTACCCCACTTAGGATGAATCTCGTCCTCGAGATTCGAGTGGTCTGCAAAGAGATGGGGGAACTCTGTCCGCAATTCATCTTCTCTTTCCCAAGTAGCTTCAGCCTACGAGTGTCTGCTCCATTGGACCCGACAAGTGTGATGGTGTTTCTCCATGTCCTTCAGGTGACTGCTTCCAAGATCTTTACTGGCAGCTACTGGTAGCGCATATCATCTTGTAGTGTAAGTGCATCTAGGATATCCCTTGTGGGTTTTGGCTAATTGATGACGAACATATGAGATCCTAATGAAACTATTAAGATGATTGCAGGATAAACAAAGTGAACTGGCTCGGCACACACACAAAAAGGTGAAAAATAGAGTGGTGCCCGAAAAGGAAGAAGTTAGTGAAATTTAGAGAAGCAAAGTAGATATAAATGTATAGGTGGTGTGTGAGAGAGACACATCCCAAGAGCTCATGACTTTGCGTAGGGGTAAGGGGTTTAAAAATCAACTAAAATCCACTGAAAACCGGACTAGTCCGTTCATGGACCGGACTAGTTCGTTTAACTTTCTGAAAGACGCAAACATAGTGCACCGGACTAGTCCGCCTTGTGAACCGGACTAGTCCGGTCAGCTCACTGGAACGCAACCGGACAAGTCCGGTTTTAGACCGGACTAGTCCGGTCATGTCTCTGTTGTCCTCCTTAGAGGACTACGGACTAGTCCATCCAGCAACAGGACTAGTCCACTAAAGTTTCTGAAAACCCATCTCACATAGTACCGGACAAGTCCGGTTTGTGGACCGGACTAGTCCGGTTAACCAACTGGAAGTAGGCCGGACAAGTCCGATCATATACCGGACTAGTCCGGTAGTAGGTTTAACAACGGAAACTTTTTGGAAAAGCCTATAAAAAGAGGTCCTTCGGCTTTTCCCCAAGAAGACACGACTCATACTGTCAAAACTTGAAACCCTAGCGCCGCCACCTGTCCCAAGAGCCCAAAAACACATCTCCCCACACATCTAAGGTGCAAAAAGGTGAAGATCAATAAAATACTTGGATTTGGGATTGGGAGATCGTCGTTCCTTCGTTGTGAGCTCTTGGGGTTTGATCTCTCTACACTCATATTCTGAATTGTAATCTTTTTGAGTGTATTTGATCAACTTCTCATTGTAATTCTTGTGGGAGCCCTCAACGTGTGAGGTAGCCCCATAAAAACGGTGATTTCACTTGATAGTGAAGTCAAGTCGGCCTGTGTGGTGACTTGAAGAGGAAAAGGGTTGAGAACCCGGCTCTGTGTGAGCTTCCTCAACGAGGACGTAGATCTCTTGGTGAGATCGAACCTCGGTAAAAATTCGTGTCTTTTGTCTCTCATTTGGTTTACATCTTGACACATTAGATTACTAGTTTGCTAGTCATCGTTTGAGTTCTTTACAAGTTTGCACGTGCATCCATACTATAAATTTAAGTTATAAAAACTATTGTTCTTATTCCGCTGCTATAAGATAAAACTTGTGAGACACACTTAATCAACTCAAACAATTCAGCACACCGGACTAGTCCGCCCACACAACCGGACTAGTCCGGTCAGTCAAATTTCTAACAACTTTATTAAGTGTGCAGGAATTCTTTAAAGGCCTATTCACCCCCGCCCTCTAGGCCACATTCAATTGGTATCAGAGCCAAGTTCTCCATCAACGAGACTCACATCTCGGAGAGATCAATGGCCTCTGAGAAGAACAACGATATCCCGAAGACGAGCAACAACGATGAGGAGCAAGAAGCCAAAGCCTTCGATGTGCTGAAAGAAAACCCACATGACGATGAAGAAGTGAGGCAGCTAAAAGCACTCCTGAGAAAGAAACTGCTGGCACAAAAAGGAAAAGAGGAAGAAAAGACGATGGGGAGTGGTCATCACAACTACTCCCGGTATCCTTACAACTACAACCGACTCAATTCAAATAATCATTATCTCTCTATTCCTATGGGAAGGCCTCCACAGTTTGATGGAAGTGACTACACCATGTGGAAGTACAACATGAAGATGCATCTGATATCCCTGAACCCTAGTCTGTGGCACATTGTTTGCACAGGCATCGATATTCTGGACACGGATGATGAACTCACCCCAGAACAAGAACAGGAGATTCACAGAAACGCACAAGCCGTCGCCGTGATCACATCATCACTAAGCAGAGAGGAATTCACCAAGATCGATGGGTTAGAAAGTGCAAAAGAAATCTGGGATACCCTCAAGACAGCTCACGAAGGAAATAGGTCAGTTCGTGAAGCCAAAATCGAAATGCTTGAAGGAGAGTTGGGAAGATTTGCTATTGAAGAAGGCGAATCACCTCAAGACATGTACAACCGGATGAAAGCACTCATCAACAGAATTCGTGCGTATGGAAGTAAGAAATGGACAGATCACGAAGTGGTCAAAAGAATGATTAGAGCCTTCATGCCAAGAAACGTCACACTTTGCTCAATGATTAGAGAAAGCCCCGGGTTTCACAAAATGACTCCCGATGAGTTATTGGGAAAGATCATAAATCATGAAATGATGGAGAAAGAGGCTCAATACGTCAAAGATTTAGCCGAGCTCACCTCTTCTAAAAAGAAAGAAGTTGCCCTCAAAGCAACGTGCAGATCCAAACTCAAAGAAACTCGTGAAGACCAAGACGATGGAGATACAAGCGATGAAAGCACCGATCTTGATGACGAAGAAATGGTACTCTTCATCAAAAAGTTCAAACGCATGATGAAGAGAAGACACGGAAACAATTCACATGAAGGCAAAAGCAAGGATAAAGGAAAATCCAAGGCTCGACGCACTTGCTACAACTGCGGAGAGTATGGTCACTTCATGGTGGACTGTACTTATGAGGAAAATAAAAAGAAGAAGGAAACAAGATCTCAAGAAAAGAAAAATTTCAGAAAAAGAAGACAAGCCCATCAAGCTCACATTGGGAAGGAGTGGGACTCAAACGACGAGTCCTCCTCCGATGAAGAAGAAGAGGTGGCCACAATCGCAGTCAAGAAACCAACTACGAGAGCCACACTCTTTCCGAACATGGGAGGACGGGACATGAACATCCACACTTGTCTTATGGCTAAGGAAGGCAAGAAAAAGGTTAGACTTACTCCTCCTATACTAAATTCCTCCATTGATGACTTTGATAGCTCTAGTGATAATGAAGAATTATTTAGAGGGCTAAGTAAAATTGCTTTAAAGAAAATGGAAATGTTGTCGAACGAAATCTTTGAAAAGGAGGAACTTGTCAACCGACAAGAAGATATGCTCATCCGTGAGAGGAAGAGATATCAAGAAGTTGAAAAGCTTCTTGAGCTTGAAAGAGAGAAGAATGAGTCACTTGAGTTAGAGCTAACCTTGAGTAAGGAAACTTACTCAAAGTTAGAGAACTCGCACATTGCAATCAAGGAAGAACTTGCTAACTTGTCAAAAGTTAACAAAATCCTTGAGGTGCAAGTTGAGTCCCTCAAACAATGTGACTCCTCTTCCTCCAAGAGCTCTTCCTCCAAAGATATGCGCTCAACAACAGTAAGAACCTGCACTTGCTCTAGTAAGAAGAATGTAATCTCTAATGCTTTAACCCCTGATATGCATTCTTCTCAAAACGGCATCTTTGATAAGGAGAAGATCAAATATGCAAGAAGTGCATATATGATCACTAGACCTTCCAATGTCAAAGATGGACTTGGCTTCGACAGGAATAGACACATGTCTACCTCTGATCATGCTAAGAATAGAATCATTTTTGTTAAAGAAAAATCCCATGAATCTGAGCAACAAACATCATTCCATACATTTGATGCTTCTTATGTTCTCATGAAAAACAAGTATGGAAAAGTCATTGCTAAATATACAGGGCCACGCCACAAGAACTTAAAAACTTGTGTGTGGGTGCCCAAGACTCTTGTGACTAACCTGAGAGGACCCAAGCAAGCTTGGGTACCTAAAACCCAGAAATAATTCTGTTTTGCAGGCTTACTCCTCCGGTGGATCTAAGTGGGTGCTAGACAGCGGATGCACAAATCATATGACCGGAGAGAGAAGTATGTTTGTGGAATACGAGTGCAACAAGGATCCAAGTGAAGGAATATACTTTGGAGATAACAGCCAAGGAAAGGTCCTTGGTAGTGGTAACATTGAAATATCCTCTCAACACACCTTATCTAATGTTTTACATGTAGATTCTCTAGATTATAATCTTTTATCAATATCTCAACTATGCGACAAAGGTTACAACTGTTTATTCACTAATGAGGGTGTGACCGTCTTTAGAAGAAGCGATGGCTCGATTGCATTCAATGGATTGTTGAAGGGAAAGCTTTATCTTGTTGACTTCAACAAAGATAAAGCCGAACTCAACACTTGCTTGGTTGCTAAGACCAACATGGGATGGCTGTGGCATAGACGGCTAGCCCATGTTGGAATGAGAAATCTGCAGAAACTTCTAAAAGGTGGTCACATCCGTGGTCTTAAGGATGTGGTTTTTGAAAAAGACACACCGTGCAGCGCTTGTCAAGCAGGAAAACAGGTTGGAGCACCACACCCCGCCAAGAATGTGATGACCACCGCTAAATCGCTGGAACTTCTCCACATGGATCTCTTTGGTCCAATTGCGTACATCAGCATCGGCGGTAACAAATACGGTTTAGTAATTGTTGATGATTTTTCAAGATTTACCTGGGTATTTTTCTTGTATGATAAATCAGAAACTCAAGGAATCCTCAAGAAGTTCTTGAAAAGAGCTCAAAATGAATTCTCATCAACAGTAAAGAATATCAGAAGTGACAATGGGACAGAATTCAAGAACACCCAAGTTGAAGAATATCTCAATGAAGAAGGTATAAAGCATGAATTTTAGGCACCCTATTCTCCTCAACAGAATGGGGTGGCCGAAAGGAAAAACCGAACATTGATCGAAATGGCGAGAACAATGTTGGATGAATACAAGACGTCAGACCGGTTTTGGGCAGAAGCGGTGAATACCGCTTGTCATGCCACAAATCGGTTGTACCTTCATCGACTTCTGAAGAAAACTCCATATGAGCTTCTCACGGGTAAAAAGCCTAACGTTTCTTATTTCAAAGTTTTTGGTTGCAAATGTTTTATTCTGAACAAGAAACCAAGGGCCTCGAAGTTTGCTTCGAAGTCCGATGAAGGATTCTTGCTCGGATATGAATCGAACGCCTACGCCTATCGTGTCTTCAACAAAGTGTCCGGCCTTGTTGAAGTAGCGCGTGACGTAGTGTTCGATGAAACTAACGGCTCACAAGTGGAGCAAGTCGATAAGTCTATGCTAGATAAGGAGGAAGCTCCATGTGAAGCCCTGAAGAAAATGGCACTTGGTGATATCCTACCACGAGAGGAGACACAAGATGAATTTCATCAAGGAAGCAATGATCAAGGGGGAGCTCCTACACAAGATCAAGTTGAGGAAGATCAAGAAAATCAAGATGATCATGGAAGCAATGATCTAGGGGGAGACATGACACATGAAGACAATGAAGAACAAACAACTATACAAAATCCACACCCAAGAGTACATCAGTGTGTGCAAAGGGACCATCCTATCAACAATATCATTGGAGATATTGCTAAGGGAGTAACTACTAGATCTCAAATTGCAAATTTTTGTGAATATTATTCTTTTGTGTCTTTTCTGGAGCCATACAGGGTAGAAGAAGCCTTAAGGGATCCAAACTGGGTGATTGCGATGCAAGAGGAGCTGAACAACTTCAAAAGAAATGAAGTGTGGGAGCTGGTGGAAAGACCAAGGGCGAACATCGTTGGAACCAAATGGGTCTTTCGGAACAAACAAGATGAACATGGAGTAGTGACAAGAAATAAAGCAAGGTTGGTGGCCAAAGGTTATTCTCAAGTGGAAGGTTTGGATTTCGATGAAACCTTCGCTCCTGTAGCTAGACTTGAGTCCATTCGCATTTTATTGGCATATGCTACTCACCATAATTTTAAGTTGTATCAAATGGACGTCAAGGGTGCCTTTCTGAATGGTCCGATAAAGGAGGAAGTCTATGTGGAGCAGCCACCGGGGTTCGAAGATCAGAAGTATCCCAACCATGTCTATAAACTACGTAAGGCTCTCTATGGCCTCAAACAGGCTCCTCGAGCCTGGTATGAGTGCCTTAGAGATTTTCTGATTCAAAATGGATTCAAAATTGGTAAAGCTGACTATACACTCTTTACTAAACATTTTGATGATCATTTATTCGTATGTCAAATTTATGTTGATGACATTATCTATGGATCCACTAACAAGTCCTTCTGTGAAGAATTTAGCAAAATAATGACAGACAGGTTCGAGATGTCAATGATGGGTGAATTGAAGTTCTTCTTGGGATTTCAAGTGAAGCAACTGAGAGAAGGTACATTTATAAGCCAAACTAAATATACACAAGACATTCTCAAGAAATTCAATATGGACAAAGCCAAGCCCATCAAGACACCCATGGCCATCAACGGACATCTCGACCTCAATGAAGATGGTCCAAATGTGGACCAAAAGGTATATCGGTCCATGATTGGTTCCTTACTATACTTATGTGCATCTAGGCCAGATATTATGCTTAGTGTTTGCATGTGTGCAAGGTTTCAAGCCGCACCCAAAGAGTGTCACTTAATTGCTGTAAAAAGAATCCTAAGGTATCTTGTGCACACACCCAACTTGGGCCTTTGGTATCCCAAAGGATCCAAGTTTAACTTGATAGGGTACTCCGACGCTGACTATGCGGGATGCAAAGTCGATAGAAAGAGCACGTCAGGGACTTGTCAATTTCTTGGTAGGTCCCTAGTTTCTTGGTCATCTAAAAAGCAAAACTCCATTGCTCTTTCCACAGCGGAAGCAGAGTATGTTGCAGCCGGTAGTTGTTGTGCGCAACTGCTCTGGATGCAACAAACTCTTAGGGACTACGGCTACAATCTGAGTCATATCCCGCTTCTATGCGATAATGAAAGTGCTATAAAAATTGCACACAACCCGGTAGAGCACTCAAGAACTAAGCACATAGACATCCGTCATCACTTTCTTAGAGATCATTCATTAAAAGGTGACATAGCTATTTCACATGTTAGGACTGAAAAACAACTTACAGATATTTTTACCAAACCATTAGATGAGAAAAGGTTCTGTGAACTAAGAAATGAGCTAAACATTCTTGACTCTCAAAATGTGGCTTGAAACATTGCATACCTGGTTGCAACTAAAATTGTTCCTCCGTACTGTCAAAAATGCTCCTCCTCTCCTTTGTACTCAGAAAACTATTCTTAATGAATAAATCTTATGGATTATGACCATTGTTTGATTGTTGATTGTATACTGGTCGTAATCACCAAGACTACTTGCAAAATTGTTGTCCTTGGATCACTATTAGTTATCTATATATATATCAAGTCTCTTGAAAACGGACTAGTCCGATTCCCAACCGGACTAGTCCGGACACACAACAATTAGGTTAAACTCAGGGGTACCGGACTAGTCCGCCACCAGGACCGGACTAGTCCGGTCAGTCGGATATAGAAGCAGTCAGCCGGACCAAACGCCTCCCTCTCCACTCATAATCACTTTGCAACACCCTCTCTCCTAAACCCTAGCTCTCAAAGTGATTTTCGAGTTGAGCCCTCAAACTCGGAGTTTTCTCCGTGAAAAAGCCTTTTCTCGACGAGGGGATCCTACTTTCCGGACACATCCGGATTGATTTCCACTCCTTCAACGCGAATCTTTAAATCTTGGTAAATCCCCCCAAAACCCAAAATCTCAATTTTTCTAGCTCTAGGTAGTTTCCTTTGATTTCAAAAGGATGTACATTGCATAAATAGATGTATTTCTACCACTTTCCTACCCTTGTATCCATAGATAGGAGATTTGCTTCAAATAAAACACTCAAGTTAGGGTTCTTATGCTAGGCCGGACTAGTCCGGCGTCCAGATGCGGACTAGTCCGCACTCTGAAACCGGACAAGTCCGGTCTCTGACAGCTGAACTCCTACATTCCCATTTAAAGTCGATAAGGTGTCCGTTTGCATCTAATCCTTAAACTCCTTGTCAGGCATCATGTCTTCAGGATCAGATGACAGCTCTTTTCACATTGACGAAGAAGTTCAACGTGAAAGAGTGAGGAGAGCTAAGGAGGGAGTGATGAAGAAGAGACATGACGTCAATGCTCACTCTCCACCCTCCGACGACAATCTTCCTAAGAAGAGAAAAGTCATTATCAAAAGGCCTCAAAGGAAAGATGTCGCTGAGGGCTCATCAGGGCCAAGAAGAGTTCTCAATAAAGGGAAGGGACTTGCTAGTGGCCCCATTGGGCCCTTGAAATTGAAAAATCCCGTTCATCGCAACAGACAGCCTTCAAGTGAAGATTTCACTGGAAAAGGGAATGAGCTAGCTGATAACTTCAGAAAGATTGAAGTGTATGGACGACCTAAACAATGTTCTGATCCTAGGTTCTGGAGCAACTTTCATGCAGACTACTACGAGCACGTTTACATGAAGATGAAGAATCCCGTAGTAGAGAGTCAATGGATGAATGTTGACTACCTGAAGTCGAAGAAGTATCCCGCATTTCGTGAGATGGTGGAGGCCTTAGAGAGGCACGGTCTGACGGACCTGCTATCCTTTGAGTATGACTGGAACAATGAAGTCATTACTCAGTTTTACTCCACTCTCTACTTTGCTCGGGATGATGGAGACAGTCTTACTTGGATGACTCATGGTTCAAGGTACAGTGTCACTTATGATGAATTTGCTAGGATTCTTCACCTCCAAAACACTTTGGATCATGAACTGGTCATTCATAATCTGAAACCCCTGGAGAAGGAGGAACTTGAATTTCTCTATGACACAAGGATGCCATATGTCCCTCCAACCATCAAATATCTAAAGCCTTTCTTTGTGGTTCTAAATAGAGTCTTGAGAAAGACGATAGCTCCGAAGGATGGAGATGCAGGAACTATACAAAGAACCTTGAGAACTCTCATGAAAGTCATTAGTGGGAGGAGACCATTCAATGTCTTTGAGTATATCTACAATGACATTGTGAACATCTCAATTACCCCCAATAGGTCCTGTGGATACGCACCGTATATCATGTACATGATTGAGAAGGTGACAGG
Source organism: Neostapfia colusana (assembly GCA_030760725.1). Classification (NCBI taxonomy): domain Eukaryota; kingdom Viridiplantae; phylum Streptophyta; class Magnoliopsida; order Poales; family Poaceae; genus Neostapfia; species Neostapfia colusana. Next base: position 7,236,473 of record JASWHV010000003.1, read on the forward strand.
ACTCGAGTTTGTCAAGGATGTCAAGCATACGGGGTTGAAGCCGCAAAAACCCACCGAGTACACTCTCCCTCCGGCTCCAGCTGCCCCGTCCTCTCCACCAGTGGAGAGGAGATCAAAGCAAGCTCATGATGACACTAGGTCTGCAGCTGCTCGTCCTGGCTCTCCACCTGCCCAAGAATCATCTAGCGGCATCCTCAAGATGTTCTCCTCTATCTTTGCCTGCTGCCGTAAGATCGAAGACAAGCAACGCAAAGAAAAGCTTGCAAGGAAGAGACATCAACAGTACGTCAATGCAAATATCAAGTCTATCTGTGCAAAGCTTGAGATTGAGCCTGTTGGATCACCGCCTGCCTCCGAGGACTCAGAGGAAGATCCTGCTCCCGTGGATGATGAAGATGAAGATCAGACTGAGACTGACGGAGGAGGCAGCGATGAGTGACTTCCCTCAATTTTTCTCTTTTTGGTGTCTTGATGCCAAAGGGGGAGAGATTGAGATGGAAGATTGAGATTAGACTTGGACTATTTTTCTATCTAGTATTAGTCATTAAGATCTTGTGTGATCAAGGACATGTACCTAATCTTGTAATGCACTATTTCTTTTCCTATGTGTGAAGTACTATGCTCTAATGCCCACTTACATGTTCACTACTGGTTGTCTTTAATTTAGCACATTTTGTTTATCACACACCTGTGAGGCACCCCACCATAAGGTGTGTACATATGTGAGAAGTTTTTTGTGAATTCTTTATTGTTCTCATGTGTACGCACCTTATGAAAATCAACCTTTTATTCTCAATTGTGATATCTCAAATGGTTGTCATCAATCACCAAAAAGGGGGAGATTGTAAGTGCATCTAGGATATCCCTTGTGGGTTTTGGCTAATTGATGACGAACATATGAGATCCTAATGAAACTATTAAGATGATTGCAGGATAAACAAAGTGAACTGGCTCGGCATACACACAAAAAGGTGAAAATAGAGTGGTGCCCGAAAAGGAAGAAGTTAGTGAAATTTAGAGAAGCAAAGTAGATATAAATGTATAGGTGGTGTGTGAGAGAGACACATCCCAAGAGCTCATGACTTTGCGTAGGGGTAAGGGGTTTAAAAATCAACTAAAATCCACTGAAAACCGGACTAGTCCGTTCATGGACCGGACTAGTCCGTTTAACTTTCTGAAAGACGCAAACATAGTGCACCGGACTAGTCCGCCTTGTGAACCGGACTAGTCCGGTCAGCTCACTGGAACGCAACCGGACTAGTCCGGTCAGCTCACTGGAACGCAACCGGACAAGTCCGGTTTTAGACCGGACTAGTCCGGTCATGTCTCTGTTGTCCTCCTTAGAGGACTACGGACTAGTCCATCCAGCAACAGGACTAGTCCGCTAAAGTTTCTGAAAACCCATCTCACATAGTACCGGACAAGTCCGGTTTGTGGACCGGACTAGTCCGGTTAACCAACTGGAAGTAGGCCGGACAAGTCCGATCATATACCGGACTAGTCCGGTAGTAGGTTTAACAACGGAAACTTTTTGGAAAAGCCTATAAAAAGAGGTCCTTCGGCTTTTCCCCAAGAAGACACGACTCATACTGTCAAAACATGAAACCCTAGCGCCGCCACCTGTCCCAAGAGCCCAAAAACACATCTCCCCACACATCTAAGGTGCAAAAAGGTGAAGATCAATAAAATACTTGGATTTGGGATTGGGAGATCGTCGTTCCTTCGTTGTGAGCTCTTGGGGTTTGATCTCTCTACACTCATATTCTGAATTGTAATCTTTTGAGTGTATTTGATCAACTTCTCATTGTAATTCTTGTGGGAGCCCTCAACGTGTGAGGTAGCCCCATAAAAACGGTGATTACACTTGATAGTGAAGTCAAGTCGGCCTGTGTGGTGACTTGAAGAGGAAAAGGGTTGAGAACCCGGCTCTGTGTGAGCTTCCTCAACGAGGACGTAGATCTCTTGGTGAGATCGAACCTCGGTAAAAATTCATGTCTTTTGTCTCTCATTTGGTTTACATCTTGACACATTAGATTACTAGTTTGCTAGTCATCGTTTGAGTTCTTTACAAGTTTGCACGTGCATCCATACTATAAATTTAAGTTATAAAAACTGTTGTTCTTATTCCGCTGCTATAAGATAAAACTTGTGAGACACACTTAATCAACTCAAACAATTCAGCACACCGGACTAGTCCGCCCACACAACCGGACTAGTCCGGTCAGTCAAATTTCTAACAACTTTATTAAGTGTGCAGGAATTCTTTAAAGGCCTATTCACCCCCCCCCCCTCTAGGCCACATTCATGTAGGTCTAACGTTTCTTGTGCCACCTGTTCCTCGGGAACCCGTACACATCTTCTTAGCTGTGACACGTGGAAGACGTTGTGCACGCCTAACATTTCTTCGGGTAGTTGAATCTCATACGCTACTGATCCTACCCTTTTTAGGACTCAGAAAGGGCCAATGTACCGCGGTCCCAACTTTCCACGTACTTGGAATTTGCGCGTGCCATGAATAGGAGATACTTTAAGGTACACATGATCTCCAACTTAGAAACTGAGTTCACGCCTCCTCTTATCTGTGTAGCTTTTCTGACGTGATTGTGCGGCCTTGAGATTCGCTTGAATCTCCGCTACCTTGTCCTCTGCTGCCAAGATGAAGTCTGGTTGCTCCACAATATGGTCCCCAACTTCTAACCACATGAGCGGGGTTCGACACTTCCTTCCATAGAGGGCTTCATACGATGACATCTTGATGCTGGCCTGATAACTGTTGTTTTATGAGAACACGGCATATGGTAAACTGTCTTCCCAATCCTTGCCGTAGGTGAGAACAGCGGCCCTCAACATGTCTTCCACGATTTGGTTGATCCTCTCTGTCTGACCATCCGTCTAAGGCTGATATGCTGAACTAAAGTCCAACTTGGTACCAAGTGCCTTTTGAAGACTCCTCCAAAACCTTGACGTAAATTGAGTACCTCGATCTGAGACTATCCTCAAGGGTACTCCATGTAGTTTCACAATACGGTCTATGTACAACTTGGCAGCTTACTCCCATTGTAGGTAGTGCGCACAGGAATAAAGTGTACAACTTTAGTCAGACGGTCGACCACTACCCACACAGAGTCATTACCATTCTTGGTCCTTGGTAGACCAGTGATGAAATCCATTCCTACCTCATCAAATTTCCAAACGGGAATCGGTAAGGGCTGTAGTAGGCCACTCGGCTTTTGATGCTCAGCTTTGACCCTTCTACACACATCACAATAAGCCACGAATTTGGCTATGTCACCCTTCATGCCAACCCACCAATATTTCTGCTTAATATACACGTACATCTTTATGGCTCCAGGATGGATAGAGTAGGCAGAGTTATGAGCTTCATCCATGATCGTATTCTTATAGTGACCTTGTGAAGGCACACATAACCGTTTCTTGAACCACAATATTCTATCTCTATCAACTCTAAAGTTTGGTGCCTTGCCTTCACCGATTTGTTTCTTGATCTTCATTAACTTTTCATCCTCCGGTTGAGCCTTCTTAATCTGGTCATCCAGGACAGGGTGGACGCTAAGGTTGTAGTTGTAGGAGTGAGGTCCAATACTTAGCCTCAACTTCGTCATCTCCTCGCACAATTTTCGTACTTGAGTTACCAAGTGATGACAGTATGCTTTCTTGCTGAGAGTGTCTGCCACAACATTTTCTTTACCCGGGTGGTAGTGGATCTCCACATCATAATCCTTAATTAGTTCCAACCATCTTCGTTGTCTTAGGTTCAGATCAGGCTGGGTAAAGATATACTTGAGGCTCTTGTGGTCTGTGTAGATTTCACACTTGTTACCGATCAGATAGTGTCTCCAAATCTTAAGAGCATGCACTACCGCAGCCAATTCCAAGTCATGGGTTGGGTAGTTCTGCTCGTGCAGCCTTAACTGACGAGAGGCATAGGACACCACTCGACCTTCTTGCATTAATACACATCCTAGGCTGTGTCTAGAAGCATCACAATAAATAATGAAGCTGTTGTGAATATACGGTAAGACTAAGATTGGGGTCGTGGTTAGTCTTCCCTTCAACTCACGAAAACTCCGCTCACATGCTTCAGTCCACACAAACTTCTTATCCTTTTTGAGTAGTTTCATCATTGGTCGAGCTAGATTGGAAAATCCTTCGATGGGCCTCCGATAATAACCAGCCATACCCAGAAAACTACGAATCTCCGAGACCAAAGTTGGTTGCTTCCAAGATGATACAGCTTTGACCTTCTCTGGATCAACTGCAACTCCCTCGGCTGTCAGCACATACCCAAGAAAACTAAATTTCTGTAACCAAAACTCACATTTGTTGAACTTGGCATAAAGTTGATGGCTCCTGAGCCAGTCCAGAACAACACGCAGGTGTTGCGCGTGCTCTGCTTCGCTTCGGGAATAGACTAGAATGTCGTTGATGAAGACAACGACAAACTTGTCCAACTCTTGCATGAACACCCGGTTCGTTAGGTTCATAAAGTAGGCAGGGACATTGGTTAATCCAAAAGACATCATTGTGAACTCGAACTGATCGTAGCGAGTCACAAATGTTGTCTTGGGTATATCCTCAAGCTTAATCCTCACTTGATGATATCCTGACCTCAAGTCAATCTTTGAGAAAAACTTGGGCCCCTTTAGCTGGTTGAATAGATCATCTATCCATGGTAGAGGGTATTTGTTCCTGATGGTCACCGCATTAAGAGCTTGGTAATCTACACAGAGTCTCTTACTTCCATCCTTTTTCTCTACAAAGAGGACTGGTGCGCCCCGTGGTGATGCACTAGGCCTTATGTACCCTTTCTCTTATAACTCACCTAATTGTTTCTTTAACTCGGGTAGTTCTGGTGCTGCCGTTCTATTAGGCCTCTTAGCTATTGGGGCAGTCCCAGGAACTAGATCAATGGAGAACTCCACTTCTCTTTTTGGCGGCATGCCTGACAACTCCTCAGTGAACACATCAACATACTCCTTAATCACTGGCACTTCCTGAGGTGTTTCAGCCTTCAAGTGATTTACTACTCGCTCAGACAGGCTGGACTTGACATGACATGTGACAGTCTTCCCTTCATGGTTTGTCACTATCATAGTCCCGTGTGCACAAGCTATACTCCCATTGCACTTGGCTAACCAATCCATACCGAGAATCACATCTATCCCATGGGAGTTAAGCACTACTAGATTAACCAAGAACTCTACCCCACTTAGGTTTAAATGGATGTTGTCAACTCCTAGGTGGCAAGGTATATAACCTCCCGGTGATCGAGTCATTAAGGGCCTCTTAAGGGCTACCGTAGATATATCATGTGTCTCTACGAAGTGTGATGATATAAAAGAATGTGATGCACCAGAATCAAATAGTACTGAAGCCAAAACTGACTGAACCAAGAACTCACCAAGTAGAACTCCTGGTGTTGCATCTGCCTCTTCGGCGTAGATGTGGTTTACTATGGCCTTTCCAAAGGAGTGTTGAGTCCTTGACGGTGCTCCGCGGCTGCCTCCAGCTGTCCGTTAACTGAGTTGGAGATGACAGATGATGTTGGCTTAACCTTGTAAGGGCAGTTAACGGCGATATGCCCAGGCTCACGGCAGCTAAAACAGATCCTCTGGACACCAGTCTGATTGACCCCAGACTGCTCAGGACGGAATGAGCCATGTGATTTAGCAGGCTGTACCGGTTGCTTGAAGGTGGTGGTTGGTGCTTTGTAGGATAGACCACTATGATCCATCTGCACAGAGTAAATAGGTTGTTGGGTCTTCTGCACAATGTAGATTGGTTGTTGGGTCCTCTGTACTGAATAAACAGGTTGATTAGTCCTCTGAAGTTTCACTTGCTGGAACCCCTTCTTGTCCTCAAATTTCCTTTTCTTCTCCCATAGCTCATCCTCTATGTTCTTTTCTGTAGTGATGGCCTTGTTAACCAAGGTACTGAAATCAGGATAAATATCCTGATTTTAGTGTTTAACCCACACAGAAAGGCTTCTTGCTTCTTCTATTCTGTATCCACAGCGTGGGGGTCATAGCGGGATAACCCGGAAAACTTGTGTAGACACTCCGTTACAGTTAGACCCTTCTGTTTAAGGTTCATAAACTCTTCTCTCTTTAGCTTCACAATGCTACTTGGGATGTGTTGCTCTCTAAACAACTTCACAAACTCATCCCATATCATGGTCCTGGCATGTGGATGCATCTCTCTGTAGCTGTGCCACCAGGCTAAGGCAGATCCTCTTAGTTGTTGGACTGCAAGCAGAACCTTATCCTACTCATTTTCATGCACAACCTTAAGTTTCATCTCAATCTCTCTTAGACAGTCATCTGCCTCAATAGGGTCCTCTGATCTAGAAAACTTGGGCGGGTTCATCCTGTTGAAGTCTGGTGATCTGGTGATTGTTTTGCGGCGCTGGATGATGGTTGTTAAGACCATGGTTGTTTTGGGCAGTCAGGGTGTTCACCAGTAGCTCGAGGAGTCGAGTCTGGTGGTCTAGAATGGCGGTCGGGTCATAGTTAGGTGCTTCGGGATGTGGCCGGACAGGTGCACTCTCCGCTGTCTCAGGCTCGTGAGGTGCAGGCAGAATCTCTCGTAGTCCTTGATCCGCCTCGTGTCCATTAGTGGCTCGGCTCGAGCGGCGAGGCATTTGTGACAAGGCAATCGATGGGTTTAGATTTTCTTCCTATTATTATTACTATGGTGCGTCATAATTAGTTATGTTTACTGTCTTTTATTATTGTTATTATTTTTTTCTATTTCATTATGTGTATCTAAATACACATATGTAGTTTTATACCACACAATTCACACAAACATCAAACATTGCAAGCAACACACCAAGCATTCATTCATTCACGCAAGCGGTACAAGATACATAGCGCATGTCGTCTCTGGGTCCGTTCCCTTAAGGGTCACTCAGGACCTCTGCCTGGCTACTGGTCCTACATCCTGATCTTCAGGGTCTTCGTTAGTCCCGCGAGGTGAGGTCGAAGGGATAGGTGGCACAGGCTCACAAATCCTCCTACGGGGGTTGGATAGGTGATATGTTGGAGTTCCTTCTAGGATCAGTGGCTCTGTCGTTGCACCTGCCTGATGGTCCTTCAGCTTGGCCCGGTCTACAAGGTAGACACCCCTAAGCAGCTGAGTGTGACGGTCGGCCTGCTCCCTAAGGTTCTCCTCGGCCAAGGCGACTCGACTTTCGGCGCTGGCAACCCAGGCTTCAGCCTGCGCTAGTGCTAGCTTAGCCTTTCGCCAGCGGGTCTCCAATGTCTCAGCATGTTGGACGAGGGTCTTCACATGCTGGTTCAGATGGTCACACAAGTCATCTAGGCTCAATAAATAACCGAACATGGCGACAATGGTGGGGTCATCTTTGGTCAACCCGAGGCCTTCCAAGTTGCGAATCCTCGCCATCCATGCGGGACGACTACAATCCATTGATGGGAAGTACTTCATGGGTGTGGAACCCAAATGTCAGTCGAACATGTGGCATAGGTACTTCAGGACTTTGCGAGCCACCAATTGGCACGTATCTTTCATGCGGCATCCAGTGGCGGAGACATTCCATGGCTTCATGTCCAGGAACCTCTCACTGGCAATGATGTGCACAGTGACCTCGCAGCTTTCGGTGCCATGCTCCACGAACTCATGACCCACGTACTCCGGACGGTCTGGAATATCGAGTCGCGCCGTGGCGGCATAGAGCACCTTGAGGAAGCCATCTTCGTTGATGCAGAAGGTGGTGATACGGTCATCGGCCATCTGGCTTAGAACAGGGCACAAGGATTAGATGAGAGCAAAACCTATCACCAAGGCTCTATGGTCTAGGTTTCCTACAGACCAACTATTTTACGGTCTCCTACGGTCACTCAAGTACTAGGGTACGCATCCTACAGCCAAGTATGGCTCTGATACCACTTGAAGCGTCTCGACCCATAAGATCGGAACTAGACATGTAATATTATGCCAGAAACAGAGTTCGGTACATAACATTACAACACAAGTGAAACCACAACCATACATAGCTTTGTTACAACGGCATACACTTTAGTACAACAATAATAAGGACTAACATAAGCATGACTAACGACATAAAAACATGGACGACTAGCTCCTCCTCGTACATGGTTCCACGGTAACACCTTGGGTGTGGATGCGACCTACTCGAAGTCCTCCGGGTTGAAGTCAGGATCTTCTGAAGATATCAGCAACAGTTGAGTACAAAAGTACTCAGCAAGCTCCACCTCGCCCTTTGGGAGGGGAATGAAACAAACATATATGCAATGCATAACAATAAGAGTGATGCAACCTAATGCGACTAAATGCAACCAAATAACCCATCTAGAGACATATCTCACCTCATTCTCACAACAGGTGGCTTCCTAGTTGTTAGGACCACACCATAACATGTCCTATGCCGAGGACACGGCCGTCCAAATGGATTCTACACTCTGCAGAGGTTGTACGGTGTACCCACACGCACGACCATCAAAGACACCCCGTCATAACCGACACCCAGTCGAAACATCACCCAGACCAGTCGTCCCCAACCCAATTTCATGACTTATCTCAATATCATCTCAATTTTCACTCATAAATGCATATCTCTCTCTCCACTGTGGACGACTGTCGGGCTAGCCACCGGGGTTAGGCTAAGCCCCGCCCATACAGGGTCATGTGGTCGTACTGAAGAAAGTTAGGTGAGATGTCAAAACAACTTGGTCCTTAAGGCTCACCAGGGCAGTCTCCATACTCAAACCACGAGCCTATCATCTTGATAGTACTCGCTGTAAGTCTACCACCAGAGTAGCACTTACACCAACACTAACCCTTCTGCCTTGGTCTCAACTCATGCTCTCCCCAACCGTGCAACATAAACAGGGTAACATCGTCATGCATAATCTCATCATATCAATATGCTGCAAAAGGAGAAACTAGTATGTTTACACTCTATCACTCGAATAACTCATGCTCAACAATGCAAAGGCCTAATCTACTGGCCACAATGGATGAACCTCACATAGGAGCAATATGATCAAAAAGGGGGTGATGGAACTTGCCTTCACTACTGTCTGCAGCGTCGTTCTCTTGGTCACTTGGCTCCCCTGGGTTCTCTTCCGGCACCGATTCTACACCGCGCACTAGCAAACATACAAACAAAGCAAATATACATCATTCAAACTTGCTTGCACTAACTATATTATGATATTAGATGATTTTTATAAGACGAATCGGATTAAGTGATCTTTGTGTGTGAGTGAGATCTGGGCTAAGGCCAATCAAGGGGTTGCTTAGGGTTGGGCTCAAATCAGCGAGAGTAAACGGGGGAAGGCTGGCCAGAGAGTAAGAAATCAAACGCCGAGGCTATGGCTCACTCGATTAAGCTGCCGATTTTGGGTAAGGGATATAGGAAGTAGAGCAACTTCATGGAAGGGTGGCCATACCGTGGGGTGGTCGCGTCCAAACCCGAGGAGAGGGAGAAGGGGGATGACTCGGGGAGAAGAGTGGAGGTTGGGGTGCTCACCTTGGTCGTGGCTTGGCGGGGCTCGGCGGGGAGGGTTCCTCATCGGAGATCGATGTTGGGGGAAGACGCGAACGCCGGTGCTCAATGGGGCGGGGGAGAAAGTGAGCTCCTGATCCCCTTTTATAGATGAAGGGGGGAAGGGATAGGGATGGAGGAAGGAGAGGTAGGTGAGGTGTAATTAATGCAGGTTCCGGGAGCTTCTCGTGGAGTGGATAAGGATGGGAGGGAAAGAGATATGTGAGTGGTGGTTCCGGAAGCTTCTCATGGAATGGATAAGACGAAGGAGGAATGGTTATGTGGAGGGGTGATTCCGGAAGCTTCTCGTGAAATGGATAAGGATGGAGGAGGAAGGGGTATGTGGGGGGTGATTCCGGAAGCTTCTCGTGGAATGGATGAGGATAAAGGAGGAAGGGGTATGTGGGGGTGATTCCGGAAGGTTCTCGTGGAATGGATAAGGATGAAGGAGGAAGGGGTATGTGGGGAGGTGATTTCGGAAGCTTCTCGTGAAATGGATAAGGATAGAGGAAGAAGGGGTATGTGGGGGGGTGATTCCGGAAGCTTCTCATAAAATGGATAATGATGGGGGAGGAAGAGGTTGGTGATGTGTGATTCTAGAAGCTTCTTGTAGAATGGATGAGGATGGGGGAGGAAGAGGAAAAAAAGGTTTGCCTTTAGGCAAAGGTAGAGGGGGTGGTTGCACCAGTTTCGATAAAAGACATATCTGAAATCGGCCAAGAGTGTGCGTAATTTGTGTGGTGGTTAATTCTATAACCCTGATTTATTAGCTTTACAAAAAAAATGGGGTGTTACGGAAGGGGGCCCAGTCAGAGGGGCAGCGGGGCGAGAGGGGGGTCGGGGCGTCGCGGGGGCGGAGAGGGGTGGCGGGGGCGTCCAGCGGCGTGGCGGCAGGGGCGGCTGGCTGCGCGGCGGCGGAGAGGGGCAGCGAGGAGAGGGGCGGCGGTAAACCTGGTAATGGGTGAGGACCCAGACTGAACCCAATCCAATCCATTTTTATTATATTAATGAAACCAATGCAACTCAATCCATGAATTAGTCTATAAGTCCCAATCCAAACCAAACCCAATATATTTAGGGCTCAACCCAAACCAATCCATTTTCAATCACAACAGGTGGAACCGGTTCCAACCCACTCCTAACCCAATGGTTTCGTTCTTCACGTGGAGGAGCGACAGAGCTCGCAACTGCAGGAAAAAGACGATCCATGGCTCGATGCTGCTCAAGATCCAAGGTCGTGACCTCCTTCGTGGCATGTGCATCGGCATACGGCTACTCCTCGCCGTCGCTCAAGCCCATCTTCTACACGCCGAAGCCCTCGCCCGACGAGGCTGCCGCCTCGGACGCTCTGACGCTGTCCTCGGCTCCGAGGTCCTGTCGCCGCCCCAGTGTTAGTAGACGCAACAGAAGGTGCAGTTGATGAAGGCAGTGGACACGGCGCTCCTTAAGTGTCACGGTGTTGGCGAAGGATCGACTATGGAGGATGAGGTGGGGGCTAAGGATGCGCTGCACGGGGAGGGCAAGAGACCAAACTTGACAGGGAGCCGCTCTTATGGCCGACCTCCGACACCTCCAGGGGTCGCTCGCAGGCCTCGCCCCTTCTGTGATGGACAAGGTCGCCTCCCCCCTCTTCCACCTGATCGGGTCTCGATTTGATCTCTTCTCTCTTCTCTTTCTATTGTGGCTCCTGCTCTCACGATAGATCTTATTGCCTCTCCTCTTTCCTCCTCTCCAAAGCGTTGGAACCTAAGCAAGATAGAGAGCGAGTCGGTCCTCCATCCAATCCTCAGAACTGGTTCTAACCCATTTAACTCCAACCTATATAGACCCAACCCAAACTGAAACAAACTATTTTTGGTGTAAATCAAATCCAAACCGAACCGATATTCATTTTGGCCCGTTTCCATCCAATCCAGTTCCAACCCAAATGAAAACCAATCCACTAAAACTCGTTCCAAACCAAACTGTTTGTGGGTTTAGGCGGCGGGGAGAGGGGTGACGGGGAGGAGGGCGTACCTCAGGCGGCGGCGACCGGAGACGGGGCAGTGGAGACCGGCGACGGTGACGGCGAGTCGGGAGGCAGCGCACGGGGCGGCGGAGACCGGCGATACCGAAGTGGAGTCGGGAGGCGGCGCGGGCGGAAGAGAACACCGCCTCCCGACTCGCGCTCGGGAGTATAACGAGCTTATTGACGACGGTTGTTCCTCACCGTCGTTAATAAGCAGCTTATTGACGATGGTTGTGTCTCCCCGTCGTCAATAATGCCTCGAATTGGGTCGGATCTCAGCCAAATTTGATGATGACCGTTATAGACGACGGCCACCGTCGTCTTTTAGTTTATTGACGACAGCACTAGGTTAGCCGTCGTCAATTACAACATTATTGACAACGACTGTATCTAGCCGTCGTCAATTAATTAAAAGACGACAGCCCCGTTGTCAATAAATTTGGCCGTCGTCAATAGTCGTTTTTCCTGTAGTGACACCTTCGTTTATAATTTTTTTACGATCGAGATCGATGGTGATTTTGTTGTTAATGATGTCACTAACGGGCAAAATTGTTGCTACCGATGGTCCGTACTGGCTCAGGGTCGAGATCATAGTTTCATTTGGAATCTGTTCTCTTTTTTTTGGATAAGAATTTGGAATCTGTTCTTGAGATGCAAAATACCATTATCTACGGATTGTGCTGCTATTGGTGCTCTCTACACTTGTACCTCATTACGAAAGTGGACTTATTTTACATTATATGGTTACAGGAAACTTGCTGAAGAACTGTCCTTCTGTTCTATACTACACATCTGCACTTTTATAAGTAGCAAAAAGTGCAAAAGATGATTCCTTATTCTTTTTTGTCATTATTATGGAGCGCAAGAAAGCTACAGGTGGCATGTGAATTCAAAAACGGTGGCCAAAATTAAGGCAACAGCTTCATGATTCATGTGAATTCTAAACAAATCATTACAGGCATGCATCTTCTTGGATGCCTCATACTACTCAGAATCCAGGGAGGCAAGCTGCCGTTTGGTGCTCAGTGCAAGTTCGTGTTCCTTCCATGCTTCATGATTCATGAGATCCTCTTGTCCCTCTCTCTGCTCATTCGCTCATCCCTGATGCCATTGCATGATAAGCCTGTGGGAGCAAGTTGCACTTGCTTGTCCTGTTGCCTTTTGATCTTTCAATCTCCCCAGGGATTTGATGTCATGATGGAAATCGCCAAGAACAATCGCACAGTCCACATGATACTCGAGAATATGACTGCTATCTCCTGCATGCCTTCTCCTAAAAGAGAAAAAAAAAACTTCCACCCAATGGAACAGAAAAGGGTCTGAAACTGAATCCTGGAGTTTTTTTGCTACGACGTAGTGCCCCGTTTCCGTGCAGCCTAGTTCACCTGCCAACCATCAGACTGGAATATTGACAGGCACGTGTTCACATGGAACCCTGATCACATATAATCCAAAAGTGGTGGATCGGATCAAATTCTTAACCAGCAATGTAAATCTTATCGTAAATGGCCATGTGTTAACAGCTTCAGAGAAGGTGATTTGCTGACGTGCAAGACAGCCCCCCCCCCCCCCCCTACAATATCGTTTAGTCAACCGCTTGATGGTGAATGCCCAAAATACTTCCGCTTCGCTTAAAAAACAACACGTGATGCTACTTTCTGGAAATTCAAAAAAGAAAAGAAATGCAGTCGTAGTCGCGATCCTGAATCTGTGTTTACAACTACTGGAAGCGGTTGCTCGGAGGTTGGAAGGGCAGATAAAAATCGAGGCAAAGTTACGCGTTTAGCGTAACCTAATTCTACATGGCATCACCAGATGCCGCGAACCAAATAGCTTTCATGCGCTTGGACCCATTCGGAAAACCAAGGAACCGCGGTTGACTAATGACTGCTGTTTTCCTAATTGTATTTGTTTTGCTGTAAGTAGCTGGTCCATGACTCCATGCAAGTTACTTGTGTTGGCTTTGGGAAAGTGAAAGAGTCAAACATGTCTGCAACTTGTTTTTCACCAAGAACGTGCACATCTTAGTCGGGAACGATGGAAAGGGGAAAGTAGGATATATGTTTTTTCTTCAGTTTTTGGACAACTGGAAAAAGCAGAGATGTTGGCAGTACTAGTAAGTTCATAGGTGATCGAGGTCTTGGGATCAGGGAAAAAGGAGTCAGCGTTTCACTTTGGCTTTTCATTGTCAATCTCTTTGTTTTTTCTTTCTTTCGTGCTGTGAAAGTGACTTGTGTTTATATTCTGTTTATTCATTTTGATAAAAACAGTTGAATTAATAAACTTTTACATAAATATATGATTTGAAACACCTTCTGCTCATTTATATGAAATTTTATGCTAGAAACTATGCCAAACAAGATCATATCGTGATCATCATCAGAACGGCTCGAGCCATTCGTGCCCATCGATAAAGTCTAGCATCACGAACTATTGTGCATCAGCGTCATTCAGTCTCTTGTCGTACCCTACTCTTTCCGCTATGTTGGCGTCGTCTCCGTAGCAATCGTACTCCGTAAAGAACACAGTTCTGAAAAGGCATAAAAACAAGTTATTATCAGTAGATATACACATATATAGCAAACAAATAGGTCACAAATTAAACTACTTACGCATCTCTCGTTGTGTTTCGCCAATCGTTCCAACCCTCTAGGGCTATAATATCCGCCATTGACGTCTTCGAGAATATAACACGGGTGTATGCCCCTCACGCCCTGCCTAGAAGAATGTACCCAGACTCTTGGATGTTGTGGTTGATGAACGCGAAGCCCATGTTATTTTCTGGAGAACTCCGGCCTTGAGCGGAGATGGCGTCGTTTATTGAGGGTTAGCCTTTTGGCACGGCCGGTGCCACACTTTTAACGATGCAGTCCTAGAAGCATTATATAATTATTTTGAAATAATATGAACCGTAGCAAATACGAACTAAGGTCCATCTTAAGAGCACCGAGACACACCATCACGACAGTTAGAACATATAATTATTTTTAAAATATTACTATTAAGAAATATGGTACATGTAACACGATACATTGTTCCAGCCAACATATGGCAATAGAATCTTAGACAAGAAAAGTATCTCAAGAGAATCTTCCACCAAACACTACATATATTGATGGATATATAAGACATACATATCAATAGATCCTGTTTGGTATATCTTTTTTATTAAAAAATAGTCTATTTAAAACACTAGTGAGAAACAACTTGAACACATATTTTGCTTTTAGTTTATTTTAAAAAACACTTAAACTAATAAGTTATTGCAGAAATCTACAATTTCAATCACTTTATGGTTCTTTATGTGAAAAATATGTGTCAAAAGCTATGCCAAACAAGACCATATCATGATCGTCATCACAACGGCTCGAGCCACTCGCGCCCATTGACAAAGTCTAGCTTCATGAACTGTTGCACATCAGCTTCATTCAGTCTCTTGGCCTACCCTACTCTTCCCGCCATGTTAGCGCCATCTCCGTAACAATCGTACTCCGCAAAGAACACAGTTCCGAAGAGGCATAAAAAAGGTAATTATCAGTAGACATACATGTATATAGCAAACCAATAGGACACAAATTAATTAAACTACTCACGCATCTCTCGTTGCGTTTTCCCAATCGTTCCAACCCTCTAGAGCTATAATATCAGACATTGACGTTTTCGAGAAGATAACACGGGTATATGCCCCCACGCCCTGCCTAGAAGAAGCTACCCAGACCCTTGGATTTTGCAGTTGAGGAACGTGAAGCCTGTGTTATTTTCTAGAGAACTCTGACCTTGAGCGGTGATTGCGCCGTTTACGGAGTGACGCCGGACTACGTCCGGTGCCACGCTGTTAAAGATGCAGTCCTGAAGGTATATACAGTTATTTCCATCCCGTGTCATATCTGAAAAGGCATAAAAACAAGTTATTATCAGTAGATATACACGTATATAGCAAACGAATAGGTCACAGATTAAACTACTTACGCATCTCTTGTTGTGTTTCGCCAATCGTTCCAACCCTCCGAGGCTATAATATCCGGCATTGACGTCTTCGAGAATATAACACGGGCGTATGCCCCTCACGTCCTGCCTAGAATAATGTACCTAGACCCTTGGATGTTGCAGTTGACGAACGTGAAGCCCATGTTATTTTTTGGAGAACTCCGGTCTTCAGCGGTAATGGCGTCGTTTATCGAGGGTTGGCCTTTTGGCACGGCCGGTGCCACACTGTTAACAATCCAGTCCTAGAAGCATTATATAATTATTTTGAAATAATATGAACCGTAGCAAATACGAACTAAGGTCCATCTTAAGAGCATTGAGACACACCATCAGGACAGTTAGAACATACAATTACTTTTAAAATATTACTATTAAGAAATATGGTACATGTAACATGATACATTGTTCCAGCCAACATATGGCAATAGAATCTTAGACAAGAAAAGTATCTCAAGAGAATCTTCCACCAAACACTACATATATTGATCGATATATAAGACATACATATCAATAGATCCTGTTTGGTATATTTTTTTATTAAAAAATTTTATTTAAAACACTAGTGAGAAACAACTTGAACACATATTTTGCTTTTAGTTTATTTTGAAAAACACTTAAACTAATAATTTATTGTAGAAATCTACAATTTCAAAGAGTTAAGGTTCTTTATGTGAAAAATATGTGTCAAAAGCTATGCCAAACAAGACCATATCATGATCGTCATCAGAAAGGCTCAAGCCACTCGCGCCCATCGACAAAGTCTAGCGTCACGAACTGTTGCGCATCAGCTTCATTCAGTCTCTTGGCGTACCCTACTCTTCCCGACATGTTGGTGCCATCTCCGTAGCAATCATACTCTGAGAAGAACGTAGTTCTTAAGAGGCATAAAAAAGGTTATTATCAGTAGACATACATGTATATAGCAAACCAATAGGCCACAGATTAATTAAACTACTTACACATCTCTTGCGTTTCCCCAATCGTTCCAACCCTCTAGGGCTATAATATCAGACATTGACGTTATTGAGAAGATAACACGGGCATATGCCCCCCACGCCCTGCCTAGAAGAATGTACCCAGACCCTTGGATTTTGCAGTTGACGAACGCGAAGCCTGTGTTATTTTCTGAAGAACTCCGACCTTGAGCGATGATTGCGCCGTTTACGGAGTGACGCCGGCCTACGTCTGGAGCCACGCTGTTAAGGATGCAGTCCTGAGGGTATATACAGTTATTTCCATCCCGTGTCGTCGCACTCGCACCTCAGCCCGAGCAAGATGCTTCCATATAGGGGTAGCGGTAATAGGAAAAAGATTGCGACATCGTTGCGCGGTGTTTGTAGTCATGACCGGCCCATGCCATCCATGTCCGAGGCCGAGCAACCTGATCCATGCCGGTTGTCCCCAAGCATGGGAGACTACGACATGCATGATATTCATATAGAAGGTGAGGATGTTTACGAGGAAGAGGAAAGTCAAGATGATGCGTTTAATTTGAATGATGCAGGTACAGATAGCTTCTCCGTCGATATGCTCGCGGCGGCGCCTGCGTCATTCAGCCCTAGCCCTAGCAATGAAGGTGGTCAAACATCTTCCACAACTACGGGTCGGAGAAGTCGAGCAGCATGTTGGCAACACTTTATTGAGAACAAGGAATTCATCAATGGTAATAGTGTTGTTGTTTCAGCTAAATGCAAATACTATAAAAAATATTCTTTCTGCAGTATCGAGTAGCGGCACGGGTAATTTGAATCGGTATTATGTTGGATGTATAAAGAAGCTTGCTTTACGAGAAGGTGGGCAAAACAAACTCAATTGAATTTCATGTCCGACGGCTCTGTAAGTACTTAGGTTCATAATGCCACGTAGCTCGTTCTGAAATTGCTAGATATATTGCAACTGAGCATCAACCTATCTGTATGGGCAAAAGTATTAATTTTAAAATAATAATTCAGAAAGTTTTTTATCCATAATATAGTAATGTTTCTAGGAAACCACTACACATGATATAATTAAAAGATACAATGATAAAATGAAGATGTTGAGGTGAACTTTTAAGAGCATGACATTTTCTATTGTATTAACATCAGATATTCGGTTATCTTCACACCAAAGGATAAACTATCTTAGTGTTATTACTCATTACATAGACCATGAGTATAAGCTAAATAAAAAGATTTTAGTATTTCAGTCATTGATGAGAATCACACTGGTGAAGCAATTGCCTCACATATGTTAGAGGTTACTAGAGAATTTGGTGTTGAAAATAGGATTGTCTCTATTACTCTTGATAATGCATCGGCTAACACTAGAGTTATGGATATACTTGAGCCACACATTGAAAGCTATATCGGTGGGTATGTTCTACATCAAAAATATGTGTGTCATATCATTAATCTTATTCTGCAGGCTGGCTTGACAAAGGAAAGTGGATGCATTGATAATATATGTAGTGTCATTCGTTATCTTTTGAATTCTTCACAAATTTATCGAAATTTCAAGGAATATTGCCGTGTAAAAGGGTTGAAACCAAAAAAGTTTTAACTAGATATGAAAGTGCGATGGAACTCTACATACACCATGTTGAAGCAATTAAAAATGTCTGAGAACATTTTTCACTTTTATGAATGCTTAAGATGCAGGTATAGTGCTTCATGAAATAGATTGAACTACGACATCACGTCTTCCACGCTTATTGAAACCGTTATATAATGTGACAACCTTGTTGTCCGGTATCTAATACCCTACATGTCCGTTTTATTTTGAATGGCTCATGACTTTTATAGAAATATTTTATGAATATGAGAACGATGAAATACTTGCTACTATCGTTGCAGAAATGAAAGCAAAATACCCTAATATTTTGGTGCTATCCCACATCTCTATTATTTTGCTCTTATTTTTTATCCATGTAAAAAACTAGAGCAATTAGAGGTTGCTTTATAATTTATTAGTGATAAATTTGATTTTGATTACTCATCTACGTACTCACATGTTAAGTTCGGGATATTTCGAGTATTTGATATGTATCATCAGAAAGTTGACGGACAACAAAGTGAAAAGATGAGAAGTAAGGCAGCTAACGTGTGGAAAAAATTGACGTCCAAAAAAACTTGCACTACATCCTCACAGTCCTCTAGGTTAAATTGCAATCCAAGCGCGGAGTTGTCCCACTATCTCGATATAAATTACGTGGCTCACGACCCAATACTTCAGGTATATATTTTGCTTTTATGAACCCCTAAATCTAAAACTATATTTATCATTTCATTTATGTTGGTTTTCAGGATGATGTTGAGTTGGACCTCTTAGCGCGGTGGAAACATAATGAACGTCAGTTTTTGGTGCTCTCTCAATTTGCACGTGATATTCTACTTATTTCAGTTTCAAGTGTGTCTTCTGAAGCTATATTTAGCTCAGCTGGAAGAATAATAGAAGAATACATCCAAGATGGTTGAGTGCCTCACATGCTTTAAAGATTGGGAGGCGGCGGAATCTAGAGACCAACACCGTCTTGAGCAACCAGAAATTATGAAAAGGATGGAGGATCTTGAGCTAGATGGGTCTTAATGATGTTGTTTTGAATGTATTGTTGATTGTATGAATAAAAAATCAAACAAACTATACTCTTTTGCTTATAAGGGGAGCTCACAATGAGTGTAAGATTTTTAACGAGACAGCTTATAATGAACTTCAATAAAATTATATTACTCCCAAAAAAATTGGCTTGTGTTTTTTTGCGTGTGCATGGAGTCTTCAAACAAATCTTGTAAGCTATCTTTATGTACATAGTTTGTTTCATTTTTTGTTCCATTTTATATATTATGATTTTTTCTGTATTTTTCATGTATTTTTATATATTTTTTATATTTTTTCTGTCTCAGCACAATTTTCAGACCGAGCTCGGTCCGGCACGGCCCGAAGCAGGCCTAACGTGCCACGGGCCGTGCCTGGGCCGAAATTCTTCCACTTTAGCCCGCCCCGTCCGGAGCGATTAGGCCCTCCGTGCTTTCGGGCCACGGGTCAAAATGGCCCAAAGCACGACCGGGTTGGGCCGGGCCAGCCCGGCACGGCCCAATTCGCAGCACGGCCGCGTCGTCGGCTCCGGCACCATGCACACCGGCGGCGTTGCCATCCTCTACTTCGCCCCCTCCTCACCGTCTTCCTCATCGCCGTCGGCGTCCACATCTACGCCGGGTAGTGTAGTCCACCTGTTTCAGCAGCCGAGGCGCCCCCGGCCGGCCCCCTCCTCAATCCCACTCTCGTCATCCGTATGCTTGCGACATGGGATGCACTCTAGATTCTCTTACCAATCCAGCCTTTGATTGAAACCTGCGTGCACGTGCTTCGATTTCTGATGCGAGCATCCGTGATTATCCATTCATTTGCTACTATTAACTAAGAAACTACTCTTTTGTTCGTAAATAAATGCTGTTTAGTATAACTAATTTAATTTAAATTAATTTATTTGTTCTAAATATCATTTATTTTAGAACGTAGGAAATAATGGTTTGGATACTTAAGTGCTTAATTTGTTAATGGAAGCTACTGCAATGCTGGAAAAAAATAACTACAACCAGCTAAACGGGCTGAGATATGAATACCCTGTAACGGCCCGTTTACATGGAAAGCACGGCCCGAACGCTCACCACACGGTCCTAAACGTCGGGAACCGATCGCAGTCTCCGCCCACTCCCTCACGCGCACGGCCACGCCCCCGCCCCCGCCCCGACCCGACCACCGCCGCCACCATGGCTGCCGCCTCCCTCTCCCGCCTCTCCCGCCGCGCCTCCGCCGCCGCGGTGGCGCCATCCCTCCGCCGCCTCCTCTCCACCCCGGCCCCCGCCTCCGCTTCATCCCCCGCGCTGCGGCCCGCCCCGCCGCCCCCCAGCGCGGCCGCGGCCGGCACGGATCGGGCGAGGTGGGACTACCGCGGGCAGCGGCAGCTGGTCCCGCTCGGGCAGTGGATTCCCAAGGTCGCGGTGGACGCCTACGTCGCCCCCGAGGCCGTGCTCGCCGGGCAGGTCACCGTCCACGACGGCGCCTCCGTCTGGAGCGGCGCCGTCCTGCGGGGGGACCTCAACAAGATCACCCTTGGCTTCTGCGCCAACGTGCAGGAGCGGTGCGTCCTCCACGCCGCCTGGTCCGCGCCCACAGGTCTTTCCCTTCGCCGTCCTCGCTCGATTCGGTTCGGGAACCCTTCCTGCGTGATAGATCTAGCCAGCCACGGCCGCTTCCTCGATCTTCTGGCGTTCTCAGCCGATCTTGAGTGTGATGCGGCGTGATAGATGCTTTCATCTCGGTTCCTGCAGGGAGGAATCGGCCACGCCTAACCATGTCCTGACTCCTGCGCAGCTTGATAGTTGACCTGGACCTTTTTATGCCATGCTTGTTCTAGGGAACTGACCCCGGTTGTTTTGCGGGGTTTGGTTGAAATTTTCGATAAGCACTCGCGAGCCATGGTTAATTTAGTACGAAGTACTGACTCGCTACTGCTCAACAGTTTTCTACGGCATTTCTAACCGTGCTTCAGTGCTTGTGTTTTCACCGTACCTATATGTACAAATGCTCTTAGAAATGGAGCTGTTCAGTCACATTACTCATAACCCACAATCATCTTTCATTACGCTTATATAAGCTCATAGCAATGTCCAAGTTTTGTGTGTCTATCTGTCAATTCGACAAAACACATCAATTTGGTAAAGTAATAGTTCCTTTCATAACTTGCCGAGTAATGCTCTGGGAATTTGCTGGTATGCGTTCTTTTCATGACAGCGTTTGGTTGGCTTTATAGCTTGGAAAGCTCACCGGGATAGTGAATAGAAGAGATGGGATCAATGGACTTAAGGGGTATTTGGCAAAGATTCTGGCTCCCGTTTTCCACCTAGAAATGGAAATCCCTACCTAAAGACATTGAGGTGGAAACTATTCTATGATGGATATGTTGGAAATCCAGGCTAAAAATAAACTCGAATTTGTTCTTGATTTATTCCCCACCAATACCTGCCTGTATATAGCATAATTACAGATAGAGTACTAGTAGATTACAACTCACTAGACTCCTAACTTATGAATCAGATTTTATTCTATCTCTAACTGATTTGATCTAACCAAATCCTGTCTTCAACTCAATCTAAAACTCGCCCAATTACAGTCCTAGTAGATTACAACTTCCTAGACTTTTAACTAATCTGAACTGAATCAGATTTTTTCTATCTCTAACTGATTTGATCTAATCAAATCCTATCTCCAACTCTATCTAAAACTCAAATACTCTATTTTATCTAGAAAACTAGATTAATAAAAAAACCATCCCCATTAATCTTATTTTCTAGATCACACACTCACTAATTTTGAATGACGACACCTATTCCATCCTACACTCAATTTTGGGATAGACACAACTACACCTCCAGGATGGTCACATCTTCACCTTGCATAACTCAATTTAAGTATGGACACATCTTCACCTTACATAACTCAATTTAAGTATGGACACATCTACACCCCTAGGATGGTCACATCTTTATCTTGTACATGAATTCAGGTTGGGAGTTCACATTTGTAATCCTTTTCAAAATTAAATTCTTATTGATGTTCTAACTTGGTTTCTGCCTAATTGAATTTATTGTGACTGGTGGCACCATGCCATCATCCCTTGGCCATTGGATGAAAACGGCAGCAGTTGCAAATATATGCATATCTGTTATAGGAAGAATAGATCTGCCGATTCTATTTAGTTTTGTTGGAAATCTAAAACTCCCGTTGATGACACTTCGCTTTGCCACCATCAAGTTGACAATTCAACCACCAATCTACACCATTTTCCCTTCTTTCCTTCTGTTTAAGAAAAGTTAGTTCTTGACACATGCAAAGACTTATGGCAACAAACTTGTGTTAAGGCATCTGGGGGAAATTTGGGGGCTTTCTATGTAACCTATAGTTTCTGGTGATAGCTACGGCTGTTAGTTAGGGTTGGCTTTGATCTCATCTTCCTTTTATATTCTCGCAGGACTTCCAGCTGAGACTCTTGTCGACAGGTATGTGACAGTGGGTGCCTACTGTCTGCTGCGCTCATGCACCATAGAGCCTGAGTGCATCATTGGTCAGCACTCCATCCTCATGGAAGGTTCATTAGTTGAAACCAACTCAATCCTTGAAGCTGGCTCGGTTCTGCCCCCTGGAAGGAGGATACCGACTGGTGAGCTCTGGGCCGGAAACCCAGCCAGGTTTGTTCGGAAGCTGACCAACGAGGAGATCATGGAGATTCCAAAGCTCGCGGTTGCCATCAACGACCTGATGCAAAGCCATTTCTCGGAGTTCCTCCCTTACTCCACTGCTTATTTGGAGGTAGAGAAGTTGAGGAAATCTTTCTCAATTCCTCTGTAAGAGCGTGTTTCCCTTGTCCAGCTGAATGAACGAGGAAATAAAGGTGCCCAAATACTAGATGTTTTGTATTGAGTCTAATTTGTACTCTGGGTTGACTGTTACGTTCTGATTTTTTTGTTCATTGTTGTTGTGAGCTTGGTGACCAGCTTGCCGAAATGATGTCTTTTGCATCTGTTGACCCGGTGCAATGCATTTTTCTCAATTTTGCCCTCCCGCTGAGTTTTCTCTCATTTTATAGCTCTCTTTTACGTTTCGTTCATATTGTTTCTCAAAAGGAAAAAACGCTATATATTGGTGTTCATGGTAATTCAACGACACATTTAGGGTGGAAGTGAAGTGTACTGATCTTCTATAGAATGTCTTACTAAACTCCTGCGCAGTTTTACCTAGATAATCTCCAGATGTACAACAACAGGAAGCTGCAGTATACCAATATGAGCATTTCGTGTGCATGAAATAACCAGTAGGACCTCGCTATTAATCAGTGCCATTCGTATGGACGCAAACTACTACACCTTGCAAGCGTTGGGGAAAACACAACCATCGGTAACCTAGTTTCGCCTGCTGCTGCACCCGGCAGAACGCATCCAGCGGAACAGGAAGCAAGAACACCACTAATGCGGCGAACCGTTTGCAGATCCAAACGAGACTGCGGAATCGATCAAACCCAGTAGCACGAACGGTTCGGCGCCACGTGTTGCCGCGTCCTTCCTCTCCCTCCCGCCCGACAGCGGCCTCCATAGATCTGCCGCGCTCCTCGGCTCCACACCGCCCTCGTACCCACTCCCTCCGCACTCGACGGCTTGCCGCCGTCACGCTTCGCCGCGGAACAACCGGGCCGGCGCGAGATCGCCTCCCCTAGGTCGGAGCAGCGAGCCTTTCTACGGAGATGGAGCGCGCGACGCAACTGACACGACGGTCGTTGCCGGATCTCGGATGGAAAATCCCATGGAATATGTGCGTTCTCGAGGATAGCGTGCGAGCACATAAGGTAGCCCACCCAACACTACGCTGGTGCGGCCCAAAAAAAAACGGGAGTTCCGGTGAGACTGTTCTTATTATGCCGCATCAGCCGAGCGACTCGCCAGACGCACGTCCCATTCTCTCTCTCTCGCTCTGGTTTTCTCGCTCCTCCATCTGGAACTTTTATTTACGCAGCTGACTAGACTTCACTGCGCTTGCTCTAAGGAACGCGTGAAAGCAACGGCTTGTGCCCGTCGTCGACCCATCGCCCACGGCCGACGGCGACTGCTCGGAGCGCCGAGGTACTCCTACGGCATCCCATCCCAGTCCCAGTGTTGGCCGGCCGCGACGAGGCGCGCAAGGACAAAGACGGTAAAAAGATAAGCGAGAGGCTGTCCGTTGCCCGCTGAAGCAAATGCCTGCATTGCGACGAGCAGCTGGTCCATTGCCCGCTGTAGATTGACCGTCTTCTTCATCCACGACAGCCCTAGGCAACTGAAATGTACAACTGTTGCAAAAACGAGAGAGAGAGAGAAAGAGAGAGAGAGCTGACAACCGGTTGCGTTGCGTGTTTGATTCATCAGGTTGCGTTGCGTGTACACCGGATGAAGCTGCAAGAGCTGACAACCGCCTCCTCTCTTGTCTTTACCACTGATTTATCTATCCTACAGAGGTCCGGCGGGCTTCTTCTTCTTCTTCCTCTTCTAGGTGGCGCCCTCCACCGCGGGGCTCCAGATGCCCCACAGCCGCAGGCCCAGCACCACGTCCGCCCACCCGCGCTTCTTTTTCTCCTCGGCCACCACCTCGCGGCAGTCCTCCGGCTCGGCCGCC
This sequence comes from Neostapfia colusana, assembly GCA_030760725.1. Lineage (NCBI taxonomy): Eukaryota > Viridiplantae > Streptophyta > Magnoliopsida > Poales > Poaceae > Neostapfia > Neostapfia colusana. The sequence goes on from JASWHV010000003.1 coordinate 7,261,201, forward strand.
GCGACAGGTTCCGGCGCGACCTCCTCCTCCTCGGCGGGAGGGGACTTGGAGGGTGGCAGTGGGGACGCCGGGGACTTGGGGAGGCGCAACGGCATCGGCAGAGGTGGCGGCGGCGGAGGAGGCGTGGCCTGAAGCCTGCCGCGCCTCGCCCGGCGCCGGGACGAGGACGGAGGGGTGGCCGACGGCTCGGCGGCGGCGGCGAGGTGATCCTCCAATGCCTCGATGGCCTCGTGGATGCGGTCGCGCTCCGGCGACCGGTTCCACCGGGCCCAGAAGCTGACGTAGCACTCGAAACACCCGCACCCATGGGTCGGCGGGTGGCCCGCGGACCAGACGGCCGGCGTGGCGTAGACCCCGCGGCGGCGGCCACTTCGTCCCCCGCTTCCGCCTCGCGCCGGCGGCTGTTCCGGGGGCGGAACCCCTGCGGCGGCATCCTTTGCGAGCTCCACGGGCATGGTGACGAGGTAGGCCAGCACCTCCCGGTCCTCCGGGCCCAGACCGGCGACGAGGACGAGGATAGCGGCGGGAAGGAGACGGAACGCCGCGCGGATGGGGTCTTCGACCGGCGACGGGTGGATCTTGCCGCCCTTGCTGGGCTTCGGGCACAGCGTCTTCATGGCGCTCGCCGCCTGCGGGCCTAGGGTTTAAGCGTTTGCGGCGGTGAGGGAGACACGGAGGGGACGGACGAAGAAGGTGGTGGGGGCGTTGTGGGGTGGGGGGGTGGCGGTCCGCTGTTCGACGCCATTTTTTTGTTCTTTTTTTTAGCTCAAGCCTCAACCTTTCTGGCACTTTCTCGGAGCGGTCCTCCGGTTTTCCCATATTTTGTTATAAAATTTATAACAAGTTCACACCACTTCCCGTATTTCGCCGAGGTAGCAGATTGAGGTGTAATGTTAAAAACCGAATGTCAGCCGACAATTTTATTTTACTGTTTTTAAGAGATGTCTACATATATGCATGCATTGCTCATATTTTTTCAAGTTTCAACTAAGAGGCCACGTATAAATAGAAAAGTGGAACTAGAATTGAACTATCAAGTATAGGCACAATGACCACAGTAATATTTTTTATGTGTATAGTACACATGATAATAATGTCTTTTTGTGTGCACTACACATGGTAATAAATATTTTTTCAAATTCAGATAAAAAGTAGACCATCTAATCAGTTTGCTGGAGGTGATAAATACCGAACATGGAAACTTTATCTGAAAAATCGCTAGTATTCATGACAAGACTGGCAGGCACTAGAATTGAAGTGGCATCTACTCCCTCCGTTCTGAATTAATTGACGTTTAGGACAATTAATTTGAACTAAATTAGCTATCCTGGACGTCAATTAATTCAGAACAGAATGAGTATAAATAGCAAAAGAGTTTTGTTAAAGTCTGGCAACATCACGCTTGGATCTTTAAGGACGGTTAGTTGAATTTCTTTCTCTAATGTTCTCTCGTCGTTTAAAAGGTTCTTTGAAAGAGGACGTAGATAGAGCGTTCTCAGGTTTAATCCCAATGGATGTCGATGCAATAACACGTTTGACGAGGCGGTGGGCGAAGCTAGCGGAGGCGATGGTTTTAAAAATGCGGAACGCAGGTTCCCGAAATCGTAGATGGGCCCGCACGACACGGGTGCAAGACAAACCGCCTATCAGCAGTCACGCAACACCCGCACCCCGTCCGCGCAGAGCTTCCCTGACCGAGACGCGGACAGGGAACGTACGATCTCGCGACGGCGTTTCCGAGGCCCATCTCAGCCGTCCGTTTTCTTTTCGGTTTAGGGCAGACCGTCGATCTCTGTCCACGGATGGATGCCGGCATGTTCCGGTGTACGGTGCACTGTATACGTTATTATTGCATCGTGTATTCAAAACGTTTGAGTTTAGTTGGTTTAATTTTAAACTAACCAATGTTAAATATTTTAAAATATTTTAAAACTGAGTAAATATAAAATAACTCTGGCCATATGTTTGTTTTTTCGCGCTACACATGAGCGCGGCAATATCACGTGCTTTATTCTGCACGAAGAAAAAAAGGATCCACTTTCGGTGCGTACGTACCCCTTCCTCTTCCTCTTGTCGACAGCAGCTTATAATATCGTCAGCGAATATCAGGTTCCCCGTTCCTTCGTTCTCCGGGGGCACAGGCAAAGCTGCCATGGTTGCATTGCACCTGTCCGGCACTCGGACGGGAAACACACAGATCAGATTCCCCATCGATTTACGCATCGCGCTTCGTCCTTTTCCTTTCGGGTAGCAAGTGCATCGGATCTCGACGCGTTTCTTCTTAGGCGTACATCCAATCTCACTAACTCGATCCGACGAACAGCCTTCCATTGCGTGCCCGAATCCAACGGCCCACACGGTGCAGCAAGCGATGCGGGGTCCCAATTCAGCGCAACATCTTCGTCCTCAATTCTAACTTTCGCGATCGATACATGGGTGGAACCAACTTCCTATCTTTGCTGACCCAGAGCGAGAGTAACTTCGTGCTTTAACTGTTCACCTACGCTGCTCATCTTGTGCTCATCTCGTGCTTACGATACATCATCAATGGCATCGCATGGCACGGCGCAGTATCACAACTAAGGTTTTATGAAGAATAAAAACACCTATTTGTCATTCACAGAAAGAATTTCATCCGCTCGTCTTTCTTCATCTCGTTGTACACCGCTTGGACCTGGAAACAAAAAAGTATTGAGGTTGAGCCTCGTCATGTCGACGAACAAGTCTGGAATGCAGCAAATGCCCTCAACTATATGTCTTGCCCACACATTGCTGATTTCTTATTATATTCATCACAACTGAATTAGTGGGACTACCTGCTCACTTGAAACAACACGAATAGGTCCGATCTTCACAGAAACATATTTCCCTTTTGATGACACCTTCTGAGATATCTGGCCCTACAAAAACAAGGTCAACAGACCGTAAGCGTGGCTAGATGTAGTAGTAACATGGGCATAATAAAAAAACTTTTAAACTGTATAAGAAACTAAGCAATCGGATGATTGCTCGGATCGAAACAAATATTTAACGAAGTTATTGACACTATTGGGATGTGACACTCTCTACATCTGTGCTTACAACCAAATGTTGAAAACAATGTTTACAGCGACTATTGCAATCTCAAATCCAAGTAACGTGGACAGAGATCACTTCATAAATGGCCGCCAGCTGTATTTTTAAGCGCGGTTGCAAACAAACGGAGAAAACCAACCTCAGGAATTCGTTCTTGAATTACTGATTCAACAGCGACAACCATTGACTGGACAAAATCATCACCCCCAGAACCAATTGCTGTGAACCCTCTAACTGTAGGGTATGAATTTACCTGCATAACAGAACTTCTTTTAGGGTACTGCGCAACAGAAGTAGAAAGTATTTTACATAGCTTGTGCCAAATATTTCCAGGTATAGAGTAGTTAGAAAGCACACCACAGGTCAGAGCATGCATTTCGTGCTAAGTCATAACACAGGCTATGGAACATGCGGTCAGGTTAAGCATTGTACCATTTTATTTCGTGTGATAATAGGCTCTTTCATAAATAACTCCTGAGGCTATGGCCTTAAGCTTTGTTACACAGCATGCAAAAACGGTATACAGAAACAGCTTTTCGCAGCACAACAATATGGCATGCTGTTAGTGTGCTCAGACGTCACAAATGCAGTATAGCATAGAAGATGGAGCTGACGCACAAATATAAGCGCCAAGCGGCCCAGGATTGATATATGTATACTAGTATAATACAACTATTATTTATAATGATTCCAGAGAAGTCATTTACTTTGAACAGAACAGGAGCCAAATGGTAATCAAATTGCTACCAGTGCCTTCCATTATGCTTTAGAAATACAGGAGTTCACATACCTATTGCAAAAGAAACACCAAAGAGAAGCTGACGAAATGCCATCTAATCTACAAGGGTGAAGGGACACACCTTTTTATCAAGAACAAGCCATTCATCTGTTGCATCATCTGTCACAGTACCACCCATGATAACATTTGTTGTTTGTGCAACCCTTCCTTTAGAGCTTGCTATCTCTATTTTGGAAACAAAAAAAAAGAAGAGGTTGTGAGTAATTGTACTTACAAATTGAAAAATTTAAAACATGTTATAGTCCCCAGAACACTACTTTCGGACTTGGTGCCTTACAAAAAGGAAACATGTATTACAAAATAATCCAGTAAAGTAGTAAGCGTGGATGGCATCTAAACATTCATAATTACCGCATGAACAGATATCAACAAAAAATTGTACACCGTAATTCTCGAGAGGTTTTAAGCATATATAGTACGTCGCGTTGAAAATAAGACAGCCATCACCTATAATCGAGTAAATGAGTCGAAACTCCATACAACACTCCTGTAATCACACGGGGTTCTGATTCCACAGTTATGACTTCGACTTTAAAACACAGGAATGACATAGCCTGACAGAATGAGTAGCAGCACGAAAAACCTTCCTAACACAAAATAAGAATATTGAACAATGCAACCAACCCCTTCATTTGTGCGAGGATTGCTCGCGGTAGAAGCTTTAGGGAGTCTTTGTAAAAAAAGACAAAGGACGGGGGGTTGCTCACGTGAGATGGCCTTGAGCACGGCGTCCTGCGGCGGCTCCCCCTGGTCGGCGCAGCACCGGACGGAGGAAGCGCGGCGGCGACGGGGGACGCTTACCCGGGCGGTGCGCGCGGCGGCGCGGGAGGGGACGGGTGCCGGGAGGTGCTGCGGCGCGAGGGTTCCGCAGCATGCCATCGTCTCGTGGGTCGGTGACGGTCGCCGGCGGCAGCGGCCAACGAGGCGGGACGAGATATTTCGGGTTCCCCTCCTCGCCGGATGCTCAGCGTCGTGGGAGGGCGCGGAGCCGTTCGCCCTCGCCGGCTGGTTGGATGACGCGGCGATGGGCTCGGCCCAGTGGAGCCGATGGGCTCGGCAGAAAACTGCAAACGGGCCAATTGGATCCAATTTGATTGGATGACGCCGGCGAAGGGCAAGTCCGAAATGGACCCTGGGATGGGAATTGCGATTTTTGTTCTCCTCGATCTAAAACGTCTCATGCTGTCATCCATCCATGCAATGGATCTGTCTTTTTCATCCTGATCCCCTGGACATCTGCTTCCTCTACTTTGTTCCGTTCCTTTCGTCTTGCGGCCGAGGACAACGCTTCTACTCGATCATCACCTGTTATTTTCTGTCTGTCAGGTTCCGGGTTTCGGAATCATCTGTACGTATGTGTGTTTCCTCTGGGCATGGACGATTCATACTGCTGATCGGTATCCCCATAATATACTGTAGATGTTTGAACGCCTGACACCGAGACATCCAATCATCGAGGCTTTATCTGCTTAACATTATTCAGTACTGTCTCCGTTTCAAACTATTTGATGTTATTTAGTTTTAAGTTAAACTAATCAGTGTCAAGTAATTTAAAATGGAGGTAGTAGCTAATAACGCTGACGGAGATGCTGTTATGTTAGCGAAGCCGTGGTTTGAGTAATCTTTGCAGCAGATAACGGCAGGGCTCCGGGTACACAGAAACTACTACTGCATGCCACCGTCTTGATATGATGCTCTCGATCTTTACCCGTCTTCTAGAAATCACAGATCAAGCGACGTCGTGAGAGGACAGGATTCCCAAGCCCGTGGATCACGCGAAAGGCAGCAGCGCACGCACATGGGTTGGCATTTGCGCCATGGTTCCGGTTTCGAGTCGGCGCTTTCAAGGAGAGTGTTCGTCATCTCTTGTCATGTGGTGCCCTGCTACATACAGATACAGGCAGTGAGCTAGAGGAGCATCGCCTCTCCATGATTCGACGAGACATATAACACACCCATCATTAGATGCTACCGCCGGTCGGCAGCAGAACATATATAAATTAACATTCTTCTGAATCCAAATTGTACGAGGCAACGCTTCACTGATTTTACCTTGTATACGTAACGTTGCTATTGATCTGGGATCATATACTTCCTTTGAATTCCTATCATGGTAATCAGCACAAGAATGTCTCTGGATCGGTGTATCTCTTCTTCCTGCAGGGTACGGGAGGATATATCTCAGCGTTTAACCCTTACCGCCGTTGACACGAAACTGATCGCAAGAGCTAGGAGCTAGATGTAGCAGCACAGTGAGATCCTTCCGGACGATCGAGTGCCGACAGATCTTGCCCTTGGAACTGGCAGCATCGACACGTCGTGCTCGGCATCTGTGTCTCCTCCTTTAGGCTAGATTTGCGGGTGGCAACTGCTTTTGCTTGCTCGTGGGTAAGAGTGACTGAATAATAATTGACGGCAATTGTATCTTACTCCTGCTCGTTTCTCCATGGCCATTTTGAAAAGGCTGCTATGATGTCCACCATCCATTGTAATCAGGAATCAGGAGCAGTACGGATTGACATGAATTCTTCGGAAAACCATTGATCTGCTCTTTGTTTTTAGGCTGCAAACGATGCGCAGTGTTCTAGTAGTACAATAAAGCAAGAGAACAACGACGTTGATCTGCTCTTTTACCTTTTGTTTTATTCACCAACCAGACGATCGATCTCGAGCTGAAGGCTGGATTAACTGGCGTAAAAACACCCATAAACAAAGAGCTTGCACCTTCTAATACAATATATACACATAGATGCATCAATGCATGCATCATAACATCGTTAGTGTAGTCAACAAGGGTGGAAGCGCTGCATGCAGGCGTGGCAGTTGATCTCCCGCGCCCCCGCCGCCGCCTTGATGCGGTCCACCTTCTCCACCTCGCCGCGCGCGCGGTCCCAGACGGCCCGCGCCCGCGCGGACTCCCGCTCCGCCAGCTCCAGCTCCCGCCGCGCCAGCCCCATCACGCGCTCCGCGTACGCCCGCTCCGCCGACGCCATCCGCGCCTGCTCCGCCGTCCGCCGCCTCAGCGCCTGCACGTCGTCGTCCGCCGCTGCCACCTTCCCGTTCAGCTGGCCAGCAGCCGACGACGCAGCGGCTGCTTCCGGCGGCGTCGGTGGCCCAGTAATGCGGATGGAAAGGCTCAGGTCGAGCTGCGGGTCGGCGTCGTCGTCGGAGGTCTTCGGCGGAGGGGCGGGGAAGGCGGCGCTCAGAGGCGTTGTTGTGGGGAGGAGGAGGAGGACCTGGAGCTTCCTCTCGCCACGTCGGTGCTCCATGGTGGCCGTTGAGAAGAGAGGGCCGAGCATGAGGCCTGGCCTGGGTGATGATGCTATTTCAGCGCGTGCTAGGAACGTCGTTGGGTGTGGCGGTGCCGGCGGTATAGATGGACCTCTCATCTTTATACCGTAACAAGCATGTTGATTTTACCTAAAGACCCTTGTCATCGGCGGAAGCGGACGTGGTCACACCAATTTTGCCCTCGCCAATGTGTCAAAGTGTTCTTAATTAGTGCTCTTTTGGGCCACTTTAAGGTCGGCACGAGGTGTGTGTATCGGATGCGATGGTTCTGCCTAGGCATGAAAACGGACGGATATGGATCTATAAAATGCTTTTTCATATCCATATCCATATTAAAAATTTTGGAAACGGATTGGATTGGATGTTGTCGGAAACGGATATGGTATCGGATATATCGGATGTATCGGAAACAGATTCATCGGATCGGAAAAATATGGATATCGGACGGAATTCGGATATTTATTTCGGAAAAATAATTTACAAGTAACATATAATTCATAGTTCATACATTTAATTCAAAGTACATCCACATCAAATTCATACATGGTTCGGGGGCGGCAGCCGTCGGAGGCTCGGGGATGGCGGCTGGGGCGCTTGGTCGGCGACGGCGCTGTGGCCTGTGGCAATGGCAAACTGGTAAACCCTAGGTCGGAGGCAAGACTGGAGGTGGAGGAGGACTCCGCTCGGGCTCGGGCCTCGGGGTAGCCGGGTAGGGCCGTAGGGAAGGTGGCTGTGGCCTCTGGCCTGTGGGCTATGGCTGGTTGTGGGCCTAATTAAATTTGTTGTGTCGGATATATCTCAGATATTGTTCGGATATATCTGACCCAATATGGATATCCGACAAAACGGACGGATTCTGACGAAAATTATATCTGATCCGATATCCGATTTAAAATATCCAAATCCATATCCGTATTCGAAAAAAATCCGATCAAAATGAATATAGATCGGATATCTCTAAAAATGGTTGTGGACGGATCAGAAAATATCCAATTGGTTTTCATCCCTAGTTCTGCCTGCCTTTACAATACATGCATGCGCGCCTAGAGTTCGGAGAAGCTTCTTGGAGCGGGCACCAACCTGCATGGTCCAAGCGACCTCTTGTTTTTTTTCTTCACACGGCTCCGTTATTTATCTGATCAAAGTGTAAAGAGTTTCAGGGCCAGATCGGCTCCATTTTTTTTGCCGTATCATAATAAACAAAGTTTCGCACTGGAGGGCAGGAAAAAGGGATAGAGAGAGATGTGACTGCTGGAGGAATAAAGGTAGGAATGGTTGGGAGTGAGAGAGATTCTGCTGGCCTTGTGAGTTCGAGAGTGACGGTGCCCAAAGGCTTCCGTTGGAGCGCTGCTCAGGAATAGTGTAAGACCATCATACATGAATCATTGCCTTCCCAAGAACAGTTCTTTGTCCCTGATGACTGTGTGTGGGAGACACCGTGCCTGCCGACGACCTGATTCCCAATGCATTGCACGTCAACACCGGCGCGCGGCTTTTTTGCCTGCAGGGAGATCAGTGCGTGCGTGGCGCGTCGCGTGATCGATCACCCGCCAGTCCAGGCATGGAATGCGTGTTCTTCGTCACCGACTGCCGGACCTTGCGGCCTCGTCTTTTCCTCGAGCCTCTCTACGGCTGCTGTAGAAAGAAGCTAGCCTCCAATGGCGGAACCCCTTTAATTCACCCTCATCCGTGGTCACGCGCTCGCGCGCAAGTGTGACGGGTGGCCGACGGGAAGTCTGCTTCCGCCGACGACGGTACGCTGGGCTGAAAACAATACACGATCGCCTCACAGGCACGGCCCGCTGGCAGCTGGGCGTCCGACGATTTCCCGTACACTTTCGGCCCAGCACAACGACTCCCAACCGCCGATCACCCACACTCATGATAACGCCGTCGCCCTGCTCGATCGCGCCTCCGCCGTCACGCCGTCGTAGCCCAGACCTCGCCCCGAAGAAGAAGCGAACCCGACCAGATCTCGTCACGAGGCTGGTTGCCTATCGATCCGTTGATGGTTTCGGATCCCGGCCGATTTGGGTTCAATTCGACTGCTTTTGCGGTCCAGTTGCCACAAATTGGAGTTGACGACAGGTTAAACCGTACTACTGTTTAGATCGTTGAGCGTAAACACCCCTCCTAAACTCCGGCTGCAAGCAACATGCATGCAGGCCAGCAGATACCGGCCGGTACCTCCTACTCTCTCGTTCCATTGAATTTCTTTCTTACATCCTCTTCGTTCCTTAATTATACTTGTTAGTCCATTAAATACAGAATCTGCCGACCGTAGGGTGGTGGTGATGAAGGTCAAGTCTATGCACGCCATTATTGCAACTCATCTCTCAACTGTGGTGATCAGACTGATGGATGCACGTCGTTACGACTATTTAATGGTCGGTCGACGAGAGCAACGGCGAGTCGAGACCGGTTTGCATGCACGTGCGCTAAAGGTGCATACTACTAGTAGTAATACTATTATGAAATAAATGACCTTTAGAATAACCAATTTTGTTTAAATTCTAAATGTTACTTATTTCATAATAGAGGGAGTATTAGGTGAATGGAAGATGCTATGGACCCAGATAAATACTTTGTTCAAGTGCATAGAAGAAGATGATATGGACCTAGACAACCAGAGACACAGTCAGAAATGCTTGTATTTTATAACGGATGGACTGATATATAGCTACAACTAGATGCAGGGTTGTGTCATCAGGCGAGCGCAGAGAGGCAGTGGGCGCGAGGACTGCGATCAGGGGGGGGTGGATGAATTTTCAGAGTAGACCGCGCCCGCCGACGCGGCGGCCACGCACGCGTATACGTAATCCGTTGTCCTTGCATAGATAAAAACGCAGGCGAAGGAATGCAAACGACGGGCGGAGTTCCTCTTCCTCTTCCAAAGACCAACTACTAGCTAGAAGATCTTCAGCTGGCGTTAGGATCCTACGCCGTGTATGATCCTACAGCGTGTGGCTCACAGGCAACGACGGCCTAGCTCTTTTTTTTTCTTTTGATGCGAGTTGTCGAGCTGTGTTGTGCCCTAATCAAGCAGGCTCCCGCTCCCGCGCCAGATCGATGCCCGGGACGCCGGCCGGGTTCCTGACGATGAACGTGGCATGCATCTCGCCGTCCACACGTTTCGTTCTAAGCTAAGCACCGGATTGGGTCACATGCCTGCCACTGGGAACATGCATGCGCAGCACAAGGTGTTAGGTTTAGTATTCCTTAGTACTCAGTGCTAGGTATTGCTAATGAAGGTACTTAGACATAGTCAGGATTAGAACATGATCAATCAATCTAAAATACAATGAGAGGATTATGAATTTGGTGCTCATACCTTTGGCCGTAGTGGAGGAGGTAGACATGGTGTAGGCAGTGAAGATCGAGACTTCGGTGGCGGACGGTAGGAGACATTTTTCTCGCCGCCGCGCATTTAGGATCAGAATTGCGAGATTGTAGGAGGTGTTAGGTGTGTGTAGATGATCCCCACACCCCGTGTGCCTCGCATTCTTATATCGCACGCGAGAGGGGGTCTCAACCGAATTGAAACGGTTGCGCCCCCGATTAGGACGCATGGGAGTAAATTAGATGGTTATTGCCCACACGAATTTCTGAGATCAAAATCAATTAACACAAGGCTCATCATGCAGATCTGTTATTAACAGATGTAATAAGCATATATGCTACGTACACACCCACGAACAGGCACGTACGTACGTAGAACAGCATCCCCGGATCGATATGATCGTACAAAACTGTCCATCATCGATCACTTGCCCGCCCTCCTTAATTCCCTCTCATAATCATCGATCGTAGGATACGAGAGTTCGTTCTAATCCCTTGCTGTGTTGCGTTGCGCGATTTCCAAACGGATAATTGAACAACAGGTAGCAACGGCGAGTAGCAGAGATCAACAGATGCTCGAGGACGTACGTACGTACGTACTAGCTAGGCTAGCTTCACTGATGATGGAGTAGATCGAGGAGGGAGGCACGCACGTATACGAGCTTAATTACAACATCGTCTCAGCTCTCGATCGGCCACGTGGATCCTTCCTTTTTCAACATCATCGGTCGTCGATTGTATCAGTTGTAGCCGGACACGGGCGGCGGCTTCTGGTTCCGGACGACGAGCCGCGCGGGGAGCGGCCTTCCGGTGCCGGAGCCGCCGCAGCTGCGGCACGGCATCCTCCCGGACCCCGCGCAGGCCCGGCACCCCGCGTCGTCGCCGTCGGACCAGCGGCTGCACATGCACTCGACGCGGCCGGACCCGCCGCACGTGGCGCAGCGCGGCCTCGCGTCCCACCGGGACGCGGCCGGGAGCCCGTCGCCGAGGGACCGGTTCGCCATGGCCACTCCCGCCAGCATGCCCAGCCCCGCCGACGCGATCACCACCGGCGCCACCATCCTCCTCGCTCGCCTGTCGTCGGTCGGCGGCAGCAACGAGCTTTAATTAGCCCGGCTCAGGGAACAGCTCTTTCTCTCTCTCTCTCTCGATCGCTGCTTCGACTGGACGGTGGAACAAGGAAGAAGCAAATTAAGAGACGGGGAGGGAGGGAGGGAGTGCTAGCTCCTCTGGCCTCTCCTCGCGTGTACACGACCGGGGAAGATGTGTGGGGGCGCGCGTGTGTGGCGACGGTTGCTTCGGCCGAGGTGGGAGCAGAGGACGGCAGCGCGTCGTTTTATAGGATTTTTTTTCTCCCACCCCCTCTCTCTCTCTCTCTCTCTCTCTCTTCCCTTCCGGTGGTGGCTCGACCAGCGAAGCTCGCGTCGCTTGCGGGCCGCCGATGCTGCTGCTTTTGGAGGGTAGCGAGGCGGGGGAGGCGTGTCGGCCTGGTCACCTTGCCTTGCCCGCTTGGTGCAGCGCGCGTCTCGTACTCTCGTCTCTCCGCTACGACAGCCTGCCCGCTTCACGATGATGCTGCCGTGGCTGCCTTGATTTTCTTTCCCCACCCTTCGTGTCGTCCCCTCCTTCGTTTTCCATTCCTTCTACCGGATACTGAATTTTGAGATCTAGCTAGTAATCGATCTATACTGAATAAAAGAAAGAAAACGCAATTAATATTTTAATACTCATTTCTCAACATCCAGAACATAATCAGCGCCTCAAACAACCATTCTTCATACGACAACCCTCCTTGTACCAAGTCTGTTGGTGGATGATCCATGGATCCATTGACTAAGCAGGTATCTAGAACTACCAATTAAGAAGAGGAAAAAAGGTGACTAGACTGCTAACTGCATACCAGTTCTTCCACTTTCCTTACTAATTCTGCCTGTCACTACCACGCAGGACAGCGCCCACAAGATTATTATTGTCAGTCAAACGAACGTTCGCTCAGCTGGAGATATAGGTGACGCCAGTGCTGTCGTGATTACCTTTGTGTAGTTGTAGTCCACACTAGATGCGTTTTTTTTCTAATTTCCTCTTCGTTATATCTCTCTCGATGATCCTCATTAATTATTCTGGATATGCAGGGACAACGTGTGCTGCTCAGGAGTTATATCGTGACAAGGACTTGTTTGAAATGTCTTCTCCATCCATGAAATATCTGGATTTTTTCTTTGTAGCTGGTATATGCTGACCAGCAGTGACAAAAGATGCACGCCTCCTTTCTTTTTCTACTAGGTGAAAAAAAAACTCTACCTGTAGAGGGAAACCGTCCCATGTTATTTTCTTCAGGAGGAAATTGTATTGTATGACCTTGGCCGAGAAACAACCTCGACCCTAGCGCATGCCCCTTAAGGGCTTGTTTGGATAGAGCAGAGTGCTCTCCAATTGACATATATTAACAGAAATTAAGCTAAATATTAGTTATATTACACTCCATTTCACTCTTATTCACTTAGATTTATTATACCCCAACCAGCCCTAATCGCTTGAACCGACGTAGCACGGTAACGAGTGACGCAATGCCGCAACATAACCTAGGCCGGCCGGCACGAGCGCCACCGCTAGCCACGAGGCAGCGAGTACAACATGGTTGTCTTAGTCACAAGGTAGCTGGATCGGAGATCAAGGCAGCTGAGGCGGCTGTACGGTTGACCGGAAGTGTCGCAGAAATTAGTAAATCGTATCGGCCACGTGCTCGATTGACTTGATCCACCGATTGTTTGCTGTCGGAAATAAATCTATGATGCCAGGATATAGTACATATTGTTTCTGCCATTTATTTTTCTGCGTTGACTGGACTTAGGTCTACCAATGCCGATACAACTAATCTAGACGACGGCTCTTCTTCTCCTTCTTCGACTTGTTCTGCTGTACGCCATGGTACTGACACTTGCCCAAATAGCTTCTTTCTTCTTTCCTTCTAGGACCAATGGCAGGTTTACAAATAGAGTTGAGGTAAAGAATGAGGTCCAAGAGGAGAGAAGTCTCCTAAATAGTAGTACTGTATATGGAAGAAGATATGAGACGCTTCTTCCTGCTAGCTTGGTCGTGTATCTTCTGAATTTAGATATGTCACTAATGTATAGATAGACCTGTCCTTCTGTATGCAACCCGTCTTCACTGAAACTTTTTCCTAATCAGAGGGGGCTGGCTGAACCGCAGCCCATGCGTGGTGCGGGAACTTCTGGAACCAGTACCGATTATCTTTTTTTTTTGAGATGGCAGCACGGATTGTTCCAGTTCAGCTGCCGGCAAACGAGTTTCCCCAAGAAGAAACTCCCCGATTCGTCAGTTCAGGCGGGAGCACCGTTGTTCAATTTGATGTGTTCAGTTCGAGCCATCACTATCTCGATTTTGAGTGTTCATTGCTTTTCGGTGAAAAACATAGTTCCTTATTAAGAAAAACTGGAGGGCAAGGCTGTACAGATTAATATATATCTAATGAAAGAAAAATAGCTTATGTTTAAGACACCGAAACAGGAAAAATATAGAATAAAAATAATAAACAACTATGTCCAGGCCTCGATCAGTTCTTGGATTTGGCTGATCCGTCTTGGCCCCATGGTAACCATTAAATGCTCACACACACAAGAATCTCGTTCAGCATATCTCCAACGTTGGGTCTACTCCATTGAACATTCTGTCACTTCTTACCGTCTACGAACACCTAAGACTGGCCGCACTGTGAAACGGTAAACGGGCCTGGCCGGCATATTTGCAGGGACAACAGTATGAGGTGATCCGCAGCGGCACCTGTAAATGGTCCGCTATTTCACAGATCGTTACAGTGTTACTGCAATTAGGCTATTCGCACTCGTGCACCTCTATATCGGACCTCTAAAGAAATATTTTTAGTTTTTTACAGTCAACTCTAAAAGATTCCTACCTTTACAGTTCAATTCTTCGCACTCGTTCACCTCTAAATCAGACCTCTATATTAACTATCACTTATTTTATTAGATAATATAACTATATCACATTTTATATTATTTCATATAATACAACTTATAAAAAAATCACCAAATTTACTTTTTGCTTCATTTTTCCTCTCTTTTCTTCATATTTTTTTCTTTTTCCTCTCTTTTTCTCTCTCTTTCTTTTTCCTTTTTCTCCCTTTTTTTTCCTTTCTTTTTTTTTCTCTTTTTTTCTTTTTTTTTTCTTTTATTTCTGCCTCCTTTCTTTCTCTCTCTTCTTCTTCACTACAGGCGCTACAGCGGAGCTGTTTATTTCCAGCTCTTCTGTAGCCATCTGTAATTTAGCGTGCTGCTGGCGGGCGCCGCTGCGGACGCGAGCTACCAGCCGGATCGCTGTATTTGGCGGCGATGCGCTGGTAGCGGCGCCCACTGCAGGCAGCCTTATACGGATCCACTGTAGGAGTTGTACATTAAAGTAGAAAAAAGGAAGGAGAGAGGAAGGAAATAAGAGAGGTGGGAAGAAAAGAAAAAAAAAGGAAAAATAAGAATAAAAGAGAAGGAAACAAAGAAAATGAAAAATAAATTTGGTGATTTTAGAAGTTTATAAATATAATATTACTAAAATAGAAAACAGATATATAATATAAATATAAATTATAATATAGTTGTATCATATGATATAAAATAGGTGATATTTAATATAGAAGTCTGATTTAGAGGTGAACGAGTGTAGAGAATTGAACTGTAAAATAAAAAATCTTTTAGAGGTGACTGTAAAAGGCTAAGAATATTCTTTTAGAGATCCGATATAGAGGTGCACGAGTACGATCAGTCTAAGTTCATCCTACGTTGAAATATACTCTCTCTGTTCTTTTTAATTGATGTTGGGAGAACTATAATCTCATTCGCTTAGTGGAGAAATACCGCAATCAGTTCGAAGCATCTTTAGTACTAACAAGAAACAGTGTAACTGTCTGGCAACACGACGCACCGGTAAGGTCAGGTGCACGTCGCCGTTGCTGCTACCTGCATTTTGGTACGGCGAAGCACAAATGGCGCGGTCAATTTGGCCTCCTTTCTCGTCACATGGCGCATTAGTCTCGCTCCTTGTATTTGTGGTCCTAGCTTTCCTACAAGGCGTGGCGGCGCGAGAGGTGGGGGGCTCAACCGCAGCGTCATCTACAGTTCGCAGCCAGCTTAGCAACACAACCAGTTTCTTGCCCTAGCTAGAGGTTAACCCCACAATCGTTTTTTGACGGGAATTAAGCCCATAATTGTTACTCCCTATGTTCTTAAATTGTTCTACAACTCTAGTTTATTTAAACTAAAATTGAAACGAAACTCCCAGCCTCATATAAATGTACATTTCTCCAACCAAAATTGTATGTCAGCTATAAACAGTATAACTATTAACCTTATACCTCAGTATGGATTAATGGTATACCCAGGGAAAGTACTAGCTCTATTAGAACAGACACATACAACGGAGCATAAAAGAGCTCCGTTCCCTTTCCAAGTTGGTTGCTGGGGAAAAACCGCGCTGACAAACCAGCTTACTTTGGGCTAAGACGAGTTTAGGGCATCAAGTTGCCGCTGGAGCTCCTCAAGATCATCGTCAATAGCACCCGAGCTCACTGGAGGAGGTGGTTCAGGATAGGAATCAGCGTCTGGAAGCTCTCGGACAAGGCCTTCGGGTAGGATATCTGTACAATTTCCAGGAGTATAAGAGAGGCCTAAAAGACAGGAAAAAGTAAAGATACTCTGTTCTAACATAAAAGAATTTGATTTACCTGCAGAGGTTTTAAGGCTTGATGTTCCTGTGTCATCGTCATCAAGAACGCTGCATAACAAAAAATCAATTATTAAAATATGTGGCGTACTGCTTCTTTAGTAAAGATTGTGTTCAGTTGCTGTACAGTAAAAAGGAAAATCTTGGAAATAGTCGAGAATTAGCATGCAGGTTCTAGTTGAGAAATTCCTGCATTGTTTACGTTAAGATTAGTTCCAGGCAGACACAAGCTCTTAACTGAATTGTCTGAACACATTTCCAGTTTCAGCGCAGTGTTGCAAAAGGGTGTCAGGAAATGAAATCGTGTGAACATGGGCACAATCCTTTTAGCTCCTTAAACTACGAAAAACTCACCCAACTGAACTGGTATGCATCAAAATATGCAAGGACACAGTAAGTCATGCATCAGTAACATCCTAACTAGTTGCTCTCGGAAATACCCACGTTTTAAATGGAAGTTAATAGCATTTGTCTAGAATCTAGAAAGGAAACACAGTATTCTCAGCAAAAACTAATGAAACTTGATACGGTAGATGTACCTGATGTTCCACTCGTTATCTAGGTGGATAGGACCTTCATCTGCTGCAGGCGCTTCAGCTTCCATCTTTGCCTTTGCTGCTGCATCTCTAGCAGGTTTGGATTCCATATATTCTTTCTAAAAATGATGAAAACCAGGATGACATTACAAATCCTTCATCATTTCAATAATCAGGAATAGCAATAAACTCTCAGAAAAGACTAATACCTGTCTCTGAACACATGCTGGATTTGAACATTGTGGATTTGGCCTCATTTCCATTGTTGGGAAATAATCCTTAAGTGAATTGTATCCCTGCACAATAAAGGCATAAATTTTGTCTAAGAAAAATAACAACCATTTGGAATGTACAGATAAATAAATAGCATGTTTGATTTGAGGAATGAGTTGAGCCATCACCACCCCTAATTATGAGGAATGTAATAGGTTGATCCATCACCACCTCATTCCTTACAGACACATGATTTGCTTAAGCATGAGCCAAAGCGATTCATGGGATGAGCCCACGATGGACACTCAATTTAGGATTAGCCAATCCCACAAACCAAACACCCTAAAACTGGATCAACATGATGTGTTGATTCAACATAACTTCTCAAACATCGTTCCTTTATTTATCATCATAATTATATAAAATGCAGCAGATTTGATCAGGAAATTGAAAAACTGACAAAAAGGGCTCCTCAGACCAAAGAATAGAAAGGAAAACAATTCCCAACTTCATGTTAAGTTAGTTGACAATACAAAAGTTGAATTCAAGTGATTACCAAGTAAGGGGAAACTTGTCCAAACTTCAGCAAATATTTCAGAGCATTCTGTACAAGGAGACCGGCAACAACACCCTGCACACACCAAGTTTATCAGACAAGTAAACTGGAGCCAGAGCTCTGACAAAAACTGAAAAAAGAACTCATGTCTAGGAGTAAGGAATGCAACGGGTCCTCACTTGTGATGGTACAGCCCAGTTATGAAATGTAAGAAATACTGTAGATCTAACCAAGGTTATTGGAAATATGCAGCAGTACCACAAAGTATCCTCGGGAAAAGAAAAGAAAAAACATAACTAATACCTGTTTCAAGCTTCATATCGTGCTTCAATTGTTTACAACTAACAAAAAAAACAGATACCGTTCATGTTCCTAAAAATCAGATGTCCGTACAAGTCTACTAGGAAGGTACACAATTATATCGAGAACTATGCTTCCACATTGCGTTGATGCAATATGCAATGCAAAATAAAAAAATGGTAAAATAAAATGAGGCGTATTCCCACCATTGTAGTTGGCAAAGAGGCAGCACAGACACCTTCACGCTTAAGAGTACGTTCATCCACTCCAGATGCAACAACCTTTAAGTAAGGGAATAATCAGGTTAGCAAGAAGACAACAACAACAACAAAGCCTTTGTCTCAAGCACGTTGAGGTAGGCTAGATATGAAACCCAAGCTGGGTTTCAATTTCATATCCATAGGAATGGCTGGTTTTGATGTTGGCTCGCCAAGCCTATCACAACCCTCCTCCTTTACCCGGGCTTGGGACTGGCTATACCTAGAAAGGCGTAGGCGGAGCTTCTCAGGTTAGCAAGAAAGGATAGAGAAATAAAAAATACATGGCAGAAATTCATAGGGACATTTATGTCAAGCCAAAACCAGCATAGCAATTTCAGAATAAAAAATGGAAAGCTGCCAATAATAAACTCACATTCCACAATCTAAAGGTATGGTAGTGGATAAAATAAGAATTTACCAATGGAGGAGCACATGCAAAACATGCAGTTTCACCAGGAACCAGAAGCTGTATGTGACCAGAAACAGCATCTTCCGAGACACCTGATGACCAGGACTATGTTGATGAGATTGATGGGAACAATAGGTTATTTTAAAGGAAAGACAAGGTATGCCAAAAGTGTTCCTTTTAACAGTGAATCCTATAAGGAATAAGAACGTATACTTGCAAGCTTTACATAATTATTGCCATAAAATGTTTAGTGTATGTGTATTTCTGGGTAGTGTGCAAATCTAAAAGGTGCATATCAATTTCATAAACTGTGACTTGCAAATTTCACCCATAATCCTCCATGGATAGATTGAACAGCCTAACATAAGTCTAGGAAGTAATGCAGTACAATACAACAGGTTTTAACAGAACAAACATTTATATTTTTAAAGTATGTCCTAAGCAATGTTCCATGGTTGAATCATAACCAATGAACATTATGAGTGTAAAGGGCATACCCAGTGCTGAAAGCTCCCACACGTTGTGGGGTCTGGGGAAGGGAATTTCTAGGCAGCCTTCCCCTTGCTTATTTTGCAAGGAGGCTGATTCGAACAATGAACATTATGAGTGTAAAAAAAGTAAATCAGCTATGAAGGCAAGATGGTTCGTTTTCGTGCAATTAAATTACTGAGTGGCCAGTGCACTTTTAGAAACGGTTCACTATCAATAAATGTTAATAATGACTTACCAGACTCCATCCATGTCTGACCAAGCTCATTGCATGCCTGAAAAGCAGGTATAGAGAACAAATTATGTAAACAATGCAGCAGCTAATGGCACAAAGCTAAGCATGTAAAATAAATATCAGGCACAGAGAAGAGAAATGCTGGTATGGCTGACAGAGTGGCACAGACATCTACAAAAGGTTGCACTAGTTTATATTTGTTTGCAGATAAATCACCTGGTTCACAGCCATACGCGCTTCATAGTTATCAACACAACTCAAGACAAGATCAACTCCAGTGCTACGCTCATGAGAACTTCGTGCTTTTAAACTTGCCAAAAATGTTTCAAATCCATTGACAGTAGTAATATTGAGTGAGTAGCTCTGCAGAACAAAAGAAAGTAAGCATCAGTTTTCTTATAAGGATGAAGAATATAATGGTGTTCAGTGTTCTACTGCATCTAAAGATCCAGCTCGAGAATATAAACTAAGCCGTGTAACTTGTGTCATGAAGCAACCAAGTGAGAGTAAGCAACGAAATCAAATAAAATTATATATAAATGAAATAGGCAAATAGCATTCTAATCTCACATGTGAGTGGTGAAAGATTAATAAGGTAGAGTGGATTGCATAGGTAAAGATTAGTAGCCAGCTCATATAACTGAAATTTCACGGTCTAGCTTACATTACTTAAGATTAGGAAAGACTGGATCTGATGAAATGGATAAATACTAATGCTGGGCACAATTCTCACCTCCAGCACTACATCGGGATTTATCCCAGAAAGTGTCTGTACAGCAGCATCTGTTTTGGTCATCCCAACCTAGAAATAGCACATGGATATAACACATGAGCAACACTTCCTTGCAGGACAGTAATCATAGTGATTCATCAAAATGACATTTCAGAAGTAACCAGGGAAAAGCCAACCGTGGAGTTCAAAAGATAAAGCACATACACATACAAGTCAGGTAGTTTACCTGTTCTGGACGGAAGAACAATCTATTCATGTTAGCCAGCTCGACTGTGTCATAGTCATACAACAGGAGGCGTCCAATTCCGCATCTAGTGAGCATCTCTGCAGCAACACTGCCAACACCACCTATACCCTGTGGAACATATGGTGGTGAATCAAGGTTTCTTACTGATTTGGAATTCGCATACAAATGTATGCAAACTGAGTGATGAAGCCATGAATTCTCCGCATAAGAAGGCTGGAAGTAATGCCAGCATACAGAAACAACAGCAAAATACCAGTAGAATTATAACTGCATAATCCTTATTAGTCCCAATCATGAGCCTGTATGTAAGGTACCCCAATACCCCAATCCATAGCAGGAACCACTGCGTCAAATTTCGATATCTATATAAAGACTGCAGGCCTGCTAATACCAAGCGGTGGCTCCTCCAATAAGAATGCAAAATTCTCACTGGACTGCTCCGTCTCCGTGCAGGTTTCGAGCTTCCAAACCCTATGTAAAATGAGCCAAAGCGTACCCAAATCTCAATGCCAGGACAGGTGAGGAAATGCACTTACGACAATGGCGACGGAGTAGTCCCTGATACGTTCGTAGTTGTCGACGACGCCCATCCGCTGCAGCGCCATGAGCCTGCTGTATGGGTTGCTGTCCACCACCTCCGCGCTCATGTCCTGCACCCCCAAATTCCGCGCACGCGCAGTGAGATTCACATGTTCCACACTCTCGCACCCCTCAACGCGGAGACCGGCGTCAGGTAAAAAAAAACGTACCTTGATCTTGGTCCGGGCCGCGGCGGCGGCGCTGGCAGCGGTCGGGTTCATCATCGCCACCACCCGCTCTCGCATCTAGCAACCAGAGGGGAGAACGAGGGAGAGACGAGCGAGAGATCAGCAATTCTGGGACGCGACTCGCCGCGGAAAATGGTGGCAGAGGGGTCGGGATCTCGGGGGCACCCTCTCGATGGAGGCGGGGTCGTCGGGGCGCTGCTTGAGCGCGTCGAGGTCGCGGAGAAGCGCTCGCAGCTGCTCCTCTTCCATCGATCCCTCCTCGCCGCCTGCGCCGCTGCTCGATGCTCCGTTCCTCCTCCGCCGGCGGCCGATGACAATAGACTGATGCGAGCGCGACTCGATCCTCAAGAGTCCAGCGACTCAGCGAAAAAAGCAGGAGCGCGGTCCGACGTGTCCCGCCGATGACGCGTTCTTCATGACGTGGCAGACCAGGTGGAGCTGCTAAGGTGACGTGTCCGTTCATACAGATCGTCGGGTGCCCGTTTAGGACCCAGCCCATGACAGGCCCAGTAATGGGTGAATGAAATCGTTTGGGCCTGTTTAGGCCCAGTTATTCGACCTACTACTACTGCTACTGCATATCCATTGAGGATCAAATGCGACGGATGCTTGTTTCCCGCCGTACTCCAGCACCTCACCTCACCTCACCTCGTCCCTGATCTTCTGAATTAGGCCCTGAGGTTGCTCGCTTCTGTGTTTGAATACACGAGAATTTCTTTCATTCCACAACGCCATGGGATCAGAATGACCAACGTGTCAAAACCTTTTGGGATCTTTTGCGGCCTGTTTACGCACCTTGAGTGGGACCCTGTTATATGTAACCTAGGTTGACTTGAAACATTTGCTCGATGTGCCCTCATCATCCTCTTCCTCACAATTCAACCACCATCACTGCCGATTAACCTAAGATCTCTATCTACTGCCACCGTAGCCCCAATAGCCTACCTCTCGTGTGGCCTCCAGGACCTCCCTCGGAGTCGGCACTCGGCACCACCCATCACAACTTCCCCTTCCACCGCCAACCGCCACCTCCTATGGCTGGCGGCGCCTCGCCGCCCGCACATGCCGTCGCAGCCCCGTTAGCCCCACCGACCGCTAAATCATCGAGCCGCCACTCCCCCACCCTAACCCCTCCCGTGATACTCCATCACCGCTGATGGGAGACTCAAGTCACTTGGTATATACAAAGTTGTTGATTTGTGATCCTGACATCAAATGACAAAGAAAAACATGAAAAGAAAAGATTGAAAATAAGGCACGAGCGCTGCCGATCACTAAAAAGAGATATTACAACCTAAAATTTACAGGTAGATTGAAATAGGAAAGGAGTACAGAACAGAAAATAGAGAAATTTACAGGTAGACTGAAACACTAAAGTATGAACTCCTCCAATAAGGTTTGGGTGTTGATTGCTCTTATATATTGATCCAGTTAAATGCTTAAAGCTCGTTATATACACTTGTTCCTTTACATGTGGGCCAAGGGGCTAAGAAAGTGTGGCTTACCACACTTGTGGCAGCCAACCAAATATTTATCTAAAAATCTGTGGCGCGACTAACTTTAGGCGTGGCAATGTTAGTCACCAACCAAACAGGCCCTAAATCTTTGGGTATTGTTCCTTAGCAACCTAGCTTCCCTTAAAGAGTGTCCTGCTCATTACCAATTGTGATAGTCGTTGAAGCAAAGAAGAGCTGCCGGTCCACTGGATCTTGACATCTTAGCAAATGTTTCCATGGTCTCTCCTTTTAGTCCCAATCATGGCAGTTTGAAAACTGTCAACAAGTATGTAGGCATGTCTGTTAAAACTGGTTTGGCCAAAAGGTCTTGGCCTGGGTAAGTGAGGAAGTTTCATTTCCATCCAGGGAGGCGATTTCCAATTTTTTGCACAACAGGCTGGATGGTGGCCCTGGCAGGCTTACGGATAAAACATGCATGAACTTTTCGAAACCACAATTCCGATGGAAAAACAGCAAGTACTGATCCAAACCCCAAAGAAGGATAGGACTCTACTACAACTGTGCAAATGGGAAGCAGAATACTATGCACAAATCCTTAAGAACAGGCTGGTGTGATGTTGATGTTGTTACGATCAACAGTTTCGCACGAACCAAAACCCGGCTCACCGATCCATGCCGATGTCACCATAGCCCCCCTTCGTCTTCAACATGACATACAAAACTAGCATGTAGACGGTGACCTCTGTCGTCGGCGGCGTCTGCCCCGCCCTGCTGCGACAGGAAGACGAAGTCATGGCCGGCCAGCATCTGCTCCCTCAAATTCTTAATCGCCTCGTACCGCTCCGCGTCCTCGTCCGTATCCTTGGCGCTGGGCCTGTCGTCGTCGTCGTCGTCATAGTCGTCGCTGCACCTTTGGTTCCAGTGCTGTTCCGGTGCTTCCGCTAGTCCTTGGGATCCCCGCTCGACGGCGCCGGCGCCGGCGCCGCCCTCTGTTCCTCTGTCCGAGAACGAGCCGTCCGGAGACGACCGCGACGCTGCGTTCTTGGCTGGCGTCTCCTTGGAGGCCGTGCTGTAGCTCCAGCTGCAGTCCCTGCTGTTGCCGTCCATGTTCAGCTCGATGTCGCTGCCGTCTGAATCATCGCCAACTTTGCCGTCACCGTCGTTTTCGCCTCCGCCTTCTCCTTTCTTGTGTGTGGCCATACGATCGACTCCGTTGACAACCGATTCCGATGCGAGGGCCAGTTGCAACCGGTGATCGTCAGCGGCATGGCGGTGCTCGTTACGGGCAGGCGATTCTTCCTCGTCGCGGCCCAAGAACGCCTCGAGCTCCTGGCGCAGCCGGTCGACGACGGCGTTCTTCTCTTCGAACTGGAGCCGCGCCTCCGCCAGCTTCATCCGGACCCGCTCCTCGCGCAGCTCGTCGGCGAGCCGCAGCATCTCTCTCTCCCTCTCCAGCTCCTCCCTCTCGGCCTCCCGCCTCAGCTCCGCCTCTTCCTCGTCCGCCACGCCGCCGACGCCGGTGGCGAGCTCGTCGCACACCTTCTCCAGCCTCTCCCTCGACCTCCTCTCCCGCTCCAGCTCCCGCCTCGCCTCCCGCAGCGAGGCCTCGGCCTCGGCCAGCGCCTCCCCGAGCTTCTTGCCCACCCTTTCCGCCCGCTGCCGCGACCGCCGCTCCGCGCCGAGCTCCGAGGCAACCAGCCGCGCGGCCGCCGCAGCCTTCTCCCTGTGCCTGCTCTTCCACGCCCGCATCTCCTCCGCGAGCCGCTCCCGCAGCTTCTCCGCCCACGCCTCCTCGCCGCCGTGGCGCTTCTGCTCCCTGATGAGCTGCCGCGCGCGAGCGCGCGCAACGTCCAGCTCGGAGCGCAGCGCGACGAGGAGGGACGCCGCCGTCGGGTTCAGGAAGCCGGGCGCCAAGACGTTGGTCAAGACTCCGACGAGATCCTTGGACGCGGACATGCTGTTGTAGAGCTCCTGCAGCTGCGCCATTCTGTCACCTGGGCATGGTGAAGCGATGCCCTGAGGGCAAGTGTGCGCCTGAAACAAATCGAACGAGCTCATTAGCAGCTTGGTCGGATGCTGAATTAATCGATTATGATCTTGTTGTCATGTTTGCACATCACTTAAGCATGTAGAACTACTCGATGATTCTAGCTAAGCCGCCATACTTGATGTTTGACGTAAATTTCCATTTCAAGGAGTAGGGTTAGGACGACCAGATAAATAGAATAGTAGAGAATGTATCATGATTAGGCGCCGCTGCCAGGCGCACAGTCAGAGCTGACCCTGTCCCGGTCCTCTTTCCAACTGTCGTAGCAATATAGTTTCAACAAAACTCTGACAACCGCCGAATCCATCGAAGCTCGTCAAAAAGACGATTCCGGCTGCGGCGCCGCCGCCATCTAAAAAGCATTAGCAACTGCTCAACGACTCTCCTCTCCTAACAGCCTGAGCCTAGGCAGCAGCACGAGGTTTGATGAGGAGAATCGCATCGGCAGCTGGAATAAAAACAAGCCGGGCTAGCAGCAAGTGGAAGAAGTGGACAGAGACTGCACGTGCCTATCAGAATTGTAACACCCCACTTTATAATAGTGTTAATAAGAATTTGAAATCTAAAACATGCTCAGAAACTTGTTTGTACTCAAATTCAAACTTAAGAAAATTGGAAATTAAATATTGAACTTAAAAAGCGAACCACACTCAAATTGGGCTGAAACCCATTTTCAACCCGCAGCCCATCTCTTTTCCCTGCCAGAAACCGATCATAGGATTCTTTTCCCCTCTCTCTCTCTTGCTAGTGTGGCCCACGCATCATCTCCACCTTTTCCCTTCTTTCCCCCTCCCCACGGCGCCTCCTCCTCCAGATCCACCCCGGCGCCGCCCCTCACCCCACCGCCCGCTCCCGCCTCCCCTTCTCCAGGTCGGCGCCCTCCCCACCTGAGCTCCTTCCACCCACATCCGCCCTAGCCCCACCGCCTCCCGAGACCCTCCGCGCGCCGCCCCCACCGCTTGCCGCGCCGCCAGCCCGCGCCCTCGCGACCGCCTCGCGCGTCTCCACCGCCCCCAACCGCTCCCCCCACGGCGCCGCCTCGCCAAACCACGGCTCGCTCAGGCCCCTACCCCGCCGCGCGCCCCACCTCCTCGCCCATCGCTGCGGCCTCTCGAGCCCCTCAGTGACCTCACCTTTCCGCCACCGGCTACTTCTTTTTTTTTTCCACCGCGGTCGCCGACAGAAAAGCGGGCGCCCAACAAACTCTCAACGCTTTTCCTCGGATTCCCCTCCCTCTACCGTCGGAGATGCGACTATAAAGCCTCTCCCAGAACCCTATTGCCTCTCCGCTTCCCATTTCACCGAAGAAAGAAGCGGCGCTCCTCGCGGCGTTTCCTCTCGGTGAGCCTCGCCACCGCGTGGTTTCCCCGTATCCCCTCCCTCTTCCCAGGATCTAACTTGTTGTGGGGTTTCACACGAACATTGGCGAGTCCTCCCCGGCCTCCACCGCCGTGGATCGCCGCCCGAAGATACGATTTCGCGGGCTCCGGTGAGACACCCTTCACCCTCCCGGTGCTAGGCCGATTTTCCTTTCTTCCTCCACAAACTAATCACACCAAGACCCTTGCCATACTCCAGCGCACGTCACAGAACCAAGAAGCGGGCGAGAACGAGACTCCAACGGCAAAAACGACAAGCACCGAGGAGCTACTCCACCCTTTCTCGCCACGAACCTCATCATCAAGCCGACGAACCCGTGGACCCCTAGGTAAGACCCGATTAGCTCCTCTTGTGTTTCTGATGCCTAGCGGCCCTTAGGGCGATGTGTAGAAGGAGAACAGTGAGCTCCAGCAGTGTTTAGGCTCGGACCTATGGTGCGCCGCCACACACGACTATCACTGGCTGCCGGGTTCGCCTAGGATGAGCCCCCGCCGCCCGATTGCGGGAGAAAGGCCGCAATTAGATCGCGAGGCACGGTTTCGCCCCATAAAAATCCGACTGTCAGAGGAGAGATCAACATGCCACGTTGACCCCCTCATTTTTCCGCGGTCAACCTTGCACCTAGCCCCCTGGACTTTTCGGGTCCTTGCAATTATGCCCTGGATTTTTGTAGAATCAATCCTGAACAGTAGGATAATCTAGGTTTTTGTGAAAAAATGAGTTTTAGACCCCTCTGGCCACCTGTATTAGCATTTTTTCCTGGGCTAGTTTGGGAAACTTCTCTAATGAACCCTGGACCCTCTCAGTTCACCTATATGCCCTAGAAGCCCCTGTAATTTAGGATTTGACCCTGGAAACTTTAGAAAAAGCAGCTCAACCCTCTGTTTATGCATAGGAGCCCTTGTAATAATCTGAATTAACAAAATGACACCTAGTATAATTCTGGAAATGCGCAAAACCCCCTGGACCATGCTGAACTTGCGCAAAACCCCTGGACCCTTGCTGAAAATCATATGAAACACCCCTACATTTTCTGTTTTTGTAAATTTACCCCTGTCGCCTGTTTTAATATTTTAACCCCTGCACCTTGCTGCCGTTAAGCAAATATCACCCTGGACAGTTCTGAATTTACTAGAATGCCCCTAGACCCTATTGAAAATGCATGAAATCCCCTGGAATGTTTAGGAATAAATATTTTTAGACCCCTGGACTTTGTAAAAGCACCCTTGCATGTTCTGTATATGCAAATTAACCCCTGAATGAAACAAGCGGTTTTAGCATTGTAGCCCAGGGTCCTTGCTGTAATTTACCAAAATAAGCCCCTGCTCATGTTGAATTCACTAAGCCAACTGATTTGATATTTTAGCTCATATATCCTGCAGTGTTTTTGTAGAAGACCCCCTGGTAATTCTATATTTGCCCAAAACACCCATGCAGCAGGTTGAAAAGACAAACATACCCTTGGAATAGTGCTAGAATTATAATTAAGTCCCTGCATACTTGCCGAAATGACCATAGTGCCCCCTGCTACTACTAAATTTACATTTTAATCCTTGTTTAGTGTTGAAACGAAAAGAACACCTCACAACATGCTAAATTTATATTTAGTTCCCTAAGTGTTTGCTGTTTTTGCCTAATACACTTGAACCAATGTCCATTAGAGAAAAGTAGTCCTAAAAAGCATAAATAAAAGTTATTCTTGTAATATTACAAATGATTTAGGACATAAAAATTATTAGTAAATGTGAACTAGATAAAGAAAACGTATAGGATTTGCTTCGATGTAATATAAGCACCCTGATTGCTTGTGATTAGAATTGTTTTCTTATTTATTCTTGTTATTTTTCTTTGCACATGTTATGTTGTGGATACAATCGATCCCAAGCCGACGTTCGATCTACAAGTCCAGGACTTTGAAGATCAAGAGTTCGATTCGTGCACTGAGCAACGCTTTAAAAAAAAGGCAAGTGCCCTTGACCACATTGCTCCTATTTAGAAATTTTAGATTGAATTGCATTGCATGTCTTAAATTTGAATCCCATGCTAGGTTGTTTATTAGAATCTTCCACATTATTCCTTGTAGCCTGGGTTTGGGATTAGATAGGATTTTACTTTATGTCATTTTCACATGCTTAGCCCTGTCTAGATGATGGGATTGGGAGTAATTTACATTAATGTTTAATTATCATGATCTTTGAGATAATGTTGTGGAGATATATGATATATATATGTGGGGATGTAGAGATAGGGATCTAGCAGGCTGGTTGATACACGGTGAATGCGTATGCACGAGATTCGGGCTGGTGGTTAGTGCATGCGTAAATCCTAAGGACCGGTTCGTGGGACTCCGTGAACTAGCTTATACCGTGCCACCACAAGAACTGGTATGGACAGAGTGATCAAGTAATTAGGTGCATTTCCGATATAGTGTGAGTGTTTGGTAGGTGCGGGGAATGGGAGTCGGGCGGGACTTCCCTAGGATCCGCAAGGCTCAAGAGGGCACCACTGCAGTGGGGGTTGGAGCCTCCTGGATGCTGTTAGGGGTGAAACCTCAGTGGGCTCATACTCGTCGGGATTCCCTTTGTAAAGGTCACATCGTGATCTCCTGTCCGCACACCTTAGAAAGTGTGAAATGTGGCTAGCTACCACGGACAAAAGGGAGGTTTTAGTCCACCTGGCGACAGGGGACGGAATCACGACTTGTGGGTAAAGGGTACAAACTCCGCAGAGTCAAAACTGTCTAGACAGCCGTGCTCACGGTCAAGAGCAGGCTAGTAACTCTCTCATGATTAGCATGGTTTGGTTGCTGGTTTTGGGATGTGATTGGAGGTTTTTGGGAGATGGATACAGTTGGACTTAGAGATACTTGCATACTTGGTTGGGATGGTTGGGACTTTCACCTAGTAAATAGGATGCTTAATAAGACTAATGTATAGGTTGCTTAGTGCATAAGCCGTGTTTAGCCTTTCTTGATTCTTGTCTCATCATGCATAAGACTTTCCCACACTTGCTGAATACATTATGTACTCAGACGTTTTCCTTTTTCTTCTATTATGATTGTTGCTCAATGAAAAGAAAATCAAATGAAGATAGTGTGAAGGTCACGTAGCTGCCAATCGATTCGCCTATGGATGGCCCTAGAAGCTTCTCCTCTTCCGCTGCTACTCGAGACTCAATTAAGGTAAAAACGTCGTTTATATTCGATATATATATATGTGTGTGTTTATCACTATTTAACCTACATGTATGATCAAACCGATCCTGCCATACATGTAAAATGCGCCGGTTTTGCTCTTTGTAAAACCGGGCGTGACAAGAATTCAGTAGGCGCCATTGGAAATTTCAAGTGAGGTCGTACGGACAGCCTAAAAATCACAAACCTTAAGCACATTTTCGAAATGATATCAGGGATTCAGAATTTCATACACGGTGTTCCAAGAGGCAGGGGATTTGAAGCAACATGAACTCAAAGCAAATTAAAACAGACCGACTGCATCAGGGGAGACCTTCAAAGTTACCTCCATCGTGCCGCCATTGCTGGTGACATCTGAGAACCAACGACCATGGGCACGGCCGTTGTGCCAGCTCCTCTCTCCATCGCCCTCCAACGCCTTGCTCTTCCTTCTTGACAATCTGGACAGCTGCTCAGGGGGAGAGATAAACATCCAGATCAGAGACTGAGAGCATGAACGATCGTTACGGAGGTGACCGATCGACGACAACAGGGGCACGGTGGCCCGGCACTCACTTCCATGGACATGGACGCGCCGCGCCGGTGATGATCCGAGCTCCTCCGCGCGGCCGCCGCGTCCCACCCGACCTCCCCTTCCTCCTCGCACGCACCGGGCCCCTTGTCGAGCTGCCAGAGCGCGCTGGCAAGCTTCCGGGCCGACGCAGCCGACGTGGGGCGCGTCTCCGCGGTGCCGGCGAGACGCCGCCGGTGGCGGTGCCGGTTCCAGGACGACTCGGACATCCTCCTCCTCCTACTCCTGCTGCTGCCGCTGCTGCTGTCCCTGCGCGGCGCCGCGCCGCCCCCGGTCCGGCCGATCAGCCGCACGCTCCGCTTCAGCTTCCTCCTCCTCCTCCGGTGCTCCGACGACGACAGCTCGCCCCGCTTGCGGATCTTGCTCGCAGCGGCCACCTCAGCAGCGGCCCCGTCTACACCGCGGCTCATCAGCATCGCCAGCCCTGCCGGATTCAGATTTCACCTGCCGATGATGGTTTTCTCCTTGACAGTAACAATTAGCAGCAAGAAAAATAATATGGCATGGATGTGGCGCTAATTGTGTTCTTGGATTTGCATTGGCATTCCGACTCGCTTTTGCAGAGGACGGACTCAGGCAGCTTTGCTGGAAGGAATAAGAAGCATGCAGGAACTGACAAAGGAAGATGCGACCTTCTTCACACTTTGAACAGGGAAGATCGTATATCATGCGTGTCCCTGGCCGCGGACAGGGACCCGCCTGAGCTGTCTGGCTGTTGCGAATGATTGGGGGATCGGGCTCGTGCTTGCCTGCCAGCGCCCGGTCGGGTTCCTGTTCAAGGGGGATGAGAAGCTTAGCTTGCATGGCATGGGCCATGGGACCCTGAGACGATCTCGATCTTGTTGATGCCAGGAAGCCGTTGAGGTCACTGCTTGCTTGTCGCCGCCCGCATTTGTTCAGTTCCGTTTAAGTAAGGCACGGAACGTCTGATGAAAGCAATTAGCAACTTCCTTCAGCATCAGCATCTGTGTCTGCGTCTGTTGAAGAATGAGAGACTTCTCATACCACATCTTTTCGAACACCTTATGAGTTTCCTCTTCTAGCAGGCCACATGCGTCCGCCGAGCACGAGCCGCCCTCGCACCCGGCCCCAATGCCGCCGGCCGGCCCCCGCACGGCGACGTGACGGTCGGCCGGCGCGCGCCGGGACCACGAGAGAGAGCATGGGAGGTTCAGCTAGCTGGCGTGGCGCTTTCGATCTCGCGTGTGCTGTTCTTCACTTGCATGGATCGTGGTCGCGTGATGATCAATGCGGATACGGACGGAACGAAACGGCAGTAGCCGTCCATGACAATGTGCAGCGGGCGCCCACGTCGACCTTCTCAGAGTGAGCCCTACATGGCACATGCATGCATGTGATCCAGGCGGGGGAGTGTAACCGAAGAGCAAATGACCCCGGTCCAGTTTTTTATTATTTTAGATAGAACCCAAACTGATTCTAGTGTGTGTAAAGATGTGGGCAAAAAAAATTAGCGCACCAAGTCTGTTACGGTTTGAGAGAAAAATAAGTTTTAGTTTGGAAACCGGTTCGTTTTCTCCCATCTACACCAATAACGTTGCGGCACATGGCTTGTGATAGTCCTTTAAAACACCAGTTCTCCCATTTAAAAAAAACAGTATTTCCTTCATTCTGAAATAAATGATGTTTAAAATAGCTAATTTAGTTCACATTGAACTAGAACTTTTATTCTAAACATCATATATTTTTGAACAAAGAAGAAAAGCCCCTGCATCGCGATGAAGCGGGGCCATTGTCCCCACCACCACCAGACAGCCGCTGCGTAGATGGTCTTCGACTCTGTTCCTCGCGTCCGGCCGAGCACCCGTCAGCGGTTTTCAGACGAATCCATGTACGTGGTATCGTAGGAACTAAACGGTAGATGACCCAGTTCAGCGGTGTTTTTGCAAGGAGTCATCCACATTGGCGTTGATACGGACGTCATATGGACGGCTGTGCCATATAGTCTATTTAAAACTCAGCATTTAAATATAATACGTGACATATCTGAAAACTTTGAAAGAAGAGTGTGATCTACTTGCAGGTAATAATCAAGTGATCCCATTACTTTTGTGTGTGTGCGAGAGAGAAGCAAGTGATCACACTACTTGGAGAAAGAAAGGAGCAAGATTTGGCCTACATTTCGTCTTTTGAAATCTGAAATTGTTATGTACCGTACTAGCTAGTAGCACCTTTTATAAAAAACTATTCTCTCGGTTCCAAAATTGTTGTCATTAGAACAATAACTTTAGTTTATTTTGAATTTAAAACAGAGTGTAGTTATAGTATGTTTGCTGTCTATCCACTCTGTAAGCCGAGCTTGTAAGCCATTTGGTTTTGATCAATGAGGAAATTCAGGTGGGATAACTACCCACTGTAGTTTCTTAAAAAAAATACTCCCTCTGTTTTGAATTATTTGACGCTAGCTAGTTCAATTTTGAACTAACCGGTGTTAAATAATTTAAAACGGGGGAGTAGTTAATAGCAATATTAATAGCAGGATTTGTGATGTGTACCCTACTAGGGAGGGTAGGGAGGGATAGGGTGGCAGGAAGATGCGAATGGCACTCACCATGGGGGCAGCAGGACAAAAGGCAGGAGGGCGCTGGAGATCATTGTACTGTGTTCGACGCGGCCAAACAGAGAACCATAGCGACGAAAGCTTCCAAAAAGCGCCAACCGATTAGCTGCTGATGAGAGTCCAACAGGTCCTGCTACGATGGATTAATGGAACAAATGATGATCATCGGCTGGTTCTAGCTTTATAATTGACAGAACCAATTATAAATTCCTGAAAATAGCATGTTCTAGCTTTAATTCTGTTTTACCATACATGTTCAATTCACTCTTGCTGGTTCATGTACCAGGTCTGCGTAAGCTGCTTTGGATTGAAAGGTCCACAGTTAATAACTTCTTTTCCACATATTCCCTTACGAATTTCCCAAACCCCTTCGCTATATATTTTCCTTACTATACTTATGATCTGAGTTTTGGTTCAAGGTCAGTATTGGCTAACAGTACTGCACTATCTGGAAAAATTAGCACTTCACAGAAAATCTGGACCGTATACAACAACAACCAAGTCTTTATCCCAAGCCTGTTGGGGTCGGCTAGACATGAAACCCAATATCAACGAAGTAAAAGAGAGGAAGAGATATAAGAACAAGGAAAAAAGAAAAAAAAAAGAAAAAAAGAAAAAAGAAAAGGAGAAAAGAGAAAAGAAATAAGAAAAAAGGAAAAGAAAAAGAGAAAAGAAAAAAGAAAAAAGAAAAAAAAACAAGACTACGATTCTGGCACATGAATTGCTACTTTCCATGCGGTCCTATCATGAGCTAAGTCTCTAGATACATTCCAATCTCTCAAATCTCGTTTTACCGCCTCCTCCCAGGTCAACCTTGGTCGTCCTCTACCCCTCCTAATATTTTCTCTACCTCTTAAAATCCCACTGTTAACCGGTGCTTCTGGAGGTCTCCGTTGGATATGTCCAAACCACCTAAGTCGATGTTGGACTAACTTCTCTTCAATCGGCGCCACCCTACCTTATCACGAATCGCCTCATTCCTTATTCGGTCTCTTCTCGTGTGCCCGCACATCTACCGTAGCATGCACATCTCTGCGACACTCATTTGTTGGACATGTTGCCGTTTAGTTGGCCAACATTCCGCCCCATAGAGCATCGCGGGTCTGATCACCGTCCTATAGAACTTCCCTTTTAGCTTTTGTGGGACTTTACTATCACATAGGATTCCAGAGGCTTGTCGCCATTTCATCCACCCTACCTTGATCCTGTGGCAAACATCCTCATCAATATCGCCATTGCTTTGTAACATTGATCCTAAGTATCGGAAAGAGTCCCTTTTAGGTACTATTTGTCCTTGTAGACTAACATTTCCCTCTTCACGACCAACACCACTAAAGTCACACCTCATATACTCGGTTTTGGTCCTACTAAGTCTAAACCCCTTGGACTCTAAGGTTTGTCTCCATAACTCTAATTTCTTATCAACACCATCTCTAGTTTCATCTACCAGCACTACATCATCAGCAAAGAGCATGCACCAATGGATATCCCCTTGTATATCCTTCGACACCTCATCCATAACCAAGGAAAAGATGTATGGGCTCAAAGATGATCCTTGATGTAGTCCTACTGTGATAGGAAATGCACCAGTCTCACTATCACTTACGCGCACACTTATCCTAACATTATTGTACATATCCTTGATAAGGGTAATGTACTTTGTTGGCACTTTATGTTTCTCTAGTGCCCACCACATAACTGACCTTGGTATCTTGTCGTACGCCTTCTCCAAGTCGATGAACACCATATGCAAGTCCTTCTTCTGTTCCCTATATCTCTCCATAAGCTGACGAAGCAAAAAAATCGTCTCCATTGTAGACCTCCCAGGCATAAAACCAAACTGGTTTTTAGTGACATTGGTCACTTTCCTCAGGCGGTGTTCAATCACTCTCTCCCAAAGCTTCATAGTATGACTCATAAGCTTAATACCTCGATAATTAGTACAACTTTGAATATATCCTTTATTTTTGAAGATAGGTACTAATATACTTTTCCTCCATTCTTCAGTCATCTTGTTTGACCGAAAAATGTGGTTGAATAGCTTTGCGAGCCATACTATTGCCACGTCCCCAAGACATCTCCACACCTCAATAGGGACATCGTCAGGGCCGAGGGCCTTTCCTCCTTTCATCCTTTTTAAGGCCTTCTTAACCTCAAACTCTTGTATCCTCCGCACGAACCGCCTGTTGGAGTCATCAAAGGAGTCATCCAACTCAACCATAGTGCTCCCATTCCCATCATTGAATAGCCCATTAAAGTAATCACGCCATCTATTCTTAATCTCTTCATTCTTCACTAGAATGCGATCAGTCTCATCTTTGATGCATTTAACTTGATTGAGATCCCTCATCTTTCTCTCGCGGATTTTTGCTATCTTGTATATGTCCTTTTCACCTTCTTTTGTCTCTAGTCTCTCATATAACTTATCATAGGCATGTCCTCTTGCCTTACTCACAACCCGTCTTACATTCTTCTTAGCCTCTTTGTACTTAAGCATGTTGCTTGCGCTTCTATCATTATGCCAACTCTTGTAACACTCCTTCTTCTCCTTAATGGCCTTTTGTACATCCTCATTCCACCACCAAGTGTCTTTATCTACAAGTTTCTTTCCCTTTGTCACACCGAACACCTCACTAGCTACCTTCCTAATGCAACTTGTCATCTTCATCCACATACTATCTGCATCTCTATTTTCTGCCCAGGGTCCTTCTGTGATCACCCTATTTTTAAAGGATTCTTGTGATTCTCCCTTCAACTTCCACCACTTTGTTCTTGTGATTTTGACACCTTTGTCCCGCAAAGAATATGTATGGAGGCGAAAGTCAGCTACCACAAACTTATATTGTGTCACGACACACTCCCCCGTGATCACCTTACAATCTAAACACTCTCGTCTATCCTTTCTCCTAGTAAGGACAAAATCTAGACTGTATGCTTTTCCAATTTAAATCAAGTATTAGATCCAAAAGTTACAAGATATATATAATTAATCGAAACAACCCCCCTTTCTTCCAGTAGCAATTTATGTATATGTTACTGTACGTTTCTCACTCAAAGTATGATTACAGAGTAGAGATTAGGGATGATTTGGTATTAGACATGATGATACTGATTATAACAGCTGAAAGATATTAAGACAATTGTGTTTTAACCATAGTTTTGGAGCCTAATTGTGATCTAGACCTTGATTTTGATATTTTGCGTTTTTATCATAATTTTTTCATCTGAACCCGCCGTTTACTATAACTTTCTAACACCGTCAGTTGAAGTGGAATAAACATAATAAAAAAACGTTTGAAAACTGAAAATAGATCAAAATGGCCCTCACTTCTTTTCGTTCCATCTGATCGATCCAGCCACCCGAGAAAAAAATAGTTTTTTTCGAATTACATGTCAAAACAATTGCGCAAACACAATGCCTAACATCGAATTGTGTAAAATCACAAAGGGTAAATTTGTCTTTTAGCGTTAAAGTTAACACCGTTATGGCCACTAAGCGGACTTGTGGTAATCTGGATGTTCGGTTGAAAAAAAATTGTGGTAAAAGCGCAAAATTTCAAAATCAGGGTCTAGATCACAATTAGACTCCAAAACTATGGTCAAAACGCCAATGCCCCGAAGATATTTGTCAAACGGGCTTAGATGAATATGGGTGAAATTTGCTATGCTGATACTAACAAATATACTTCACAAGTGACTACTGTCTAACAACGTATAATAAATAGTGTACCTAGTGCTAAAAGCTCCAACACATTATGAGGTCTAGGGAAGCGAATTTCGAAACAGCCTTCGCCTTGCTTATTTTGTAAGGAGACTAATTCAAATCCAGGATCTCCAAGATGCAATTGGAGAGACTGAGTCAGGTCCATCCTTCTTGCCTAACAATGTATAATACACTCAACAATCTTACTGGAAGGTAAAGGGAGGGCAATTGTTCCACTAATGATGAACCTATATGTGATGCCTCTACATATGAAGTCATCCACGGTCAATATTATGAAATCTCACACTAGGGAACATAATTCTGTCCGAACTGGAGACTAACACAAAATCCTCCTGATGTCCAAGAGAAGCTTCAAATACAGTAGCATGATTTCCAATTTGGATTTGTTGGATTGTGTTGTAGGGCTGAAAAAGGTGCCAGCAGATGCATGCAGCACATTAGGTAGTTTTATCAAGAACATTTTGGATGAAATGTTCATGGAGATTCAGTCATGGTTATACTAAGGTATGAGCTGATGCACTATTCACCCAAAAGTTTAAGCTTAGAGGGAAAGCAGGGAACATACCCACACTCTCCATAAAGTGTAGAATGAACTACGTGGACCAAAAAGCAGCAGGACAATGTCCACCTTGTTTATCATTAGTGACAACATGACATGGTTCCTTACACATAATGCGCCAAGTCACTAAAAGGAACAAAGTCAAGCTACCTATGGAGAGCACGGAATGAACAAGGTGGTAAAAAAAATTCTAACTTTGCAAGTACAAAACATATAACCCAAATATAAACGTGCAAAAGTTCCACCATAACATCATATATTTCTCCATGATCATCATCAAAAGGCTACAAGTGCAAAAATGACGACAGTCATGATCAATCACTGAATAAGTACCCTAGCAACTCAACATCCTATCTAGTAGAAAACGGCCATTCATTGATAACGTGGAATATTCAGCATGGGCTGCAGTTAGCAGGACAGTAAATGCACACCATTTCTTACTACACGATTGTTGTGGATGCATTTGTGGGCCGCCAATATGGTCGGCATGGGGCCCACAAAGCCCACAACTAGGCCGGCCAGGCCCTGCAGCCGCACCAGGAAAATATTTAGAAGAATTAATTAGATAATGTTTAGGAATAAAAGGGAGTTATAGATTGAATCAGTTTAGATAGAAAGAAATAGACTAAAAAAAGGGAAGAAAAGAATCCTAGTCAGTTTGGGGGATTATCCCCAAACAGACTAGGAGTAGGCTGCGGCCAAAGGGGGGGGTCCTGTCCCCCCTTTATAAGCAGCCCCCCTCCCTCATGTTTTGAGCATCCAGGAAAAAATAAGAATCCCCGTTGAGGGTTGTTCTTCTCCTTGGATCACGGTGGCTTCGAACCCTAACCCTAGCCGCCGTGACCAGCTACTTTGTCCCCCACGTTACGTACTGCGCAGCTGCCCCCACGCCTCCTCGCTGCTGGTTTCTCCCCTGCGCAGCCCTAAGCGCAGCCAAGGGGTCTCCCCCCTCCCTATTTCTCAGCATTTGGTATCAAGAGACTCCGGGGCAGCGACCATGTCCGGCCCCGTGGACGATTCTGGGACTTTCACCCTCCAAGATCTCGGCAACATGATGAGCAAGATGATGGGGCAGATAGACACCATCAACAAGCGCTTGGACCGCCACGATATGCGCCTTGCGCGCTTTGAGAAGGCACCGGAGCGGGAGCTCTCCGGTGGCGAGGACTTGCAACAAAACTCACCGCAGGGCAGCAACCTTCCCCGCAGCTGCGGCAGCGGCAAGGGCGGCGGCGGTGGCAGCGGTGGCCATGGCGGCAACGACGACCACTACAGTACCAGGCGCCCACCGGGACGCCCGACCTTCGACGACAGCGGGCTGCGTCGCCACAAGGTCAATTTCCCCAAGTTCGACGGGGAAACAGATCCGCTGCCCTGGCTCACCAAGTGTGAGACATACTTCCGAGGGACACGTACGATGCCAGAAGAAAAGGTGTGGCTCGCGTCTCTCCACCTGGAGGGTGTCGCGGCCGAGTGGTACACTGCTCTAGAACGTGACTGTGGCATCGTGTCCTGGGAGCGGTTCGCGGACTTCGTCAACATGCGCTTCGGGCCTCCGCTCCGCTCCAACGACCTGGCGGAAATTAAAGATCTCCGTCGTACTGGCACGGTTGAGGAATATCAGCGTCAATTCCTGGTCCTTCTTTGTCGTTGCGAGGACCTCAGCCAGCGCCAGCAGATCAACCTCTTCACAGCTGGCCTCGGCGAGCCACTTAGAACGGATGTGGAGCTGCAGTTTCCCACTAATCTACAAACCGCTATGAGTCTGGCCAGAGCCTTTGAACGTCGACTTGCGGCAATAACAGATAGCGGAATACAGAAGGGCGCCGCCTCTCAACGCTCCACGCGCTCTTCTATTGTGTCCCGCGCCTCTGCTACGGCCTCAAGTGGCAGTTCTATAGCACCCGCCCCGACATCGTCAACAACGGCATCTTCTCACCCACGCTTCAAACGCCTTACACCCGATGAGATGGCTGCTAAGCGGGCAAGCGGCGAGTGCTATCACTGCCCTGAACGGTACACACCGGACCATAAGTGTGCCGGCAAAGGAATCTTCCTTCTGGAGCTTGACGACGATGATGACGTTGACGCGACCGTAGCTGATATGGGCATCTCCTTACACGCCCTGACCGGCATCGACTTCGCCAACACAATGAAGCTCCATGTCTACGTCCACGGCAACCTACTGACAGCATTGGTCGACACAGGGTCCACTCACACCTTCATCAGGGAACCACTCATCAAGGAGCTCGGCCTGATGATGTTGCCACGATCAGGCGTCGGCGTCCGAGTCGCCAACGGCGACTCTATCTCCTGTACAGGCATCCTTCCACGTGTACCCTTGATGATTGCAGGGGATCGCTTCGACGTCACATGCTACGCACTTCCACTGGACGGCTTTGACTTTGTTCTAGGAGTCCAGTGGCTGCGATCTTTGGGACCCATTCTCTGGAACCTTGAGGACCTCACGATGAAATTGTGGCGCGGGGACCGTGAGGTGATCTGGACGGGGCTGCGAAGTTCAACTCCGGTATGTGCCTCTCTAGCACCACCTATTGATATGATGGGCGCCCTCCTGGATGGCTTCCAGGACCTCTTCGACGAGCCACGCGGGCTTCCTCCTGCACGACGCCACGACCACCAAATCAGGCTCTTGCCGGGCACAACTCCAGTAGCTGTCCGGCCGTACCGCTACCCCCAGCTTCTTAAAGACGAGATTGAGAAGCAATGCGCTGAGATGCTTCGCCAAGGCATCATCCGAGAATGCACATCTGCATTTTCCTCGCCAGTACTGTTGGTCCGAAAAGCCGACGGCACGTGGCGCTTCTGCATCGACTACCGCGAGCTCAACGCCAGAACTTTGAAAGACAAGTTCCCGATTCCGGTGGTTGACGAGCTACTGGACGAGCTTCGCGGCGCAAGGTTCTTCACCAAGCTTGACCTCCGCAGCGGCTACTTTCAAGTGCGCATGCACTCGGACGACATTGAAAAGACAGCATTCCGAACTCATCGAGGCCACTATGAGTTCTTGGTGATGCCATTCGGCCTCACCAATGCGCCGTCCACGTTCCAGTCGTTGATGAACGACGTCCTCGACCCCTACATCAGAAAATTTGTGCTTGTCTTCTTTGATGACATATTGGTGTATAGCAGGACCTGGGTCGAACACCTTCAGCACGTCAAGCAGGTGTTCCAGACACTACGGACAAACAAGTTGTTCCTGAAGAAATCTAAGTGCTTCTTCGGCCAGGAGACTGTGTCCTACTTAGGACACATCATATCCGCTCACGGCGTGGCAATGGATCCGACCAAGGTGGAGGCCGTGGAACGTTGGCCTACACCTCGGTCCTTACGAGCCTTGCGAGGTTTTCTCGGGCTCACCGGCTACTACCGCAAGTTCATTGCGGGGTATGGTGCGGTGGCCGCACCCCTCACCGCCCTACTAAAGCGGGAAGCATTCCGCTGGACTGATGATGCGCAGGACGCTTTCTCCCAACTCAAGCAGGCGTTGATGACAGCGCCTCTACTTCAAATGCCGGATTTCGACAAGCGCTTCATCGTCGACTGCGACGCGTCCGGCGCCGGCTTTGGGGCGGTTCTACACCAGGGCGACGGCGCCATAGCATTCTTCAGCCGCGCTGTAGCGACTCACCATCATAAGCTACCGGCATACGAGCGTGAGCTAATCGGTCTTGTGAAGGCCGTACGTCATTGGCGGCCTTACTTGTGGGGTCGTCCCTTCACTGTTCGGACTGATCACTTCAGCCTGAAATATATCCTGGATCAGCGACTCACGACGATTCCCCAACATGCTTGGGTGAGCAAACTTTTTGGTTATGATCTGCAGGTTGAGTACCGACCGGGGCGCTTGAATGGGGCAGCTGACGCCCTGTCCCGCCGCGACGAGGAAGACATAGCTATTCACGCCATATCCGCGCCAGTCTTTCCACTCTTCGACTCGCTCCGCGCGGAGATCGCTACAGACCAGCAGGCGCAACAGCTATGTGCCCAACTCCGGGAGGGAGTCGCACCTGCTGACTGGGCCGAACGCGACGGCCTTCTACTTCACAAGGGGAAGCTCTTCGTTCCCGACAAGTCCTCCTTGTGGCCCTCTCTCCTAGCTGAGGCGCATGATGGGGGCCACGAAGGCATCCAGAAGACAGTGCATCGGCTACGCCTCTCCTTCTACAACCCGTCCTTGCTACGGCGGGTGCGTGAGTATGTCCGCGGGTGTGCTACGTGCCAACGCAACAAGACTGATCATCTTCATCCAGCCGGCCTGCTACAACCGCTGCCTATACCGTCGGAAGTCTGGAGTGATATCTCCATGGACTTCATTGAAGGTTTTCCGAAAGTTGGTGGGAAATCAGTGATCTTGACAGTGGTAGATCGCTTCTCCAAGTATGCCCACTTCATTCCCCTAAGCCACCCTTACAGTGCTGCATCAGTGGCGCGGGCATTCTTCGACGACATTGTACGACTACACGGCTTTCCCTGCTCCATCGTCAGTGATCGTGATACCGTCTTCACCAGCCTCTTCTGGTCAGATTTGTTCCGGCTAGCCGGTGTTCAACTTCAGCTCAGCTCGGCCTTCCACCCGCAGTCTGACGGCCAATCTGAGGTCGTTAACAAGATCATCACTGTGTACCTTCGCTGCTTGGCTGGTGACCGACCAAAGACTTGGTTGCAGTGGCTTCCTTGGGCTGAGTATTGCTACAACACTTCCTACCAGACAGCCCTCAAATGCTCGCCCTTCAGAGTGGTCTATGGCAGGGACCCTCCGACTCTTGTTGGTTACCAACCGGGCGTATCTAGAGTAGCAGCAGTGGATAAACAGCTAAAGGATAGAGATGAATTCTTAGCTGAAATCAAGAACAGGTTGGTACAAGCACAAGTCACCATGAAAAGCTATGAAGATAAGTTCCGCCGAGAGGTGGAATTTCAGATCGGTGATTGGGTTTGGCTGCGGCTTCATCAGAGGACAGCTGTGGGAGTAATGACGACGCCTTCTTCAAAGATTGGACCAAAATATTTTGGACCATATCAGATCATTCAACGCATTGGGACTGTATCATATAAACTTCAGCTGCCTCCTCAAGCAAGGATACATGATGTCTTCCATGTGTCCCTGTTAAAAAAATTTGAAGGTCCTACTCCCATACAGGTGGTGCCTTTACCACCACTTCTGCATGGACGTGTTGTACTTACGCCTGAAAAAGTACAAAGGGCGCGTTTGAACAGAGGTGTCTGGGAGCTACTCGTCAAATGGGCAGGACATTCTGAAGCTGATTCATCATGGGAGCAACTAGAAGATTTCAGGATGAAGCACCCCTCCTTTAAGCTCGAGGACGAGCTCTTTGTCGGGAAGGGGGGAAATGTTGTGGATGCATTTGTGGGCCGCCAATATGGTCGGCGTGGGGCCCACAAAGCCCACAACTAGGCCGGCCAGGCCCTGCAGCCGCACCAGGAAAATATTTAGAAGAATTAATTAGATAATGTTTAGGAATAAAAGGGAGTTATAGATTGAATCAGTTTAGATAGAAAGAAATAGACTAAAAAAAGGGAAGAAAAGAATCCTAGTCAGTTTGGGGGATTATCCCCAAACAGACTAGGAGTAGGCTGCGGCCAAAGGGGGGGGTCCTGTCCCCCCTTTATAAGCAGCCCCCCTCCCTCATGTTTTGAGCATCCAGGAAAAAATAAGAATCCCCGTTGAGGGTTGTTCTTCTCCTTGGATCACGGTGGCTTCGAACCCTAACCCTAGCCGCCGTGACCAGCTACTTTGTCCCCCACGTTACGTACTGCGCAGCTGCCCCCACGCCTCCTCGCTGCTGGTTTCTCCCCTGCGCAGCCCTAAGCGCAGCCAAGGGGTCTCCCCCCTCCCTATTTCTCAGCAACGATGTACAACAGTACACATACAAAAAGGTCCTTGTGCTGTGTTACAGTTTCGTAATGACTACTATCGGAGCAAGCATCCAATTGGCAGAAGTGATATGTACAACAATTCATAAATACGTGATCCTTTCAACAAAATCATACCTGAAACATTATCCTGCCAATCATGAACTATGTTCGTCTCCTAGAGTGGTTGGCAGACCCTGGTGACCCCTCAAATAAATCAGAGAGCTGGTTCTCCAAATCCTCTGGGCTGTACTTTATATATTTCCCTGGATATCTTCCTCCATCAACTTGACTACCATATCTTCCCAAAAAGGCACGATATGCTGGAATGACATTTTCAGATATAGATATTTTCAGCTCTTCCCGGAGCTGAGGGTCTGGAACTTTCCATAGTGTCTGGTTCTTGTAAATCTCCTCAAATGCCATGTTGAAGTTCTTGAATTTGTCCTTGATGGACATCCTAGAACTTGAATGGCCACTGCCACTCCCACTCCCATGGCCACTATCCTTCAGATAAGACAAAATCTTGGTCCAAGAGGTCCTGAGATAATTCTTCGAATACTGTCGAATCTTACCACTCCGCCTTTTTACCCAGTGGTCACCTAAAATTTTTCCAAGCTCGGAGTCCTTTACCTTCTGAACAATATAGAGCAAATTGTTCATGACGAATATGCACTCAAGGCCAGCATCTTCATACAGTTTAGATTTTTCCTCCAAATTGGCCTCCAAATAAGATACCAGCTTCAGAAGGCGCCTTCCAAGAGGGGTCATGCTCTCCAGGTGTTCCTCATCCTGATCCTCAGAACTTAACAGAGGATTGTGATCATCGCCGTCATCATCCAAAAGGATATCAAGAGTCTCACTGTAAACAACCAACAACCTCAAATAGTTCATGACATAGCGTGTCATCGGGTGAATTTCTCCAGCCAACATCGCCTTTCTTGAGGTCTCTTCCCGCAAAACCTTCCCAAACTCGAACAGGTTACCCCTCACAGCATCCCCAAGCCTATCGAGAACCGTCTGCACATCACTAATGACACCATCCCCAGAACTTCCCAAGCACAAATCCTTCATTTCAGGAATCACCTCCGCAAGCGTGTCATACATGTCAAGGAGCCGAGGAACCTTTTCCGGCGAGCGGGGACAGAGGGCCACGGCGTCACCAAAGTTCAGAATCTGCATAATGCACCCCTTGGTGGATTCAAGGAAGCACTCCTCCCTTAGCTGATCGGAGGCGGTGAGCACCTGGTCGCAGAGGCGGCGCTCACCGGCGAGCAGCACGCGCACGACCATCTTGACCCCGTGCACCCACTTCTTCATCTTGTCGTTGAGCAGCTTCCACTCGACGCGCTGCACCTCGTCTATGCTGAGGCGCTCGACGCCGAGCACGGAGAGGTACTCGTCGAGCAGGTCACAGCGGACGGCGCAGTAGGCGTCGGCGAGCTCGCGCGTGTAGCCCGCGCGCGCCATCCGGTCGGCGATGGCGCGCAGGTCGTCGACGGCCACGGGGCGCACGGGGTCGAACACCTGGTCGTCCGCGAACGGGTTCCCCAGCGCGGCCCCGCGCGCGGTCTCCGGGTCCCCCAGGCCGTGCGGCGTGGCGGCGTCGAGGTCGAGGGAGGCGTCGAGGTCGTCCATGGACTCGAGCGAGAGGCGGCGGAGCGAGAAGAAGAGGCCCGTGGGGTCGAGCGGGACGGCGTGGCGGACCATGAGGTGGCGCAGCTCCTCCTCGAGTCGCGCCATGGCGAGCTGGACGGCGGCCCCAGCTCGCGCGGCCCCGGCGCCGCCGCGGGCTAGGTGGCCGACGGCGACGTCGACCGCGGCGAGGTACTGCGAGACGTCGTCCTCGGGGGCCTCGAAGACGA
Source organism: Neostapfia colusana (assembly GCA_030760725.1). NCBI lineage: Eukaryota > Viridiplantae > Streptophyta > Magnoliopsida > Poales > Poaceae > Neostapfia > Neostapfia colusana. The sequence continues at coordinate 7,305,473 of JASWHV010000003.1, forward strand.
GCGCCTCCGGGGTGGCGTCCCAGAGCTGGATGAGCTGGTCGGCGGCGTCGAGGACGGCGGCGGCGGCGGCGATCTCGGAGGGGTCGTCGGGGGCGGAGGCGGAGGGGTCCGGGGAGGGGAAGAGGTCGCTGGTGATGGAGGAGAGGCGGCTGTCGAAGCCGGAGAGGATGCGGATCATGTCGTCGGCGGCGTTCTTGGAGGTGGCGAGCGACTTAACGATGTGCTGCGCCGCGGCGAGGACCTTGTCGCCGCCGCCTTCCGCCGCGGGGGAGGGGGACCCCGGCTGGGGCGGGGCAGGCGCCGCCCACATCGCCGACGCGGGTGCAGTGGGGATGGTTGTGGCGGAGACGTGCTGGTCGTTGCAGAGTCTGCAGGAGGGGCGTGTGTGAGCGCGCGCGGTGGACGAGTCGTCACGGGGTCAACCCGCCGCCCACGGAGCAGGTGTGCCCGTTCGCGTGACTCCCCCGGCACTTGCAAACTTGCTACGTTCAGGTTCAGCTTAAACAAAGTTGGAGAGCCTGTACTCTGCGCCGGCCAGGCCAGGCCAGCCTCACTCCGCAGGGCAAGTGAGAAGATGTGACTGATATTTTGCTTTTCTATCAGCCATTTTTTAACCATTGCATCATGGATAATAACCAGTCACACTATGACATATAGACATTGCAATGGATATCCATTATCCACTTACTCATAGATATTTGACCCGATGGGTACGGATTTGGATAGCAATTTGTAACCGCACGTATGGATTCGGGTAACGGATGAAATCTAATGGATATTTTTATCGGGTAAGAGAACGTCATATCTATATCCGCTTACCCGTAGCTGAATAATAACATTACGTTCTATGTAACATGTGGATTAATAATAAATTAAATTTTTATTATTATAGAAAAAAGAAACTAGCTTTATTAGGCATTAATTTTTATTATTTTAGAGCTAATAAAATTATATATTTTTTACTTATTTGATCATAAACATTGGTTACTTAATTAGACTACTTATATGAGCAAGTCTTGAATAGCGGGTAATGGATATACCTGCGGATAACGGGTAAGGGTAACATTTCTTACCCATTGCGGATAACGGATACAAATATGGTTATGGATATTGTCTAACGGGTACGGGTAGATAAGGACAATATCCACGGATATTTTACCCGTCGCCATCCCTAATGACATGCACACTAATCTGACCTCAAATGCTTAAAACACGCATAGTTGATTATTTAAGATGTTCAATGTCATAATCATGAATTCAACATACACAGTTGATCCGAATTTAATAGTGCACATACCCATATTAAGAAAAACATGAGTAGATACGTACCTTTTTGCTATATAAACATGCCTCATTTCTGATGTTACTGACAGGGTGACAAACCATTCCAAAGCACCAGTACGACGCCCTTAAGTTCCCAAACAAAACAAGCAGTGAGCCCCGGACGATCAACTGCCACAAAAGGCATCTCCTCCGTCGCCTTAAAACAAGACACTCCGGACCAGATATTGGCCGTGGTCTAACTGCTCTGGTCCCATCGGCATCAGGAGGAGGAGGAGCAGGCACATCGGCAGCGACTAACACTTGCTTCAGAAGAACACCTGCCTTCGAGCTGAGCAGACACCCTATCACAAAATCGTAGACACGAAATGCTAGACTCCACTGAGATTGAGCGTCATTATTATTATTATTATGGGTAAATAAATCGTAGGCTCCGGCGGCAGTGGGCCTCGGAGGATATAGTTCGTGGGCCTTGATCGAGAGGGGAAAGAATGGGGGCAGATCGGTGGGCCTTGAGTAAACCGTAGCGAAACGGGCCACAAGTGTTCTGCAACATTGCGTTCTCCAAAAGCTCCCGTTTTGTTAACAGCTTTGCGTTCCTCAGAAGGTCAGTATCTGGTTTTATACTCCTTCCGTTTTAAAATAAACGATGTTTAGAATAAAAAATCTAGTTTAATTTAAACTAAATTAGTTATTCAAAACATTATTTATTTTAGAACGGAGGGAGTAGCTCTTAGTATAACTTTTTTTTCAATTGAGAAACATGGAAGACTAGGTGAACGGTAGATTCAGGTGGCAGCAAGAGCTTATAAGCAACTGCGCCAGATCTTCTGGATCACAGGAAACCAGAGAACTTCGAAGACAACTGCTGGCTGGCTGGTTGGCTCTCCTGTCGATTGGAGACTGGTCGTAGGGTCGCAGTTTCAGAAACACCATATCCCCTTCTCTAAACTCTCTTTCCATTCTCCTTTTACCAGCTTGAAACTTTACTCTCTGCTGAACACGTATACGACACTATAGGAAACCAGATCATTTGCGACGGTTAGAATTATTTACGACGGGACGCCGTCGCAAATAAAGAAGCCACCGCAAATAGTATCCTATTTACGACGGCTATGACTGTGGCCTCGCAAATTAAGCAACCGCCACAATTAAAAGCTTGTTTACGACGGCCCAAGGAAATGTCGTCGCAATTAAGGAAACCATCGCAAGTGACCCCGATATAGTCGACCGAGCACCTCCCGACTCACACAATTGTCGTCGCAGCCGCACCGTGCCCGCCTCCCGCGCCACCGCCTCCCGCTCCGCCGCGCACGCCGCGCCCCAGCGCGCCGCCGCCTGCCTCCAGCCGGCCGCCGGCCGTCTCTCGCCGCCCGCGTCCGGTCGCCCCCGCCTCCAATTTCCGATCCGCAGCCCGCTGCTGCGCCCACCGCCTCTCGCTGCCGCGCCGCGCACGCCGCCTCCCGCAGCCTCCCGCCGCGCCCGCCGTCTCCCGCCGCGCCTACCTCCCGTCACCACCGCGTCCGCCTCCCATCGACACCGCGTCCGCCGCCATCACCGCCTCTCTGTAAATTCCTCCATCTAAATGCACTTTTCATTTTTTTCTTGTTATTTGTTAGATTAGGATAGAGTATAGTTAATTCAATTTGTTTTAGAGTAATATGTAATTAATTTGGCAATTAAATTGTTTTTGTAGTTAGTTAGGTAATTAGGTGGTTATAGTTTAATTTATTTTATAGTTAATTGATTTGCGACGAACCGCCCCTCCGCACACCTCCGCATCGCCTCCCGCCGCGCGCGCCACCTCCCGCCACCGCGCCCGCCGCGGCCGCCGCCTCCCCGTCGTCGCGCCCCGCCGCGTCGCCTCCCGCCACCGCGCCCCGCCGCGGACGCCGCCTCCAACCGCCGCGTCGCCTCCCGCCGCGCCCGCCGCCTCCCGCGTGTGCCTATTTTGTGTTGAACATGTTATTTTATGTAGTGGTTGTAGTCAGACGCTGACACGACCCCACGGTCTTGTCAAGCCAGGATCACGCTGAGGGGTGCTGCGTTGCACAGCACCGGATAACACACATTAAAGGTACAAAGCGAAAGCAAAGTTTATATTACATAAAGTGGTTTATGAACATGTTTACATCAAAATAAGTCCAGTTTACACTCACGTGCGTAGACTACGCATCAAGTTCACGTTCGGCCCTTGAACGTGTCCTTGCTAGCACACACGCACACTAACTCTGCGGCGTGCACGACTCCCACTCGATGGGGTTCCCCTCCTGGGGTTCCGTCTCCTCTTCGGGAGTCCCTTCCTCATAGAACCCTGCAAAAGCTTCAAACACAAGCAGTGAGCATGAAGGCTCAGCAAGTCTGACCCGTCTCACCTAAACATGGAACTTCTACATGAGGGGTGATGGGTTACATGAGGTAAAAATCATTTGCAAGGACTCGCCTAATTAGTAGAACCTTACTTTCAAGTTTTAGCAGCAGGTTGTGGAGAACCTTACGCTAAGGCACATGAGAGAGCCGCAATCAAACAAGAAACATATTTCTCTCATGTACTTTGCCCAAAGTTGAAAAGAACTTTAGTTAGCTCTAAACTACAGCAAATCATTAGCAATCAAAATTCATCTTTCAATCAGCAACATTTTAACATGTAACTAGCCTGTTCTTTCTACGTCACGGTACAGTGAACAAGTGGTACTCACTGACCGCGAGGGACGGCGATTATAATCGATTTACACCTGCAGGGTTACCCGAATAACCCATCACGTACGCCCGTACTCGATGTTGCCTACAGCAACCATCACTGACACCGTACGCAACCACCTTTCACCCGTCAGCCAAATATTGAACCGGTCCCATCGTCCCGAGCAAAAGGTCTCTACACGCGCATCTCCGTGCTGTCAGCCGATTTACACCTCGAGCTCTCAACCTACCCTCTGAACGACGGGCAATGCCTCAATACCCAGCTACCTGAGTTACATCAGTTTCCCGGTTCTCATATAGCCGGTAGGTCTTCGGTACTGTTCTAGCTTGTTCAACAGGCCCGCACACGACTCGGTCCTCAATCGACACAAGCGGAGCTATAGCACCCAGGCCCCAAAGTCCTGCTCCCTTACTCTCCGCTCGGTCTCAATTTTCTTGCCATGTGTATCATGTGCTATCTCTACCCAAGTCAAGTGCTTCTAGCCTATGCTCGCGAGTAGTTCCAACTACTCGACTTGTACCGAATCTTACACTATCTTAGCATTGCAGTAGCTAACGGGGTTTTCAATTCTAATCCCAACCCATGGTTTTCTTGGCTATGCAGTGGGGTTTCCAAACAAGACTCTAATGCAAGGAATAATAGTATTCAAGTATGTGCTCAAAACAATAAAAATTTGTAAAAGGTTAATGCAAACCGGAGCTTGCCTTGCTGCTCTTGGTCGTAGGCTAGCTGCTCCTCCGGAGTAACGAAGTCTAGGACTTTGGGTTTTTCCTCGACCTTAGCGACTATATGATAGAAGAAGTACATGTATCAATTTAAATGCATTGTTATTAAGTTTGAACTTGTGAAGCTTATAAGTCCCATTAAGAAGACTCTATGACTGTGAAACTTTTACTGTGGCTTGGTTACAACCTAAACGGAGACTTGGTCAAGTTTAAGTTGCAGCAAAGCTCATTTGAGCCCTCCACAATTAATTATGTACTTGAACTTAATTGAAGGCTTTTAGGGTGTTCTACGGGTTTTCACGAAACAAACTATGACTTTCTGAAAACCATACTTTTAGAGGGTTCTAGTGGAGTTGGTCTCACTTAATTTGAAGGTTCCTAACTAAAGATATGAGCTAAACAATTTCAGAGAAAATTCTGAAAATGTTTGTGAATATTTTCTATTTTCTCTGGAACAGTTTCACTAATCACACCATTAGGTGGATTAAATGAGCTCAAATGGATCTGAAATTTTATGGTAGTTCAGGGATATTTTAGTGAACATGGCAGCAAAATTTCAGGATTTTCCTCCAAAGGATTCTCCAGTTAAAATTCCAAACAGTTTAAATGTTGAGGAATTAATTCTGGAGAAATAAGGATTTTCATGAAGTGAAACTTGATTTGCTAGAAATTACTCAGAGAGCTGAATCCAACAAAATTTGGTTCACTCGATTTGGAGCTTTCTAGCCAAAGTTATGAGGATTTGAAGTTTGAAGGAAATCTGAAATTCGGGGAAAAAGTTTAAATCTGCGGGGGCCCGCGAGGACACGTGTTAGGCGCGGAGGCGACCGCACACTGAGGCCCACAGGTCTTTGCGCGCCAGCACACCCGATCCCGATTTAAAATTTTGAGCCGCTGACGCGTGGGCCAGCCGGCTTCGTCTTCCTCCCGACGCGCTCTCGTGCTCGCGCCGCCTCCCCTCGCCGGAGCAGACTCGGAGCTCGCCGGACTGTCGCTGCCGGCCATCGCAAGGTCTGAAACTCGCCGCCAGGGGGTTGTCGACGTCGAGGAACACGTCTGTGGGGTCAGCTCGAGCTGGCGGTGACCGGAAATAGCCCGACGACGTGCGGCGGCCTCGGTTGAGGTTCGGCGCCGTCGGCCGTGGGTTCTAACCAGCCATAGCCTCGAACAATCGGTTCTACAACATTAGTATACCTCTAGGAAGCTCGACAAGGAGTAAAAAGGGTTCAAAGATGGCAGCAAGTCGGTCGGGACCGTGTGACCGAGCGTGCCCGCCATGAGCGCCCGTGATCGAGCTCGAAATTCGTCACTCCTAGTTGGTTTCATACCACGGATGCAGAAAGGGACTTGATCGCCGGCTAGTCCAGCGCCTATGTGCAAGATTTGATAACTAAAGAAAGATCACAGAGCGAGAATTTGAAGAATCCGTACCGGAAGCTCGGTTTAAGGTCGCCGGAGCAAAAGCTGGAAATTCGCCGTGGATTCTTCACGGTTTGCTCCCAAACTTGGAGGAGAGCACCACGGTGGTCGTGTGCTCCTGTTTCCTCTCTTGCTGGACCATTAAAACGCCTGTGGAACGCTGTCCACGAGCGCCTGACCTTCGGCGGAGGTTAGGTCGCCGCTGTGGTCGGAGCTCGGGGTTTTTGGCGTTGGGGAGGTGAAGTGCGACCTCAGGTTGCCGTCTAGCAGCTCAGGGAAGGCGGAGGCGAGATGTTTTCGTGATTTTCCCGATCGAGCAGGGAGGCGGCAGGCTGGGGCTCGGTGTTCATGGGAGAGGGGGAAGCGAGCGGTGCCTGCCTCGGTGGAGCGCCTTAAGAGGGCCTTGGAACCGCCCTTGGGCTCGTGTGTGGGCGCGGGAAGCAGCTGGTGGCGCTGCTCCTCCTCGGTGGCGAGCGCAGCTGCTCTCGGGCGTTGAACCGGCAGCTGCTCGGTGGAAGTTCCCACCGAGACTGTGACTTTGGGTGCAAGTCTCCCCTCTTCTCTCTATGACATGTGGGTCCCACCCGGGGTTTTAACCTCTAGAATTTACTCCTAATCACTGTTGTAAACAGTGAGCCCCAAAATACCCATGGTGATTCAAATTATTCACCCATAAGCCATTTGAATTGATTAGAATTCAAATTGGGTTTGCTTTGAATGAATTTTGGCACAAGTTCAGTTTGGAATTCAAATAAAGTTTGAATTTGTCCCACTTAGCTCATGTCAAGATCAACTCCAAATAGAGTGAAAATTGGTGTGTGAGCTCACAAAAATGTGCTGAATAAGAATATGCCTCCCACTTTTGAATTCATGGGATAAAAACAGTTTGAATTTGAATATGGTTTCAAACTGCCCTCTTTCTAGCTATACCCAAAATGACCTCAAAAAAGTTTTGAATTTGGGTGAAACTTGGCATGGACATCCTTAGCAATGTGTAGGAGTTTTCATATGCCTAGCCCCTCTATATCACATGTGGGAAATACCACTTTTGCAATATGTGAGTTTGTTCCTTAATGAGCATGTTGATGGTGGTTACTTGCTCTTCAAATGTGTTTATCAACTTGCTTCAAATGAGGTGTGCGTGTGGTGATGACACTTCAAACATGTGTCAAAAACTGAGGCCCTTACATTCCTCCCCCCTTAAAAGAATCTCGTCCCTTGATTATAAGGTGAAAATGAGAGAGAGGACGGTGGAAAATTACCGGATATGCGACGTGAAAAAGTCGGGGTAGTTAGCGCGAATAAATCATTCGCTCTCCCGTGTCGCTTCGTCCACGGAGTGATTACTCCATAGAACTTTGTAGAACCACAACGTGCGGGTGCGTGTGGTTCGGGCCTTTTCGTCAATGATCTGAATCGGTTCCTCCCGATAGGTGAGATCCGGTTGCAGTTCTTCAATGTCTTCCAGCTGAACGATAGTTGATAGCTTAAGACACTTCCTCAGCTGGGAAATGTGAAAGACGTCGTGCACACCGGAAAGTGCTTCTGGTAATTTCAGTCGGTATGCTACCGATCCACATCTTTCGGTAATCTAAAATGGACCGATGAATCGGGGTGCCAACTTTCATCTCACCACAAATCTGTTTACGCCCTTCATTGGAGACACACGTAGATATACGTGATCACCGACTTCGAATTGTAATGGGCGTCTCCTCTGGTCCGCATACTGTTTTTGACGGGATTGGGCGGCTTTTAGGTTCGCTTGAATCAGTCGAACCTTCTCTTCCGCGTTGTTGACAGTGTCAATCCCGAAGGTAACCCTTTCGCCAGACTCACACCAATTTAATGGTGTGCGGCATTTTCTTCCGTATAGCGCCTCGTACGGTGCCATCTTAATGCTGGCTTGGTACCCATTGTTGTACGAGAACTCGGCTAACGGCAAGTGATCATCCCAATTCTTGCCGTGGTTGATAGCGCAAGCTCGTAGCACGTCTTATAGGATCTGATTTACCCGCTCGGTTTGCCCGTCCGTTTGCGGGTGGTACGCTGAACCACGGATCAGCTTCATCGCCAAGGCAGCATGCAGCTGCTCCAAAAAACGGGACACAAATAAAGTGCCCCGATCCGATATGATGGTACGGGGTACGCCGTACAAGCATAGGATCCGTGAGATGTACAGTTCAGCGTACTTCTTGGCGTTGTAGTTGGTGTTGACCGGGATGAAATGGGCAACTTTGGTGAGCCGATCGACGATCACCCACACAGAATCATGTTTCTGCAAAGTGGTGGATAAACCGACGATGAAATCCATGCTCACGTCCTCCCACTTCCAGGCAGGAACGCCTAGTGGTTGTAGCAGTCCCGATTTGCTGAAAAGTACTCAGGGAGCTGAATCCAAAAAAATTTGGTTCACTTGATTTGGAGTTTCCTAGCCAAAGTTATGTGGTTTGAAGTTTGAACTAAATCTGAAAATCGGGGAAATGTTTAAATCTGCTGGTGGGTCCACGGGTACACGTGTCGGGTGCCGAGGCGACGGCACACCGGGCTACAGGTTTAATTCCCGCGCTGCCAGAGTCGATCCGTGCCCACAGAAGATCAAACCGCCCGGTTTCCTCCCACTGACAGCGGGCTCGGCTCGGTCGTCTTCAACCTCGCGCCTCCCGCGCGGTAGCGCCGCCGGGGTCGCCAAAGCCCCGCCAAACTCAACCGTCCGGTCAGATCCCGAGCTCCAACTCGCCGCTAGCCCCTAATTTGGTGCGCTGAACACGTTGGGAGGGTTTCCCCTCGTCGACGTTGGCTCTAACCGAGCTCGCGACGGCGCAGCGGCTCGGGAAGAGTCCGTTGACGTTGTCCCGGTGTACTAGCCTGCCAAACGCCTGGTGAAGCGGATCTACAGCACCAGTGGTGGCTCGGGAAGCTCGACATGGTGATGGGTAGGCTCGGGGTGGTCTCCCAAGTGGGTCTCATCGTGCGCCCGATGCTGCCCGAATAAGCCGCCGTTGGCAAGCTCGGAATTTTGCCATGGACAAGGGTTCTTACGCTATGTGATGTGAAGCCAACTTGTGCGCCCCTAAGTTTAGCTCCTGTGTGCGAAGTTTGAGGGAATTTAAACGAGGATCAAACGGGAATTTCAACGTTTCTTACCCGAAGGTGACTTTGCACCGACTGGAAGCAAACTGCAAAATTCGCCGCTGGCGCTCAACCTCTTGGCTCAGGCTTCGGAGATGAGTTGTAGGAAGTGTGTGCACGTCCGAAAACAGCTTGGCTTGATCGTGACAAGCCTGGGATGAGGCTGCCCACGAGAGCACCTCTTCTCGGCTTGGTGGCGACTGCCGCGGATCAGTGTGATTCTCGGGGTAGAGAACACGAGATCACTGGATAATGGTTTGAGGGGGTAGTGGAGAGTGCTGTGGTGCCGTTTTGCTGCTCAGCTGAGGCTTGTGCGCAAGATTTGCGGGTGGCCGACGCTCGGAGGAGCAGTGGCTGCTCTGATCAGTTTCTTGCGCGAGGAGGCGAGGGACTGATCGGTTCTGCCCCCGGCTGGCTCGGCTGCGGGGATAAGAAGACCGTGAGGCGGTTCAGCGGGTCGGGGCGGCAAGCAGCTGCTGTCCCGATCGCTCTCTCGCCGTGGCGGCTGCTAGCTTGCGCGCGAGTAACCGAGCCCGGTGACTTCAGTCGGTTGAATTGCTTCAGTGGCTGACATGTGGGTCCCACCCGGGGTTTTAACCTCTGAAATTAATTTTTCTCCATTGCTCTAAACAGTAGAGACCAAATTAACCTCAGACATTTGAATTATCTACCCCTGAGCCATTTGAATTGGATGGAATTCAAATTGTGTTCTGTTTCAACATATTTTCAGCAAATATGCAGTTTGAAATTCAAATAATGTTTGAATTTGCTAAACTTCGCTCATGTCAAGATTAACTCCAGATGGAGTGAAAATTGGTGTGTGAGCTCACAAAATTGTGCTGAGTAAGAATCTGCCTCCCACTTTTGAATTTATGGGGTAGAAACAGTTTGAATTTGAATTTAAGTTCAAACCAACCTTTTTCTAGTTATACCCAAAAAGACCTCAAAAAGTTTTGGATTTGGGTGAAATTTGGCATGGACATTTCTAGCAAGGTGTAGGAGTTTTTCATATGCCCAGCCCCTATATGATGCATGTGGGAAATGCCACTTTTACATTTTGTGAGTTTGTTCCATAATGAGCATGTTGATGGTGGTTACTTGCTCTTCAAATGTGTTCATCAAGTTTCTTCAAATGAAGGTTGTGTGTGGTGATGAACACCTTGAGTATGTGCCAAAAACTTAGGCCCTTACATTCCTCCCCCCTTAAAAGAATCTCGTCCCGAGATTATAAGGTGAAAATGAGAGAGAGGACGGTGGAAAATTACCGTATATGCGACGTGAAAAAGTCGGGGTAGTTCACGTGAAGAAACCTTTCACTCTCCCATGTCGCTTCATCCAAGGAGTGATTACTCCATAGAACTTTGTAGAACCACAACGTACGGTTGCGTGTGGTTCGGGCCTTTTCATCAATAATCTGAACCGGTTCCTCCCGATACATGAGATCCGGTTTCAGTTCTTCTATGTCCTCCAGCTGAATGGTAGTTGATAGATTAAGACACTTCCTCAGCTGGGAAATTGAAAGACGTCGTGCACACTGGAAAGTGCTTCTGGTTTCAGCCGGTATGCTACGGATCCACATCTTTCGGTAATCTGAAATGGACCGATGAATCGGGGTGCCAACTTTCTCCTCACCCCGAATCTGTTTACGCCCTTCATTGGAGACACACGTAGGTATACGTGATCCCGGACTTCAAATTGTAATGGATGTCTTCTCCGGTCCGCATATTGCTTCTGTCGGGATTGGGCGGCTTTTAGGTTCGCTTGAATCAATCGAACCTTTTCCTCCGCGTTGTTGACAAGATCAATCCCGAAGGTAACCCTTTCGCCAGATTCACACCAATTTAGTGGTGTGCGGCATTTTCTTCCGTATAGCGCCTCGTAAGGCGCCATCTTGATGCTTTCTTGGTACCCATTGTTGTACGAGAACTCAGCCAACGGCAAGTGATCATCCCAGTTCTTGCCGTGGTTGATGGTGCAAGCTCGTAACATATCTTCCAAAATTTGATTTACCCACTCGGTTTGCCCATCCGTCTGTGAACTACGGATCAACTTTGTCCCCAATGCAGCGTGTAGCTGCTCCCAAAAACGGGACACAAATAATGTGCCCCGATACGATATGATGGTACGGGGTTCGCCGTATAAGCATAGGATCGGTGAGATGTACAGTTCAACATACTTCTTGGCGTTGTAGTTGGTGTTGACCGGGATGAAATGGGCAACTTTGGTGAGCCGATCGACGATCACCCACACAGAATCATGTTTCTGAAAGGTGGTGGGTAAACCGATGATAAAGACCATGCTCACATCTTCCCACTTCCAGGCAAGAACGCCTAGTGGTTGCAGCAGTCCCGGTTTCCGCATATGATCTGCCTTCACCCTTTGACATGTATCACACTCGGACACGTACTTTGCGATCTCCCGCTTCATCCGTGTCCACCAACACTTGCTTCTGAGTTCTTGATACATTTTGTTGCTGCCGGGGTGAATAGAAAATTTTGATAAGTGAGTCTCATAAAAAATTTTCTTCCGTAACTCCGGGTTACGGGGTACGACGATCCGGTCCTTGAACCATAGGACGCCGTCTCCGTCCTTCCGGAAACATTTCAACTCCCCATTGTCTACACGTCTCCGCAAATGCGACATGCCCTTGTCATGTTTCTGAGCTGCCGCTATCTCTTCACGGATTGTGGGGATCAAAGCTAGGTTGTAGAGAGCTCCATGTGGAATCACATGCAGTGGTGGTTCGCTCTCTTCCAACGATGTGATGGTGAGATTGTTGACGTGTGACTTGCAGCTTAGCGCATTTGCCACTACGTTTGCCTAGCCCGGATGATAATGGATCTCTATTTCGTAATCCTTTATCAATTCTAACCATCTTCGCTGCCTCATGTTCAGCTCTTTCTGAGTGAATATGTACTTGAGACTTTGGTGGTCGGTATCTAAGTGTACGAGGTTACCGAGTAGGTAGTGCCTCCACATTTTAAGTGCAAGTGCCACGGCAGCGAACTCCAAGTCGTGAGTTGGATAATTCTGCTCAGGGTTTCTGAACTACCATGATCCATACGCGACCACTCTTTGGTCTTGCATCAGCACACATCCGAGCCCAATGCCGGATGCATCGCAGTACACATCGAACGGTTTTGTTGTGTCTGGCTGCGCCAAAACCGGTGCTGATGTCAGGTGCTTGACTAAAGCCTTGAATGCTGCTTCACATGCGGGACTCTAAAATTATTTGGTAGCCTTCTTCAGCAGCTCCGTCATAGGCTTGGGAATCTTCGAGAAGTTCAGGATGAACTTCCGATAATGTCTCACGAGTCCGAGGACACTCCGTACCTCGTGAACAGTTCTCGGAGACTTTCAATGCAGCACTTGTGCGACCTTAATCGGGCCTACAGCGATGCCCTTTGCTGAGATGATATGCCCGAGAAACAGTACTTTTGATATCTAGAATTCGCACTTGCTGAATTTCGCGTATAGCTTGTGATCCCGCAGCCTTTGCAAGACTATACACAGGTGCTTCTCGTGTTCTTCCTCCGACTTGGAATAAACCAGCAGGTCGTCGATGAAGGTCACGATAAACTTTTCCAGCTCCGGCATGAATACCGAGTTCATTAGATACATGAAGTGAGCTGGAGCGTTGGTGGAACCAAGGAACATGACAAGGTACTCATAAATACCGTACCTCGTCGAAAAGCTGTCTTTAGAATATCCCTAGCCAGCATCTTAATCTGATGGTACCCTGAGCTTAAATCTATTGTGGAAAAGATCTTTGCTTCGACCAACTGATCAAACAATACATAGATCTGTGGTAATGGGTACTGGTTCTTGATTGCCACAGTGTTAAGCAGACGAGCACTACACAAAGTTGTAGTGTTTCGTGCTTCTCCTTTGCAAACAATGCTGAATACCCCAAGGTAACGACTCAGTCGTATAAAACCTTTGCTCATAGGGTTATTCAGCGGTGTCTTCCACTCTGCCCATCCATTGGGTGCCATTTTGTACGGCCTTCGCAAACTCGGTGGTGTTCCCGACGCAAGTTTCATCTTGAACTTTATGTCCCGTTCGGGCGGTATGCTCGGTAATAATTGGGAAACACCCCTGAAATCTACGTACCACCGGACTGCCCTCTATCTAAACAGTTTCCAAGTGGTTCAATATTGCAATCTGTTGCCGACTGACGCCCAGAACTAATGTATGAAGACCGTGTCGTGGGGAGTCTAAGCTTAACGGTTTAAAATTGATGTTGTGAACCGCTTTGTGGTAATTCAACCATGATATCCCCAAAATAATGTCGATCTTCAGACCCTAAGAATAAGGAGGGTCGTGGGTTATAGTCTAACCCGCAAACAAAGAGGTGCTCGGAAAACAACATCACTTCTTGTAATGCTGCCCCGGTGAAGATATGAGGCATTACCTCTTTGTAAAAGTAGTTTGGAGCTGATGTTGAGCCACAAAAAAATTGACTAACAAAGCTAGGTGTGGCACCTAAGTCCAAGAGAATTAATACCGGTAGCTGATTCAGAGAAAACATCTCTGCTAACACGGCTTCTCTTTATGGAACATCTTCACTCGCTGTGTAGTGAATGTCGCCCCTTGTCTGCCCTCTTTTCTGCAGATATTGGTACGGGTATGAACATTTTTAATATGATGACCCGCACCCTTGAATTTCCTCCAGACAATACCTAGCACAATGGTCCATCCGACCACAATTAGAGCACGGATGTCTCTCCGGCTCTTCTCTAATTTTTGGTTGGAAGCCAGATACATATAGCTGCAGTGATGGAGTACAACCCACCGTCTGATGCTGCTGCTCTGGAGGTGGTGCAAGTTGTGGTACTTGACCAGCAATCAACCTCTAAGGAGTTAATCGTACAGGGGCCTCCATTTCATTGAATGGCATTCGGAACACCAACCGGTACTTTTGGGACACATAACTTGTACTAGCCTGCACGATATCACTCATTTTCCTCCTTTGTACAGAACAGACCTGGATGCACTAAATCTACACTTTGATCCAGTTAGAAGCATTTTCATCACTCAAGTTGTATACCGAAGTTAAAGTTAACTCCAATATATTTCTAACGAGTATTCACATGCTTCTATATCACTTTTGGATCAAGAGTTATGATTTTTCAAAGTTGACGGAATTCCTGGATAAAATTTGCGAGCATCTCCTTTATATGTGGCTGGTTTTATCACAGTTGTATATGCAAATACAATAGGAATCTGAACAAACTTTGAACTACAACAATGTTTCTTATCTCATAACCTTTCCAACGGCGTATCATATGACCCTTAGGGATTTTTCTACAGAATGTTGTAAGTGTTTTACAGAAACATCCAGGGAGACTTGCATCTGTCCTATTTTCTGAACAGTTTGCATTCAACTGGACATTCAACCAATTTGGCGTGTGATGTTGCTCTGGAGTTCTACAAAGAAGTTGTATAGAAAATTAAAACCTTTCCAGAACTGTATCATACACCTCCATTGGGTCAATCTTTTCAGAGTTATGCTCTATTTACGGAGAGTTTACAAAGAGCGTTTGCTCCGCCCTGTTTTCTGGACACTTTCAACTCTACTGCATTTTTCGATTGGTTAAGGGTTGAAACACCTCTGGACCTCAACAGAAAAGTTGTCAAGCTATTCCAGTGCTTTCCAGAAATGTATCATATGACCCTCAACCTCGAAAGAACTCAACCTCTAACCTCTGATTAACTTCAGCCTTAATTCAGCTGAAAACAGAGTGCTCTGTCCTTAGCAACCTATAAGTTGAAAACTTGTTAACTTTGAATGTTCTGATTAAGGGAAGGAGTTACATCAAGTTTTACTACTTTGGATCAAAACCTTCAAGTTTTAAATGAAGTTATCCATTTAGTGGGGTGTGACGTCGATGCGTCACCAGAGCATGTCGGTACTACACCCTCACAAAGAAAAACCTATACCGGACTTAGCCGGCTTCGTTAATTCAGTGGCACTAAACGTCACTCGCACACGGATGCTACACGTCTACCGTTTCGTGGTTAGACTACCTGCAGAAACTCAAAAAATCGTCAGACTCGGCTGCACACCGAGCCCGGTATCCATACAGTTCGTACACCTGGCCGTCATCACTCGCCCGGATGTTCTCAAGCCAAACACGCCTTGAGTTACATGTTCACATTTCAGACCACGTGACAGGGTCTCCCAAGTTGCACCACGCACGCCAGGGACAGACGTTGCTTGAATACCCCAAACGACATGAAGAGTCGTAGAGGATACTAAAGCGGGTCGGGTTACCTGCCACCTGTGGGACTCCACCCTTCAGCTTGTGCGCACTGGTGGACAGCGCTTACGTGCACCCCTCAAGACATAAACGTCCCGAGATGCACGATTTTCCGACATAGACAAATAAGTTAGTATGCCACTTTCTATATACTAATAACATCCTTATATGGGCTACTAGCTCATTCCTCACTGGATTTTTGAAAAAGATGACCTTTGTAATGTGTTAAACCTCAAGCGAGCTCTGATACCAACGCTGACACGACCCCACGTCTTGTCAAGCCAGGATCACGCTGAGGGGTGCTGTGTTGCACAACACCGGATAACACACATTAAAGGTACAAAGCGGAAGCAAAGTTTATATTACATAAAGTGGTTTATGAACATGTTTACATCAAAATAAGTCCAGTCTACACTCACGGGCATAGACTACGCATCAAGTTCACGTTCAGCCCTTGAACGTGTCCTTGCTAGCACACACGCACACAAACTCTGCGGCGTGCACGACTCCCACTCGACGGGGTTCCCCTCCTGGGGTTCCGTCTCCTCTTCGGGAGTCCCTTCCTCATAGAACCCTGCAAAAGCTTCAAACACAAGCAGTGAGCACGAAGGCTCAGCAAGTTTGACCCGTCTCACCTAAACATGGAACTTCTACATGAGGGGTGATGGGTTACATGAGGTAAAAATCATTTGCAAGGACTCGCCTAATTAGTAGAACCTTACTTTCAAGTTTTAGCAGCAGGTTGTGGAGAACCTTACGCTAAGGCACATGAGAGAGCCGCAATCAAACAAGAAACGCATTTCTCTCATGTACTTTGCCCAAAGTTGAAAAGAACTTTAGTTAGCTCTAAACTACAACAAATCATTAGCAATCAGAGTTCATCTTTCAATCAGCAACATTTTAACATGTAACTAGCCTATTCTTTTTACGTCACGGTACAGTGAACAAGTGGTACTCACTGACCGCGAGGGACGGCGATTATAATCGATTTACACCTGCAGGGTTACCCGAATAACCCGTCACGTACACCCGTACTCGATGTTGCCTACAGCAACCATCACTGACACCGTACGCAACCACCTTTCACCCGTCAGCCAAATACTAAACCGGTCCCATCGTCCCGAGCAAGAGGTCTCTGCACGCACATCTCCATGCCGCCAGCCGATTTACACCTCAAGCTCTCAACCTACCCTCTGAACGACGGGCAATGCCTCAATACCCAGCTACCCGAGTTACATCAGTTTCCCGGTTCCCATATAGCCGGTAGGTCTTCGGTACTGTTCTAGCTTGTTCAACAGGTCCGCACACGGCTCGGTCCTCAATCGACACAAGCGAAGCTATAGCACCCAGGCCCCAAAGTCCTGCTGCCCTTACTCTCCGCTCGGTCTCAATTTTGTTACCATGTGTATCATGTGCTATCTCTACCCGAGTCGAGTGCTTCTAGCCTATGCTCGCGAGTAGTTCCAACTACTCGACTTGTACCGAATCCTACACTATCTTAGCATTGCAGTAGCTAACGGAGTTTTCAATCCTAATCCCAACCCATGGTTTTCTTGGCTATGCAGTGGGGTTTTCAAACAAGACTCTAATGCAAGAAATAATAGTATTCAAGTATGTGCTCAAAACAATAAAATTTTGTAAAAGGTTAATGCAAACCGGAGCTTGCCTTGCTGCTCTTGGTCGTAGGCTAGCTGCTCCTCCGGAGTAACGAAGTCTAGGACTTCGAGTTCCTCCTCGACCTTAGCGACTACATGATAGAAGAAGTACATCTATCAATTTAAATGCATTTGTATTAAGTTTGAACTTGTGAAGCTTATAAGTCCCACTAGACAGACTCTATGACTGTGAAACTTTTACTGTGGCTTTGTTACAACCTAAACAGAGACTTGGTCAAGTTTTAGTTGCAGCAAAGCTCATTTGAGCCCTCCACAATTAATTATGTACTTGACCTTAATTGAAGGCTTTTAGGGTGTTCTAAGAGTTTTCATGAAACAAACTATGACTTTCTGAAAACCAGACTTTCAGAGGGTTCTAATGGAGTTGGTCCCACTTAATTTGAAGCTTCCTAATTAAAGATATGAGATAAACAATTTCAGAGAAAATTCTGAAAATGTTTCTGAACATTTTCTATTTTCTCTGGAATAGTTTCACTAATCACACCACTAGATGGATTAAATGAGCTCAAATGGATCTGAAATTTTTATGGTAGTTCAGGGATATTTTGGTGAACATCCCAGCAAAATTTCAGGATTTTCCTCCAAAGGATTCTCCAGTTAAAATTCTAAACAGTTTAAACTTTGAGGAATTAATTCTGGAGAAATAAGGATTTTCATGAAGTGAAACTTGATTTGCTGGAAAGTACTCAGAGAGCTGAATCCAAAAAAAATTGGTTCACTCGATTTGGAGCTTTCTAGCCAAAGTTATGAGAATTTGAAGTTTGAAGGAAATCTGAAATTCGGGGAAAAAGTTTAAATCTGTAGGGGCCCGCGGGGACACGTGTTAGGCGCGGAGGCGGCCGCACACTGAGGCCCACAGGGTCTTTGCGCGCCAGCACACCCGATCCCGGCCACACCCGATCCTGATTTAAAATTTTGAGCCGCTGACGCGTGGGCCACCCGGCTTCGTCTTCCTCCCTACGCGCTCTCGCGCCCGCGCCGCCTCCCCTCGCCGGAGCAGACTCAGAGCTCGCCGGACTGTCGCTGCCTGCCATCGCATGGTCTGAAACTCGCCACCAGGGGGTTGTCGACATCGAGGAACACGTTTGTGGGGTCAGCTCGAGCTCGCGGTGACCGGAAATAGCCCGGCGACGTGCGGCGGCCTCGGTTGAGGTTCGGCGTCGTCGGCCGTGGGTTCTAACCAGTCATAGCCTCGAACAATCAGTTCTACAGCATCAGTATACCTCTAGGAAGCTCGACAAGGAGTAAAAAGGGTTCAAAGATGACGGCAAGTCGGTCGGCACCGTGTGACCGAGCGTGCCCTCCATGAGCGCCCATGATCGAGCTCGAAATTCGTCACTCCTAGTTGATTTCATATCACGGATGCAGAAAGGGACTTGATCGCCGGCTAGTCCAGCGCCTATGTGCAAGATTTGATAACTAAAGAAAGATCACAGAGCGAGATTTGAAGAATCCGTACCGGAAGCTCGGTTTAAGGTCGCCGGAGCAAAAGCTAGAAATTCGTCGTGGATTCTTCACGGTTTGCTCCCAAACTTGGAGGAGAGCAACACGGTGGTCACGCGCTCTTGTTGCCTCTCTTGTTGGACCGTGAAAACGCCTGTGGAACGCTGTCCACGAGCGCCTGACCTTCGGCGGAGGTTAGGTCGCCGCTGTGGCGATCGTTCTCGGGCAAGGGAGGTCGGAGCTTTGGGTTTTTGGCATTGGGGAGGTGGATTGCGACCTCAGGTTGCCGTCTAGCAGCTCAGGGAAGGAGGAGGCGAGATGTTTTTGCGGTTTTCCCGATCGAGCAGGGAGGCGGCAGGCTGGGGCTCGGTGTTCATGGGAGAGGGGGAAGCGAGCGGTGCCTGCCTCGGTGGAGCGCCTTAAAATCGTATTTGGCAACCACGGGGAAGAAAAAACAAGCAGCTAGATACCGGTCAAACCACGGGAGAAACCAGCCACCCCACCACACGACGGGAAGCATTCTCGCCTCTCTCGCTCGGAGAAGGCGGCGACGGCGACACAGAGGTTCGAGTCCTGCCCCTCCCTCTCCTCTCCTCTCCTCCCCATCCTGATCCTCCCTCTCCTCTCCATCCTGCTCCTCTCTCTCTCTTTCAACTCCCTTTTCTTTTCCTCCTTTGATTTCAGTTCTGCTAGGGTTTCAAATTTCATTGTTCTTTGCATGTTAGATCTGTGGAAATCAACCTCTACTGCCTGGTACCGATAGAAGAGAAGTCAAGCAAGCACCACGCATCTTCTCTAGACACGATTGGTAAATCTCTTCCTACCCTCTTCCACTTGTAACTTCCCCCCTCTTCTCCTGGTTGTGTTAATCAGATTTATTCTTTGATTTATCCTGCCCCTTTGTTGTGGAACACGATGTTGATTTGTTTAATAGCTTGTTAGTATGTTTCTTGTAAGCCACCAGTGCATCTAGTAAATTTTATGAAACAAGAATTACTTGTCCCTACTGTAGCGCAGTTCAATTGAAAATCATTTTTTACTTTGTTATCCGGATGCTGTGATGGACATTCTTGGTTATTACAGCAGATGCAACCTATGATGGCTATTATGAAAATATAGGAATTCAGTATGATGCTACTTTTTATACTCTAGCAAATGAAGTTCTTGTTGGCAGTATACACTTCATGTTGGCAGCTGGATTAAATTTGGCATGACCAGATCTCCCCTATTTCTTGTTTTTGGTGCGAGTTATTGTCAATTCAGAGTAGTTGAACATGCAAATGGATTGGAACTGAACATGCTGTCTACATATTACTGTTGTGATAAAGGGTGATACAAATATATATAGTATCAAGCATATCCAAGTTGACATTTTTAAAACAAAGAAACTAATTGTATCTTTGACTTGTTTTCTGAAAACTGAACATCATGAATTGTAGTTCGAATATGCCAATGGTCATTGCATTTAGAACTTTAACCTGCTTGTGTGTGTTTGATCCATTATGCTTGCCACTACCTGATTATAACTATATATATATAAGCTCCATATATATGTCATTTTGGTAGATAATAAACATTACCTTTCTAGCAGAATGGGCTCGAGAAGGGAGTGCATGATTAGGAGGAACGAAGAAGATGATGAATTAATGTTATTTCTTTTACCCACTTTACATCTTTTGGGTAGTTGTAATAGGAGAGAGAAAAAACCAAGACACACATCTAGTCGCACCGGGAGGGAACTTATGCAAGAAATTCTTGATGGACATGAGAAGAACTGTCGTGTAGCATTTCGCATGGAACCAAACATCTTTAGAAAAATTGCTCACTATCTTAGAACAGAGAACCTTCTACGTGATACAAGAGGTGTGAGAGTGGAGGAGCAATTAGGAATGTTCATATTTATGTTATCACACAATGCCAGCTATGAGGATCTACAACATGAATTTAAACATAGTGGGGAAACAATCCACCGACATATCAAAGCAGTTTTTGATATAATTCCTTCCCTCACCTATCGATTCTTGAAGCCAACCCTTACAACTGAGACACATTGGAAAATCAGCACAGATACAACACGCTTCTTCCCTTACTTTAAGGTGAATAATCATACTTTTTATGTATTAGTAGCATATTTCTCTTCAAGGATATAACTCACATCCATATTTATTTTAATATTTCAGAACTGCATTGGTGCCATTGATGGTACCCATATTCCAATCACTATAGCCGAGGCCAAACAAGCTCCATATAGGAACAGAAAAGGCACGCTAAGTCAGAATGTCATGTTAGC
The DNA here is from genome assembly GCA_030760725.1 of Neostapfia colusana. NCBI lineage: Eukaryota > Viridiplantae > Streptophyta > Magnoliopsida > Poales > Poaceae > Neostapfia > Neostapfia colusana. Next base: position 7,326,400 of record JASWHV010000003.1, read on the forward strand.
TTGTGATTTTGACCTTAACTTCACTTTTATCTCTTGCGGTTGGGAAGGATCTGCAACTGATGCTAGGGTTCTACGGTCTGCTATGCTCGGAGGTTTTCGTGTACCAGAAGGAAAATTTTTCCTTGTTGATGGAGGCTATGCAAACACACCATGTTTCATTGCTCCATACCGTGGTGTGAGATACCATCTAAAAGAGTTTGGACATGGTCATCGACGACCAAACAACTATAAAGAGTTATTTAATCACCGTCACGCGGTATTGAGGAATCATATAGAAAGGGCGATAGGAGTGTTGAAGAAACGTTTTCCAATTTTAAAAGTTGGAACACATCATCCTATGGCAAACCAAGTGAAGATACCAGCAACAGCTGCAGTATTTCACAATCTTATTCGTATGCATCACGGGGATGATGCATGGCTAGACAACCAACCAGATATCATACCACCTTCCTTATTTGTTGATCTTCCTGAAGGAGACAATACCTACAACAATGATGTGGCCTCTCTTAGTAGTCAAATAGAAAATGGGAATGCTGTGAGAGATGTAATCGCTTTGCAAATGTGGGAGGATTACTCTCATAACTAGTCATGATGATGGTTATGTTTTGTTATATTCACTTTGTTTTGTAATCAAATGTAATAATTATGAACAGATGTGATAATTATGGATTTGTGCACTTCTATTTCTAATATATAGTAGTGCAGAAGTGATGTTTCTAATATATATTTCTTTTTCTAATAATTATGAAAAGATGTCATGTTGTTTCCCTTTCATTTAAATGCTAATATCAGCAGTAATGTTTGGAAGAGGCTCTCCAAAGATCAACTTAATGCAAGTTGCATCTGTGCAAAGGAAGTCATCACCAAACAGTGCTGCTAAACGGAAGAAGAGGTCGCCAAAAGGTATTGGTTCTATTTTTTTACTTGTAAATCCTTATTTTACTTTTCTTAGTTTTACTTTATATAATAGGTTTTTTCTATTCAGCCAAATGTTCTAGAGCGAACTGGAATCCTGGTTTGGAAAAAGGTTTGGTTCAAATACTTCGTGATCACGATAATGATTGTTATAGGGGCCAAAATGGGTGGTCATCAGAGGCATGGAACCATATGGTGCAAAAATTTCATGAACAATTTCCATATGTATCATTTTCCAAGGATCAAATTCAGGACAAAGAGAAAGAACTAAAGAGGGATTTCAAGGTGCTCAAGGAGGCCCGTAGACAAAGTGGGGTGCATTGGGATGACAAGCTTTGCATGATAATGGCTGAACCTCCAATTTGGGACAACATCATTATGGTAGTATTTTTTTCTCTATATATTTAAGTACTGTACATCATCTTGCATCATATAGTTCTTATGTTCTTAACCCATTTTTGTATGGTACAGTCACATCCTAAAGCTAGTAAATTTCAGAGACAGGGTTTCCCCTTATATGATGATTTGGAGAAACTATATGATGGTAAATTGCCATTACTGAAACTTGTAGTTAAATTAATGAATATATTTATGTAGCTTAACTCTTTGTGTAGGAAAAACAGCAGAGGGAAACTTGGCTTTTATCTCCATTGAGCCAAAAGAAGATGATGATGTGAGGATAGTACATCCACCAATGGAGCAAGTTACAGGTCAGGGGGTTGTGGGAAGCTTAGCTTTTCTTTCTGGTTACAATGATAATCAAAATGATGACGATGATGGTGTGAGGACATGTGGTGCTACATCCTCAAGAACGGATGCACCTGTACTGTCGAAGGACAAAAGGGTTGCTGTTGAGGGAGGTGGAGAGTCTGCAATCTCAAGTGCTAAAGGGGCAAAGGTTGGACAGAAGCGCAAGCAAAATGGAAATGTTGCTGAGATGATGGAGAAGTATCTTGAATTGAAAACAAAGCAAACAGAGGAGGAAGTTGCAATGCAAGAAATAGCTAGAGCTAAGGCAGAGGTTGCTGATTATTCCATCAAGAATTGCAATGCTTTACTAACCACAATGGAAGGACTATCAGGTGAAGATAGAGCAGATGCATATGATGTTTTCAAGGATATTCAGAACAGAGAGATCTTCATGACAGCTGATCCTTATTCACGCTTAATATGGCTGAAGAAAAAAATAGTAAGTCTTACTTTGTGTTTCTTTTATATCACTCTCTGTTATTGCTAAAGAAAAAATACAGAAATATTCCTTCTTGTTATGTCACTTTTGTAAAACATAGTAGTTACATACCTTTCACTGAACATGATACGAACAATGTTGCTTAACTTTGCGTACCAAAACAAGCAGACACTAATTTAGTAAATTCTGAGTTGTGGCTGCATCGTACCAACTTGATGCCTGCTATTTGTTTGTTCTTTTATGAGTGGGAATGGGGCAAGCAGTTGTTAGAAGAAGGATGAATGTCTGGTTGAGATCACATGAAAATATACTACTGTAGGTTTTCAAGAGTGGTTTCCTAAGTTAATGGTTTGCTTACAGCTCGATATAAGACAACCATACTGATATTGCACATACTTGCTGTTGAGACAGGGCTTACCAATCCTTTATATGCACACTGTTATTAAGTAAAACATGGTAGTTACATACCTTTCATTAAACATGATACCGATTAAAATTGCTTTGTTTATTTGTGATGAGATGAGATATATGGTTACACAATTTTAACAATGTTGTTTGTTCATTTTGTTACAGAGGTTGATCAACTCAAGTTAGATGGTGCTCAGAGAATGTAGTTTGCTGGCCCTGCTTTTATATCATTAGATAACATTGTGATCATTTGTTTAGTGGCAACTTTTTATTAACTGTTTGCTCTTTCAGTCTACAAAAGTTGTAGTTTCTGCACACTAGTGCTTATTCTGTTAGTATTAAACAATGTTCAATCATAGTTTATTTCAGTTAGGTTTTCGTTGATTGCTTCTCAATGTATGATTGTCTGTGGTACATGTTTGAACAGTGGTATTAATTCACAATTCTGTGTGAAAGATGACATATTTCAGAATGTTTCAATCACCTGTTTGTGAAGTGGCGTATTTTTTATTTGCTGACAAAGTAGTATGACAGATGTTCAGTAATCTTTCTTGTTTTTTTCTTTTTTTTTTTAAATTTTATATGCAATTTTTATGTCACATTTGTATTCTCGATTTTTTTTGACAACACGTATTCTGAACTTGAATCTACGCTGTGCGTACTGTGTGTACTGTGTGTACTTCCAACGAAAATCCACACCAGTTTACCAAATCCACGCCAGATTACCAAATACATAATTAAATGAAACATCGACACCCACGCTGTTATTCGGGATTGGATGGTTGGCAGGGATCAACCGAAACCCCACGTGGACTGCTTCACACGTGGATAGACATCCCCAGTTGCCAAACGAAGCCTAAGAGGGCCCTAGAACCGCCCTTGGGCTCGTGTGTGGGCGTGGGAAGCAGCTGGTGGCGCTGCTCCTCCTCAGTGGCGAGTGCAGCTGCTCCCGGGCGTTGAACCGGCAGCTGCTCGGTGGAAGTTCCCACCGAGATTGTGACTTTGGGTGCAAGTCTCCCCTCTTCTCTCTATGACATGTGGGTCCCACCCGGGGTTTTAACCTCTAAAATTTACTCCTAATCACTGTTGTAAACAGTGAGCCCCAAAATACCCATGGTGATTCAAATTAATCACCCATGAGCTATTTGAATTGATTAGAATTCAAATTGGGTTTGGTTTGAATGAATTTCGGCACAAGTTCAGTTTGGAATTCAAATAAAGTTTGAATTTGTCCCACTTAGCTCATGTCAAGATCAACTCAAAATGGAGTGAAAATTGGTGTGTGAGCTCACAAAAATGTGTTGAATAAGAATATGCCTCCCACTTTTGAATTCATGAGATAAAAACAGTTTGAATTTGAATATGGTTTCAAACTGCCCTCTTTCTAGCTATAACCAAAATGACCTCAAAAAGGTTTTGAATTTGGGTGAAACTTGGCATGGACATCCTTAGCAATGTGTAGGAGTTTTCATATGACCAGCCCCTCTATATCACATGTGGGAAATACCACTTTTGCAATATGTGAGTTTGTTCCCTAATGAGCATGTTGATGGTGGTTACTTGCTCTTCAAATGTGTTTATCAACTTGCTTCAAATGAGGTGTGCGTGTGGTGATGACACTTCAAACATGTGTCAAAAACTGAGGCCCTTACAGACGCATACTAGGCCAATGCTTGTATAAAGTCTTATTTGTGACGGCTAAAGAAAAAGCCATCGCAAGTAAGATAAATTGTGACGGTTTCCTGCAGTGTCTGTCTTCTTCATCCTCGCGCCCCTGCGCCTCCCTGTGGCTGCCCTCGTCGGAGAGCTCGCCGGAACGGTGTTCCCGTGCCCCAACCTTCACCAAACTCGCTGCTACTGCCTATTTCCACATGGGAAACATGCTACCGGTCTTACCCCTCACCGACGATGGCCGGAGATGGGCGTGCGATGGTGGCAGCGACTTTGGTGACTCCGACGACATGGTATTGGTACTCCCTCGGCGAGCATGGTAACCGTCGCAAATAAAGTCTCCAAGCCATAATTGGCAACGGTAACCGTCGTTCGTCAGCAGGATGTTGTTAGTTACGACAAGCTCCCGCGCGTGGACGGCGGGCCCCGACGGGTGGTTTTCTCCCGTTCATTCATCCTCTTTCGTTATTTCCTCGTCTCCTCCCTTTTTGTTGGACAGTTGACCCCAAAGCTTGAAGAACTGCACCATTTTTTGGGGTGCAGTGTAAAAGACGCGAGGTTATGCTGTCAAAATTTTGTTGGGCTTTAGATATTGTGTCTCGTCAGAAGCAGGATAAATTCTACATATATTAACGATAATTTCTTCGGCTTTAAACTACAGAGTCAAACATGGGTGAAGACCGCAGTTGGATGTATGCTGGCTGGAAGAGCAGAACTGGTCGTCACTCGGATGAGTGGTACATCAAGTTAGATAAATTCTTGGATCGAGCATTTTTATTGTCAACAGATAATAAGGTGTGGTTCCCATGTACGAAATACCGGAACACCAAGTTTTTGAGCAGATTGGATCTTTCGTTTCACTTATGTCGAAACGGTTTCACGCCAAGTTATGAGGTGTGGACCTTCCACGGCGAGACTAAATCTCGACACACAGTAGAAGTGGATGAGGATGATGATATAACGGGGGTTGATAGGATGGATGAGATGCTAGAAGCTCTGGAAGTGGAGGATCCTCTTACAAAGGAGGCAGACGATTTCTTCAAGGAGCTCAAGAAATCACAACAGCCGTTGCATGAACACACGGATGTGACCGTCCTTGCTTTCTTTACCAGATTTATGGCAATTAAGTCTAAATACTTCTTTCCATCAACTGCTACAATGATATCATGAAAATGATATGCGATATCCTTCCACAACCTCACAAAGCGCCTAAAGATATGTATCAGTCGAAGATCCGGATATCTGGTCTCGGTATGAACTATGAGAAAATCGATGTGTGTCCGGACAACTGCATGCTATTATGGAAAGAGCACTCCAACGAAAACATGTTTTTCTCGAGGGCGGCGATACCTGCGAGAGACAACTCCACACAGTCTTCGTCGGCGGGCCCGAGTCACCGTGTCTCGCAGGTGGAGACTCTCGCCCGTCAGGTCCAGGAGAGTCCCGAGCAGTATCAGGCGTCGATGGAGGCACAAAGGGCGGTGATGGAGGCCACCATCTGCTACCAGCGATCCTGCATGGAGCAGATGCAGCAGACGATGGAGATACAACGACAGACGATGACGGTAAGTTAAAGTAATTTAAATTTATCGTATTCTTAATAATATATAATAACTTGTAACGTTTGCAATGACAGAGTTCCTTTCAAGGCCGCGAAGCCCAGGGGTTGCACCTCGAGCTACCTCCACTGCCACCGCCAAATCCACCGCAAGAACTGGAGTTACCGCCGTTGATGCACATTTCTTCGGGTTTTCAGGTAATAAAAAACGTTCTTCTAGTCAAAACGAAGTTTTAAACTAATCCATATGTCAAACAACTTCTATTTGTTGCAGGGATCGGCGACGGAGGCTCAAACTCCGTCACCGTCTATACATGCGTCTGGGCTGACGCGCGGCGAGGACGTTGATGGCTCTGGAGATAGCGCTAGCGGATAGGCTCTATTCTTCTTTTTCTATTGTTGTGATGAGATGCGAGACACTTTTATGTTGTGATGGAATACGAGACACTTTTGTATTGTGATCAATTGAAATGTTATGCGTTGTCTTTTGTGTTACCTCTATCGTGTTTCTGCCCATCGAGCCGGGCGGCATGTTCTGTTTTTTTTTTAAATAAAAAAATCTTAATTGCGACGACTTTTTATACAGTATCGTCGCAAATAAGATTACAGCCGTCGCAAACTGGCCTATGTTATTTGTGACGGACTGAATACGGTCGTCGTAAATAGGTTCTTATTTGCGACGGCGGCAGCCGGCCGTCGCAAATTTTCTTGTCGGGCCCATTCGTTGGGCCGGGACCTTATTTGTGACGGCGTACCGAAGCCGTCGCAAATAACGTTATTTGTGATGGTGGCCGTCGTAAATAAATTTAATTACGACAAAAAACGAGTGACGGTCGAAAACCATCGCAAATAAGTGAAACCGTCGCAATTATACTATTTGCGACGGTTTTTTACTTATTTGTGACGGTCTCGACCGTCGCAAATGTTCGAGTTTCCTGTAGTGCGATCGATGCTGCTTTGTAACATCAGTCATCAGCTGACGCTCCTTGAGCCATGTCTGAAGATCAGGATGAGAAACGACTGTGTGTCTGACTAGGATGAGAGCCAAGAGACTGAAGATCAGGACGCATTTCAAGCCGACGACAGACGACTCTTCCGTGGCCGTGGACGCAGGAAGAATCGTCAAGGAAAAGAAAGCGGGATGCCATGGACCAAACCAAAGGAGCCTGCAATTATTGCTGGTGAGTGGGGGAGGCCGGCATTTCTGCGCTGGTTACGACGGTGACGGTGACGATTCTTTCCATGCGTGGGTGCGTAGGTCCCAGGGCGATGACCGATACAGTTTGATAGATCTCACGCTATCTTTGATTGTTCACACCGCACTCGACTCGCTGCAAGCCACAAAACCACTACTCAAAATTGTATCTAAATTTTTAAAATTCGGGTTCGGCTTCGGGTTACCCATATTACCGAATAGTGATAAAACAAATAAAAATAGCTAAAAATATATCAGCCAAAACAGAAATAAAATTGATATTCTAGCAGCAAAATAAGTGGAAATTTATAAAAAATAATTGAAGAATAGTAGTGTGATCATATAAAATTATAGTTACATGCAAGACTCGGGTAAAATTATAGTACAAAAGACCCAAGTGGGTCGGACCCTTCCCCGGACCCTGCGCAAGCGGGAGCTACATGCACCGGGCTGCCCTTTTTTTTTTTGAGTAGTGGTTTTAAAAACCCGAGTTACCTGACCCGAAATTTAGATTAACCGGACGCCCACCGCTGGTCCCGGCCCCCAACTCCTCGGTTATGGCCTTCCTCACACACCACCTGTAATACAGACTTAACCAGATGCTGCAACCTGTTGATCATTTGATAGGGATATCTCGATGGCCGGCCGGATGCTGGTGGAGCTTATCACACGCAACCTAGCTTGCACTACCAAACATGCATGTTAGCAGTATCCCTGCTTTCTAGGAATGTCAATTCACCATTATTAGCTTACTACTACGTAATTGGAGCATTAAGCACGTGTGATAACCCTGCGACTAAATTATACACGCAGGGTGGTTTCCGAAAGACATATCAAAGACGATCAACGACTATGTAGTACTGACATAACATTTGTCAATAAGGGAAATTGGCACTCCCCATCGCAACTGTGGTCCATGGATTCTCTGAGACGAAACAAGTGTTAGTTGAGGATCTTTAACCACTAGCACGCACATTCAAATAATTGTGCGTGCTTTAATTTGTTGTTTTTTTGCATACTCCTCTTTTTTTTCCATACTGATGCAGAACAACATTTTCAGTTAAGAGGGTTTCACTAACGCTATTAACTTAAAAACTATAAAGGGCCTATGTGTGTGTGTTTATCTTTTGAGTAAAATATATACATGGCCATTGTCAACGTGAGAACATCAAACTATGAGGGTTAGTTAAACCACCCTTTAAGTTTGAGCAGAGATGAATGGTTACTGGTTCACATATGAAAGTTTAGAAACCGGATAGAGTTTACCCAAGTTGGTGACACCCGGAGGATGACCACCGCTTGTGTTATCTTTGGATGAGCTGAGTACATGTGAGGATACACAATTAGAGTATATTAGAGAGACAGGATGACCACCGCTACTACGAGATGTAGCAGGTGACTCAGATTATAGTAAGCGCTTATCCCTTCATACATGTGGCCTAAATAAACGGGGAGGGGGATAACGTGCTTCATGAAAACCGGCTTACCTATAGCGTCCTACACCCGTTATAAGTACCAAAAGGGGGTGTGGGTGGGTGGGGGGGGGGGCGCTATTTTTGATCTGCGAACGAAATTTTAATTTCCTTCTTCTCGTCAGCTCTCTTTTTAAATTTCCTTGTTTTTTGTTATTATCCTTCGTGTCGTCGCTCGAACGAGCGGTCCCCATGCCCGCCTCCCTATAAATTTACCGGACTCAGCGCAACCGCGTTCATCCATCCACCGCTCACCAACCGCGTGCCGAGTTTCGTCGGCTCTCCTCTCCCCTCCGCCTCGATCCAGATCCGTTTCTCCTTCGTCCCGCCGCGTCCGCGCCTCTCTCCCTCCTCCCGGTGTTCGTCGCCCCCCGTCCCCAGAGGAAGCTGCCGGAACCTGGACTGGAGATCCATCCGGGCTTGGGTTGCCGGTCGCCTCTTTCCGCTGGTAAGGAGGCCCTGCCTTTGCTTGCCTGGATGAAATTTCGTTACGTGGAGAGCCGTCTCTTCTTCTCTGCGAGGCCGATCCGAATCTTGGTTTCTGTTTGTTGCGCGGTGGTCCTGGTGGAGCACGAATAGTGGCTTGACTTTCCAGAATTTTGGGATCGAGCTGAACCGGCTTGCTGCCGATCCCCTGTTTCTGGGTGTTTAGCTTGTTCGATGGCTGTTGTCAGCTCTGTTGATAAACTTTTTTATTAGTGTTACATGGTGCCCTGTTATTGTTCCGTTTGTCAGCACTGATCATCTAGCCTCATTATCTTACATTTTAAGACGAGCAACACGCTTAACCCCGAAATTGGATCGAGGATTGTTGTTTTTAGAGTCCCAATCGTTACCATTTTTCTCATCAGGGTGAATGTTTTCTACGTCTCATTGGTGGGTCTGGATTCTGGAGTCACTCATTTCTCCTACAGCAGATATCTACTCTTTATTTGTGATACCACTTAAGATATGGAGCAGTCAGATACAATTTATGCAAACCTTTTGTCACCAATGAGGCAACGATAGAACGGTTGCTATTGATATTTTTCTCTGTTGTTTCCAAATCATTAGACAGTAACACGCAGTTGTTTAGAATGGTTGCTCCTAGGATACCTGCTTGATGGCAAAGTTAAAGCTCATGCCTAAGTCCTGTTTTTTCCCTTGGTCTAAGTTTCTTTCCTGGCTGCAGGTGATTAGTGTTGCGTAAAATGGATGCTACTGCTGGCTAACTGTCATCCAAATTATATGGACATAGGCATGCATCCCATGCCCTCCCTCTCCCTCTCAAGATATCAGCAAGTACAATTTTCCTACTTCTAACTTGTTCATATGTTTAATTATTTCTGTAGATATTGGGGCCATGTGTCAGGAGGGAAACTGTTTCTACAGCATCAACAAAGAGAGCACTGCTGATTCTATCAGGAAAACCTATTCTGCAGTCTCTCACCATCGGATGGCATTTGAAAAGGCAAAAATAACGAAAACGGAGACATCAAAGTTGAAGAACCTCATTTCGGCATCATACAAACCTCTGTCTCTGACCATCCCCATAGGCGACGGATTCCATGAATCGCTCTATTTGAGCCATTGTCATTTGTAGTATATAAGGTGCTTTTTGCTGCATCTCATGATGCTCGCGTTTGTTGGATCACAAGAGCAGCTTGTTCAATCACAGACTTGCTTCCGTGTTAGAATGCAGCTCAAACCTCCATCAAGGCCCAAGCTTTATTCAGAGCATATGCCCCTAGAGGAACGTGATCCATACTGTGCTCTCATACCAGGCTTGCCTGAAGATTTGGCAAAGTTATGTCTTGCCCTTGTCCCTCGTAGCCATTTCCCTGTCATGGGTGCAGTTTCCAAGAGGTGGATGACCTTTCTTGAGAGCAGGGAATTGATTGCTGTAAGAAAGGAGGTTGGGAAGCTGGAGGAGATGCTGTATGTCTTGGCTGCAGATGCTGGTTCAAAGGGGGCTCAGTGGGAGGTTTTGGGTTATCCGGGGCAAAAGCGTAGCTCTCTTCCGCCTATGCCTGGACCAAGTAAAGCTGGGTTTGGTGTGGTTGTCCTTGCTGGGAAGCTTGTCATTATTGCTGGCTATGCTGCTGACCAAGGGAAGGAATGTGTTTCAGATGAGGTTTACCAATATGATTCTTTCCTCAACAGGTATGCTTGCATCAATAAGGTTCTTAGGTTTGCGTAGAATGTGTAAATTTAAGTTGATCTTAATGATGCCATGAAGTTCAAAGCTAAACCAACATATTTAGATAATCTGAATAAATTTATCTAATCAGACAGTGATATGGTCCAGATGTGAATTTTTAATTATGGTCCCAGAATTTTGAATTTTTTGGCTAATTCATTTATTCTCCTTAGATGGACCGTTCTTGCTAAGATGAATGTGGCTCGATGTGACTTCGCCTGTGCAGAGGTCAACGGGGTGATATATGTTGCTGGTGGATTTGGTCCAAATGGTTATAACTTATCTAGCGTTGAAGTTTATGACCCAGAACAGAACAAGTGGGCATTGGTTGAGAGCCTACGAAGGCCAAGGTGGGGTTGCTTTGGATGCAGCCTTGATGGAAAGCTTTATGTCATGGGTGGCCGTTCAAGCTTCACAATCGGCAACTCTCGCTTTGTCGATGTGTACAATCCTAATAAACATAAGTGGGGTGAGGTCAAGAACGGCTGTGTGATGGTCACCGCTCATGCTGTTCTTGGTGGAAAGCTCTTCTGCATCGAGTGGAAGAACCAGAGGTCTCTAGCGATTTTTAACCCAGCTGATAATTCTTGGCAGAAGATCCCGGTGCCACTTATAGGTAGTTCAAGCACTCGTTTTTCTCTGGGAATACATGATGGCAAGCTGCTGCTTTTCCCGCTAGAAGAAGAGCCCGGGTATCAGACATTAGTGTACGATCCTGCTGCACCGGTGGGATCTGAATGGTGCACATCTAAGCTCAAGCCATCAGGATCGTGCTTGTGCAGCGTGACCATCAAAGCCTGACGCCTATAGTGTGCCTGCTTGGCGACTTTCCATCCTCTTTAGGATGGGGTGTCGTGGTGCTGCTTGCCTCCTCTGCCAGAGTTGAGATGAGGCTGGATTTAGTTCCATTGTCACTCTTATTTGCATTGTATTCGCTTGGTGTACCTCATATAGCAGGATATTTCTGGTGCAGCTACTGCAATCACCGAAGTGCCATAATGTATTCTCGTTTCACTTGTATTGAACTTTGTCCACGGGCCCTTCAATTGAGATGTTTTTTTTCCTGGGCATCCACATCATACCAAACATACATATGTCTCTGCACGGGGAAAGAAAGCGTCATGCTTTCTTCATCAGGTAGCCCCGGTTCGCCGCGCTTTGCAGCTTGAACATGAATGCCGACGTACAGGTGACCTGTTTCAGCTCCGCGAGCAGCTGTGAACACGCGCGACGCTTCTGCGGGTAGTCACGGCTTGTAGGCCGGTACCAATGCCGTTCGAAATTACTTAGTTTCAGCAACTCTGTCGTCTCTCTCCTCCCGACAGAGACACGGCTCTCCACGAGCACTCCAAACAGAGCAGCCCCCCCCCCCCCCCCCCCCCCCCCGCTTCCAAGCGGAGCTCCGAAGACGAATCAGCTACTCTCTTGTTTCTAGCAACAGCGGCAGAAAAGGTGGCCATGTCTCTGACGGCGTCGTCCCCCTCTCCGTGCACATCGTTCCGCGCGCGTCACCACCTCACCGGCGGAGGAGGTGGCGGAGGGCCTTCTTCTCGGTGGTCGCCTTAGGCTCTGGGAACGGGGTGATAGGATCGTCATGGATGTACTTTTCTGAATGTTCTGCGTGATATTGAACCTGCCTGTCCCGGAAACCTTAACCTCTCCGGGAATCTCATCAGCTTGCGTTTGCGTGTTGCTTGGTATGTGGTGGGTGGACGCTGTTAATCCCAAATAGCAAAACCGAACCGAACCGAATTTAGCTGTAACCGAAATTTTTGGTTAATTCGATTTTTATTTTTGAGTATTTCGGTTAATCGAATTTACTTCGGTTTTCATATTGTATTAACTGAATCTTTAACCGAGTATTTAACCTCATTATCTCATAAACCATAAAAACAAAGTTTAATATAATTAATTTTTATCATAATTGAAAAGTTTCACAACCCACAACCAAATCTTAATATTCACTCATCACCGGTGCATACGTGTTATTTTTGTATATTTTTTTGCTATCTTTATGTGTTTATTGTCATTTTTGTTCAATAAATAATATTGCAAATTAAATTGCGGTTAACAGCATAACCGAACCGAATTAACCACAACCGAATTGTGCGGTTATGATTTTCTTGAAATCAAATACGGTTACCAATTCTCCATAACAGAATTTTTTCATAACCGACTTAACCGAACCGATTTAACCGAATGCCCACCCTTAGTACGTCATGAAGGGTGAGAACACCGAGGCAGAAGCATTCGCGCCTCCTCACGAGGTGCACCGCGCCCCATCACGCACTCGCTGCCGCCGCAGAAGAAGGAGATCTTCAAGTCCCTCGACTCGTGGGCGGCCGACAACATCCTCGTCCACTTCAAGACCGTCGAAAGGTCGTGGCGGCCGCAGGACTATCTGTCGGACGCCACCTCCAAGGGCTTCCACGACGAGGTCCGGTGTCACAACAGGTTTTCCATAAAGAACAACCGAGCATACTCTAACATGTATGCCAGGATCAGTTGACTTATACATATGCCGACAAGAGTAAAATATCATTATATTACAAGCCAAGTACAATGTATAACATAATAATACAACATAAGTCATGATAAACTAATAAAAATACTATGACACTAATTACACAATAGTGGAAGTCTATAAAAGGGTTCTCCAATCCACAGACGTTGTCCGGGGGTTTCGCCAGCCTAGAGTAGCTCTTCGGGATCAAAGTCCTTTTCATCGAAGTCTATATCTTAATTTACACCTGAGCAGCATGTGACGATGCAACAAAAGCAAGTTTGAGTACCAAAGGGTACTCAGCAAGTGTAGAAATAGATGTTATGAAGCCTAATAGCAAGGAAAGGCTAACATGGTTAAGCACTATGCATTAATCCTAGACCTTAGCTTTAATTAGCAACCTCTATTGCTAAGTGATAAATCCCACTATCTTCATTATTAAGTTATTAATGTTAGGTTACACCACCCAACAATCTTTTTCAACCCATATACATATTTCTTTAATTATGGACAAGTCCAAGCCGCTCTTTACCGTGAGCACGACTGTCATGTCAGTTTGGTTCTCTGCAGAGATTGTACCACTTTACCCACAAGTAGTGATTTCATCCCCTGTTGCCAGGTGGACTAATAACCTCCTTGATATCCGTGATTGCAAGACACATTACACACTTCTTTTAGTGTGCGATCAGGAGATCACTACATGGCCTTTACAAAGGGTCTACCAGCAAGTACAAGCCCACTGAGGTTTAACCGCTGCAATTCCTGGGAGTAAACCCTCCCCTACAGAAGCCCTCTCTTGAGCCTTGCAGTTCCCAAGGTAGTAAAAAATGGACTCCCATTCTCCGCACCATCCAAACACTTATACTATACCGGCAAACTCCTAATTAATTGGCCAAGCTGCCCCATCTCTGTCTTGTGGTGGCACTGTAAAGCCGGATTAACTGTTCCATGAACCGGTCCTTAGAATCTAAGACATGCACTATCACTATCCCGAGTATCGTGCACGAAGCACCATCCAAACAATCCAACCTATTTAGATTCCTATCACTATGACACACTCTTATGTCTTTCATATAATCCGCAAGACTAACAACAACTATGTTTCATTCATTCTCTAAGTTCTAAGCATGGCTAAGCACATAAAATGACAACCAACATTCCTAATCCTTCCATAGCTTTGCAAGGAATGATAAGAAATAAAAACTAATGAAACATCCTAAACTGGGTTTCATATTAAATATAACATGCAATCATTCTAACTAATCATCCTAGAATAGGAGCAAAGTGGTCAAGGAACACTTGTCTTTGAATTGCTGCTCGGTTACTTCGAAATCTTGTTCTTGAAGATTAAGAAGTAGCTCTTGTGATGGTTCTACCCATGTATATGCACACAAAACAATGCAAAACATGCAATAAGAAACTTAACAACATATTTCAATCATATATATACTTAATTATATACATATATCATTTATTTCTATTTGGTTTCTCCATCTACATATGGCTTCATATTATTCTACATGTGTTTTGGAGTGAAAATAGATATCAACTTGACATATATATCTTTTACTTTATTTTTTATGGCAAAACATTCATTTTTCTAATTTTGTAGTGATTTATAATAATTTTTAAAGTGCATATATGAATATATATACTAATTTTATTATATTTTCAGACCTAAAAACTGTTCTAAAAGTTTTATTACAACTATTTCAAGAATATATACTGCTATTATTGTATTTTTAGAATTTATATATGCATTTTAGATAATTTCCATAAATTTTCTGAAGTATATATTATTTTTATCTGAATTTCAGCATTAATTTATTACTTAGAATGCATTCTCAGCCTATAGAAATAATTACTTTTAATTTCAGAACATATATATGTACGGAAATATGAAAACAGAATATTTTATGCAACTTTTATGATTTTCCAGAATTTATTTACACTAATTTGGCTAATTACAGAATAAATAATAAATTTATAAACTATTCTGGGCTAGATTGTAACATTTACAATTTTTCCAGCATTCAAATTAAAATTCTAGAGCCATTTTCCTAAATTACAGAGAAAACAGGGGCTATTGGGTCAATTTACAGTGTTTTCCCTAATTTCTATTAAACCTAGGGTCTTCTTTGTAAAGTACAGGGCCTAGATCTAGAAATTTTACAATTGCGGGGGTTGAACTGTGAAATTTCCAATGACTATGTGGTGTTTGAATATGGGCCGTTGATTTCCAAATGGAGGCCCAGATTAAAAACATGCGAAGGGGTACGCTCTTTATAATCTTGACTGTACACTATGAACTGATGCTCCAGATTGAGCCACGTCGCCCCAATTTCTTTTCTTCCCCATGCGCGGCAGCGCGCTCGCTGGCGAGCGGCGGTGGTCGCCAGAAAACTTCGGTTTTCGCGGTTTCTTCACCATTTCTCGGTTCTTCTACTCCAAAATGTAGAGGAGGCGATGGGGAACTTACCTAGAGCGATCCTTTGGCCCCGAAGTGGGCGGAAGGTCGTCGGCGATGGCGAGCAGCGGCGGATTCCGGCGAACTTCGTCGGGAACACTCTCCAAGCACAGTTCCACGGTGTTTCTCGTCGGAAAAGTCTCCTTGTGGCCTTGCGATGATGTAGGAAGTGTTAGAACCGAAGATCAACGTGTATTTTCGAAGAATTGAGGGTGGGGCGGTGCTTCTTACCGGGAGAGAAATGAGCGCAGTTTTTGTGGGGGGAAACGGCCGGTTTCGGTCGGGTTTTATAGAGGGGGGGAGAGGCAGCGGCATAGGGACGTCGGTTGGGGAAAAAGGCGCAAAGTTTTTCACGTGGTCAAAGCCTTCCTTGCACATGCGATATAGAGAAGAGAGAGAGCGACAATTGCTTTGAGGAAGAAGAAACTGGCGGTTGGGCCACATTTGGTAGTGAGAGAAGAGAGAGAGATGGGGTTGATCCATTTGTTGAGAATTACGGTTGTTACATCCGGGAGCTGCGCGCGCGCGCCCAGAAGATCCCTGACGACTACTTCGTCTGCTTCATCAGCGACATGGTCACCGAGGAGGCATTTCCCACGTACCACACCATGCTCAACACCCTCGACGGCGGTGTCCGGGGCGAGACCGGCGCCAGCCCAACCAACTGGGCCGTCTAGACTAGGGCATGGACCGCCGAGGAGAAAAGGCACGACGATCTCATGAACAAGTACCTATTCCTCACCGGCAGGGTTGACATGAGGCAGGTCGAGAAGACGATACAATACCTCATCGCCTCAGGAATGGTAACCGTTGTTGGAGATGAGTTGATATCCGACTCGGGCGAGGCCAAACGGCCCAACCCGAGTCCATTTCTCCCTCTACGCGCCTAGATCGGAGGCGCTAACCAACTCGTGGTTGAGGCCCCATCTCACGCCTGTGCAATATATAGGGGTGGGCTCGAGCACGCGAAACAAGGTTCGTCGCGCCCATTCACGCCCCAACACCCGTTCACCCTATACCCGAAAGTCTGTATCTTTTTCTTTGTCTGTTAAGCGGGTTAGGACTTTGTTAGTGACCCGATCTAATACGTCGGGAAATGAGGGGAAGACACTCATGTCTTCCACCGTCACCGCCATCGACACCTACGCCATGGCCTCTACTTCTCCTACAACTGAAGGTATGTCCACATTCTCGTTCATTCAATTAGTGCAAAAGTTTCAGGACTTGTTTTCTCCATGTAAAACCCAAAGGTCTAGTGCCTAGTCGATCCGTAGATCATTCAATGGCATCAAGAGCCACCTAGATTCACTAGATCTTTTCGGCATGAGCATTTTATTTTAGATCCATAGCAAGTTTTAGATCCACAACAATGTTGAATAAGAATGGTAAGAACAAAACAATAGAAAAGTAAGAAATATAAAGAAAGAACAAGGAGAAATAGTAAGAACGAAAAGGAAACACAAAAGAAAATCTGGCCATCGAGCCAACTGTCGACGCGCTCGACGCCGGCGAACGGGCAGCAGCGGTGCATGGATTCACGGACCAAGTGCCGGCCAAAACTCCTCTATTTTCTCTCTATTGCGACTGGAAGAGAGAGAGAGAGAGAGAGAGAGAGAGTGGAGGGAGAAGAAATGATTTAGGGTTTCAGGGGCTGGGGTACCCACCACTTTTTTATAGCCCTGAAAACTAAGGTGAGCCATTGGATGAAAATCAAGGAATGTGATTTGATGATTTTGGGCTTCCAAAAACGGCCCACTAGCGCTTGCAAGGGCAGCTGCCCTAACGGGCGCGCCGCCAACTTGTCGGGCGACGGCGAACCCTAACGGGCGTGCACCGGCCCAAGCGGGCGCGTGTGCCCTGTTGCTGCCAGTCCAGTATAAAAGAAAACTGGTACTTGCAATGGGGATCGAACCCGCGACCTCAAGGACGAGAGCTTCAAGCACAACCAACTAAACTAAGCAAGCTTTTTTTCTTTTAGTGAATGGTTGAGTATATCTTAGTCCTATGAGATTGGTTGTACAGAATTTGAGGCTGAATTCAGTAATTAGTTTTTTCTCTGTTGTAGCAAATTTGGCACTGTTTCAACAATATTATCACTGAGACCATTCGGGGAGCAATCCCTAAATGCAACACTGCTACTGAGTATCTCCAGAAGGTGGAGAGTCAGTTCACTAGCTCTTCTAAAGCTTATGCAAGTACTCTGATAAAGAGGCTTGTGACTGAGAAATGTATTGTAGACGGTGTGCGTGAGCACATACTTAGGATGACGAGCATGACCTTTAAGTTGAAGCCTATGGATACGGGGCTAAGTGATGAGTTCATTGTGCATCTCATATTTGCCTCACTTCCTAAGGAATTTGAGACGTTCTTCATCAACTGTAACTCTCAGCCTGAGGGATGGACTGTTGAAAAACTTATAGTCATATGCATTTAGGAAGAAGAACGCATTAAGTCCTTGCGTAATGAGTCCGTCAACTACGTCAAGGGCAAAGGTAAGGCTCAGAAGAGTTATTTTAACAATAACTTTTCTAAGCAATCTTTTAAGATAAATAGCTCTTCACATAAGTTTGATAATAAGGGAAGGGTAAGGCACCTCAGCATCCTCCTCAAAAGGATGTGAAGGTTGATAAAGATCAGTGCAAGTTCTGCAAGGAAAGAGGTCATTACCAGAAAAATTGTGTTGAGTTTCTGAGATGGTGCTGTATGAATGGTAACGATTCCACTTTGCACATTTGTAATTCGTTATAGGGGTTCGCTACGAGGAGGACCCTAAGAAGAGGGAAGATGACCATTAAAGTTGCTGATGGCTATGAAGCTAAAGTCGAAGCCATTGGAGATCTCCCATTAGTACTAAGAGACGACTTTGTACTTAAGCTCAATAATGTTCTTTATGTACCCTCTTTAAAGAGGAATTTGATTTTTGTATCATGCTTAGATGATTCTGGATACGTTTGTCATTTTATCAATTACAGATGTTTGATTAAGTTTAATAATAAGGTTGTGAGTCTTGGCTTCAGACAAGACATATTATGTTTGTTATCCTTGCATGATGATATTAATGTGGTAAATGATAAAATGTACTCTCATAACGACTTACTATTTTATAAGCACAAAAGAATTGATCCCAAAATGCCTTCGAAATTATGGCATTGACGTTTAGGCCATATTTTGAGGGAGAGAATTGAGCGATTAGTTTTAGGATCAATTCTTTCTCACTTAGACATTCGGATTCGTACGTTAATGGATATAGTAATAAGTATGTTAAGTTATTTAATTTTGCTGATTGGTCTATGAATGGAGTAGTTAAAAACCGTCATTCATATTCTTAATAGGGTACTTAGTAAGTTGGTGCCAAAAACACCGTATGAGTTGTGAACAGGACGTAAACCACACTTAATTATTTTCAATTGTGGGGTTGTCATGTTGAGGCAAAAGTGTTTAACACAAACATTGGTAAGTTAGATTCTAATACAATAACTTGTCATTTTATTCGCTATTCATAAAAGAGTAAGGGTTATCGTTTCTATTATCCTGACCGACACACTATATTTGACGAGACTGAGAAAATTTGGGTTTAAGGAGAATGGGGATGGTAACTGTATATACGTTAAGTTTAAGAACAAAAATTCATTTTCCTTGTTCTTTATGTATATGACACACTAATTGCGAGTAGTGCTATCAATCTATTACTAGAAACTAAAAAAATTTGTCCTTCAATTTCAATTTTAAAGATCTTGGTGAAGCATGCTACGTATTAGGAATTGAGATTCACCGAGATAGAAGTAAGGGGATATTAGGTTTATCCCAAAGGAATACTTAGAAAACGTACTTGAGAATTACAGAATGTATGCAAGTAAATCTTTGTCTCCTCTATAGTCAAGGTGATAAGTTTGGGAACCAATAAGAGATAGATCAATCAAAATAGGTTCCATATACTTCTGCTGTCGGAAGATTAAAGTTTGCTCAAGTAATAACACACATCGACGTAGTTTAAGTAATCGGGATGTTTTGGCATAAGTAATTCATTCCAGATATGGATCACTGGAATGTATGTAAGACTGTCTTGTAGTTTTGCGAGTGACTAAGGCCTCATGATATGTTAAGTAAGAATAGACGCCCTTTAGATAATGGGCTACTAAGACTTAAATTCTATGAGATGCGTAGTAAGATCCACATCAATTTTAACACTCGCAGTTGAAGCTTAATTGTGGAAAAGCTCCAAACAAACAGTCAGTGCATCATAAATGATGCATACTTCATTTGCATTATATATGAGGTCGCCGACCAGGTACAAGAATTATTAACCGGTTTAAGAGTGGTCGACAGCGTCAAAAGCACTTAAGATGTTACAAATGTGTCGACAAACACATTAATAGTAAGTTTTATGTTGTGAAAGAGAAAATCTAGAATCATATTGTTAGTATTTAGCATATTAGTATCAAGCATATGCTTGCGGATCCGTTTACTAAAGGTCTTCCACCCAATGTGTTTAGACAACACGTAGCCGACATGCGATTAAGGGAAAAGCTATGATCACCTGGATACTATGGGGCCAAACTAAGAATAAGGTTATTTCTAAGTGTAAGATGTATTGTAGTCATCAAGTCAGATAGTACGTAATTGGCTATTTTGATGTGATGTGCTCAGTATGTCGAACATGAAGAAATGAACACTAAATTTAGTTTAAGAAATTAAATAAGTTTTTATAAGTTTTGATCTGAGGAGATCAAAGGGGGAGAATGTTGTAGATGAGTTGATCTCCGACTCGAGCGAGGCCCAATGGCCCAACCCAAGTCCATCTCTCCCTCTACGCGCCTAGATCGGAGGCGCCAACCAACTCGTGGTTGAGGCCCCCTCTCACGCCCGTGCAATATATTGGTAGGCTCGACCACGCAAAAAAAGGTTCATCGTGCCCATTCACGCCCCAACACCCGTTTTGTTAGTGACCCAATCTAAGACGCTGGGAAGTGAGGGGAAGGCACTTGCCTATTCCACTGTCACCGCCATAGACACCTACTCCATGGCCTCTACTTCTCCTACAACATAGGTATGTCCACATTCTCGTTCATTCAATTAGTGCAAAAGTTCTAGGAGTTGTTTTCTCCATGTAAAACTCGAAGGTCTAGTGCCTAGTCGATCCGTAGATCTTCAACACTCTGTATGTGAGCTATTTGGTTTCGATCGTGAATGTAGCCTAGAGGGGGGTGAATAGGCTCTTTGAATTTTTAGACGGTATCCTGAAACACTTAGCGAACTGATTAATTCTAGGTGGGCCGGACTAGTCCGATATGGTGCGGACAAGAGCTCAATTGCGAGAAGAACGACTCTCTCCTTGATCCAATCTCCAATCCTCAAAGGCTTAATCTTTCTCGACTTAGAATGAGTGGAGAGAGGTAATTTTTGTGCTCTTAGGGCGTGCGGCGGCACTGGCGGTCAAGTTAATACAATGTGTGGCCGTGCACCTCTATTTATATAAGGTTTCCAAAAACCCTAGCGATCGAACTAGTCCGCTCTATTCACCGGACTAGTCCGGTGTGCCGTGTACAATTTTCGTGTTGCATGCGGCACAGTGGAAACCCTAATTTATTGTGTTTACAGAAACTTGATGGACTAGTCCAGTCCAAGAGCGGACTATCCGGTGCAAGGTGAATGTCAGTTCTAGAGAGTTGATCGGACTAGTCCGGTTTCTGAGCGGGCTAGTCCGGTGCAAGGTGAATGCCGGTTCCAGAGAGTTGATCGGACTAGTCCAATTTCAGAACGGACTAGTCTGGTGCAAGGTGAATGCCGGTTCGAGAGAGTTCATCGGACTAGTCCGGTTTCAGAGCGGGCTAGTCCGGTGCAAGGTGAATGCCGGTTCTAGAGAGTTGATCGGACTAGTCCGGTTTTTGAGCGGACTAGTCCGGTGCAAGGTGAGTTACGGTTCTAGAGAGTTGAATGGATTAGTCCGGTTTTGGAGCGGACTAGTCCGGTGCACCGTGTTGTGACGTAACAGAAAGTTGAACGGACTAGTCCGGTTTCTGAGTGGACTAGTTTGGTGCACCGTGTCGTGAGTGGTTTGAATTTTTTTTAAGACCTTACTCCTATGCAAAGATTTTGAGCTCTTGGGATGTGTCTCTCACACACATCCTATACAAGTAAGTCTACATTGCGCTTGGTTCATGGACCTGTCATTTTCCTATTTTTTCATCACTTCATTTTTCACCTTTTTGAGTGCACCAATGCTACCTTGCATGAGTTAATCTGTATTCCTCTCAACAAGTTCATTAGGATCTCAATTCGTTTTTCATCAATCGTCTAAAACCCACAAGGGAATGCCTAGATGCACTTTCAATCTCCCCCTTTTTGGTGATTGATGACAACCAACTGAGATTACATAATTAATGATAAAATTTGTTTTTCATAAAGTGTGCATATATGAGAATGACAAATGAGTAACAGGAACTTATCACATATATGCAACCTTTATGGTGGGATGCCTAAAGAGTGTGTGAAAAAGAATGTGACATGCCACAAGAAGATAAGAACATCTCAAACATAGAGGTAGCCATCACATGAATATGGAATAATCATCACACATCCAACGAGGTTTGAAATAAAAGTACATGAAACTTTAAAATACATGTCCATGATCGCCAGTGCTTAAGGTTTACAATAAGATGACTTAAGATAAATCTCAATCTCTCCCCCTTTGGCATCAAGGCACCAAAAAGGGAAAAATTGAGTGGAATCACTCATCGCCGCTCTCTCCCCTTCTCTTGATCCTATCTTCATCGTCATCTTCACCATCGTCTTCATGACCTTGCTGAGGAGGAGGAGAGGAGACACCTGCAAGTCCAAAGGACCTAAACTCTTGTTCGGTGAGTGGAGCCATTTCAGTGAAGTCTTCTTCAGAGTCCTCAAAGATCTATGGTGATCCAACTGGCTCAATCTCTAGCTTCTCACAGATGGCTTTGATGTTGGCCTTCACATATCTTTGATGTCTCTTTCTGACCAAACTCTCCTTGTGTTGCTTGACTTCAATTTTGCGACAATAGCCAAAATAGAGGAGAGCATTTTGAGCATACCATTGGAGGACTCTCTAGAAGGTGGAGGGATAGGAGTAGGTGTAGGCTCCGACGCCCTTGAGCCTTCATGAGCAGAGGGCACAGTGTAGACTGTAGGCATCTGGGGCTTGAGACTAGTGTGAGATACATCTTTGACAAACTCCAGTCCTGTCACCTTCTCAATCATATATACATGACATAAGGTGCATAGCCACAGAACCTGTTTGGAGTTATGGAGATATTCACAATGTCATTGTAGACGTACTCAAAGACATTGACGGTCCCGTTTTCTTGCTTATCACTTTCATCAATGTCCTCAGAGTCCCTTGGATTGTCCCTGCATCACCATCCTTTAGAGCTATGGTCTTTCTCAGGATCCTATTGAGCACGACAAAGAATGGATTCAAGTACTTTGTAGTGGGAGGTACATATGGCATTCTTGTATCATACAAGAATTCCAGCTCATACTGAAAAGATAGGAGGTTCTTCAAGCCATGCCTCTCTAATGCCTCTAGTACCTCATGATAGGCTTGGCATTTCATGGATTGCAAATAGTCAATGTTGAGCCACTGACTCTCAACAACAGGATTCTTCATCTTCATGTATACATGCTCATAGTAGTCATCATAGAAGTTGCTCTAGAATTTGGGGGTCTGCACATTACTTTGGCTGCCCATAGACTTAAATTTTTCTGAGGTTGTCAGCCAGTTCACTCCCCTTTCCAGTAAAATCATCACTTGATGGATGCCTGTTGCGGTGAATGGGAGCCTTCTTCTTCAGTGGACCAATAGGACCACTAGCAAGTCCTTTGCCCTTTGTGACATTTCTTCTAGGGGCTGCAGAGCTTCCAACAATGTCTTTGATCTATGCCGTCTTACCAACCACTCCCCTCCTTTTAGGAAGAGAATCGTCAGGAGAAGATGGTTGAGCAACGTTGTCATGTTTGTTCTTCATGGTCTCGGAGTGTGACGACATCGTGCCTGACAGGAAAATCAAGGGTTGATTGACACGATGGATTGTAGATTATATGGAAATAAAAATTTAGATGTTCAATTGATAGGTAACCGGACTTGTCCGTTTTCAGATTGCAGACTTGTCCGAAATACCGGACTTGTCCTCACCAGAGACCGGACTAGTCCGGACTTGCTGAAGAACCCTAACTTCATATTTTTAACAGATCTACCAAAAATTGATGCAAATTACGGAGAGATATACTAGGAATGCATCTAGAAAGGTAGTGTATGCTCTAGGAATCAGGAAAATTGAGGAAAGGTATCGGAAAGATGAGAACTTGAGTTGAGAGATATTTTACCCAAAAATGAGGATTTGAATCAAAGGGTGAAGTCTGATCCGGATTAGTCCGGAGGAGAGGAGATCACACGTCGAGGAGAAGCTTTTTCGTGGAGAGAACTTCGACTGTGTTGGCCAAGGTCAAAAATCACCTTGGGGGCTAGGGTTTGAGGAGTGAGAGGCAAGAGGGTGCTTGTGAGGTGAGGAGGTCTGAGGTTGGCGCATGTATAGACTTTTAAACTCGGACATACGGACTAGTCCGGTTGGAGGACCGGACAAGTCCGGTATGCCATATCCATCCGGACTAGTCTGAGGGAGCGGACTAGTCCGGTGTTAACATCGAACTAGTCCGGGTCAACTGGACAAATTAGAGTAGAAAATAGGGAAATATGGAGAATTTGATCTAGTAGTGATCTAAGGACATAAATTTCTCAAATAATCTTGATGAATATGCTCAGTAAGCAATCAACAATCAAACAATGGTCATTATTCATCAAGATCCATTAATTTAAATAGTTTTCAAGAGAAAATTGAGATAAGGGATAGTTTTTCGCAAAGTAAGTAAGATTTTGAGAATTCAAGCAGGTATGCAGTATTTCAAGCCACATTTCGAGAGTCAAGTATATTTAGTTCATTCCTAAGCTCAAAGAAACGTTTTTCATCAAGTGGCTTGGTGAAGACATCAGCTAGTTGTTTCTCGGTTTTGACATAGGAAATGGCTATGTCTCCTTTGATTGAATGATCTCTCAAAAAATGATGGCGAATATCAATGTGTTTGGTCCTAGAGTGCTCAATAGGGTTATGTGCAATCTTAATCGCACTCTCATTGTCACAAAGGAGAAGAATACGGTTCATATTGTAATCGTAGTCCCTTAGGGTTTGTCGCATCCAAAGGAGTTGTGCACAACAACTCCCGACTGCAACATACTCCGCTTTGGATGTGGACAAGGCAATTGAGTTTTGCTTTTTGGAGGACTAGGAAACTAGGGACCTACCCAAGAATTGGCAAGTTCCGGAAGTACTTTTTTATCTACTTTACATCCTGCATAATCTGCATCGTAGTATCCAATGAGATTGAACTTTGAACCTTTAAGGTACCAAAGGCCTAGGTTGGGTGTATGGACTAAATGTCGCAAGATTCTCTTTAGGGCTGTCAAATGATATTTCTTAGGATTGGCTTGAAATATTGCACACATACAAACACTCGACATGATATCAGGTCTAGATGCACAAAGATAAAGTAGAGATCCAATCATAGAACGGTATACCTTTTGATCCACGTTAGCTCCATCTTCATTAACGTCTAAATGTACATTTGTTACCATGAGAGTCTTTATGAGCTTCCCTTTGTTCCATGCCAAATTTGTTGAGAATGTCTTGAGTGTACTTTATTTGGCTTATGAACGTTCCTTCCTTTAGTTGTTTCACTTGGAATCCCAAAAAGTATCTCAATTCTCCCGTCATGGACATCTCGAATCTATCTGTCATGATTTTACTAAATTCTTGACAAAAAGATTTGTTAGTTGAACCGAATATGATATCATCAACATAGATTTGACAGATAAATAGATCATCATTGAAGTGCTTGGTAAACAGGGTGTAATCAACTTTACCAATTATAAAGTCATTTTCAATTAGAAAATCTCTAAGGCACTCATACCAAGCTCTAGGAGCTTGTTTGGGGCCATAGAGAGCCTTACGCAGTTTGAACACATGGTCGGGGTACTCTCGATCTTCAAAACCAGGGGGTTGCTCCACGTACACCTCCTTGATAGGTCCATTGAGGAAGACACTTTTGACATCCATTTGGTACAACTTGAAGTCATGGTGGGTAGCATGTGCCAGTAATATACAAATTGATTCAAGCCTAGCTACGGGAGCGAAAGTCTCGTCAAAATCCAAACCTTCAACTTGTGAGTAACCTTTAGCCACAAGTCGTGCCTTGTTTCTTGTTACAACTTCGTGTCCGTCTTGCTTGTTGCGGAAGACCCATTTAGTGCTGACGATATTGGACTTTGGTCTTTCAACGAGTTCACATACTTCGTTCCTCTTGAAGTTGTTCAATTCTTTTTGCATTGCCATCCACCAGTCCAGATCTTTTAGCGCATCTTCAACCTTGTATGGTTCAATTATGTTGTCGATGGGGTGATCTCTTTGTATGCTTTGGTGTACTCTTGGATGGGGTACTTGCGTTGTTGTGTTCTCATAATCATCATCTTCTTCAGCTCCCCCTGGATCGTTGTCGTTATTAATGCTTTGATCATCTTGTTGGGCTTCATGATCTTGATTTTGTGCATGGGCTCCCCCTCGATCATAGCTCTCCTGTTGAGGTTCATCTTGAGCACCTAATTTTTGTGATTGTTCTTGAGGTCGAATATCACCAAGTGTCATTCTCCTCAATGCTTGACATGGGGCCTCTTCTTTATCTAGTACACACTTATCAACTTGTTCCGTTTGGTAGCCGTTAGTTTCATCGAACACTACCTAACATGCTACTTCTACAAGTTTGGACACCTTGTTGAAGACACGATAAGCGTAGGAGTTCGAATCATAGCCGAGCAAGACACCCTCATCGTACTTTGAAGCAAACTTTGAGGTCCTCGGCTTCTTGTTTAGAATATAACATTTTGAACCAAAAACTCGAAAGTATGAAATATTTGGTTTGTTATCGGTGAGTAGTTCATATGAGGTTTTCTTGAGTAGGCGATGAAGGTACAATCGGTTTGTTGCATGAAAAGCAGTGATGATGGCTTCAGCCCAAAACGTTCAGAGGTCTTGTATTCATCAAGCATTGTCCTTGCCATCTCAAGGAGCGTTCGGTTCTCCCTTTCAGCTACCCCGTTTTGTTGTGGGGAGAAGGGTGCCGAAAGTTCATGCTTTATTCCTTCTTCATCTAGATACTCATCGACTTGTGCGTTCTTGAATTCTGTTCCATTATCACTTCTTATGTTTTTGATTGTCAATGAGAATTCATTTTTCAGCTCGCCTGAGAAACTTCTTGAGTGTTTCTTGAGTTTCTGACTTATCATGCAAAAAGAAAACCCACGTGAAGCGTGAAAAATCATCGATAATAACTAAACCATATTTATTACCACTGATGCTTATATAAGCAATTGGACCGAATAGGTCCATGTAGCGAAGCTCAAGTGGTCTTTTTGTGGTCATGACATTCTTCGCTGGATGGGGTGCGCCTACTTGCTTCCCGGCTTGACACGCGCTACAAGGCATGTTTTTCTCAAAAATAACATTCTTCAAACCTCGGATGTGATCGCCTTTTAGAAGTTTTTGTAGATTCCTCATACGAACATGCGCTAGCCGTCTATGCCACTGCCAACCCATGTTGGTCTTTGCAATCAAGCATGTGTCAAGTTCGGCTTTATCTTTGTTGAAATCAAGTAGATAAACTTTTCCATTTAACACACCCTTGAAAGCAATAGAGTCATCACTCCTTCTAGAGATGGTCACACCCTCATTAGTGAACAAGCAATTATAACTTTTGTCACATAGTTGAGATATGGACAGGAGGTTATAATCTAAGGAATCAACATGTAAAACATGAGAAAGTGTGTGTTGTGATGAAATAGCTATTTTACCGGTACCTAGTACCTTTCCTTGACTATTGTCGCCAAAACAGATACCTTCCATTGAGTCTTCATTTTGTTCGTACTCCACAAATTTTTTTCTTTCTCCGGTCATATGATTGGTGCATCCACTATCTAGCACCCATTTCGCTCCACCGGATGCATATGCCTGCAAGAAAGGAACTATGCTTTGGTTTTAGGTACCCAAGCTTGCTTGGATCCTTTGAGGTTAGTGACAAGTGACTTGGGCACCCACACGCGAGACTTGGTGTTCTCATGACGTGGCTCAACATATTTGGCATGAACTTTTCCAAGACTGTTTTTCATAAGCAAATATGAAGCATCAAAGGTTCTAAACAAGATTTGCCGTTCATATGAATCTTCAATGTTAATTTTATCAACATTGTTATGTTTTTCAACTTGGGAGGAATTTCCCTTGACAAAGACAATGCTCTTCTTGTTATCCTTGTGGTTTCTAGAATTTTGCCTTTCACCATAAGAATACCCAATGCCATGTTTGACATTAGGAGGTCTTGTGACCAAGTATGCACTACGTTCATACTTGATCTTCTCCTTGTCAAACATGCCACTTTGAGAGGGATGCTTATTTTTTATCAAGTTTGACTTTTCTTTTATGTGGGTGTCATTTTTAGTACATGTACAAGTTACAAGAGTTTTGGATTCAACATGTTGAGAAGGTGAGTTTAAATAGGATGAAGAATCACTTTGCTTGAGTGACTCAACTTGCGCCTCAAGAATCTTGTTAATCTTGGTTAAGTTAGCAAGTTCATCCTTGAATGCAGTGTTTGAGTCTTTTAGCTTGAAACAAGACTCCTTGCTTGAAGCTAACTCAAGCTCAAGTGATTTGCTTCGCTCCTTTTCAATTTCAAGAAGCCCTTCAATCTTAAGATATTTCTCCTTTTGGAGAATAATCATATCATCTTGTCGATTGACTAGCTCCTCCTTATCAACTATCTCATCTATTAGAGTTTTCATTTTAGCTATAGTGTTTTTATCTAAACCTCTAAGTATGTCTTAATCAGCACTAGAATTATCAGTATCACTAGTAAAAGAATGCAAGGAGGGAGATTTGGTTTTGACCTTTCTTTTTCCTTACTTGGCCATTAGGCATGTGTGGTTGGTGTCTTTTCATGCTCCCATGGTTAGGAATAGGGTAGACTTTATGGTAGGCTGCTTATAGTGGCTATCTCCTCTTCTTCTTCTTCAGATGAGGACTCATCACTGGAGTCCCACTCCTTCCCTAGATGTGCTTGGCCATATTGCTTCTTTTTCTTGAATATTTTCTTTTGTTGAGGCTTGTTGTCTTTACTCTTCCTCTTGTTGTCTTCATGTGGACAATCAACCATGAAATGATCATATTCCCCACAATTGTAGCATGCACGCCTCGTCTTGGATCTTTGTTTGTCCTTGTATATTCTTTCATTTGAGTTGCCTCCCTTTTTTATTCTCATCATTTTCTTGAAGTTTTTGATGAGCAGGATCATGTCTTCTTCATTGATATTAGTGCTTTCATCATCACCGTCATCGTCCTCAAGAGCTTCTGGAGATTCTTTTGATGGTGGCTTGCATGTTTCCTTTAGTGCAACTCCTCTCTTCTTTGCTGAGGTGAGGTCGACAAGTTCCTTGACATGCTTGGCTTCCTTCTCCATCATTTCAAAGTTGATGATCTTGCCAAGAATCTCGTCCGGGGTCATTTTGTGAAACCCGGGACTTTCTCTGATCATGGAACAGAGTGTCAAGTTCTGAGGCATGAATGCCCTAAGAATTAACTTGACCACCTCATGATCCGTCCACTTTTTGCTACCATAGGCTCGGACCATATGACATGACCCCAACGGTCTTGTCGAGCCAGGATCACGCTGAGGGGTGCTGCGTTGCACAGCACCGGATAACACACATCAAAGGTACAAAGCGGAAGCAAAGTTTATAACATAAAGAGGTTTATGAACATTTGTACAACAAAATATGTTCAGTCTACACTCACGGGCGTAGACTACGCATCGAGTTCACGTTCAGCCCGTGAACGTGTCCCCGCTAGCACGCACACACACTAACACGGCGGCGTGCATGACTCCCACTCGACGGTGTTCCCCTCCTGGGGTTTCGTCTCCTCCTTGGAAGTCCCTTCCTCATAGAACCCTGCAAAAGCGTCAAACACAAGCAGTGAGCACGAAGGCTCAGCAAGACTAACCCATCTCTCCTAAACATGAAACTTCTACATGTAGGTGTTAGGTTACATGAGGTAAAAAGCATTTGCAAGGACTCGCCTGATTAGTGGAACCTTACTTTCAAGTTTTAGCAGCAGGTTGTGGAGAACTTTACGCTAAGGCACATGAGAGAGCCGCAATCAAACAAGAAATGCATTTCTCTCATGTACTTTGCCCAAAGTTGAAAAGAACTTTAGTTAGCTCTAAACTACAACAATCATTAACAATCAAAGTCCATCTTTCAATCAGCAACATTTTAACATGTACTAGCATGTTCTTTCTACGTCACGGTACAGTGAACAAGTGGTACTCACTGACCGTGAGGGACTGCGATTATAATCGATTTACACCTGCAGGGTTAACCCGTCACGTAGGCCCGTACTCGATGTTGCCTACAGCAACCATCACGGACGTCGTATGCAACCACCTTTCACCCGTTAGCCAAATATTGAACCGGTCCCATCGTCCCGAGCAAGAGGTCTCTGCACGCGCATCTCAGTGCCGCCAGCCGATTTACACCTCAAGCTCTCAACCTACCCTCTGAACGACAGGCAATACCTCAATACCCAGCTACCCGAGTTACATCAGTTTCCCGGTTCCCATATAGCTGGTAGGTCTTCGGTACTGTTCTAGCTTGTTCAACAGGCCCGCACATGGCTCGGTCCTCAATCGACACAAGCCGAGCTATAGCACACAGGCCCCAAAGTCCTGCTGCCCTTACTCTCCGCTCGGTCTCATTTTTCTTGCCATGTGTATCATGTGCTATCTCTACCCGAGTCGAGTGCCTCTAGCCTATGCTCGCGAATAGTTCCAACTACTCGACTTGTACCGAATCCTACACTATCCTAGCATTGCAGTAGCTAATCGGGGTTTTCAATCCTAATCCCAACCCTTGGTTTTCTTGGCTATGCAATTGGGTTTTCAAACAAGACTCCAGTGCAAGAAATAATGATACTCAAGTAAGTGCTCAAAATAATAAAAATTTGTAAAAAGGTTAATGCAAACCGGAGCTTGCCTTGCTGCTCTTGGTTGTAGGCTAGCTGCTCTTCCGGAGTAACGAAGTCTAGAACTTCGGGTTCCTCCTTGACCTTAGCGACTACATGATATACAAGTATATGTATTAATTTAAATGCATTTGAATTGAATTGAAACTTGTGAATTTTATAAGTCTTACTAGACAGACCCAATAACTCTGAAGTTTTTACTGTGGCTTGGTTACAACCTAAACAGAGTTTTGGTCAAGTGTTAGTTGCAGCAAAGCTCAATTGAGCTCTCCACAAATAATTATGCCCTTGACCTTAATTGGAACTCTTGGGGTGTTCTAGGGACTCTCATGGAGCAAGCCATGACTTTCTGAAAACTAGATTTTCAGAGGGTTCTAATGGAGTTGGTCTCACTTAATTTGAAGGTTCCTAGCTAATGATATGAGCTAAACCATTTCAGAGAAATTCTGAAAATGTTTGTGGACATTTTCTATTTTCTCTGGAACAGTTTCATTAATAACACCATTAGGTGGATCAAATGAGCTCAACTTGATCTGAAATTTTTATGGTAGTTCAGAGATATTTTGGTGAATATCCCAGCAAAATTTCAGAATTTTCCTCTGAGGGATTCTCCAGTTAAAATTCCAAACAGTTTAAATTTTGAAGAATTAATTCTGGAGAAATAAGGATTTTCATGAATTCAAACTTGATTTGATGGAAAGTACTCAGAGAGCTGAATCCAACAAAATTTGGTTCATTTGAATTGGAGTTTCCTAGCCCAAGTTATGAGGATTTGAAGTTTGAATGAAATCTGAAAATCGGGAAAAGTTTAAATCTGCCGGTGGGACCACGGGGACACGTGTTGGGCGCTGGAGTGACGGCATACCGGGGTCCACGGAGTTTTTGCGCGCCAGCACACCGGATCCGAGCCGCAGACTGATCCCGATTTAAAATCCGAGCCGCTGACACGTGAGCCACCCGACTTCGTCTTACTCCCGACGCTCCCTCGCGCCCGCGCCGCCTCCCTTCGCCGGAGCAGTACCTCAGCTCGCCGGATTGCCTCTGCCCGCCACCGCACGGTCTGAAACTCACCGCCAGGGGTTTATCGACGTCGAGGAACACGTCCGTGGGGTCAGTTCGAGCTGGTGGTGACCGGAAATAACACGGCGACGTGCGACGGCCTCGGTTGAGGTTCGGCGCCATCGGCCGTGGGTTTTAACCTGCCAAGACCTCAAACAATCAGCTCTACAGCGTCAGTACACCTCTAGGAAGCTCGACAAGGCCTCAAAGGTGTTCAAACATGGTGGCGAGTTGGTCGGCACCGTGTGACCGATCGTTCCCACCATGAACGCCCTTGATCGAGCTCAAAATCCGTCACTCCTAGCCATTTTCATACCATGGATGCTAAAAGGAAAATGATCGCCGGCTAGTCCAGCACCTATGTGCAAGATTTGATAACTTAAGAAGGATCTGAGAGCGGAAATTCAAAGAAACCGTACCGGAAGCTCGTTTTGAGGCCACCGGAGCAAAATCTGGAAATTCATGGCGGATGCTTCACGGTTTGCTTCAAGAATTGGAGGAGAGCAACACGATGGCCGCGCGCTCCCGTTGCCGCTCTTTCTGGCCCATGAAAGCCCCTGTGGAACGCTGTCCACGAGCGCCCGACCTTCGGCTGAGGTTAGGTCGCTGTTGTGGCGATCATTCTCGGGCAAGGGAGGCCGGAGCTCGGGGTTTTTGGCGTCAGGGGAGTGGAGGTTGACCTCAGGGTGCTGCCTAGCCGCTCGGGGGAGGAGAGGGCGCGATGTTTTCACGGTTTCCTGATCGAATAGAGAGGCGCAAGGCAGAGGAGCTCGGTGTTTGCCGGGGAAAAGAAAGCGAGCGACGATCGCTTCGGTGGAGCGCCTTAAGAAGACCCCGGAACCGACCCCGGGCTCGCCCGTGGAGGCGGGAAGCAGCTGGTGGCGCCGGCTCCCCTCGGTGGCGCACGAGCAGCCCTCGGTGGTGTTGAACACACAGAGGCAAAGTCCACTGCTTCGGTTGCTAGTTTTCAGCAGCCCCTCTATGACAGGTGGGTCCTACCCCATTTTAACCTCTGAGATTAACTCCCTATCACTGTTGTAAACAGTAAGCCCTAAAATTCCCATGGTGATTTGAATTATTCACCCCTGAGCCATTTGAATTGGTTAAAATTCAAATTGGGTTTCGTTTGACTAAATTTCAGCACATGTTCAGTTTAAAATTCAAAAAAAGTTTGAATTTGCTACACTTAGCTCATGTCAAGATCAACTCCAAATAGAGTGAAAATTGGTGTGTGAGCTCACAAAAATGTGCCGAGTAAGATTATGCCTCCCACTTTTGAATTCATGGGATAAAAACAGTTTGTATTTGAATTTGAGTTCAAACTGCCCTCTTTCTAGCTATACCCGAAAGTACCTCAAAAAGGTTTTGAGTTTCGGTGAAACTTGGCATGGACATTACTAGTAAAGTGTAGGAATTTTTCATATGTCCAGCCCCTACATGATGCATGTGGGAAATGCCACTTTTGTATTGTGTGAGTTTGTTCTCTAATGATCATGTTGATAATGGTTACTTGCTCTTCAAATGTGTTTATCAACTTTCTTCAAATGAGGTGTGTGTATGTGGTGATGAACACTTTGAATGTGTCAAAAACTGAGGCCTTTACACCATATTGATGAGAGACTTCAGTCTATTGTACATCTCTTGAGGTGATTCTCCTTCTTCAATGGCAAACCTTCCCAATTCACCTTCTATCATTTCGATCTTGGCTTCATGCACATGACGATCACCTTCATATGCAGTTTTGAGAGTGTCCCATATTTCTTTAGCAATTTCAAGTCCATCCACCTTGGTGAACTCGTCTCGGCTCAATGATGAGGTGATCACTGATGTGGCTTGAGCATTCCGATGAATAGCTTGTTCTTGATCCAGGGTTAGCTCTTCATCGTCATCAGGTATATCTAAACCTGTACACACTATATGCCAAAGACTTGGGTTAAGAGATATAAGGTGCATTTTCATATTTTGTTTCCACATTGTATAATCAGTTCCATCAAAGTAAGGTGGTTTGACTAATGGAATTGACAAATAATGATTATTTGAATTTATACGCTCATAGTTAAAAGGATATCGGGAGTAGTCTTTTTTTATTACCCCATTTTTGCTTTTTGTCTTCGATTTTCTTACCGTTGGGGGAGAGTGCCTTCTTCCGCATAAGCACCTTTAATTGGAGCATCTCCTCATCATCTTCCTTTCGTTCCCTTCGTCACCAACTTTTCGTTCCCTTCGTCACCACCTTTTTCATGATGGAAGCCCTTGGATTCACCCTTGATTTTCCGACATCGTCTCTTCGAGCGGAGATACTCTTCTGAAGAGTTTGGCTATGATACAAATTGAATGTAGCCTAGAGGGCGTCAATAGGCTCTTTGAATTTCTAGACGATTTCCTCAAACACTTAGCGAACTGATTAATTGCTGGTGGGTCAGACTAGTCCGGTATGGTGCGGACAAGAGCTCAATTGCGAGAAGAACAACTCTCTCCTTGATCCAATCTCCAATCCTCAAAGGCTTAATCTTTCTCGACTTAGAATGAGTGGAGAGAGGTATTTTTGTGCTCTTAGGACGTGCGGCGGCGATGGGGCTCAAGTTAATACAATGTGTGGCCGTGCACCTCTATTTATATAAGGTTTCCAAAAATCCTAGCGACCGGACCAGTCCGCTCTGTTCACCGGACTAGTCCGGTGTGCCGTGTACAATTTTAGTGTTGCATGCGGCACAGTGGAAACCCTAATTTAATGTGTTTACAGAAACTTGAAAGGACTAGTCCGATCCAAGAGCGGACTAGTCCGGTGTGTAACACCCCAAAATCCTGTTAAGAGGGGAATTCAAAAATTTTTGGACGTATTGCATGTGTTGCAAAAATTCAAATTCAAACTGGAATTTAAATTAAACTCAAAACAGAAAAGAAAAAGAAAAAGAAAAAGAAAAAGAAAAAGAAAAAGAAAAAAACAAACCTTTCCGGCCAGTGGGCCGAAACCCACCAGTCGGCCCACCCAACCCCGGCGCAAGCCCGCAGCCGCGCGCCCGTTTCCCTCTCACAGACAGACGGGACCCACCTGTCATCCCCGACCTCCCGATCGCGCCGACCCCGGACTGTTCCCCGCGCGCGCGCGATCGTAACCGACCGGATTTCCGCTCGACTCCCGGTCCCAGAAGACTCCAGCTCGATCTAAACAAACCCGCCGCCCTTCCACGGCTATATAAACCCCGGCATCTCCCCGTTTTTCCCCCACGATCCGCCGTTTTTCCTTCCGGTGAGAACCCGAGTTTCCCCGGCCAATTTCGCTCGATCTTCGCTCGGAATTTCTGATCTAACTCGCTGATCTTGATCCACCGCCTCCGGGGAACCGCGCAGGTGCAGAAAACTCGGTGGTTTGCGCTTCAAAACAGCGCCGACCGCTTTCCAGGACCTCCGAGCTCAAGAAAACCCCCGAGGTGAGATCCCCGCCCTCCCCTCTACCGACCTATGCCATAAAATCACATTTCTAGGAAGAATTGACGAAGATCCGAAACTCTCCGGTGAGATCGCCGCCTCCCGCCGTCGTGCGCCGCCGGGCAGCGCCGCCCGCGCTCGATCAGAGCGACGTGGCCGCTTGTGCGCCATCTATTTTAAATCGCACGGTAGAATTTAAATCCCCGCGTACCAGTTCGACTTTATAATCTCAGCCGTCTGTTTTAAATCGGACAGTCCACGTCAGCCCCGCGTTATAAAGGTCGGAATTCTTACGCGCTACCCCCTGGGGTTCTCGGAAAATAAGAGCTAGCCCCGGAAACTTCTGATCTAGCCCTGGAACTTTAGAAAATCATGTAAATTCATTTAAAAATCAGTTTTGGCCCCTGGACTTAATAAAAATTAGGAAAAACCCCTCTGTTATGTGTAGTTAGACCCCTGAAAATTCTTAAAATAATAAAATAGACTCTGTAGTGGGGTGAGTTTACCTTTTTAACCCTATTTGATAATAAATTTAGAAATTTGAATATGTGGTTAGTATTTAAAATTTAAAAGATGGGACAAACATATTGTCAATTCAAATTAAAAACTTTCCTAGTACATGGAAAACTTTGGAGTGAGATAAAAATAGATTTTTGGCTGAAATGAATCTGTCTAATTAATTATTCACATTTATTAGTTAAAGGGACACATTTTTAAGTAGAGAATTCTGAAAATTAGTAAAATAAATGTAAAATAGTTTACATCAGTGGAGAAGTTCAAAAATATATTATTTAATATTTTAGACCCAAAACCTATTCTGTTTAGATGAGGCGTCTTACTATTTTCATAATAAAGTTCACCTTTAGGCATAGGAAATAAATCTGAAAATATAACAAAATAGGTATGCATAACTATAAATGGATAAATGAAGTTTCCAAAATCCAAAGAATTTAGTTAGGGTTGGTATAAGGTCTGAAGACATATTTGGAGTAGGAAAATGCCTTCCATGCACACTTGGTATCTAAAAGATGTATCAATGGAATATAAGGAATTTATTTAAATTTGGAAACTCATATATAGTAGGCAAACATAAAAATGAATACAAAAGTAGAAATCATATGCACATGTTTAAAAGTTCATGTAAGCCAAAATCAACACACATAGAGGCTTCGTAGTGATCTCCTGGCTACACACCTGGGAAGTGTGAATGTGGTTCGTAGCCACTGGCATAATGGAGGTTCTGTTAGTCCACCCGGCAACGGGAGATGAAATCACTACATGTGGGTACAGTGGTGCAAACTCTGCAGAGTCAAAACTGTCATGACAATCGTGCTCACGGTCAAGAGCGGCTTGGACTTATTCATGATTAGAGGAGTGATGGTTTTGGAGGGTGTGAATGTTAAGCGGGGAGCTTAACATTGGAAATGAATGTTATGGTTATTTGATTATGATGATGGTATGGGAGATTGGGACCATTTCACCTGTGTAGTAATGTAGGTGCTTAACAAGCTAAGGTGATAGGTATTAATTGTATAGTGCTTTAACCATGAGTTCAACCTCCCCTTGTTCTAGCCATGCATGACATAATTTTCCCTTGACCATCGGTACTCAACCTTGCATATTTGTTGGTTTATATTGCTGCTCAGGTCAAGATAATGAAGTGGTGTTTAATGATCAAGACTTTGGAACCGAAGGAGGTTTCTAGGTTCATGGAGTCCCCCGGGCAACGCCTGTGATGGAGCCCACGAGAATAATTATTCCTCTGCTAGTTTATTTACTTGTGATGAACTTATTATTGTCCATCGAGACATTTGCTATGTAAGACTTATTTATATTCGATACCTGGCTTGTAATAAATGATGCTTCACTATTTGTCATCACATGTATGAGAAAATGATCCTGGCACACATGTGATATTCACTTGGTTGTTCTTTAGAAAAACCGGGTGTGACAGAAGTGGTATCAGAGCCAAGGTTGCCCGTAGGAACGTGGACCTAGGTAGAAATGGACGTATTTAAGGGCCCTATTTTCTTAAAAACTATTTTACAAGGTGTGTGTTGAAAAGTGTTATTTAATGAGTTACTTTCTTCATCTTACCCCTACTTTCATTGAAAATAGGATTTTTTTGTTTAAAAGTTTATCTAACCTAAGTTTAAATGCTTTCTGTTTTAGATGGTTCGCATGATTTGCACCGCTCGAAAGTCCACAGGAGGGAGAGTTCCCGTAGTTGCCCTTGCCCAAAGAGAGGAGAGCCGTCCGGTGACGTACCTTTCCTACGGATTGGCAGTAGGAGGCTTGTTGCACCGTCTTCGACGTATGCTCCAAGCCGCCGGCAATACAGGCAAGCTAATCATACACTATAGCTCCACCAGGACCATCCGTGAGAAGAGGGAGGAATGGAGTTCAGAAATGAGGATTATCCACGAAAATCGGCTGCTCAAGATCCACCGCTCTCCAGCTTGTCGAGCGACACAGGTCGATGCGGAGAAGGATGTCACCTGGGAGGCCATCACCTGCCAGAGTCACATCTATCGTCGACACCTGGACAGGACTGAGTACATGTACGTCCTCCAGCGCGAGAGTGGTACAACAGAATACAAGTACCCGCCAGTGTAGCAGGGAACTTCCCATGAGCACATGGACCTGTGCTTGGAGGATGCTGCTATGCTTAGCACTCGACTGCAGGAGTGTCAGCAGGAGCTTCAGGATGTTCGTGACACCCTGAAGGAAACCGAGGCGTTGCTTCGAGCCTTCTTGAGGGCGAGAGAGAGAGAGGAGATGGGAATGAACTGTGTGTCACCGTGAATGATACATGGACTCTTGACTCCCCAGATCGCCGGGCGATCAGGCGCCGTCGCACTTCTCCACC
Source organism: Neostapfia colusana (assembly GCA_030760725.1). Taxonomy (NCBI): domain Eukaryota; kingdom Viridiplantae; phylum Streptophyta; class Magnoliopsida; order Poales; family Poaceae; genus Neostapfia; species Neostapfia colusana. The sequence goes on from JASWHV010000003.1 coordinate 7,364,460, forward strand.
AGCAGCCTCCCCACCCAAAGCAGAGTCAGAAGGCAGCCACAATAATGAGGAAGATCCCGAGGAGCCAGCTCAGTGACACGAGTAGTGTAGAGTCCTTCCCTTAGTTTAGCAGGATGACGAGTAGTCGAGTCGTTATCTTAGTTAATGGTGTGTTAATGCTTGGTGTGTGACGTGAGTTGTGGAAGCCATGAGCAATTGTCCACAGCCTCGTCTTCAGATTGTTTTATTTTGGTGTGTGAACCCACATGAAATAATAGTTCATTTATTTTTGTGTGAGACATGAACCCTCATAAAAGTATAACAAAGCCTCAACACTTCAAAGTACAAACAAGTGAAAGTAGTAAGATAATACGTAATGCTTTAAATTAACATTTGGTTGATCATGCTAGATGGCCGGAAGAGGAAAAGGTCGTGCTGCCAACCCCGCCAACAACAACGATGAGGCCTGCAACCCTCATCTTTCTGGAGGCCAAGACAGGGGTGGACGCCGTGAAGGAGTTGATCCCCTCCACCAAATGCTTGAGAATCAAAATCAGCTCATCCAGAACTTGACTCAAGTGGTGGCCAACATGCATCAAGTTCCACCTCCACAAGCTGCACCACGCCAACCAAGGTTGAGTGAGTTTCTAGGAACTCAACCTCCAAAGTTTGCAAGTGCTGTTGAACCTCTGGAGGCAGATGATTGGCTAAAGACCATTGAGAGCAAGATGAGGATCATACAGTGCCAAGGGTATGCGAGGGTGTTGTTTGCCTCTCATCAATTGCATGGACCTGCTGCTGATTGGTGGACCGCCTACGTGGCCGCCCATCATGACCCTGAGAACATCACTTGGGAAGAGTTCAAGCGTAGCTTCCGCAATCATTACATACCAAGGGGTGAACTCAAAAACAAGAGGAAGGAGTTCTTGGGGTTGCAGCAAGGTAACATGACTGTAAGGGAATACCTCACTAAATTTACTCAACTCTCCCGTTATGCCCCACGGGACATAGAGACTGATGAGCAGAAACAGGATTGTTTCGTGGAAGGACTTACCGCAGAAATGCAGTGTGCAATGTCCTCCAACGAGTATGAAAGCTTCCAAAAGATGGTGGACAGAGCGTTTGTGGTAGAAAGGAAGCTGAAGGCCTTGGAAAATGAGAACAAGAGGAAGGCCGGGTGGTCACATCAAGCCTCAGGGAGCAACACCCGCCCACGTCTGATGCAGCAACCCGCAGGGCAGACAAACTGTGTTGCGGTACCCTACTCAGCATCAAGAGGGTACAACCCAGACTACAGGCCTCCGGCAGCACCAGCACAGCCACAATGTCAGTTTGTACAACACCCTTGCCCCGCATATCCACCTCGACCAACAGTACAAGGACTTCCAAACCAACCCCAAGACAACAAAGGCCAGGCACCTAAGGTTGGGGTGCAATGTTTTAACTGTGGTGAAGTGGGGCACTACGCCCATAAGTGCCCAAAGAAGAAGCCCACGCAGCCACAACAGCGGAATGTAATGAGAGGACGGGTGAACCACGTCACCATGGAGAAAGCGCAAGAGGCACCTGACGTGGTAGTTGGTAAGTTTCCTGCCAATTTACACATTGCAACCCTGTTGTTTGATTCTGGTGCTACCCACTCGTTCATTGCCCAAGGGTTTGTTAAGAAACATGATCTAGCAACAACACAAATGAACCATATGCTAGCAGTAAACTCTCCAGGTGGAGAAATAAGGACAAGACAAGTGTGTCCCAAGGTGAACCTAGACATTAATGGGGTAGTATTTACTGCTAACCTCATAGTGATAGATTCACAAGGGATAGATATTATTTTGGGTATGGATTGGTTGACCAAACATAAGTGAATCATCCATTGTTCGACCAGAATGGTGGAACTAACTCACCCTAGTGGCACAAGAGTAAAGTTCATAACAATACAAGAGCCTAGGAGGGACATTAAATTAAATCAAGTGGAGGTGAAAGTGGAGGAGATCAGGACCATCAGGGAATATCCAGATGTTTTTCCGGAGGAGTTGCCAGGTATGCCTCCTGATCGTGAAGTGGAATTCGCAATTGAGCTAGTGCCTGGAACATCCCCGATATACAAGAGATCTTATCAGATGGACTCCAAACAGCTGGGAGAACTCAAGGATCATTGAGAGAACTGACAGAGAAGGGGTATATTCGTCCTAGTTCCTCACCATGGGGAGCTCCAGTGATATTTGTGCCCAAGAAGGACAGAACCCAAAGGTTATGCGTAGACTACCGTGCCCTGAATGAGGTAACCATCAAGAACAAGTACCCATTACCCCGCATTGAAGACTTGTTTGATCAGTTGAGGGGAGCTTGTGTGTTCTCGAAAATTGATCTCAGGTCGGGATACCACCAACTTAAGATAAGGCAATCTGATATTCCCAAGACAGCTTTCGTATCTCGGTACGGACTGTATGAATACACTGTCATGCCTTTCGGGCTAACTAATGCCCCGGCATATTTCATGTATCTCATGAACAAGGTATTCATGGAATATCTGGACAAATTTGTGGTGGTTTTCATAGATGACATTCTCGTCTTCTCCAAAGATGAAGAAGAACATGAGAAATATCTAAGGTTGGTGTTGCAGAGGCTGAGAGAACACCAACTATATGCCAAGTTGAGCAAGTGTGAGTTTTGGTTGAAGAGGGTACCCTTCTTAGGGCATATAATCTCGGAGGGAGGAATCTCCGTGGATACCACCAAAATCGAGGATATACAGAAGTGGAAGACCCCTGAAAATGTCGGGGAAGTTCGAAGCTTCTTGGGATTGGCTGGATACTATCGACGGTTTATTGAGGGATTCTCTAAAATCTCGAGACCCCTCACCAAACTATTGGAGAAGGGAATCACATTCACATGGACGCCGCAGTGCGAGACGAGTTTTCAGGAGTTAAAGGAAAGATTGACAACAGCCCCAGTGCTTGTTATGCTCGATATGTAGAAGAACTTTACGGTGTACTGTGATGCCTCTGGAAACGGCTTGGGATGTGTTCTCATGCAAGAAGGACATGTCGTGGCTTATGCATCCCGGCAGCTCCGGAAGCATGAGAAGAACTATCCTACACATGACCTAGAACTAGCCACAGTGGTACACGCGTTAAAAATTTGGTGGCACTACTTGATGGGGAAGAGGACAGATATATATACGGATCATAAGAGTTTGAAGTACATTTTCACACAGCCAGATCTCAACCTGAGACAAAGGATATGGTTAGAGCTAATCAATGACTTTGATGTGGGCATCAACTATCATCCTGGGAAAGCAAACGTCGTGGCAGATGCTTTAAGTCGGAAGGTGCAGGTCAATAAGTTGAGCTTGAAGGACATGCCTGCAGAGTTGAAGGACGAGATTATAAGACTCAATCTATGCCTGGTGAATAGTGGTGAAGCCATCGCCATGGAAGTGGACTCCACACTAGAGCGAGACATACGCGAGGGTCAAAAGAATGACGAGAAGATACAAGAGATCAGATAACTCATCAAGGAAAATAAAGCTCCTGGTTTCAGAGAGGATGAACAAGTTACGGTGTGGCACGGGAAAAGGATCTGTGTGCCTGAAGTAAAGGAGATCCGTGAATTGATTTTGAAGGAGGCTCACGATTCCGACTATTCCATTCATCCTGGGAGTACGAAGATGTACCAGGACCTCAAGAGCAGGTATTGGTGGTATGGCATGAAGAGAGATGTCACGGAACATGTTGCCCTATGTGACACATGCCAGTTGGTGAAAGCAGAACATCAACGACCCGCGGGATTATTGCAACAACTCAAAGTGCCTGAATAGAAATGGGAAGAAATCGGTATGGATTTCATAGTGGGATTGCCTAGGACCCAATAAGGATATGATTCAATATGGGTCATCAACGACAGGCTAACCAAGGTAGCTCATTTCATTCCTGTGAAAGAAAGCTACAGCGGATCCAAATTGGCAGAGTTGTACATGTCAAGGATCGTGTGTTACCATAGAGTGCCAAAGAAGATAGTGTCGGATCGAGGAACACAGTTCACCTCAAGGTTCTGGCAGAAGTTGAATGAAACCATGGGAACCCATCTGAACTTTAGTTCTGCCTATCATCCCTAAACTGACGGGCAGACGGAAAGAACCAATCAGATTCTTGAGCATATGATGAGGGTGTGTGCACTAAAAAACAATCGGAGTTGGGACAAGAACTTACCGTATGCGGAATTCTCCTATAACAACAGCTATCAAGATAGTATGAAGATGTCACCGTTCGAAGCTTTGTATGGGAGGAAGTGCAGAACTCCCCTATTTTGGAACCAAACAGGGGAAAGTAAAGTGTTTGGTCCCGAAGTACTACAAGAAGCCGAGGCGAAAGTGAGGGAAATTAACAACAACTTGAGGATAGCACAGACACGACAAAAGATCTATGCCGATGTACGGAGAAGAGAGCTCGTTTTCAACGTGGGAGACTATGTCTATCTCAAGGTGTCCCCTATCCGAGGACTTCGTCGGTTCAGGGTGAAAGGGAAGTTGCCACCTTGATAAATCGGACCCTTTCAAGTTCTGGAGAGGAAAGGTGAAGTGGCGTATCAACTAGAATTACCGGCTCGCCTATCGGATGTGCACGATGTATTCCATGTGTCACAGCTCAAGAAATGTCTGAGAACGCCTGAAGAGGTGTTACCCATGAATGAGGTTGACGTAGCTGAGGATTTGTCTTATGTCGAGCAACCATCCAAGATTTTGGAAACAATGGAACGCCTCACAAGAAATAAAAGAATCCGGATGTGCAAGGTGCAGTGGAAGCATCACTCGGGAGAGGAAGCCACCTGGGAGCGAGAAGATGAGCTTAAGGCACAATTTCCGGAATTGTTTTCTTAGAACCCCCAATCTCGAGGACGAGATTTCTTTTAAGGGGGGTAGAGCTGTAACACCCCAAATCCTGTTAAGAGGGGAACTTAAAAATTTTTGGACGTATTGCATGTGTTGCAAAAATTCAAATTCAAACTGGAATTCAAATTAAACTCAAAACAGAAAAGAAAAAGAAAAAGAAAAAAACAAACCATTCCGGCCAGTGGGCCGAAACCCACCAGCCGGCCCACCCAACCCTCGCGCCAGCCCGCAGCCGCGTGCCTGTTTCCCTCTCACGGACAGGCAGGACCCACCTGTCATCCCTGACCTCCCGATCGCGTCGACCGCGGACTGTTCCCCGCGCGCGCGCGATCGTAGCCGACCGGATTTCCGCTCGACTCCCGGTCCTAGAAGACTCCAGCTCGATCTAAACAAACCTGCCGCCCTTCCCCGGCTATATAAACCCTGGCATCTCCCCGTTTTTTCCCACGATCCGCCGTTTTTCCTTCCGGTGAGAACCCGAGTTTCCCCGGCCAATTTCGCTCGATCTTCGCTCGAAATTTCTGATCTAACTCGCTGATCTTGATCCACCGCCTCCGGGGAACCGCGCAGGTGCAGAAAACTCGGTGGTTTGCGCTTCAAACACAGCGCCGACGAGCCTCGCCGTGAATTCACCTCGGACCTCGTCGCCGACCGCTTTCTAGGACCTCCGAGCTCAAGAAAACCCCCGAGGTGAGATCCCCGACCTCCCCTCTACCGATCTATGCCATAAAATCACAGTTCTAGGAAGAATTGACGAAGATCCGAAACTCTCCGACGAGATCGCCGCCTCCCGCCGCCGTGCGCCGCCGGGCAGCGCCGCCCGCGCTCGATCAGAGCGACGTGGCCGCTTGTGCGCCGTCTATTTTAAATCGCACGGTAGAATTTAAATCCCCGCGTACCGGTTCGATGTTATAATCTCAGCCGTCTGTTTTAAATCGGACGGTCCACGTCAGCCCCGCGTTATAAAGGCCGGAATTCTTACGCGCTACCCCCTGGGGTTCTCGGAAAATAAGAGCTAGCCTCGGAAACTTCTGATCTAGCCCCTGGAACTTCAGAAAATCATGTAAATTCATTTAAAAATCAGTTTTGGCCCCTAGACTTAATAAAAATTAGGAAAACCCCCTCTGTTATGTGTAGTTAGACCCCTGAAAATTCTTAAAATAATAAAATAGACCCTGTAGTGGGGTGAGTTTACCTTTTTAACCCTATTTGATATTAAATTTAGGAATTTGAATATGTGGTTAGTATTTAAAATTTAAAAGATGGGACAAACATATTGTCAATTCAAATTAAAAACTTTCCTAGTACATGAAAAACTTTGGAGTGAGATAAAAATAGATTTTTGGCTGAAATGAATCTGTCTAATTAATTATTCACATTTATTAGTTATAGGGACACATTTTTAAGTAGAGAATAATTCTGAAAATTAGTAAAATAAATGTAAAATAGTTTACACCAGAGGAGAAGTTCAAAAATATATTATTTAATATTTTAGACCCAAAACCTATTCTGTTTAGATGAGGTGTCTTACTATTTTCATAATAAAGTTCACCTTTAGGCATAGGAAATAAATCTGAAAATATAACGAAATAGGTATGCATAACTATAAATTGATAAGTGAAGTTTCCAAAATCTAAAGAATTTAGTTAGGGTTGGTAGAAGATCTGAAGACATATTTGGAGTAGGAAAATGCCTTCCATGCACACTTGGTAGCTAAAAGGTGTATCAATGGAATATAAGGAATTTATTTAAATTTGGAAACTCATATATAGTAGGCAAACATAAAAATGAATACAAAAGTAGAAATCATATGCACATGTTTAAAAGTGCATGTAAGCCAAAATTAACACACATAGAGTAACCATAACACATAGAAATGTGAATAGCTTTCATAAGTGTGAATGTGTGGTTTGTATGAAGTGGAAGTGTGAACTATGTCTTATGGATTGTTGTTTTCTTTTGCTATGTGTGATGGTATGAGTAGAACCTGCTCCAGAGCAAGTTCTTCCTTTCCAAGATCAGGACTACCCATTCCAAGAGCAGCAGGAAGAAGGCAAGTGTCCTTGACCACTTTGATCCCATACTAGAATGTGTAGATAGAATTATTTGCATTGTCAATTGAAAAGATGAAACCCATGCTAGGATGTTTCCCTAGAATTGCATTACCTTGTTTCCTTATAGCTTGGGTTGGGATTCATTTTATCATGTCATTTATTATTATGCATATGCTTAGCCATGCTTAGAATGGGATATTTGGGATATGAGATCATCAGTTTATTTTACCATACTCTTGAATGAGATATTGTGAGTTATGTAGAGGTAGGGATCAAGGCAAGTTGGATGTTTTGGTTGGTGCTGGGTGCACGAGACTCGGGTTTGTGTTTAGTACTGCCTGGATCCTAAGGACCGGTTCATGGAGCATGTAATCTGGCTTTACCGTGCCAACCACATGCTGAGATGGGGCAGCTTAGCCAATTAATTAGGTGTATCCCCGATGTAGTATGGGTGTGTTGGATGGTGCGGGGAATAGATGTCAGCTGGACTACCATATGAACCGCAAGGCTCAAGAGGGGGCCACTGCAGCGGGGTTGGAGCCTCTTGTATGCTGTTAGGGGTGAAACCTCAGTGGTCCAACGCTCGTCGGGAATCCCTTTGTAAAGGCTTCGTAGTGATCTCCTGGCTACACACCTGGAAAGTGTGAATGTGGTTCGTAGCCACTAGCATAATGGAGGTTCTTTTAGTCCACCCGGCAACGGGGGATGAAATCACTACATGTGGGTACAGTGGTGCAAACTCTGCAGAGTCAAAACTGTCATGACAGTCGTGCTCACGGTCAAGAGCGGCTTGGACTTATTCATGATTAGAGGAGTGATGGTTTTGGAGGGTGTGAATGTTAAGCGGGGAGCTTAACATTGGAAATGAATGTTATGGTTATTTGATTATGATGATGGGATGGGAGATTAGGACCATTTCACCTGTGTAGTAATATAGGTGCTTAACAAGCTAAGGTGATAGGTATTAATTGCGCAGTGCTTTAACCATGAGTTCAACCTCCCCTTGTTCTAGCCATGCATGACATAACTTTCCCTTGACCATCGGTACTCAACCTTGCATATTTGTTGGTTTATATTGCTGCTCAAGTCAAGATAATGAAGTGGTGTTTAATGATCAAGACTTTGGAACCGAAGGAGGTTTCTAGGTTCATGGAGTCCCCCGGGCAACGCCTGTGACGGAGCCCACGAGAATAATTATTCCTCTGCTAGTTTATTTACTTGTGATGAACTTATTATTGTCCATCGAGACATTTGCTATGTAAGACTTATTTATATTCGACACCTGGATTGTAATAAATGATGCTTCACTATTTGTCATCACATGTATGAGAAAATGATCCTGGCATACATGTGATATTCACTTGGTTGTTCTTTGGAAAAACCGGGTGTGACACGGTGCAAGGTGAATGCCGGTTCTAGAGAGTTGATCGGATTAGTCCGGTTTCTAAGCAGACTAGTCCGGTGCAAGGTGAATGTAAGTTCCAGAGAGTTGATCGGACTAGTCCGGTTTAGAGCGGACTAGTCCGGTGCAAGGTGAATGTCGGTTCTAGAGAGTTGATCGGACTAGTCCGGTTTCTGAGCGGACTAGTCTAGTGCAAGGTGAGTTACGGTTCCAGAGAGTTGAATGGACTAGTCCGGTTTTAGAGTGGACTAGTCCGGTGCACCGTGTTGTGATGCAACAAAAAGTTGAACGGTGCATCGTGTCGTGAGTGATTTGGATTTGTTTTAAGACCTTACCCCTACGCAAAGATTTTGAGCTCTTGGGATGTGTCTCTCACACACATCCTATACAAGTAAGTCTACATTGCGCTTGGTTCATGGACCTGTCATTTTCCTATTTCTTCATCACTTCATTTTTCACCTTTTTTAGTGCACCAATGCTACCTTGCACGAGTTAATCTGCATTCATCTCAACAAGTTTATTAGGATCTCAATTCATTTGTCATCAATCGTCCAAAACCCATAAGGGAATGCCTAGATGCACTTTAAGATCGCGCCTTGATTATTGTGATGTTACTGCTTTATTTATTAATTAGGACCCCAAGACGAAGGCGAACCAGTACATGGGCTTCATCTACACGTCGTTCCAAAAGCGCGCCACCTTCATCTCTCACAACAACACGGCGCGGCATGCCAAGCTTTACGGCGACACCAAGATGGCTCAGATCTGCGGCACCATCGCGGCGCGCCGACGAGAAGCGGCACGAGACGGCCTACGCATGGATCGTGGAGAAGCTCTTCCAGGTCGACCTGGTCTACACGGTGCTCGTCTTCGCCGACATGATGCGCAAGAAGGTGGCCATGCCGGCGCACCTCATGTACGACGGCACCGACGACAACCGCCTCTTTGCGCAGTTCAGCACCATCGTGCAGCGGCTCGGCGTGTACACGACCATTGACTACGCTGACATCCTCGAGTTCCTCGTCCGCCGGTGGGGCGTCGGGGACCTCGTCGGGCTGTTATGATTCCAGGAAGATGGAGGAGAGAGCGCAACTGGCCAACAAGGTAAAGTACCCGGACTTCGCGCCTTTCACCTGGATCTATGGCCGCCAATTTCAGCTCTACATCGTCATCATGTGATGAAAATCAAGCTGAAAGCGGGGCGGGCTGTGGGCAGCTCACCACGGTCCGCTTTGTCCACTTCATTTTTTTGTTGGCTTAGTGGGGCCGTTGGTCAAGTGAATCTACCCACTTCAATATTAGTGGGCCTGGCGTGCACATCCTTGCGGGTGTTGCGGGTACCTGCTAGATGCCACAATCTCAACCAACAGACACATCTCCTGCCACGGCGACTGCCATCGCAAGGCGCAACACAGCGTCATCTGCGGCGATGTTGTGTCGTTGCCACCCCGGCTCAGGGGTAAGTTTCGCGAGACGCAACAAGGAGGCCAAGGCGTGACGGTGTTGGCGCGTGGCAACCCCTCAGTCTTCTCGATCTTCTGCACCGCTAGCAAGGCTGAGGTCGTCATCGCAACCATGTTCTGCATCGGTGAGTTCAGCTGCTACCCCCGTAGGCGTTGGCCTCCCCGCCGCTAACTGTTGTTAGATATGCATATTTAAACAATGATTCGAATATTTATCTAGGTTATAGACACTCTAAGAAACACCATCTTCTCCGCTCACTGCCTTCTGTTAAGAATGGATGCTTCTGCGTCTCATGAGTTGTTATATGAATTGATGGATCATATCTCAGCAACCCTTGCAATATGTCGCAGAGGACGAACCGATGGAGATTGGAGAGCTTGTTCACCTTCTTCAGTAGGCCGTTCTGGCTCTTGGAGGAGCAAGATTTTATGAGCAACAAGATTCACATCGCCTCAACAATATCCCTGCTGGGAGCGAGATCCCCTCAGTTGGGAGTGACTGTCGTGCTGAGTTTGCTCGAACAACTTTAGGGTTTGCAAGTGGGTGTATGCGGCCTATACGGGTTTTTGCGGCCTAGTCTGTAACACCCTCAAATTCATTTCCTTGCATGCATACATTTTTCATAGAGAAACATTTTTAAAAGAAGTAGAAATGGAGAAAGAATCATAAAAATGGTGGGGAATGGGAGAAAGGTAGCTGAGATGAGCCAATTCCAATTTGCCGAGGTGCGCTGTCGACACTTCCTCCGACCCACGGGACACGTGGCGCTTTCGAAGCTCGCCCCTGCAAAGGGGTGAGGTCCGGCACTGCTGGCCACGTGGCAGGCTCGGAGCTCGCCTCTGAATAGAGGGGAGGTCCGACCCCGCGGGACACATGTCGCCCTCGGAGCTCGTCTCTGAAGAGAGGGGAGGTCCTACCCCGCGGGACACGTGTCACCCTCGGAGCTTGCCTCGGAGGAGAGGCGAGGCCCAGCCCCGCTGGACACGTGTGCTCGCCTCGGAGTAGAGGCGAGGCCCAGCCCCACGGGACACGTGTCACCTTCGGAGCTCATCCCTGCGGAAGGGATGATGTCCGGCACCGCTAGGCATGTGTCACCCTCGGAGCTCACCTCCGCGGAGAGGGGAGGTCCGGCACCGCTGGACACGTGTCGCCCTCAGAGCTCACCCCTACGGAAGGGATGAGATCCGGCCCCGTAGGACACATGGCGCCCTCGGAGCTCTCCTCTGAGGAGAGGGGAGGTCCGGCCCCGCTGGACACTTGGCGCCCTCGGGGCTCGCCTCTGAGGAGGAGGGAGGCCCGGCCCACCGGACACATGGCAGGCTCGGGGCTCGCGTGTGAGGAGAAGGGAGGTCCGACCCCGCTGGACGCGTGGCGTCCTCGGAGCTCGCCCCTGCGGAGGGGGCGAGGCTCGGCTCTACCACACACGTGGCAGGCCCGGAGCCCGCCACTGAGGAGAGGGGAGGCCCGGCCCCGCTGGACACGTGGTGCCTTTGGAGCTCACCCTAGCAATGGCCACGTGGCAGGTCCGCAGCTCGCCTCTGAGGAGAAGCAAGGACCAGCCCCCGCTGGACACGTGACACCTCCGGAGCTCACCACTGCGACGATGTGAGGTCCTTATGCGGATTTTTCTCCTGTGCGCGGGAGTACCTGGTACTGAGGGTACCGACACAATTTCTCCCGCATTGCTGCCGCACCAAATCAATTGGAGATAAGTTAGTTAAGATCTAAAACAAATTGAATAGGACTCTTATTTGAGCTCCAATCGGGGTAGGACTCCTCTTTCCCCCTTATAAATAGAACCCAAAACCACCTCCTTGGCCGTAACCCCTTTTCTTTTTCACCCTCGTGAGTCGATGACTTGGAGGTCCTAGCCCCCAACTCGCCGAGTTGGACACACCCCTCGTCGGAGTTCAGTCGCCAGTGAGCCCCCGCTGCTGCCATTGGTAGGAGGAAGGCCCTACCAATAAAAAGAAGTAAGGTAGGTCTTCATTACCCATCTTATGACATCTTTGTTGTTTCTGCGCATCCGTTTTCTTCGCTTCCTTCGAACCGAAACTTTTACGTGTGGACAGATCGTGTTTTGATCGGTTTTTGACGGTGGAATTGATCTAGATCTTAAGTCAAAATCATCACCACGTCCACACTTGATCCCTACACCCTTGTTCATCATAAAACCCCATGCAAGCCCATTAAAACATGCAAGAACACATACAAACTGGTTTAATAAAACAACACCATAGGATTTGCATTCGTCTACACCATTGTATCTTGAGTAGAGTTGTGCATTATGTTTGATTGCTGTAAATTTTGTATGTGTGTGGTCGTGAGTAGAAGGACAAGATCACGAAGCCATCTACAAAGAACTACAGCACCAAGACTTCGAGACGCTTGAAGAGCCACGGGAGCAAGGCAAGTGCCCCTTGACCATATTGATCCCACGTTTTGAGACTGTTTTGTTTGCGAAAACTCGTATGCTTGAGTCAACTTGATGGGACACCCTTTTATAGGAGTTTACTAGTTTTGTTAACCACCCTTGTCGCCGGGAAAGTTAATGAGTCGGGTATGGTCGTTTTCCTTTTCGCTTCACTTAATCCACGGGATACGGGAAGCTGAATTAAAATATGGTTAGCTACTGCACTCATATGAATAATGATGATGAGAACTTGATGATATTAATGAGCATGGAGTCGGGGGTGATCTAGCCAAGCTTGGTTCGTGGATGTTGCTGAATGAGATGGTGGTTTACTTGACGTAGATCTAAGGACCGGTTCATGCCAGCACATGCCAGAAAAACAGTGCCACCACAAGGCCAAATATTGGTGCGGCTTAGCTAACTAATTATGTGTGTTACTAGTTTGTTATGAACCGTGGATGGCGCGGGGAATGAGAGTCGAGAGAGGACTGCCCTAGGAACTGCATGGCACAAGAGGGGGCCCCTGGGTGGGAGAATGGTGATTCGAGTCTGCCGGTGAAACCTTAGTGAGTCCATACATCTAGTAGCCCCTTTGTAAAGGCTATTTTATGATCTCTTTGTCATACACCGACGGTTGTGTACTGGTATAATGGAGGTTTTGCAGTCGCCGACGGGTGACAAAATCACAAACTTGTGGGTAAAGTGGCGCCACCTCTGAAGAGTGTAAAACTATCATGATAGTCGTGCTTACGGTCACAAGCACCTGGCCAACTCACATGATTAGAGGGAAGACTTGGGATGGATTTTCGGTATGGTTATGGTATGATCATTGGGATTGGTATTGGGACTGTTTGAGTCATGATAATGAATTTGGTTTCGGTTATACGAACAAGAGATGGTTATGAATATTATGAGCATGAGATGAAGTTGAGAAAGATTAATGGTTGGTTGAGACATGATAAATGGTGAAATATGATGAAGGAATGTTGCTGTTATAACATGGTTAGGATGGGATTAAACTCACTTAGAAATTGATGTTGTTTTATCGTGTTTTATGAAATAAAATTTGCTTGCTGCAATAAGCCTTTTTATTCCATACCTTGTTGTAAGCTACATGTCATACTTTTCCCGCACTTGCTGAGTACGACATGTACTCACCCTTGCATTATCACATAAACATCAGCAACAGGAGAAGAGTACTTCGAGGACCATGTGGAGTACTAGGCGTGCGGACTATCGTCAAAATGCCTATGGAGTTGAAGATGGAGCCGCTGCTATTTAGTTATTTCTGCTGTCGTTTAGAGACTTTCGCTGCAAGAATAAGTTAGAGATTCATGAGTGAGACAATTAGTCGATGTAATAAAGTACTTAAACACTATTTATTCGTGGTTATATTCTGAATTCAGTTTGAGGATTACATGTGTATGTGTGATGAACATCCTGGGCACACATATGCATTAGCTCGGTTCCGTGTTTTTCTGGACCGGGTGTCACAGATTGGTATCAGAGCCACGTTGACCGTAGGACGCAAGCCTAGGTAGAATGGACACTCTAAAACACATAGGCACACTCCTCTAAAACTGCTATTTTCAAAAATTGCTTGCTGCTGCACTTTTCTTGTCAATTCAGCCACCGCAAAGTGCCATTTTCAGCCCTCCTTTTTCTCTTCTTTTGGACAGCAACACATTTGCTTTATTGCCCTATAGCTCTTGAAGTTTGGGAGTTATTTCTTACTTCTCTAAAGCTTCTCATGTATTATTATAAGATGGCGGTGACTAGGAGCACCAGCGCCATCTAACCCTACATGGACTGCCGACTCACCATGTCGCGCGCCCATGTATGGACCACCTCCCTCACACAGCGGGAACAGCACCAGTTCAGATGATTAAGTTTAGGATTCCCATTGAATAAGGTGTAATAGGAACGTTTAAATTGTAGTAGCTTGAATAGGAGTAGTGTGTTGAACTTTTGTGATGATTGCTTGTGTTTGTGTGCTAGTGTGAGTTGTGGCACGCTTCGGCGAGTGTCCACATCAACACATAGTGGATAGATGTGAGATGCTTCGACATGTGTTCACATCCTCCTATAGGCTGAAATTAATAAAATAAGATATTTAGTTCATACCCCTTGATGCATATAGTTGGGGGGATCAATATAAACTTATTTTTTCTATTCTACCCAACTCTCTCTCACAGATGGTGAGGAAAAACACCAGTCGTCAATGGAGGAACATTCGTGGCCACACTGAACCACAAGAGGATGGCAACGTTAAAGTTCCTGAAAATGTTAACCCCGAGGCTGGTGCAAACAACGTTGAACGGTTGATGGCTATGCAGAACCAGCTCATGCAAACCATGATACAAACGTTGGGACAGCTGCAAGCCAACAACAACAACAATCCTAACCCCATTCCTGCACCACCACCACCGCCACCATCGCCGGTTCACAACAGATTGGGGGAGTTCATGAGGACTCGACCGTCTACTTTTGCACAAGCTAATGATCCCATGGAGGCTGATGATTGGTTGAGATCCATAGAAAAGAAGCTTGATATTGTTCAGTGCAATGATCGGGTGAAAGTTCTCTTCGCATCGCACCAACTTATGAGAGCAACCGCTAACTGGTGGGACGCTCTTTGCAATGCTCATGACAACCAGGAGACTATCACTTGGGCTGAATTTAAGGAGAGTTTCCGCTCTCATTACGTCCCTGCTTGAGTCATGATGTTTAAAAGGCAAGAGTTTGAAGGTCTCCGTCAAGGAAGGAAGAGCGTGAATGAGTACCTCAACAAGTTCATGCACCTGTCAAGATATGCTTCCGAAGACGTCAACTCGGATCAAAGGAAGCAATACTTGTTCATGAGAGGATTGAACAATGAGATCCAAGAACAACTGCTCAACAATGATTATGCAAACTTCTAGAAGCTCGTGGACAAAGCTATAGTGGTTGAGAGCAAGATCCGTGAGATCGAGCAATAGGGCAAGAGGAAGATGCCATATGAGCCATAAGGGAGCAATGTACGTCCCCGTTTCATGCCCCTAGCTGCACCACAGTATGGCTCGTCCGCTTCTACTTTCCGCCCTGCAAACCCCTAACCAACCACCGCAGCAACGTTCTGTCATGCAAGCACCTCGTATGCCTTTGCCTCCTACGCCCCGTCCCAACATGGGCGCCTATGCTCAAAACCACCCTTGCCCCAGCGTTCCTACTGTTTTGGGCAACAAAGCATGCTTTTCATGTGGAGAGGCGGAACACTTTGCAAGTCAATGCCCGAAGAAAGGCCTTGGACAGCTGACCAACGCGCCAAGACAGAACCCACGGCCGAGTGGAGGAGCTACGCAAGGTAACCATGGGCAGCAGACCTACGCTCGTGGCAACGTGAACCATGTCTCCCCTGAGGAAGCGCAACAAGCTGAGGACGTCGTGATTGGTATGTTCCTTGCCAACTCCAACCCAACCCTGTTTTATTTGATTCCGGAGCATCGCATTCATTCATATCATCCAAGTATGTTGCCGAGTATAATCTGTCCATATCACACATGAAACACACTATGTTGGTTAACTCTCTCGGTGGAGAGATGAGGACTAATATAGTATGTCCGAAAGTAAACCTTAAAATAAGGGGGTAGACTTCCTTGTCAACCTTATTGTCAAAATTAAAATGGAACAGGAACTAAAGTATTTTTAAACCAAGATTATTATGGGAAAGAATTTTGCGGCTTTACTGGTAGTGCAATTGAAAGAAAGTGAGCTGGTCCGGCCCGTGCTCGCACTGACTTTCACAGGCCTGGCTCGGCACAGCTTGTGGCCCAGCCACGGCCCAGTTAAGGTTAACCGGTCATCCCGGCTAGCCCATGTGACTCGGGGAGTACTGCCCCGTGGTTTTGGATTGCGATCCAAAACAGGGGTGTCTGTGTAACTATTTGGATGGCGATTACTTTTACAGCATTGGAGTACAAATTTGAGATATCCATTCTAAGAATGATTGCGCTTGTCGTCCTCTAAATCCTCTAAATAAATATTTCCAACTATTTATAATGCAAATGTAATATTTTATAGGATTTGGACGTGCTAGTTAACTTGTCGATCAACCTCAAACTTATATGATAAAAATCGCTTGTAATTTTTGTAGACGTTTTTATATGGCTTTTGTAGAATACAACATTTTTTCTCGCTACATGAGTGTTGCAGTACCACACTGTGAATTGTGATATACACACGAAATCGTCTCCCTCGATAAAACTACCCTTCCGTTCTGAAATAAATGATGTTTAGGATAAAGAATTTAGTTAAATTTGAACTAAACTAATTGTCTTAACTGTCATTTATATCAGAATGGAAGGAGTAGAATAGAACTTCAACTTTTTTTTAAGTACCACATGCGTTCTTCAAGCTGGTGCAAGCCCGGATCCAGTGAGAAGCGTGAGATCTGAGTACCGGGAACTGTCGCCGGTACGTGACGAAAAGCTTCTCCGGTGCCGGTTTGAACGGCCGTACGTTCCGGCCGGTACGGGAGCGGAATTTCTTCCCACCTTTCCCGAACTAAAAAGTTTTCCCAGCCCGCCTCTTCTTCCCTCCATTCCCAGCCGCTTCCAAATGAAAAGGCCCCCCCACATGCTAGATCGGCGCCGGCGAATGCGATCCCACCCAATCTCCCTCGAACCCGGCCGCCCTCCTCCGTCTACCAACCCCACCCGCCCAAGAGCAGAGGCGCCGAGATCCTCAAGCGAGGGAACGGCGAGACGGCGTCGTTGGAGCCCTCCTCTTCACCAGCCGCTCCGCCGGCCTCTTTCCCGACTGTAAGGGATCCACACCTCCTTTGTGGCTTTTGTTCTTTCGGATCAGGTCTGTTTGGGTCAGATTGTGAGTTACTATCCATGCTTGTTTTAATGCGTACCCACAAGTTAGCAGTATTATGCATGCTTTGCTCGTACCAAGACAAGCCGTCAGTCATATGTGTAGTAGGGAACCCTATTTAGAGTTTAAGGCTTCTTGCAGTTATGTATGCAAATGACGTTGCTCTAGCGTAATCTTTCTGTTACAGGCTTTACCGCCTGAAATGTTGGCTTGACTGTTGGACTCACCGGGCCCGGCCTAATCTGTAGTAGTAGCATCGTTAAATTCACAAACGCAGCGCCAATGGTACTCCTAGAAACGCTAATTCATTCTACCTCTAGGAGTAAGGAGGCATGGCAATGCCATGAGAATGCTTCAAAGCTTAAACTATCAAACTGTTTTCAGGCGAGCAAACAGAGCAAGAAAAACACATGAAATTTTCTACTTGGGCCACGTTATATTTCAAACCACTACAGGGGGAGGCTCTCGTGTCATGTTCTGGTATAACTCGGGGGCCTGCTTGATTTGTGCTCCAAGCTAGGCTGACTAAATTTTATTCATGTGGTAATTTGCGTATTAAACCCCAACATGCTTGGGATAAAGGTTTAGTTGTTGTTGTTGGTAATTTGTGTATTAAACCCGGAGTAAAGAAAATGGCATTCGTTTTGTGGACAGAATATATGGTTATAAAATTTCTAGCATTTGATTTTAGGTAAATTGAAGGCATAATCAGATTCGGGTTTCAATCTGAATGGACGCCTAGCCACGGCCCATGAAAAGACTGAATTAAACATGGCCACGTAGAGTTGCACATGTAAACACAAAATGTCAGCAGTTCAAATGGAGATGTAAAAATGCCACTTATCAAAAGAGCACAGATTGGAAGGTGGGCAGAGCAAGTTGTGAGAATTTTCTTCTGGTTTCAGGATTGTGTATTCGCCTCTTCCCCCTACCGATTTCTTGATGTATATTTCTGGGTTTTTGTTGATGCAGATCTGGTGACAGCGATAGGGTCAGTGGGACCACCGGACCAGGAAAGTGAGGAGTGTGATAAATTCCGAGGATATTCATTTCCTGATACTCTGATGTGTTTATTGGGTTGTCATTTTATCACGAATCTGTCTCTTTTGATGCGTGCTGCTTGCAGGGCTAGAGGATGCCTGAGTTCAGGGACAGCAAGAGGGCGCCACTTGCTGCTGGCGAAGATGCTGGCGAAGGGTTATCTATCAGGAGGGTGGCATCGCCGAGCTCCTTGGCGGTGAGGGGCACCGCCCGGAAGCACCTGGGGCGGCGGTTTATATTGCCTTCAAACAGTAAAGAGAACATGGCACCGGTTTGGGCTGTGAGGGCCACACCGCCAAAGAGGAGGAGCCCACTGCCGAGATGGTACCCTAGGACACCGCTCCGTGACATCACGACAATTGCAAAGGTGACGGACGGTATATTATTGCTACGGTGTGAGAAAGTTAACTGTTCGAAGATTTGATTACTGTAGTACATATGTTCAATAGGATGTATGATGTGTCGTTGACCATGGCTTACAGGCGATTCAGCGAAGCCGTTTAAGGATTGCCGCTGCCCAGGAGCAAAGCCGAAGATCCGAGCAGTCTCCGCGATCTGTGAACCTGACTACCTCAGCACAGGCAGAGCAGGACGTCCCTCTTAGCACTGATGCTTCCCTAGCTGTTGCCTCTAGTTCCGGCTCAACTGAAATAGGAAATGTTATAAGCCCGGCAACTATCCTTGCCGAGGATGATCTGAAGGCGCTTTGCTCTCCAGCGGAGAGCTCAATGAAGAGTCCGTCCGAACCAACCGATCCATCGATTAATGACACGGTTGAGAAGAAATTGTCCAGCTCAATAGAACGCATAGAGAAGATGGTGAAGAACATGAAACGAACACCAAAGGCTGCTCAGCGTTCCAAGAGGGCCATCCAGAGGCGCACTCTCATGTCCCTGCGATGACCTGACTGCTCTGCTTCAGTGGGGAGAGGAAAAAGTCTGTCTCAAACTTCCCCTATCCCTTTGTCTGCTGTCTCAGACTTTTGCTTGCCCAGCCAATATTATTCTTATGGGGATCCGTGGTTCTCATCTTGAGGACCAATGATTATGGCCAAAGGCTCGTGTGCTCTCTGCTTCGAGCTGCTAGTGTCAGGTGTGCTGTCAGACGGTTGATCCTTTGTAATGTGATATGAAAAGTTATGAACCAGTCGTCGCCAAAGCTTTCAGTTTTTTCTTTCAGCTCAAGCGGTTTTACGTTGTAATCCTGCAGAACCAGAATACTGGATTGCAGACTTGCAGTGTCTGCTTGACCAGGGTTTCTATGTTTCTTCTGAGGTTGTTCCTCGCTTTGGCCATAGATAAGCACGGTTTCTTTTGATGTAATTTCCTTCATAGGATGTCCCGTCTTGCTCAGGAAATTCATGTGAACGTCTTCCTTTTTTGCTGCCGCCTTGAGGAAAGGGAACTCGATGGAACAAAACGAACATAGAAAAGGAACTTGAATTATGTCTAAAACATCGAAGCGATCCAATTGAAGTGCTACTAATTGCCCAACCCTGTCGCATAAAAAGGCTTGCCAATCAGGTTGTATGAGTGAATGGGGAGAATGGCAGTAGAATCTGCCACTTAAACCAATCAGGCATTTGAGGTAACAGAGCAAATACACCATACTTTCAAACAAGGAACATCCATACAAACCAGAACTTGAAATCCTTCCTAGGCAAAGAAACATCCCGCACTGTGCTAGGCACTGCACCTCACAGTCCTGACCTAGGCCTTGACAGCATACTTCCTCATGGGGAAGTACTTCTCACGCTTCTTTTCCCTCTCCGTCTTCAGAGAAAGCTGTGGGATAAAACAATAGAATGTCAGGCAAGTCTGTGATATAAACCAACACAAAAGAGCTAGTATGTGCATGCAAAACCAATGATTTCTTGTATCGCACTCGAACCCAAAACCTCAGTTTTTGCAGATAGGCTGATTCGAACTCAAAACCTCAAGACACAAGTGAAGAAACACTACCACTGGGCAGGTCCACCCATTAGGTTCCCTAATCAATCAGTGACCTAATTTACTTAACCTCGTATTTCCACTCCATTTCAGCTATCATGATACTATACCATTTTTCTATCCGAACATCTCAAGTACGAAAACACAACGCCATCAGATACTAACACAGACTGAATTTAACACATAGAGAGGCTAACTGGTTATAGTATAGTATCATCCTAGGAGTATGAAGATACCTGGTGCTTGGTGAGGCGGCGGCGAATGGCGCGGGTCTTCTTGGGACGGAGGTCGAGGGGGAGATACTTGCTCTTCTTATACGCCTCCCGCAGCGCCGCCTTCTGCTTCTGCGAGATCACGGTGAGCACGCGCGCGATGGAGGTGCGCACCACCTTGCTGCAGGAACAGGCAGCGCAGTTTCATATCGCGAGAAATGGCAAGGAAGGATCCGAGAAACATGAGATGTGTTCGGCAGGCACGGGAACTATACATCTTGGAGAGCTTGTTGGGGGCCCCACCGGTGACCTTGGCGACGCGGAGGAGGGAGAGCTCGGACTTGAGCTCCGTGAGCTGCGCCTGCAGCTCCGCCTTGTTCTTCGCCCGGAGCTCGTGCACCTTGATCCGGGCTGCCGCGCAACAACGGGGGGCGTCAGACCCGCGAGAATTAGAAGCCTAGCAAGCGCACAGATGTACCGGTGATGCCGTTGCTTACCCATGCCCACGGTGGCGGTTGCTGCGGCGTCGGCGGCGGGGCGGAGGCGGGGCGCGAAGGGAAGGGAGAGGCGGCGGCGCAGGAGGTTTATAAATACGGACGGGGCGCGGGCATGGTGCTGTGGAGACGAAAACCCTAGGTCGTGGCGCAGTGGGCTGGATAGGCCTAGATGGGCTCAAAGTTAGATGGCCGATAGCCGGGCCCTTGCATTTGTCGAATTTCGTTTTTCTGAAAACAAATATTTCCGTTTCACTTTTTCCGCCCGTAGCTAGGTAAATTAAGAAGGAAAAAAATCCATGCTTTCTGAACCTACTACTACTACAACTATCTTTGAAGCAACCATGCATCCTGCTGTCCATGGCGAAGTACCATTAATACTTCTGTTGCAATTTGCTTCGTATTTTTCTATCACACGTATTTCAAGCTTTACAATCATAGCAAACCCAGCACAGCAATTCACCTCTCAGGTATTCTTTTTTACGTTTCCATAGATGCATCTACAGGTCACACTTCTTGGCGATGGCTTTCAGTGGAGTCGCCATAGACACCACGAGTCCAAATTCCTCGGTCATGTCAATACCACCTTCCTTGCCGCCTTCTTCTTCTCCAGGGACCGTCCAATCGAACTGGTGCAGCAGCGACGCGAGGATCAGGTGGACCGTTCGGTGCGCGAGCGGCAGCCCGATGCAGATCCGTCGCCCGCCGCCGAACGGGATCAGCCTGCAGTCCCCGCCCGAGAAGTCGACGACGTCGTCCCTCTCCAGGAACCTCTCCGGCACGAAGCTGTTGGGGTCGTCCCACGCGTCGGCGTCCCGATGGACCGCCCACATGTTGAGGATTACGGCGGTCCCTTCGGGGACCGTGTAGTTGCCCTGCACCCGCACCGTGGCCTCCGCTCGGTAGAACGACATCGCCACGGCAGGGTAGAGCCTGAGGACCTCTTTCACCACGGCCTGGAGGTACCGGAGCTGGCCGATGTCGGACTCGTCGACCTGCGTCCTCGTGCCGAGGACCCTCTTGAGCTCCTCCTTTGCCTTCCTCATCACTTCGGGGTGTTGGAGCATCGCGGCCATGGCCCACTCGATTGTTGTCGAGCTCGTGTCTGATCCTGCGACAAGCAAGTCCTGCGACGATGGACTGTTTCAGGACGTCGTCAGAGTCGTAGGGTAAACTAAGAACAGTAATGTTTAGGTACCGTGAACATCCCCTTGATGACGTAGCGATTGATCTCAGATCCTTCTCGCTGCCACTCACGTTCCTTGTCAAGCACCACGTCCAGCATGTCGTTCTTGGGCGGCTCGCCGGCTTCCCTGCTGCGCAGCCGCTGCTCGAACAGCTCGTCCAGTACCCCGTGGGCGTCTGCGACGAGCGTCGCCATCCGGCGCCGCAAGCCCTGGAGGTCGGCGGCAGCGATCGCCGGGAAGAAGTCGGAGACGTTCGGCTTCGCGGCTAGGACGGCGGCCTCCTTGATCGTGTCCTTGAGCCCACGGAACGACGACGGCCGGTCGAGGTCGACGGAGAACAGCGTGCCCGACAGTATGTTCATGGTCGCCGCGAACACCGGGTCGCGGACGGCGAACGGCTCGCCCGCCTCCTGCTGCCGGGACACGCGGTGCACCAGCTCCCGCACCTTCCGCTGCCGCAGCGGCCGCAGCGCGCCCAGCCGGGCCGGCGCGAACAGCTCGGTCGCGCAGAGCCTCCGCAGGGCGCGCCACCGCGCGTGCGGCGGCCCGGCGATGATGGAGTTGGCGCGGTGGCCGGCGGCGAGCCAGGCGTCGATGACGGGGCGGTCCGCCAGGTCGGCGTTGTGCCTCTGGAGCACCTCCCGCGCGGCGGCCGCCGAGGAGACGACCACGGCGCGGGCGACGCCGAGCCGTACGGACATGAGCGCGCCGTGGCGCTCGGCGAGGCGGGCCAGGGAACGGTGAGGGCTGCCGCGTCCGATGTCGAGGAGGTTACCGATGACAGGCAGCGGCAAAGGACCAGGAGGGAGGCGGCGGCGAGCGTCGGTGATCAGCTGGAAGGCGTAGACGGAGACGAGGATGAGAACGAAGGATACCACTACTGCTAGCAGGAGAGATCCCGCCATCGCCGAGGTGGAGTCAGGCTACCAGCTGCTGGTTGATCATGCCATGCTCTCGTCGCTCCCATCTATTTATACACCCCCAAAATGCTGACGTAGCCTTTATGCACACCCACTGAACTAAAAAAAACAAAGATTAAAATATTTTTATACATCGAAGGTAGGTGACACTTCTACAACAAATTGCAACCGTCATTAGTGAAGCTTATTTGCAGTGGCAGACTAACTATCAATCACCGTAGTGCCCTATCAAGAGGTTGATCATGAGCACTCCGTCATCTTAACAGTAGTTGCCGGTTTTGAATACTCCCTCTTTTTTAAATATTTGACGCCGCCTAATTGAATTTTGAACTAGCTAGCATCAAATATTTTAAAACGGAGGGAGTATGGTTTAAGCAAACTGCCAGTGAGCAGAGGGGCGGAGGAAGGTTCAGACCAACTTGATCTCCGGCCGGGCCCCCCTTGCCTTGTGCAGATCTTAGAGAACGTTAGCGTGTGATATGACGAGAAGGCGGCTGGTCTTCACTTACGAATCAAAATCTATAACGTCTCACTCGATCCACTGGTTTTTATCTGGCGTTTGGTGATCTGATTGACGCCTTGCAGCAGCAGATTTACTGTGATTGCATCACTGGTCAGGTCCCACATTTCCTTTCGTGCTCGGCACACAAGCGATGAAAACGAATTTTCATATTGCAAAAGAATCACTTGCTGGTGGCGGGCAACAACAACGCGAGAAATATCATTGGATTATTTGGAGACATGGGAGAAGCCTATATATTACCCCTCGGTTCCTTTTTATTTGACGCCGGTTTGAATTAAAAAGAAACACAGGGAGTAATCAAGAGTGTTGCATCCACTACTGCTACTACTGAGATTGTAGCAAGAAGAATAGAAGTCTTCATGTTTGATGGAAAAGGCCATAAACAATTACCACACCGGTTCACACTGTTCAGCCTCTTTATCCACAAAATTGAACAGGGCAAGCTGCTGTCATTTACATTGCACTCTAATGCTTTGTTTGGATAGAGTTGAATACTCTCCATTTAGCGTGGATTAAGAAGGATTGAAGTAAAAAATTAATTCATTTTCACTCCTATGCACAGAAATTTATTGTACCCAAACAATCCCTAAGCTATGCTATTTCGTTTTGTTTCACAGGAATGGCAGTTGAGCGTTGCTATCAATGGATACACGAGGCGTCAGTGCGTGCTTCGCCCAATCTGAATCTCCAATTTAGCCCCGTATGGCATCCGATGTCAGGCATTCAGAGATTTCAGGAGACGACGGGCTAAATGCATCGGTGGCCTTTAATTCTACGGGGGACGGCGAGAATGGGACGTGCCGGTCAAAACTCAAAAGTGAAGACGTTAATTATCAACCCGTCCGAGGGAAGACGAGACGAAGATCTCATGATGCGCGTGGTATCTCTTGCCTTGTCTGCTGTGCCGTGAGAATGGGAAAGTCGTGAACTATATAAAGTCAACTGCACTGCACGCTACTTATACATAAACACAATTATACATGTGCAGCGGAAAGGTCACGTAAGTGGAACCAAACAAGTTGCTCCCCAAATGATCCGTGCTGAAGCTCAGTTACGTATATAAACGGAACATCAGTGAGGTCCAGGAATGGAATTTACACGGCGATGACACGTTTACAGGAGGCCTGCAAATCTGTTTTAGAAGTTGGTCAAAATTTTATCTTGTGATACACCATCTGCGACAAGGGCTGCTGCGACTTCCTGCAAAGTCAAGGGTCATCAGCGTCGTCATCCCGTCGGGATTACAAGAATCATTAGTATTTTATAATGGCGTTGACAAAAAAAACTACAGGACGATGATTTTTATCTGAACAACTTAAATAAAACACTTATTTAGGACATACTACAGCATAATGTATGTGCTTACCAAACAATGAACCGTGTAGGACATGATGAGGTGTGCCTCAATTAGGAATCCAAATAAGGAACAAAATAGCAAACCTTTATCTAATACTTCAGATGCAATTGAGCTGACATAAAGAGACTCCAGGATGTGGCGGGATTTGGACCAAACACCTAAACATAATCTTGAACCGTGTGAAATAGCTTCATAAATATAGTTATTTCACATTGCTATCTAGTGTTGACAAAGGTTTTAGCTGTAGACAAGCAATGACCAGGCTAAGGGTGACTCCAGCATAGAAGTTGGGGAGGACAAAGTAGTGGAAGGCTATCGGCCACGATACATGAATTGAAATGTGTAGACATGCATGAACCAGCGGCCAGGTTTCAGTATCTGAACCCCAAAACAAGCTTGAAGTAGATATTCCTACTGTTATCCCCCTCACAATATTCTGGTTTAAGTTGAGGCGCACCTCTTAAACATAGCTGTACGCTACCCTGAGACAATCAGCATTGATCAAGTGATAATGATAGACAACCTCATGCATCTGCTTTTGTTCACACAGCACTGCTCCCGTAGAAGATGGATTAACTACGTTCTTGGCTTTCAAGAAAGCATGCTGCAAAATTAATGCCATTATTTGTTACAAGGATGTATGTACCAGTGAACCAATAACAACACAAAAATAATGAAAGCCATTGTTTATATTACCTGAACATATCCCCGTTCACCTTTCCAACTATCATCTGGTTGTCATAAGACAGGTATAATTTGAAGTCCAGAAGACTCCCAGTTCTTAAATCTATCCTGTCAGGCAGAACCGCAGAACATTATATATGTTTTGTTATGAGCCGAAGCCTTCTTTGTTCAATACATGACCTGCATACAGCACAAGGGAAATTCTCCAACCTGGTATGCCATAGTTTGTAGACTTCTGGCACCATAATAAAGTCTCACATCGGCTCTTTCATTGGCAGAGAAACTGAACTCGACAAGTGACCAAATTGTACTGCACCAAAAGTACAAATGATCAATTTGGGCAGAACCTCCATCTAAGAAGGCCTGAAAAATTATAGTAGATGCAAAAGTAGGCAGCGAGTCCCAATATGATTAAAACCAGGCCCGAGCCCCAGCAATCTGTCGGCCGTTTGACGGAACAGGGCCCCATTTTTGTGGGGCCCCTAAATTTGTATATTATAGTACTTCTGAATGTTTAGTATTATAATATCGTTTCATCATTTGCGGATCGTGTTGTTTCTGACCCTATCTCGCACCAACCTATCTTGGCTCCGACCTTCGGATTCCGATCTGATTGTGGTTGCGCCTGCTGACTAAGTGATCTTCACAGTTTTGAATTTCAGAGACGCTCATTACATGGTGTAGGCAGCAAGTAAACAGGTCTACTGGTGCAACCGGGATGCATCCTAGAGCCGCAAAGGACGGCCGCCGATTGCGCCCTCGCTAGATGCTAGAACCTTTTATGGCTTCAGCCTTCACTTTAGCTAAGGCATGAATACTAGATACACTTATGATTGTGCCCTCACCATAATTAACACACCAACCTTTATGAATGTGTATTGTGATGCTTATCATACAAGACCATTCCAATGACCGTTGCATCAGCGGAACAAAACTTTTCTAAATTAAAGTCATTGAAGTGATATTTGCATTCTACAATGACACAACAAAATATTATTGATTTGGCCACAATATCACTTGAAAGTGAAGTTTTGAAGATTGGATATGAACGTATAATTGCAGATTTCATGTTAAGCAACACTAAATACATGACATTATTCAGATGAACGCTATGCATCTAGGAGACAAAAGTTTAACAAGAGATATGGTTTTCGATGCCATACTGCTATGTAAAAGTAATATATATATATATATATATATATGTTATTATAGAGTTATAGCCATATTTTCAAAAGAATAGGTCCCATTTTATTATTTCGTACGGGCCACGGATTTTACCGGCCAAGCCCTGATTAAAACTGGAAGCCATAGGACACGCAGGTTGGGAAAGACGTACCTTTGAGATCGGGCTTAGTTCCGCAAATGGGATGGATAGTATTCTAAACACTAACAAAGTCAAAGGGAAGCGGCAGGAATTCTATACGGTAGAGTCGAGGTAAAGTGACTGTTCCCGCATGAATAACTACACTGCATTCGGTTTCAGTTGAGAAGCGAGAGATGACCTGATCCCCGTCCCGGCGGCGAAGATGAGCACTGTCTGCGAGGCGTCCGGCGGCGCGATCCTATCAACAGTGGCTCCCTTCCCCATGACGACGCCGAGCTCGACGACGTCCCCGTCGCGGAGCCCACACAGCCGCTCCGCCGTGGTCCCCGGAACGGACTTGACGAGGAACTAGAACCGCGGACCCGCGCGGGGAGGGGACGCGACGGCCATGAACGCCGGCTTGAGCTCCCCGTCCGCGGCGGGCACGCCGACCTGGAGGTACTGGCCCGGCGCGACGTACGAGCCCGCGAGCTCGGCGGTGTCAGAGAGGTCTACGGCGACGTGGAATACAGAGCCGTCGGCGGTGGCGGAGCCTACGGAGGATACGGTGGCTGGGGTCCAGGCGGCCACGTCCTGGCGGACGGCGTGGGCGGTGGTGAGGGGGCGGCCGCGGAGGAAGGGCAGCGCGCGCACTGGGAGAGGGCGGGAGGAGGAGGAAGGACGGGAGTGAAGGCCGGTGGAGCGAGGAGGCGCGGAGATGGCGGCCGCGGCCGCCATGGCGAGGCGACAGACGGTGGGAAGCGGCGCCGCGACGGCCGGGAAAGCGGAGGACGGAGCAGTAGCGAGAGTCGAGATGATGTTTTTTGCAGGAACATGAGTATAGATGGCCAATGGGTCTAAATTTGCCGAGCCCGGCACGGCACGTCATACAGGCACCTACCCCAAGCACGACCCAATGCATCTTTCGCCGTGTCTGGCTAAGGAGCGTCGGGACGGCGGAGAGCCCGAGACCGAGAGGAGAGGAGGAGCGGTGAGCGAGAGAATCAGAGGAGCGGGTGATTTAAGGTTAGGTTTGGGGCGGACGCCAGTCAGGTACGGGTTATATAGTCAACCGTGCCGGATCGCGCCGTGCCTACAGCCCACGGATCATTCGGGTACAAATTTTTTTTTGTCTCTTGTACACATGTATACACAAGGTATTGTGAATGCCTCCCAAAAATTCTTCGCCAAAAAATTTACCTACGCAGAATTTAAGTTAAGAAGGAAGTGACTGACTGGCTTGTTACGTAAAAATGTCATCCCTTATAGATACAACGATACGGATTCTCAAATACATAAAACACAAGGGTATTACCACAACTGTTACTCAATCCTTTCCAAAAAAATACAGACTCACAATGTGGATGCATATATACCACAACTACACCTTTTGCTTTGGCAGAATAGTCAAGCTTATCCTTTAACTATAACCCGAAGCTCCATTACGTCCTTAAACTTCCAAAAAGGTCAATTTAGTTCCTGAATCTCAGATTCAAGTTCATTTTCGTCCCTATATAGTCATCCACATTGTCATGCCACATCAGCTTTTTTGTGCCATGTCATTTGTACAACTTACTATGTATTTATAAAGTCTCTAAATTGTTAGTTGGTGGAATACTAATCAAGCAACATTTTATTTCTTGATAATAAATGCTCTATGATGATGTATACTTGTACTGATATTTCTTAAACTGCCTTGCCTTTAAGACTTCAAATTTTGAAGAAAATTAGAGCTGGATATGTCTAAGATTTTGTGTTACTGACCGGTGCGTACATGCTGCTTTTTAGCTACTATATTATTGTATAGTGATGGATCTATATCAGTGTACAAATGTAATATGATATAGGGTATGTCACTTGGTAGTTTTGAAAAAAAAATGGGAAGACACTTGTACCTGTACTCCCTATGCACCTATCTAAATCCGCCCAAGACAACAAGAAATCATTACCTTTTTTCTAAGTGAGATGGGGGTAGATGATGTGGCATGCCAATGTGAATGACCATCTCAGACTAGGGACTAAAATGAACTCGTTGTCTGAAGTTCAGGGACTAAATTGATCCTTTTCAAAGTTCAATGACCAAACTGACTTTTGGGTGAAAGTTTAAGGATGAAATCGAGTATTCCGCCTTTTGCTTTCATGAGACTTCAGCTAAGAAATCAAAAAGAAAAAAGTACACGAAATGTATAAGTTGAATTCCACTCATCTACAAATGCTGCAATGGACAAGCTATCAAGGAAAATATTTCTTTTAATTATATGTCAAACTAGTTACATGTTGGGTAAAATTTACCTATCGGTGGATATACACAGTATCAGGGCCGGTATACATGGTTGTTCAGATAAATTATTCCTAAATTGAACCACCTCCACTTTTTATCTGAGAGATGGCATGATTTCTCTTACTTTTTATCAGACCAATAGGGGCCATATGTACAGGAAACAATTATCCAGATAACAGAATACTAAATGGAGATTATATCTTGATCGAAATGAATGTTGGGGGGACTCCTCTAGGGTTGCCACGAACTCCCCGGGAGCAATCTAGGATGTTGAATTTTCGGCCTCTCCAGTATCAGAAATTGAAGAGCCACCACCATTAACCATCTCGGTATCACCATCACTTTGTCCCATGAACGAGTCTGCCTTAGCACGCCTTAGCAATCCAACCTTCCTTTGTTCTAGAGCAGGAGAAATGAACACAGATGAAATTACTAGTCTGCTCTTATTGCAAGCAGATTCAATCAATAGGATATCAAGGTTCTCTAAAGTATGAAAGTTACTTTTGCTGGTTATAGTGTTGCGGGTCACTGCCAAGAAGTCCTCCCAGGTGTACTTCTGCAGCTCTTGCTTCTCTTCTTCAGAAAGCTCAAAGTTTGGCTCCCTTCCACACATAAAAGCAGCCCTGCAAATAGAGGAAACTTGATCAAGAGTTCAAATGTTTGGAAGGAGAAATAGCTAGCATTTTCCCTTACTACAAGCTAAACGACCATAATTATTGGGAAATATTGCTAACAACAATGAGAAAGGGCATACTGGCATTTGTATTACAACTCTCAGCCAATGCTTTAAACACAGAACAAAGAATGACATCGGGAAGGTACACAAAGGTGGACAGTACAATAAGAATGGAGGTTGATTTGATAACCTGTATCAGATCGCTTTTTACCGAGGGACAAGAAGAGTTAACTTTTCAGGCGAAATAAACAGATTCTATATACACAAGAGTCTCCAGAGTGGTGTTCACAGTGACAGAATCTCTGTGGCTACAAAACCATGTTATTATAGATTGGTGTTCTGCAGATATTACAACAACAACAAATCCTTTGTCCCAAGCACGTTGAGGTAGGCTAGACATGAAACCCAATGGAAAGGGCAGCCCGGTGCATGTAGCTCCCGCTTGCGCAGAGTCCGGGGAAGGGTACGACCCACTTGGGTTTTTTGTACGCAACCTTTCCCTACATTTTTGCAAGAGGCCGTGTCCAGGACTTGAACCCATGACCTCATGGTCACAAGGCGACAACTTTACCTTGCACAATAATTTTGTTTTTTTATTTTATTTAGAAAAACGAAGTAAAAGAGAGGAAGAGATATAAAAGTAACAAAATATAAAAAATAAGGTTCTGGTGTTCTACAGATATTATCCTAAAATATTTCAAAAATGTCTTTCTGTGAGGCTGTAGCATGACTAATCCATGGCTTCCAACAACAACAATCGAGCCTTTATCCAAAGCATGTTGGAGTCGGCTAGACATGAAACCCAATAATTATATATATATATATATATATTTTTCAATGAAGTAAAAGAGAGGAAGAGATATAAGAGTAATAAGAAAAAAAAGAAAAAATACCAAGATTCTGGCACATGAATTACTACTTTCCATGCGGTGCTATCATAAGCTAAGTCTCTGGATACATTCCGATCTCTCAAATCTCGTTTTACCGCCTCCTCCCAGGTCAGCCTTGGTCGTCCTCTACTCCTCGTAATATTTTCTCTACCTCTTAAAGTCCCACTGTTAACCGGTGCTTCTAGAGGTCTCCGTTGGATATGTCAAAACCACCTTAGTCGATGTTGGACTAACTTCTCTTCAATCGGCGCCACCCCTACCCTATCACGAATCGCCTCATTCCTTATTCGATCTCTTCTCGTGTGCCCCCACATCCACCGTAGCATGTGCATCTCTGTGACGCTCATTTGTTAGACATGTTGCTGTTTAGTTGGCCAACATTCTGCGCCATATAGCATCACGGGTCTGATCACCGTCCTATAGAACTTCCCTTTTAGCTTTTGTGGGACCTTTCTATCACATAGGATTCCAGAGACTTGTCGCCATTTCATCCACCCTATCTTGATCCGGTGACAAACATCCTCATCAATATCGTCATTGCTTTGAAACATTGATCCTAAGTATCGGAAAGAGTCCCTTCTATGTACTATTTGTCCTTGTAGACTAACATTTCCCTCTTCACGACCAACACCACTAAAGTCACACCTCATATACTCGGTCTTGGTCCTACTAAGTCTAAACCCCTTAGACTCTAAGGTTTGTCTCCATAACTCTAATTTCTTATCAACACTATTCCTAGTTTCATCTACCAACACTGCATCATCGATAAAGAGCATGCACCAAGGGATATCCCCTTGTATATCCTTCGACACCTCATCCATCACCAAGAAAAAGATGTATGGGCTCGAAGATGATCCTTGATGTAGTTCTACCGTGATAGAAAATGCATCCGTCTCACTATCACTTACACGCACACTTGTCCTACCATTATTGTACTATCCTTGATAAGCGTAATGTACTTTGTTGGCACTTTATGTTTCTCTAGTGCCCACCACATGACTGACCTTGGTATCTTGTCGTACGCCTTCTCCAAGTCAATGAACACCATATATAGGTCCTTCTTCTGCTCCCTATATCTCTTCATAAGCTGACGAATCAAAAAAATTTGCCTCCACAGTAGATCTCTCATGCATAAAACCAAACTGGTTTTTAGTGACATTTGTCACTTTCCTCGGGCGATGTTTAATCACTCTCTTACAAAGCTTCATAGTATGACTCATAAGCTTAATCCCTCGATACTTAGTACAACTTTGAATATCTCATTTATTTCTGAATATAGGTACTAATATACTTTTCCTCTATTCTTTATCCATCTTGTTTGACTGAAAAATGTGGTTGAATAGCTTTGTGAGCCATACTATTGTCACGTCTCCAAGGCATCTCCACACCTCAATAGGGACATCATCAGGACTGAGGGTCTCTCCTCCTTTCATCCTTTTTAAGGTCTCCTTAACCTCAAACTCATGTATCCTCCGCACGAACCACCTGTTGGAGTCATCAAAGGAGTCATCCAACTCAACCATAGTGCTCTCATTCCCATCATTGAATAGCCCATTAAAGTAATCCTGCCATCTATTCTTAATTTCTTCTCCTTCACTAGAATGCGGTCGGTCTCATCTTTAATGCATTTAACTTGATTGGCATCCCTTATCTTTCTCTCGCAAATTTTTGCTATATTGTATATTTCCTTTTCACCTTGTTTTGTCTCTAGTCTCTTATATAACTCGTCATAGGTCTGTCCTCTTACTTTACTCACATCCCGCCTTGCATTTTTCTTCGCCTCTTTGTACTTCAACATGTTGCTTGCGCTTCTATCATGATGCCAACTCTTGTAACACTCCTTAATAGCCTTTTGTACATCTTCATTCCACCACCAAGTGATTTTATCTACAAGTTTCTTTCCTTTTGTCACACCAAACACCTCACTAGCTACCTTCCTAATGCAACTTGCCATCTTCACCCACATACTATTTGCATCTCCATTTTCTATCCAGGGTTCTTCTGTGATCACCCTATTTTTAAAGGATTCTCGTGATTCTCCTTTCAACTTTCACCACTTTGTTCTTGTGATTTTGACACCTTTGTACCGCAAAGAACATGTGTGAAAGCGAAAGTCAACTACCACAAGCTTATGTTGTGTCACAACACACTCCCCGAGGATCACCTTACAATCTAGACACTCATGTCTATCCCTTCTCCTAGTGAGGACAAAGTCAATCTGGCTTCCAATTGCCAAAAAAATAAAACATTATGCATACACTAATGCCATATAAAAGACTCCTGAATGTATGCATGTCTCTAGCAGGTTTAAAGAATATAGTCCTGTGCATAATTAAACCATAGTGAATTCATGTCTATGCCTTTCTAGGTATAGCCGGTCCCAAGCCCGGGTAAAGGAGGAGGGTTGTGATAGGCTTGGCGAGCCAGCATCAAAACCAGCCATTCCTATGGATATGAAACTCAGTTTAGGTTTCATATCTAGCCTACCTCAACGTGCTTGAGACAAAGACTTTGTTGTATTGTAGTGAATTCATGCCTATATTGTATGAAGTAACTGGAGTTCAGGTCGAACACTGGAAATCTGGAACGGACGGTACAAATCTGGAACGGACAGTACAGATCTACTAAGATATTAACATTTTAGTGATATGTCACAGGCAGGAGTATTGGTGAGTGGAATATGGAATGGGTTATACTCGAACGAGGTAGTACTACTATCTATTAGTATTGGTGAGTGGAACATGGGGAGCGGCGACCCAGGGGTACTACTATCTATTAGTTGTGTTGGACTTAGTTTACATTGAATTACCTCTATTTGCTAATTACTACTGTTATCCTTATCTATTTGGAATTTGGGATTGTACTCCTACATTTTTCTATATTTATATATTACTAAGAGGTCAGCTCACCTTACGCCTTATCGCTTGAAAGGTAAAAAGGGGGTGTGTTGCCGCCTTAATAACTATGCGGAAGAGACTTCATGGCACCACACCGAAGAGGCAGGACGGAAGAGTAGGAATAATGTTTACTTCATTTCTTATTCCTCAATTCACGTTAGATCTCTGCTTATATGGAGCAAGAACCAATCCTACCAACTCATTCTCCCAGTTTATGTTAGCAATAATCCCGTTTTTCTAGAGGTTAGGATAGAGTTAGAGATGGAACCTAAGTCTATCTCTAAATTAGAGGAGTCTAGGTAGTATTAGACTAGGAGTCTATTGTAATTGAAGCTATATACAGCCTCCCCCTATTGAGAATAAATCAACAGAGAAAAGGAAAAAGATTAGAGGAAATTTTCTAACGGATTTCTAACAATTGGCATCAGAGCTAGGGTTCTAGGTCTTGCCCCCGGAAGGACGAACTCTCGGAGGTGGCCAACGACACAGAGAGGGGGGAAGCAACAGATGCACCTTCACGTGAAGCTGCGTGCTCGGTGGCTCGTCGACGAGGAGTTGCGCACGCACGAATTGGCACGGCAGACGAGGATCTCAACAAAGTCAATCGAACCAAGCGCGGATTCGGCGGAGATTCGACGTGATTTGCTCAAGGCCGCCCGTGACCTGATTGTGCGTGAGTCGCGCTTGCGGCTGGGACGAGCGGGGCAGCCAATCCAGCCCGAGGCATGCAGGGCAGTCGGAGGCTCGGGAGCATCGAGGACACAGAAGGACAGGGACACCGCTGGTCTGTCAGAGCCGCCCGCCGGTTGCGGCAACAACCTCCTGGCCGAGTACCTGGAGCACGAGTTCCTCTCGTCCTGCACAATCCTCTGTGTCCGGCGCGGGCTTGTGTTCGGCACGGTGGTCGTGGGCCGGGTCGCGCCCGCGGGATACAAATCTATGGCAGGGCTGGTGCAGCATGGCAGGGCCTGCGTGCCCCGGGTGGTGAACCCCGCGCAGTTCGCGACGTGGGCGGGGAGGTGAGCCAAGCGGCTGGCAGCTGGGCAGAGGAAAGAGGAGGAAGAGAAGGTCGTCGGCTGCTAGGGTTTTGAGGCAGTTGGGCCGGGCCTAGTGTTTGGTCAGGTGGACAAGACAGGAAAGTTCAGTTGGGCCAGCCGGGCCTGGTAGCTGACAGGGCTGAGTTGCACTGCGTGTTCTTGTGTTGGTCAAGTGCCAGTTCACAACCAAGGAGGTATACACAGAACATGGCATATGATTCGAAAACTTCAAGCCAACAGAGGAGATAGTACTCCACTTTCTTCGGCCACAGTTGCGCAGACTCCTCCCGCGTGAGGCGGGCGTTGTGATAGAAGCAAACTTCTATGATGTGACGTCGTGGGACCTCTTAGCGAACTACGGCCTGCGCGACTTGGGATACTTCTTCACGTTACGCAGGCGGAGCAAGCCTCGAGTAGAGCGGTCTGGCGGCGGCGGCATCTGGAAGTATAGCGCGACCAAGTGCGCACGGTCGATTTCCAACATGGGAGTTGTGGTGCAGTGGCGTTTGTTCAAGTTCTGCTTCTACGTGTGTGGAGAACTCGGGAAGCGGCGTAGGACAAGATGGATCTTGGAGGAGTACGAAATCACTGACCCAAGGTGCTATTGCCACGACGATGAAGGTGAAGAAGAAAAATCGTGGGTGCTCTGTCGCGTGAGGAAGAGCAGGCCAATGCGAGGTGTGCTCAAGATGAAGATGTGATCATCTCAACTATGTGATCGGAATAAAGATGCGTCTACTCCGAGATCGAGTGCAGGATGAAGATGAGCCCATCCTGGGGTTGAAGATGTGACCAACCCGATATTGTGTGCAGGATGAAGATGCGACCATCCTAGGGATGAATACGTGCCCATCTCAAAATTGAGTGTTCGAGATGTAGTGCCTACCTCAGAGGTGTAGTGCCCAACCCAAATTCGTGTCCAGGATGTAGTGCTCATCTCGGGGATGTAGTGTCCATCCTCTAGTGTGTGCAGGGTGAAGTGACCATCCGGGGGGGGGGGGGGGGTGTAGTGTCCACCGCAAATGTGTGTGTAGGGTGGAAGTGTGTCTTCATCCTAAATAGTGTGAGTGTGATCTAGAAAAACGAGATTAGAGGGTGATTGTTAGCAATAGTCCTGTTTTTCTAGAGGTTAGGATAGAGTTAGAGATAGAACCTAAGTCTATCTCTAAATTAGAGTAGGAGTCTAGATAGTATTAGACTAGGAGTCTATTGTAATTGAGGCTATATATACAGCCTCCCCCTATTGAGAATAAATCAACATAAAAAAGGAAAAAAGAATAGAGGAAATTTTCTAACGGATTTCCAACAGTTTATACATTGATAACAACTCAAACTAACAAGATCATATTCCTAAACAATCGAAGATAAGCCTGGTATGGTTGTCGTCCTCTTTCTTCATGCGCCAAGGGTATTAGAGTCCCCACATGACATAAAGGAAATGTTCTAATTGAATCCATTCAAGGTAGTCAACAATAACAACAACAACCAAGCCTTTATCCCAAGCATGTTGAGGTCGGCTATTCAAGGTAGTCAGAGAAATATAATTTTTTGCTTGTGATCAAAAGTTAGGAAATATATACTACAGTGGAAGCACTAAAGTTTCCAGAGTATAGTTCATTGCTTTGAAGTTTGAACAACATGCTATGAGGCTAGAGGGATTGAAAAGGTAAACAAAAAATATATATATACCAACATGAGCTGGAAATCTAATGGTCAAACATAAGCATAGTCCAGCTAATACCTATCATAAAGTCGGGCAGCTTCGCCCTGTGTCCCAACAGTACCCAAATGAATCTGTTTCTTGTCAACCTTTATGGCAGCCTGCCATTTCATATTTTTGAAATAGACACCCCTCATAATGCATGGCTCTTGGTCCACGTATTGCTTTCTTTTGTGCCGCTTTCTACGCTTGATTTCCTTGCCTGTAGTCACAAGGGGAAAAAGTACAATGTTCTGATCAGATATAGAGTCAATTGTCAGATTCAACACAAGGAGATTTTCAAATCTGAAATATGTGACGATAAAGAGGTTCTGTACATGTAAAAATATAACAACATGCTAGAAAGAAATGAACAACAAGTGTGAACGGGGAGGGTAAAGAAATGGACAACAAGTGTTTGAGTATGGAGAGTCAAGATTATTTAAAGGCACCACGGAAACGTGCCTGAATCACCTATATTAGGAAGATAGTCATCAAACACCCGAATTTTATTCTTTTGCAAGGGATGATAAACTTATTATTTAACTTACAATTCTTTTTGAAAAACAGAGCATGCACTGACACAATTTCTTTACCTAGAGAAGATTTTTGATACGGGATTCTAAATACCATCTTCCGAGTAAGAAATACAGCAAACAATCTGGACTTGCAGTGGATATTGCGGAACTAAGGAAATGGTAATGGAACATGGTAAGAAACAAGCATGAACCTGGGTAGTACTGGGTTCTCTCTTCCTTCAAAGAGTCAGATCCCTTTGGGGAATCCATGAGCACATCAGAAATCTTTGTCTGCAATAAAAAGGTAAATTTCATTAAAAAAATTGCTGAGCTTTCAGCAGAATTTGAAGCAGAAAGCTGGTGCTGCAGAATGCGACTCAAGAAGTCATCAGAATACCTAAATAAATAAATAATATATGCAAGAAGGCAATGTTGACTGATTGTATCTGAACTCTACCAATGTCAGACGACTAAGTGCTCATGGAGTAAACCAATCCATTAACATTGAAAGAACAAGTCATGTACAATGATTTTACAAAATATATGTTCCCCTTGTGTTCTTAAGCAGAAACTGCACTGATTTAATATGTTACTTGTGAAAGGTCACAAGTTGCAGCATATGCTGCTAGACCCAGAGCACCTAAGGGATGATTTTGACAAGTTTCAACGGGGGTGTACCCAATGCTGAAAAGTCCCACATATTATGGGGTCTATAGAAGGGAATTTCTAAGCAGTCTCCCCCTTGCTTATTTTGCAAGGAGGTTGATTTGAATATAGGACCTCTAGGACACAAGTGGAGAGACTCTACCACTGCACCAGTCCCGCCCTTCAATGATAAAGCATACAATGCGGAACACAGCATAAAATGAGTAATGATAAAGCAAAAGGCTTTACT